>OY821763.1:3321206-4521206 GCA_963682095.1 Potentilla sterilis | reverse complement strand
ATCATCAAGTAACCCTGTGGAGATTAAGTTGAGACGCATGTCTGGAACATGTCTCACATCCTTGAGAACTAGGCAACAACCTATGTTGGTTTTAAGGGAAATATCTCCTCTTCCCACGATCTTGGACAGCTTATCATTTCTCATCCTGACATTACCAAAATTTTCAGTATTGTACGATGTAAAGAAATCCTTTCGTGAGGTTACATGAAACGATGAGCCTGAATCGACGACTCAACATGTATCTTGAGATGTCATATTAACATGACCATCTCCACAAATGATGATTACCTAGTCTTCGTATGAGGTAGTCACGGCTGTATCTCTGGTACCACATTTCTCGTCATGCTCTTCCTTGAGCTTCATGCACTCATTCCTCATGTGATCTTTCTGGCCACAATGATAACATTTGATGCTCTTCTTTGGGCTGAACTTGCCCCTTGACCAATCTTTTGCTTTGCCTCGATTGTGGAACTTTTGACTGCTTCCACGGTTGTCAGTGACGAGGGCTTCTGACTCGTCAATATTCCTTGCTCCTTCTTCCTTGCTTCTTCGTTGAACATGCTGTCTTTTATAGTGCTCAGTGTAAGAACGCCTTGAGAAGCTGAGTTGCTTAATGACACCACCAATGTGTCCCAACTGTCTGGCAATGAGCTTAGAAGCAAGAGTGCTTGCAACTCATCATCAAGCACCATCTTCATATTCGTCAATTGATTCACCATGCCTTGGAAGTCGCTCAGGTGTTCTGAAACACTTCGACCATCCCTGTTCTTCGTGTTCACCAACCGCCGAATGAACGAGGCTTTGTTTTGTGCGGTCTTTCGCTCGTACATGGACTCCAAATTTTTTCACATCGAGTAGGCATTGGTTTCTTGTGCCACATGATGAAAAACAGTTTCATCAACCCATTGACGAATTCCTGCAACAACTTTTCTGTTCAAGATCTCCATTCCACGTCAGACTTGCCTGTTGGCTTCTTTCCACCATTTTGAAGAGGCTCGTACATATTCTTGCAGTAAAGGATGTCCTCCATTATGGGCTTCCAAATGGAGTAATTTGACGATGTCAATTTAACCATTGTTGCTGATGATGACAATGACTCTGCCATCTTGATCACCACGAGATGCCACAGACGATGAGCGCCGGGCTCTGATACCACTTGTTTGGAAATAAGGGTTGCCTAATACAAGGCCGACGACGGATAAATAATTATCCCAGGATCTAATTTCCTACCCTCGTGTGATTTGCGGAAATAGCAACAAAAAGATGATACAATATTTAACGTGGTTCGGCAAGTGCCTACGTCCTCGGGGCAGCAGTAGTACTTTCTTCCACTATACTAAATAATGGGATTACAAGAAGCACACACTTTAGACTAACTAAAGTGGTAACACACCTCTCTCTCACACAAAGAGAAATTTTCTTCTCACTTAATTGAGACACTTTTTCTCTCAATCTCTCAAGTGACAATTACACTACCACACAAACTCTCTCTAGTTTGTATGTTTGCCTTGAGGTATTGCAGCCATCTTTCATGCCTTTATATAGGCAATTGGCTCTATGCAAACACCATGCACACACCATGCATGTAACATGCATTAGAAGCAAAGTCAAGCATTCTCCATGTTTCATGCTCAATGTTGGCATGCCCATCAATGCATGCATACTCCATCTTCAAAGATTGCTGCCACGTCCATCTATGTTTATAGGTTTGTTTCTTACCTTTCAAAATATACTGCACCCACCTTGCTATTCATATAGCAACCAGCCTTGTGTAATTGAATGAGCCTTGTGTAATTGAATGAGTCACCAAGGCTACACCAACAAATATTTTTCTCATATAGTAAACACCACGTGAATTTCCTCCTCCAATTAAGGAGGGACTGACCCATCAGGCCCAAGTTCCCTGTTAGTGTTACTTGTGGAACTGACAGTCACGTGATATGAAGTACCGATAATGGATAAGTCAATAAACTGAGTAAATTGGTAGATTGGAAAAAGAAGCCAAGTCATACGGCATTGATCTTACTTGAATCAAAAGCAGTCCCATCTCAATCACACAGAATTCTGAATTCTTAGAAACTTCTTCAGTCTGAGGGATTCAGATTATGTATTTGAACAGTGAACACATACAAAGGCAAACACATCTAAAATACATACAATTCTCACATTTATCCCCTTTAAACATCTTGATCAAATTCAACTATGAACCGAGGCGTATCTGTTGATTAAAGCCAAGGCATTGCTAGTCAATTGTGCAATGTGTTCGCGTCGGTTTTTACACCTGTCGAACTATCAACACGTGGGGGTGGCGGACGTAGGTTTCAGTCCTGGTGCGTTGTGCGTGAGCGTGCCAGTACCTTTGGGTTAGGTACAACCTTGGTGCGGACGACCTCTGGCGAGCGAATCACCCTTGGCGAGCGGATGACTCTGGCGAGCGAATCACCCTTGGCGAGCGGATGACTCTGGCGAGCGTGTTCGTCTGCTCCCTGCTACCTGACTTCTCGATCAAGCGACTGTACGCGGGCGTTGACAAACCGGCGTAAGGGCTCGAACAAGACCTAAGTAAACAATTACTAGGATTTTTCCTCAACCTTTCGGTAGATTGAGATATCTTACTTCGATCCTGAGATGCAAAGCAGAGCTATATATCAAGACCGCGGATGGCGTTCGTCCAACCTTTTAGCAGATTGGGAAAGACTGTTACCGGGGTAACGACTCGATTTGTCACAAGGTGTGACGACTGGACTCGATTTGTCTCAGCGACGCTTCGACACGAACGCAAGTCACTTTCGACAACAACGGCAGATTTACGGCGACCAGATGTGGTGGGCGTAGGTTTGCGGCTAGGTTGGAAGAGTGTCAATTGCAGTTGGTGGAAGGCTGTTCGCAAGAGAGAATGCTCCGGAGAGGCTTGCAAGATTTGCAGGGCAAAAGCTTGTAGTTGTATGGTGTTGAACCCTTTTTACGTTGTCCTAGAGTTCTTTATATAGTGATCTCAAAACCCCAAATACGTATGCAACAGGTATATAGATTCTGATATCAAATAGAATTGTATTTGTTAAATCAACTCCAAGTCAGACTTGAAGAAGGACTTCGAATCCTTTCTCTAACCGGAAATTGACTAAATACAATTAGATTATCCGTTAATGGACAACCCTACGGGCTTCGGCCCAATGTATCGGTTGAATGTTAATTTAGGCCCAAACATTGCCCCCCAGCCTTCAAGATTAAAAGCCCATTGAAATCGAAGAAGGTTGAAAAAGCCCACGCGGATTTGTTTAAAAATCTGACGAACACGTCGTTCCCTCTAACTAATGCAACTTTACCAAATTGAGCTCAAGCGACTGTTCAATAAACCCTAAATCGCTTCAAATCGTACCGATTCAGAAATCCAGAGACCCCTTTTCAGATTCTATAAAGCCACAACCTGAGAATCGTGAGAACCCATCCGAAACCCCAAACCAATCGTCATGGCATTAGAGATCAAACACACCGAAGCGATTCGCGGCAAGGAAAGAATTCAAAGGGCCGTCTTCGAAATCGGAAGTCCCTGCTGCACCTCCTTAATTTCTCGAGACGATTACAACCGTGCCGGACTGGGCCCAAAGCAACGAGAAGTCACTACCGAAGGCATTTCTTCGATTATGGATTACTGCCGTCCGCCTCCAATAGCCTTCCGCGAACAGGACATCACCCTTCAGAAATGTTCGAACCACTTCGAAACCCCCATCACCACTGGTTGCTGGCCACTACCAACCTCAGAGATGATCAGGTGGTACAAAGCCAGGCAACACCTAGATGCCCTGAGATGGAACCGCGCTGGGATCACAGAAATTCTGGAGCTCTGTTTCAGCTTAAATCAGAAAGGTGGAAATCGATGCGTTTTCTTGCCCCTAGTAAGCTTCTGGAATTCATCCTCCAACACTTTTGACTTTCGCTTTGGTCAAGCTAGCATTACTCTCCTAGACTTATATGCTGGGCTAGGATTTCCTCTGAGTAATAAGCCCTTCGACGCGGATAATTATCCCCAAGACCAGTTCCCATCCTCCGTTATGTACATCACTGGCTCCTACAGCTATCAAGCTTGGATGACTGAATTCAGTCATAGGAATGATGACATCGGAGGAATTTGCTTCCTTGATTTTTGGCTGAACAAGTTCATCTTCTGCTCAACCGCCGCCAAGATGTCAAGAATCTACAGAAGGATGGCAGAGATTATTTACGCCCATCAAGAGATAGGCCTTGGGCAGATAGTTCTAGCCCACCTATATCGGGGACTGCACACCCTCACCATGAATCCCTTCAACTTCACTGTGCCCGGCCCACTTTGGATTTTAGACATCTGGGCGAATATGTATTTTCCGGGACTCGCCGCAGAACCAAGAGACATTGGAGAGAACAGAATCGCAGGCGCAGCATACGTTGGTCAAGAACCAATGTATGGGCAAGGCTACGCTGCGTGCTTCGATATCATCTTCCAGACAGATGCACCCGGCTTCTATTCCGAAGCTCAGATGCTGCTCACTCGCAAGCACCCTCATGCTTTGAAGACCGGCTTCCTCCCCTCAGCGGACCAAAGCAAGGCAGGGAAAGACCTCTTCCTCCAATGCATATCAATGGCAGACCTTCCGCTTCTGACCTCAAACAGAGGTAGTGAAGGCTCAGAGGTGTACGCCCCACATCTGTTTGCTCGCCAATTCGGCTTTACGCAACATGCCCCCTATCCGCCAATCCAAAGCTGTAACATCTTCTCAGCCTGGCGACCAAGCAAGAGTACTCCTGCGACCCCCAACATTCCATGTTCCTCCTGCCTTCGAACGGCCACCTTTCCAACTCCAGACGAATGCATAGAGCTGGTGATCTCCCAAGCAGCCACTGCTGAATATGACAATTGGTGGCACCGGCTTTGTGGGAAGGACTTCCAGATAAAGGAAGGATCAGTCTACTACTTCGGCAAGGTATTCAGAAGACACCGCGATTGTCTTACTGACAATGACAAGGTGGCGCTCGATGGTGGTCCTTTGCACCCTGAATTGCCGACTGAAGAAACTCAGGTAACTACTCGCTACGTTACAACTTACCCTGATTTTGGATAAGTATTAGGAAAACCACTAACTGATTTTTATGTTGCAGATTGTTTCAAAGAAAGTGCTTCCTGATGACAGGAAAAGGAAAGCCCTTGCGACTCCTCCAACAGCAACCAGGAGCAAGAAAAGAGTGAAATCGCCTCCTCCTGTGGTCGAAGAAGAAGATGATGATAATATGCCAGTAAGTCTTTAATAAATTGCCTGAATATCTGTCATCCGCCAACTCTATTTTAGATCAGATTATAACCCTAACGCAGTTGGCGAATTTTCTTCCACAGGGGCTTAGATTGAGACGGAGGGGAGGCGCAACTTCTAGCACCACTCCCACCATGCCGAAACCGATCGAGATCTCTTCTGGTGAGTCCTCCAGCTCCACTAGTTCACCTTCGGGTAGTCCTGAGCCTGGAATAAGAGTTCCAGAGACTTGGGACGAAGTTTCATCCGCCTGGCGAGAATATACAATCCGCCTTGATTACTATAGACGAAAACTCCCTATTGATGCAACTCCGCTAAACTGGCTTCCTGCTGAAACAGGTACAATCTGCACTCCCCTGGCCGCTGCTCCACTCTCAACTTCCCATACTCCACTGACCAGTTCAGTCCTCTCCTCAGAGAAAGTCATGGAGGGAACCTCATCCGCCAGCGCCTCAACTGCACTAACAACTGTGGCAAGCATGTCAAGGATGACACCCCCAAACCCATTCCCTGGACCAGAAGATATCGGGGGACCTGTAGAGGAATATCTGGAAGAAAACCCGGATGTAGTGATAGACGCCAGCCGCTACCAAGACATGCCCCCAGCCTCACCTCAAGGCGAACCTGTTGAGGCCAACAATCCCATAACTGGGGTCACGGCCGATACCTCTTCTGAATTAGAGGTACCTTTCTAACAACCTTTAATCCATTCATTTTTAGATTGTTATTATGTTAATTCTTCTTACACCTGCATTCTTTTACAGGCAACAGAAACTCCGATCCAGCCTGAGAGTATTGGCGAGCAGAGCATGGTCCTGTTCTGCCCCCAGCCGGATGTCCAAGAAAAAGGGTCTTCTGCCCCCCTTTCTCCTCAAGCCAACACTACTGGTACCCAGACCATTCCACCGCTGAGTGATGATCCGCTACTGCAGCCACCAATCCTCCAACAAGATGGAGCTGAACTGCAAGAAGCCTGGGACCTTTTCAGCCGGCTCTACCAAGAAGATCTCACAAATGCAGGAGTTCGTGAGAAGATCCACATTGCGCTGCAGACCGTGGAGAGTCAACTTCAGTCCTTGCCTGCCGAGGCTCAAAGTAAGATAAGGGAAGTTCTGGACGTCTTCCCTGGCCTCCTCGCGACCTTCCAAGACAAGGCGAATGAGATTCCCAAACAGGAAGCTGCTGCCAAGGAAAGAAATTTGCTCCTGTCTCAGGCCGTAGATTCCTACTCCTCGCTGATACATTCCGTGGAACAAGAGGACGAAGTAGAACTCAAGCGCTTGAGACAAGAAAGGGAACACATTGACCGGAAGATAGCTCTGGTAAAGGAGAGACAGCAAAGTCGTCTGGATGCAGCATCCGAACGAAGGACTCAGCTCGCCAAGCTTAAGAACGAATCAGAGCAAGGTCAGAAAAACACCCTGAAATCCAAGTCTGACCTCCAACGCATGAAGGCTAAGCTCGCTAGACTAGGCCTTAAGATATTTGAATTCTCTTCTATGCCCCCCGAGTAACTTGGGCTTTGTTTTGTATCCATTTTTGATAATATTGGATAAGTGTTTAACAAACACAACCCATATGCGAGGCCCAAACCTGACTGGCTCGTTTATCACAGCCTTAATTAGTCTTTATCTGCAACTGTCAATTTCCAAGATACGGTCAACAGTCAAACTGACATTCAAAGCTTGTAATTCCCCGTGCTCGCGAGCGGTTGAAAATCATAAACTTCTTCATTATTTCGACGTGAGTGATGATGTGAAACCCTAATTAATCCCAGCCGTTAGATTTCACTTGCTACTCGCTATAAAATGAAGCCCTTAGCATCAAAACCAAAACTCATCTTCTGCTTACCATTCAACATGTCTATCTTAGTCTTTAGTTTCTCTACTAAGCCTCTATGGCTTCCTGAGTCTTTTCCTCCAGATCATATGGAGATGTTTGTCAAAACACCTTAAGTCGCATAGTCTGGTATTAAATATGTTCTAAGTCGCATAGTCTGGTATTATGCCCCTTAAAGAACATGGAATATGGATAGAATCTCCAAAAGAAGGAGCTCTTCTATTGTTCTCCAGGGTATAATAGCTGCTGGTGACTTAGAACCCATTCGCCATCATGGCTGTCACTCTCCTTCTGCGATCTTTCAGACTCCTGTTAGTGATCAGAGGTGACCGTCGGTTGGCATCCACATCCTCATCCCTTAGCTCTTCTTTCAATCCCCAAGGCCTTCCCTTTGAGGTAAGGTTCCAAATAAAGGTATTGGTGGATGAAGAAACTTACGGGACGGTGAAAGCGATGAGGATCGGAGCAGGAGATCGGAGGAGGAACGATACACGTCCACCCCCAAAAGAATCTGTGAAACAGATCCTCTTCTCTCTTTCGTTCAAGAAGTTTAAAAGTATAGGATTTCACATAATTTTGTACTTGTAAAGCTCTTGACCGCAAAGTCATTCTTGAAATAGGATCAATAAATTTAGATCTTATTGACCTTGTTGATAATGAACAAAAAATTTGCTGTTTTCCATGTTGAATGAACAAGAAATTGTTGAAGCCGAAAATTGTTGACAACCATAAGCATTGATTCTCAATTCGACTAAGTAAACAAACCCTAAACAGATTCATAACAAAAGAAAGCGAACTACGAAACTAATGAACCTTGAACAGATTCATAGTCTAAAGAAAGCAAACTACGAAACTAATGAACCTTGAACAGATTCATAGTCTAAAGAAAGCAAACTACGAAACTAATGAACCTTGAACAGATTCATAGCCTATATTGCTGTTCATATTATTGGTGATAGCGAACCACTAACAGACTTCATCGCCAAATCATCTATGACCAGTATCCCGTGAATTTGGTCTTTGAGCTTCACACAATCCTTAGTATAGTGATTAGTCATATTGTGAAAACTGCAGTACTTCTTACCCGCCATGTAGTCTGGCTTGGGTATGAAACCACCTTCGTGCTGGAGCCGTCCTTGTTTAAACAGCTCGTTGAGTATCTCCGGTGCTTGATGAGCGTTATAGGTATACTTCTCAAAAGCAGACCTCAGAGGTAAGGAGGCCATAATCTTAATAGGATCCTTAGCGAACCGTACGCTTTTCGGTTGTAGAGGCTGGCGACCCACTACTTCCACAACCGCTACATCCTCTTCATCCTTGGTATCATCAACCCAAGTGACTATGGGTGCTGAATCAGCATCTATAGTCGCCACCGTTTTAGTAACAGGAGGGATAGGTGTCTTAGGTTTCAGAGTTCCGGGATAATATGACACTGGAATGCTCTGCCTCTTACTGTTCTGAGCCCTCGTTTGGTCGAGGAAGTGTTGATGTCTGGCTAACCTATTGGTTAAGTCTGCCATATTCGTCACATATACTTGCTGGAAGTGCGCCTGGATTTCCGGTTCGAGTCCCGCAATCGCTAGCTCGACCGTGGTCTCCTCTGTTAGCCTATCCTTGCATTTAGCTCGAAGGAGCTTGAAACGCCTCAGATAATCGATGGCGGACTCGTCAGACTCCTGGTTAGTATCCGCCAGAAACTTAATGGTTACCTTAGCTTCTACTACCCCGAACATAGTCCTAAAGAGACCCTCCATGGATTGCCAATCTGGAATAGAACCTGGCGCTAGGTCTCTATACCAAGCCAAAGCTGATCCTGTGAGAGAAGTTCCGAACAACTTCAGCTTAAGAACGGGATCTTGGGCGTAAGGACCACACTCGTTATGGAAACGAGTGATGTGGGTCTCGGCATCTTCAGAATGTTCGCCCGAAAAAGGGGTAAACCTTATATGCCTGAAATTTGCGGGCCATGGCGTCATATTTACCGCCAGGGCAAGTGGATTGGTATAGGTCATACCGGGATCCGGCAAACCTTGCATGACCCTCAACTGTTCCTGAAACAGTTGTTGTATCTCGTTGCGAGTCATGCCACCATCAACATCCTCTTCTTGAGCTTCGCCTTCATTGTCAGGTGGTGGGTTCACGTTTCGACCACCTCTCCTCTGCTGTCTATTCGGATTGACAGTTTCAAATCCCCTGTTATTAGGCTTAGTATTTTTGTTGGGGCCTCTCTCTGTTACCTTCGCAAATTTTAGTAGAGGGACCTGTTCGTTCGGCTCAGCTGCCTCAGTCTCGAAACCCATCTGCACCAATCGTTCGACAGTGGCATTGGTCTTGTCCAATTGTTCTTGCTGCTGCATCATATAGTTTCTGAACTCCTCCTGCTGTTGCTGGAGTTGCTCGCTGAAATTATCCTGATGCCCCCTCACCAATCTGTCAAGATTTTTAGAGAGAGAGCTAATATTATCTGTATTCCTATGAGCGTGATCCGCCAGAGCATTAATGTTAGTCATATGACCAATCTGTTCAGTCTTCAACTCCTTCAACGTAGCTTCTATCTTTTCTAAGATGACATCAGTATCCTGAGACTTAGATATTAGAATGCTGAAAGACTCCATTATTTCTTCAGTAGAGGGTGTCCGAGGCAGACACACTCCGTCCCCTTCATGGGCTTCAGTATCCAATGGAGCCACGGCGGCATTTGAGATGTCAGCCTCTCGATGGCGATTAGTGACATCTTCCAAGGTTTCGGGTCCTTGATTAATTCCTTCGAGGCCCTCAGTTAGGTCCTCAATTTCAGGTCTGTCATCTCCAAACTTGGCTTGTAGTTGGGATTCAGATAGACCCCTACATGCAGCTGAGTTATGCTGTTTCAACAACCGATGTTCTGGTTTCTTACAGAACGTCATTGGTCGTTTATAGATATTGGTTTGCGCAATCCTGACACTGGTCCCACTGGGCGTGCCAAAAATGTTCGCGTCGGTTTTTACACCTGTCGAACTATCAACACGTGGGGGTGGCGGACGTAGGTTTCAGTCCTGGTGCGTTGTGCGTGAGCGTGCCAGTACCTTTGGGTTAGGTACAACCTTGGTGCGGACGACCTCTGGCGAGCGAATCACCCTTGGCGAGCGGATGACTCTGGCGAGCGAATCACCCTTGGCGAGCGGATGACTCTGGCGAGCGTGTTCGTCTGCTCCCTGCTACCTGACTTCTCGATCAAGCGACTGTACGCGGGCGTTGACAAACCGGCGTAAGGGCTCGAACAAGACCTAAGTAAACAATTACTAGGATTTTTCCTCAACCTTTCGGTAGATTGAGATATCTTACTTCGATCCTGAGATGCAAAGCAGAGCTATATATCAAGACCGCGGATGGCGTTCGTCCAACCTTTTAGCAGATTGGGAAAGACTGTTACCGGGGTAACGACTCGATTTGTCACAAGGTGTGACGACTGGACTCGATTTGTCTCAGCGACGCTTCGACACGAACGCAAGTCACTTTCGACAACAACGGCAGATTTACGGCGACCAGATGTGGTGGGCGTAGGTTTGCGGCTAGGTTGGAAGAGTGTCAATTGCAGTTGGTGGAAGGCTGTTCGCAAGAGAGAATGCTCCGGAGAGGCTTGCAAGATTTGCAGGGCAAAAGCTTGTAGTTGTATGGTGTTGAACCCTTTTTACGTTGTCCTAGAGTTCTTTATATAGTGATCTCAAAACCCCAAATACGTATGCAACAGGTATATAGATTCTGATATCAAATAGAATTGTATTTGTTAAATCAACTCCAAGTCAGACTTGAAGAAGGACTTCGAATCCTTTCTCTAACCGGAAATTGACTAAATACAATTAGATTATCCGTTAATGGACAACCCTACGGGCTTCGGCCCAATGTATCGGTTGAATGTTAATTTAGGCCCAAACACAATGTTCACAATCCGACCCCTCACAACAGTCTTCAACTTCCCATTCAATTCATTTCCAGCAAACCCTTCTGAGCAGGTGCTCTCATCTGTTAAGGCGGCACTAACCCAAGTTTGTACATCACTTATCATCATCTCAAAACCAGAACTTCTAAAGTTATCCATCTCGGAAATAGACCTCTGAATCTCCTCCACCGAGTCACTTACCAACTCGACGCAGTCCCTCATGGCACCAACTTCTCTAGGCTTCATGCCACGGCCGTGGGAAATCCTCAACATCATGGCAGAGGTTGATTTCGCAGACGAAAGCGACACATTGAGTGCGGCACAAGCTATGAGTTTAGGACTTGCTTGGATGAAACTTGCTTGGCTTGACAGAGAGGCAAGGCAGAGTTTTGGATAGGTTGTTGCACCGCAAGATGTTCTGATGAATTCGGTGTTGGTTTTCGGGGCAAGGTCTCTGGCTGCTGAGACTGAGGAGAATATGCTACAAGTAGTGAAGAGTAGCACTATGAGAGAAGATGAGAAGTGTTTAGAAAATGAGGGTTCCATCTGTTTCTCTCTGTTTGAATACGTAGACAGCAGAGTATTAGGCAGTGGAGTGATGATAGAAGAGAGGGAAAGCATCAATATATAGAACCAAAAAGAAAGAAGAAGAAGCACCAATTGGTAGCAGTCTCTGATCAAATTGAGGAAATATCTATTTTCTTTGGGGCCCAAAAGGGCTAAAGATGCATCCTCTCTTTAGCCAGCAAGTAGTTGTGGGTGTTTTCGGCTTCTCAACTTGGAGAAGATGATTAGGTCTAAAAAGAGATGTGAAACAAAAGCATGTCCCTTGCAGTGAAGCTTATCTATAAATTTTTGTAGTTAAAACCAGCTTGAATGATAGAGAAGCATCGGCCGACTTGTGAAGCTCTGCCTTTCCCCATTTTGGAGCAAATCCAAAAGGAATTCATTGTCTGAAAGGGACAAGAAACCGATGGATATATATCTTCTTTCATATAATATGCTAGAAGAAAAATATCAGATGGCGCATGTGAGAAATAATGGAGCCAGCCACTAATAATATAGGGAAACTATTTTGCAACACAGATACCAAACTAGGCCATTTCGATCAATTTTTAGCAGGAAGATATTAATTTCTTGAACCCTACAGATCTACAAATATCTAGCACTTTCTCTTTTTTTGTCAATAATATCTTAGCATTCAACCCAAGGGGCTGCATTCATGTGTTAAACATGCCAAGAGATTGTACAGTTCGGAAAATGCAATCTACTAATTTGGAGCTATACGTAGATATACCCTTACGCACTAGGCGGACTCTAGGTGGGAATCAGAAGGTGCTAGGTGGGTTAAGCGGGAGCTAGGCGGAGCTAGACGGATTCTAGGCTGGTGTTAGGTGAGAGCTAGGCGGTGCTAGGTGAGAGCTAGGCGGGTGTTAAGCGGGAGTTAGGCGAACTCTAAGTGTGGTCTAAGCTGGTGCTAGGCGGAAGTTATGCAGTGCTAGACAGATTTTAGGTGGGTTCTCCTTTTTGTTATCATATCTCTTTCGATGGTACAACCGTTAAGACTCTCATATCTACTATAAGGTTAAGAACATTGTGTAAATATAATATATATATATATATATATATATATAATACAATCATAGCAATTAAGAACCGTGCAAACAGGTTTTGTTAGAGACTCTTCTTAGCTTAAAAACTATCTCACTCAACCTTTTCAAAAGAAGGGAAGGAAGAAAAAAAAAAAAAAAAAACTCTTTCACTCATACAAGTACAGTACTTTAGCCATGAACTCATGAGGCATATTGATCTGTTGATCAAGTGGTATCACATTTCTAGGGTACTCTCGTACTACTTACAAGACTTTGTTCAGTTCAGTAAAACTTAAAAACTACTTATGCTTTTAGTTTTTGACAATGTAAAGGTTGGTTCTCTTGAGTCGCCAATCCATTGGACTCCAGCTTTCATGGGAGGCTGCCGATGCAGCGGCTTCACAGTACCGCGTGCAACGTTCCTTTTCTTGTTCCCTGAGGTAGGAGTAGGATTGACTCTCTTTCCAGGGGACTGATACTTTTGCTGCTCCGGCGCTCCGCTTGTTACTCCAGTAGTAGTTGAGTTGTGACAACGAAGATGTGGAGGAACATAATAACAACTCCTGAAGAAAGGATGGCGAAGGGCCTCTTCAGCTGTTGGCCTCTTGGAAGGATCCCAAGAACAAAGTGAACTAATGAGGCTAATTGCATCATCACTAACTGATGGAATAAGTGAAGAAAGATGAACACCAGTAGACTGTGGAAACTGGTAGTTGATAGCTCTTGCAAAACGAAGCCCATCGGCCCATGAATCCTCTGTTGGAGTGCCAAGTACGCTGCAAATTTTGTACATCTGATCTACTTCACTAAAACCCGGAAATAGAGGGCAGAGACTAAGCAACTCGGCCATGATTGCACCCACTGCCCACATATCAACTTTAGAGCCATACAAACCTGGCTGGAGCAACACTTCCGGAGCTCGGTACCAGCGTGTTGACACATATCCAGTATAGGGTGGTTTCGAATCGATTTCCCGAGCAAGACCAAGATCGGCGATCTTGATTTTGAAATCTTTGGTAACCAACAAGTTCTCCGGCTTAAGGTCGCGATGGAAATATCCCCGCTGATGCATATAAGCAAGGCCTTGAAAAACTTCTAAACACCATTTTCTGACTTGAGATTCAGGAAAAGGCTTTACCTTATCTTTCATAAGCTGATACAGGTTGAACTCCATATATTCGAACACAAAGTACAGCATATTATTATCATGGATCAGTTCCTTGAGCTTCACAATGTTAGGATGATTCATTTTCCGCAATGACTTAACTTCTCGCAGACTCAGGCACTCCTCCCATGAATCGTAACTTTTCTTCAGTTTTTTAACTGCAACAACTTCACCAGTCTGCTTATTTTTTGCTCGCCAGACAGTCCCAAATGCTCCACTGCCGACTTCCTTTATTAACTCGTACCTCTCCATTTTCCGGCCACTGGAGAAACAGAAGTGGCGAGTGCTTGAGAATGGCAGTACCCGCCTTGAAGACTTGAGTTCTGATTACTAAAAATGAAAAGCCAAGAGGCCAGCGTCTGTAGGTATGTTTTATAGATTTCTATCACTTTAATCCTTTTGAATGTAGGAGAGAGTACGTGTTTTCCTAATTCGTTGAGGATTTGTATTACTACTATTCTGTTGAGTGTAGGAAAGAGTGTTTTCCTAATCCTTTGAGGATTCGGATTACTTCTATTCTGTGAGTGTTTCTTTTTCATTTTCTTAAAAACAATAAAAATAAAAATAAAAAGAAGCTCCAAAGGAGCTAGTTCTCCTAATTCTTCGAGGATTGGGATGATATCCTGGTCTCCTGGTCTTAGAAGGCTAAACAAAAGGGACGGTCGATCAAATGATATATTGTTCATTATGATGGCTAGCCACAGGTTGATTGATGAGCAAGTATTGGCTGCAACCAACACATGGATACTATCAGTACATGTACTAAAATAACCCCTTCTTACGAGTCTTGATTGATATTATAAAATATATAAAAAAATTAATAATAAATTCAAATCTTCACAAATTCACTACGATTAATGTAAAATTGTAAATGACCGTAGATACAAGTTATATCATGCTCAAGACGAGTAATGCTCAAGACGAGTATTATTTTAAGACGAGTATTTTTTTTTTTTTTTTTTAAAAGGAATTGTACGTATTTATAAGCAATTCAGATACAAGTACAAGATATAAATGAGAAAGTCAATGACGACAATCCATAACTTAATATAAAAGACTAGAAATAACAACAATTCACTACTAACTAGCTACACTGTCTATACCTTTCACAAAAATATATATATATACTTATAACCAGAAAGAAAATCAGTATTAAGTTAGATCAAAACCCAATGTTGTGTACGTCTTCCCAACTTCTTGATGCGTAGGGGACATTGTGACGAGGACTTCGACCATGCCACATTAGTATGCGGCATATGACATATCAACTTTGTTTTCATCCTCGATCATGTTGAACCATACCGATTAGGGCTGGGTTCGGTAGAAAACCGACCCCATTTTCCTCAAACCACCTACCGACCGAAGTCTATCGGTAACTCTGAATCTGCTACCACTGCCGAGCCAACTTCGCCACTGTACCGACAAGTCGGTTACCGAACTTTTCGGTCGGTATCGGTTGGTTCCGCCGTTTCAGCCGAAGGTTGAAGCCGTTTGAAATGCAACAGTGAAATAGGAAATAAACTTAGATTTTTAGTTCAAATTTTTCGTAAAAGGTCCAGATCTGGGAAATCAATGAGAAACATAGTAAAAAGTGGAAGAAAGAACTGGGAATTCATGGTTTGGGTGCTGTAAACAATATTCAATTGATTAGATAGATGAGGGAGGAGTATTGGATCTGAAAGAATGACCAAGTTTGTTCTACATTTGATGAAAGAGAAGAAGGATCTGATGTCGAGCCGAAGAAAGGACTGACACCAACAAAATTTTGGGGAGACCAGTGGTTTGTTGTATGAACAAGGATCTGTTTCAATGAATAAGGATCTGGGAAGTTAAAATGAAAGAGGAGGAAAAGTGTGGGTGCAGTCGGTGCATTACTGTATAATTAAAGGAGAAAAGTCTCGTTTTTCATTGCAAAGATAGAATAAGTAAATTATTTGCATATTTCTTTGCAAAGGGAGCTCGTGTTGCAGTGGTTTCTTGCATTGTCATGCCACCAAGAGGTTAGAGTTTCGACTCTTACCACAAGTAAGATTTTTATTTAATGGAATTCGGTACGGTACGGTATTACCATATTATACGTAATTTCATACCATTACCGTACCGTATATACGTTATTGGTTCGGCTCTATCGTACCGACAGGTTCGGTTACCGAACCATCAGCTACCGACACGTGTCGGTTCGGTTGGTATGTAACTGGTTGGTTTCGTTCGGTTGAAAAATGCCACCCCTAATACCGATAGCCGGCCGCCAATTAGCCAAGTTGACGACTTAGCTGAGTCAGTGACTTGTTTAGATTGGACCACTTCAAGAAACCTCTAGACACGGGCCTTTATCATGCATGATGGAAATGTGTTCGTTCTCTAGAAAATCAGACAACCAAGAGCGGCTTAACTAGGACCATGGTTAGCATCCTGTCACCGTCTATAAAAAGTTACCAGGGTTCTTGATTTCTCTACCTAGCTACCATCCAATTCCTAGTCAGTAGTTACTTGTTGAGCAATCAAACATGCATGTACCATTTAAAAATTCGTATACTAATCACATACATATCAAACAATACAATACCGACAAACCTATCTCAGTAATAATTGAGAACTTGTAGACAACTACTCTATCAATCACTTGTACAAAAACTATCTTACAAGTATATTGAGTTTAATCTCAATCTTGCATGTACGTAGGGTAATTGGTCGAATTTATCCATGAACTGAGGCGTATCTGTTGATTAAGGCCAAGGCATTGCTAGTTAATTGTGCAACGTTCACAATCTTCCCCCTCACAACAGTTTTCAAATTCCCATTTAAACCATTTCCAGCAAACCCATCTGTGCAGGTGCTTTCATCCGTTAAGGCTGCGCTAACCCAAGTTTGTACATCACTTATCATCATCTCAAAATCCGAGCTCTTAAAGTTACCCATCTCGGAAATAGACCTCTGGAGCTCGTCCACTGAATCAGTCAACACTTCGACGCAGTCCCTCATGGCAGCCACTTCCCTGGGCTTCATTCCATGGTTGTGGGAGAGACTCGACATCATGGTAGAGGTCGATTTAGCGGAGGAAAGTGTCACGCTGAGGGCTGCACTCGCCATTAGTTTCGGACTTGTTTTAATTGCAGTTGCTTGGGTTGCAAGGGAAGTAAGACAGAGTTTCGGGTAGGTTGTTGCCCTACAAGATGTTTTGATGAACTCGGTGTTGGTTTTGGGTGCAAGGTCTCTAGCTGCTGAGCCTGAGTAGACTGTGCAGCAGCTAATAATGGAAAGCACGACAAGAAGGGATGTGAAAGAAGATGAGGCCATTTCTTTTCTCGAGTCTCTTTACAAATGTTGCAGGAAATTAACGAGGGGTGTGATATGAAATTAGGAAGCCAAAGATACCAATTTATAGGAGTAAACCGACCACAGTTATCATAATCATACATGCATATATATCTACTTGCAAAGTTTTCTTGGACTATTAGTTTCCGTGTGCAATTTGGCCAATTGGGTGTGTCGGACCGGCGGCGGGGTACGTTATCAAAATTTCTGATTAACTGAAGCAAGTTGATTGGCGATACAGGACTTGTGTCTTTCTGAAACTTGATATATATAACTAGGGACGGAACTAGAAATGAAAAATCGGATGAACTGCACTTTGAAGTTAATTTTGAGGGCATACTTGTACTGAAATTTAAACTAAATTTCTTTTATTTAGAGTCATTTTCTTAGTTAAGTACTATATTATGTTGTAATTAGAACTGACCAATGGGAAGAGATTGCTAGATTGGGAAGATGATAGGTGTTTTCTAATTTAATTGTATATGAAACCTATATGCTTCAGTTTGTTTCTAAGAAAATGATGAGGGCTGGAGCACACCATAGCCCCCCTCTAGTTCTGTGGCTGTATACAACATTGCATATCTGCCTGACATCAGGATTGTAGCATTTCAAAGAGTACAGTGCATGAAAGGAACATGCATCAAATTAAACGATCAAGATATAACGATAAAGATATAATAGATATTATTTAGCAAATCAAACTGCGCGCCACCCTAATAGTATTAGCTAAATTGGCCAATCAAGTGGAGCTAGATAGAATTTCATGTTAGGACCCAGCAAATTAAGGTGGTAATGTTCTTTGGAGATTTCATGTTGTGACATATAGGACAGGGAGTAGATGCAATCATGCAATTCTTATTTTTTTTTTTTTTTTTTTTTTTTTATACTTGGCTAACGATAACTCGATAAGTGCATGCAACTTTCTGAAAGTTTTAGAGATATTTGAGGACACAGAATTCGTCGTTTATTATTATTGAATGCCTGAATTTGAATAGGACCGGGCCACATTGGAGATATAGATAGCACACAGTCAGACAGCAATGAGTCCAATGACTAACCATTTCTACTATAAAATATCCACGTACAGGGATAGGGAAGAAAGCCAAGAAACATTGTCGACATGATCGATCTTGAGCCACCGATCGATGTCATGTAACATGATATATCAGCTGATTACAGTATCCTTACTTAATTGAGTAACTGAGTATCCAAGTTTTCTCATTCGGCCCCTCATCAAATGAGGAGCTAAACATCGAAGGATCAAGAACGGGGACGTGCTGCACGCAGCCAGCCATGCCAGAATTGTTGATCAGTTTTATGTACACGATATTGCATCTGCCAGTTAGTATTTTAGGAATACAAATTCACTATTTAGATTTTTCTAGCTAAAAGAGATTTTTTTTTTTTTTTTAAACTCATGTTTAGTTGTTGTCAATGGAAACTTGGAAATGGTTCATAGATGCCATACATGTGCAAACTGTACAAACTACGAAGAAAAAAGAGAAACTTGTTATCAATTGAAAGATATTTTGAATGCCTATCTATAATCTATTAAAAAAACAAACAATATGGATGTTTATCTATTAAAAAAAAGAGCATTATGCATGTACAATTCATAAATTAGGGAAATACAATACAGTGTCAAAGCTAATTTAGGTATAGTCGTATAGAGCATAAGTGCAAAACAGAAACACAAGCACTGTATACCTAATGTAATAGCTTCTAATTCACGATTGGAAAAACATGATCCAATTGCAACGCATTTAACAAATCATTTTAAGTGAGATCATCATTTTTTCACCACAAAAAACTTGGACAATGGCCACAAAAGAAATGTGGGTTTTGCCCATGTGGCCATTGCAAAAATAACCACAAAAGATCAACAAATGTGAGATTTTTATCATAAAATAATACAAAAAACCACAGTTGTTGATTTTTTGTGACTTTTTTTTTACAATGGCCACATGGGCAAATGCTACATTTTTGTAGCCCTTTGCCCAATTTTTTTTATAGTGTTTATCAATTAATTATAAATAAAAACATAAAAACGAGGAGCAGGCAGCTTAAGTTTCTTGTTATATATTTACAAAAATAATGCAAAAATTTAGGAAATAGTTCTAGAACCCCAAATTTGGGAAGTTCCATCTCAAAGAAAGAGATTTGAATCACATTGCATTATGTACATGCATAGACATGAAGCCTTGCTTTCTTCCATGCATTATGGGTCGAGCACTTGCATCTTGATTATTCAATAATTAATTTCCTTTCATTAATCTCCTCACGTCTTCCCCTTAATAATGTAACATAACCATAATCTAATTCATACTCTTGAATCCCCTACGTGGCAATCGAGGAGTGGCAAATGGGGATGTGATCGTAGCAACGTAGGACTGGCGGGGCTGTAGAGGAATATAACCGACCTCAGCCACCCAGGAACACCGCCTTCCGTCGCGCTAGGTTACGGTGCCTGCGTACATGTGGATATTCGCCACGCACGTTGTTGTGCGTTTCTGACTTTCTGAAATGGTACGTCATTTGATGCTATGGCCACATGTGATGATAGGCTGGGAGAATGACCGTTATTATAGGCCGGTCTGTATGTCTTCCAACTCAAGCAGTCACAGTCACGCGCCTCCGGTATCACGTCAGCTAAATGATATATCAGCCCGACATCATCAAAAATACCTTGTGAGACACACTACTATCGGATTTCATGGTGATTTGCATCCCACTAATGCTACTCACTTCCTCATTATGTTATCGTACCATGATTTCGATGAGATTTTGATTTCATTTAGTGAAAATAAAAGTTCAATTTATAGATTTCATCTATAAATTATGTATAAGCCGTCTGTATTAACAATTAGGTGGATTTAGTTGGATCTTAATGAGTTACTGAATTAAGTAAAAATGGTCACATGAACATCTATCGTACAATTCTTCAATATACTGATGTATTCGCTCTCGGTCATTGTTGAAATGATAATGATTCTCTATTATATCATAAGCTAAGAGCTAATTTTTCTTATTCTTAAATGGTTGGGATCCAAAAAAACAACACTCCTTATCAGCAAATGATCATTTACTTGCCATCGCATGCATCCACTGCTTACCCTTAATTAAAAACACAATATATTTGGGATTAGAAGTTGGCATAGTCTCCCGTACTCACCTATAAATACCTAATTGTCATCTTATTACACACAACATCTATCAATAATCCAACAACATAAAAAATGGGAGCGCCCACATTCCTCTTCGCTCTTCTCTTATTCATCCTCTTCATCAACACAACCACGGCGACTTCTTCTTCGAGCCAAGGCTACAAAACCTACGTTAAAACAGCCTGCAACTCCACCACGTACCCACAAATCTGCTACAAGTCTCTCTCCTCCTACGCCACATCCATCAAATCAGACTCTCATAAGCTCTGCAAGTACGCTCTCTCCGTAACCCTAAAAGCCGCGAAAACCTCCGCGTCGACAGTGTCGAAGCTGGCCAAGAACAAGGGACTAACGAAAGCAGAGGCTGGTGTAGTGAGGGCTTGCATAGAGACCCTCACGGACTCCGTCGACGAGCTGAAACAGGCGGTGACTGCCATGAAAGATTTGGGAGGTGAGGAAATCTATTATCAGTTGGAGGACATAAAGACTTGGGTTAGTGCTACGCTGACGGATGAGGACACGTGTACGGAAGGATTCGATGAGCAGAAGGTAAATGCGGCGGCGGTGAAGAGCAGCATTAATAAGAGCATTCGCACCGTTGCTAGATTGGCTAGCAATGCTTTGTCTCTCATCAACAACCTCAGTTACTAGTGCACTTACCGTACCCTTGTGTTTTCTTCATCTCCATTTTACTGTGTTCTTTCTTTAATTTATGTGTGTTGGCTGGTACGTATGTCATAGATGTTTATAGTCTTATATAGCCGTTTTGATTAGCTCTCGATCGGTTGTGGTTTTATAATTTTCTTGTACATAACGAGCTTTCTCAAGTTTGTTCACGAAAAAAAAAGGGAAAAAGAAAAAAGAGTTTTCCACTGCCATATATGTGAGTTTCGAAATGTATAAGTAATGTTATCTCTTATCGCAGAATTGATCGACCATTACTGACCTAGCTATACCCCTTCAAATGAGTAATCAGTCTAGCCTTACAGTACGTAAAACATATTAATTAAGTCATAGTAGTGTGGGAGATTATTTTATATTCTAGTTTATTATTATAAACTCTAATAGCTATATATATATATATATATATATATATAGTGCTTCTCGGCTACGGACGTCCGCACGCACTGTTCACCGTGCGGATGCGGCGTATCCGGCGAGTGGGCTGTGCTCGCCCCGGCCCGGCGACCCTTTCTGTGCCGGCCCGAGCTCCATCGCCGGCCGGCAGCCGGCCGGGATCTGGAAAAAACCAGAAAAATGAACAGTACTTGTCATTTTTCTGGTTTTTTCCAGATCCCGGCCGGCTGCTGGCCGGCGATGGAGCTCGGGCCGGCACAGACAGGGTCGCCGGGCCGGGGCGAGCACAGCCCACTCGCCGGATACGCCGGCGCCGCCTCGCCGGTGGCCGGATACGCGACATCCGCACGGTGCGGACGTCTGCATCTGAAAAACTCTATATATATATATATATATATATATATATATATATATATATATATATATATGCATATCAGTTAATTTCCATTAGTAATATGGTGGATATTGTTCCACAATTAGACTCGATCAAATGCATCAATCCATGGCTATATTACTCTAAAATATATGGAGATGTTGTTCTATTACCTCATTTATGAAATTATTACAAGAAACTAGAATTCTATCATCTCTAGTACGTTATAGGTATTTCACTTCCATGGCCAATGCATCTGATATGTCGCGTGTATAGTGGAATGCGTACATGGGAATTGCCGGCAAAAGAAAAGGCCCTAGCCTCAATTTCTATGTAAATTATACATATTGTGTGCAATTATTTTTATCAAAGTCATCAAACCCATGCCATGCTTTCCAATATATAATTTCAAACACAAATGTATTGATTCTTCCATCCCAATAGACATGCTGCACCCATTTAACTTTGCATTAGTTCAGGCATGGAAGGGGGAGAGGATCAAATGTATACTATATGTTTATGACTAGTACGTGATGATTCCTAGAGGTGACCTACATCAGCTTCTCTTGCACTAAATCATTGACAGACATTTTTACTCTCTGTATGGATCGATTAACCAAATACAGTAGGGTTATTTTATACATGGATGCAATTCTGGCCACTAATGTTGTAAAAGTCGTATACTAGCCTGTTTCACAGAGATTTATGACCCATGTATGAACATTATTCTCACTGTCTTCCAAGATATTCTCTCTTGTTTTGTCTAAATAATACCTCAGTTATTTCACTAAACTATTAGCTAGCTCTAGAGATTTTTCAATGGTTGGTTCCCTGCAAGATCTAAATGGTTAATCATTTTGCAAAAGATCATGGGGAGCGTCTCGTTTATTGCTTATATACTATTGAAAAGACAACTCTGTTTGTTTTTGTTGCTAAAATTGTGTTTGGGATTTGGACTATAGTTTATGGTGTAAAACTTACTCGATCGATATATACTTCAAATTATGCCACCTGATAGAATAGCCTATAAATTGGTATTGGCCTCCCCTCAGACAGTCACCCATCAACCCGAGGAAAACAAAAATGGGAGCTCAAACTCTCACATCTCATATCGCTTTTTTCCTATTGATCATCATCATCATCATAATGACAAACATGCAGACAACCATGGCAGCAGCCTCCTCTTCAACCCCAGACGCGCACAACTCCTATCTCCGAAGAGCCTGCAACTCAACCAAATACCCAAAAATTTGCTACAAGTCCCTCTTCTCCTACGCCTCCACCATCAAATCAAACCCTCAGAAGCTCTGTATCTACGCCCTCTCCGTCGCCCTCAATGCTGCTCGAAACGCCTCCTCCACCGTGACAAAGCTGTCCAAGAAGAAAGGACTGACACACTCAGAGGCTTTTGTCGTCAAGGATTGCATAGAGAATATCAGGAACTCCATCGCCGAGCTCAAGCAGTCCGTCGGTGCCATGAACAATTTCGGGGGTGCGAATATGGAATACCAGTTGGATGACATAAAGACTTGGGTCAGCGCTGCCCTAACAGACGATGATACTTGTACAGAAGGGTTCGATGAGGTGAAGGTGAGCTTGGATGTGAAGAACATCATCGGTAAAAGCATCGTCAATATTGCTAGATTGGCTAGTAATGCTCTGTCTCTCATCAACAGCCTCAATTATTAGTACTGCAACCCTAATTTTTACACTTTTCTGGCTGTTGAAGTGTAATTAAACGAATTTGGAAATGGTGTGGTTTTGGATTCTTCATAGGATGTGTATGATACATGATTACATGTAATGTGCTAGCTAACTAAGAGGTACTTTTGGCTCTATTTTATTTTGTTTATGGGTTTCTTTCGGATTTTTTATACGAGTTCCGTCTGCATGTGTCGACGAAGATCATACAAACCAACAAATAAGTCCCATGTTGGAAGTCATGGAACTTCGATTCTGAATGAATCTGTACGTAGCTGTCTTTTAACCAATTATTTTGCACTTGGTTCCCATTTCATCTAAACACTACTTATGCATTTTCTTAGACAGTTGATCGAGGTTAATGAGGGACAACACATATATAGTTGGACTCAATTGATATAGAATCCCATGTAAAATGGATGGTTGCCTTGTTGGTAATGGTCCAATGATTCAACCTCTAACTTCTCGCAATTTGAAATTTAGACTCACCAACTTATGTACAGTACGTTAAAGTCTAGCTGCTCGCGTAAGTACCAGTAGAAACGTCCAAGGCACCAGAAAGAGAACCGAACAGCAATCTCCTAATTGTTCGTTCAGGTTCCATTCCTTCACTTCATTGCCAAATTAATTGTAGACAAGAAGATAAATACATGAAGTGTTCACTTGCCTAACAAATATGAAATGTCATCATACGTTTCCATGCCCATTGCGTAGACCAAATTACTAGCTTAAGTGATGATCAAAGACGACATAACTGATTCGATTTAACTTGTAGGCATAGCTTGGCAGATGCGGTGGGGGTGGCATCAGGCAGGCAGTTACACAAGAATGAGTTTACCTGAATGGGTTGTAAGTCAAGGCCTTGAAAATGCCTCTTCAAAGATAGGAAGAGATCATCTATGGAACAGAATCCATAGAAGTAATCAAATCCTTGTTATTTCATGATACGACCCGAACCTCGAATTATCTTTTTTTAACTGGTTTATTTCTACTTTTACTCTTCGAGAATTGTTTTTACGAATCGAAAGTTCTAAATGTTGACTTTTAAATAAGTTGACCCGACCGAGGTTTTTGTTTCATGATAAGGTAGAGGACGTTGAAACGAGTTCGTGGACACGTAGCACGCCTATTTTGGAGTTTGTACGAAAAAGTTGTGACGTAAAAACGGGTTTTTGCCGTTTTTGGACGAGTATATATAGCGGGAATGGAAAAATTTCCCGAAAGGGAAACTTTCTTTTTCTTTTTCTTTTTCCCCTTTTTCTTCTCTCTCCTTTCTCTCTCCTCTCCCCCGACTCCGCCCGACTCCGGCCGAATCCCCGCCGTCCGGCCGAACTGGGCCGGCGCACGGGTCCCATTCGGACCGGCTCTGCCCCCTCTTCGCGTCGCTGGCAGCGGCGAGGCGTGAAACGCCGCCGTTTGGCCGTGCGACCCCGAGACCGATCGCCCCCGATCGGATGGTTCTCCCTCCTCCGGCCACTTCTTGGTCCGATTTTAGGGGGGAAATGGAGACAAGGACTTGTGTAGTAATCCCCCTAAAGGAATCGATCCCAATCGATCCAGGTAAGGAGAATTTAGAATTTGGATTTCGAATTAGAGTTTGTGATTTAGATGTTTTTGGTGGATTTGGAGGCTAGATTAGTGTTTAGAACATTGATTGGAGTCGATTGGGTGTATTTTGTTGTTGAATTGGTTGATTTTGGAGAGAATTGGAGGTTGAACAGTGACTACCGCCGTACCGGCCGCCGTACCGGCCGCCGTTTGCGGCGGCTGGGGCTGTTTTTGGCGGCGGAGACGAGTCCCCGAGGTGGTGGCGATGGTGTTGGATGAATTTGGCGTCGATTGGAGGTGGTTTCGGCCTCCTGTGGCGGCGCTGCCGGTGACGGCGCTGCTGTTCCGGCGACGGTGGCGGCGGCGCCACTGTTCCGGCGGCTTGAGGAAGAAGATGAACAGTGATGTGGTAAAAAGTGAAAAGGTAAAATAGTAAAAGGTGAAAAGTAAATGGTAAAACAGTAAAACAGTAAAAGTAAATGGTAAACAGTAAAAAGTAAATGTTAAATAATAATTGGATTTTAACCATTTACTGTTTGACTTTCAGAATTACTGTTTGACCATTAAAAGGTATCGTTGACTTACTGTAAGAAGGTTAAAAGCTGATAAAAAGGATTTTATGACGAATTTACTAGGAAAGGAATTGATCGGACACGGTATGGGTGTCCAGAGTAAATTTGGTTGTAGATCGTTTCGGTATTTGAGACGAAATTCTAATACCGGAAATAAAATAGAAGTGGGGATAATTCGGACGAGCGAGGACGTCCGTGGTTTGGGTTTTATATTTGTTTTCCGAAGTTTAGAAATTTACGATTTCGCCCATGTGACAGGTCGAGAGGGTACTCGACGGGACGAGAGTCGAAACGGCTACCAGCTCGGAAAAGACTGTGAGTGGATTTTTATTTTTAAACAAATGCATGCATGAGTATTTTATTGAAATGAAATTTATTTTAAAAATGAAATTTATTTTGATTAAATGATTTTGAAGTATGAAAGATTATATGAGAAAAAGAAAAAAAAAGATATGTTAAGGAATATATGGTTTCGTTTTATCGACAGTAATGATATTTATATTGGGTTTTGCTATTTCCTTGGGAAATGAGATTTCCATGTGGTTTTATATTTTCGAAATATTTTGAGTATGTTAATCAGTAGACCGGAATGAAATTCCGGGGATTTTGTTGATTTTATTATTTATGATTTTTCTGACTTGCGAGGTATGTCGATGAGATTTACGTATATTTGATTTGATTTTACGGCATGGTGATTTGCCGGGTATTTCTGATTTTACGGCATAGTGATTGCCGGGTACTTATGTTACGGCATGTTGATTTTCCGGGGATTCATGGTTATATCTAGAGGCTAGAATATTGCTATATGATTATGAGCCTCAGATGGTTGATGATTTATCAGGGGAAATGTATTTCGAGATTTGTTTTCACCACACGAGGGTCCACGTTATTATTATATTGATGCTAGCTAGCGGAGCCTCATCCCACGCGAGGTGACGACTTGGCCATATAGGTCAGATTCACGCTCGGTGGTCGACGTAGGGTTGTATATATTGAGGCGGTGACGTGTCTAGGTAGTAGACTTAGACACGGGGGGAGTCAATAAGACTCTCGGACCAGAGCCTGACGAGGCTCCAGTGGTGGGTAGACATTTCCCTGTTGCATGGCCAATGGGATTTGGTCATGAGGATGTTTTCACTGTGATTGCGGGAATATTTCCTCTGTGAAGCTTTCAGTTTTTAATAAATTCCCGCATCAGCCGATTGAGATTTTTATATTATTATATGACGTGATTGAGATTTTTATACGATTATATGATGTGGCTTCGGGAATATTTCATTTATGAGACTTTCAGCTTTTGATAGATTCCCGAAGCAGTGGATTAAGATTTCTATATTTTTATATTATCTAGTTTCGGGAATATTTCCTCTATGAGGCTTTCGGTATTTCATAGATTCCCGAACCAGTGGAACTAGGATTTTATATGACCAAAGAGATTGATTGAGAGGTATTATAAGTTGATTTTCAAATGGTTATGATTTCATATATATATATATATATATATATATATATATATATATATATATATAAACAAAGGAGTTTTGTTTATTTGAGTTGTCAGCGAGGCTGAGTTGTTTTAATAGAGTTTTTCATAAAATGTGGTACGTTTATATATACATATGCATGCATTGTGATTTTCCGATTAGTATGAAAATGTGGGAAAGTGATATAATGTCTTTAACTAAAAGTATTAGTTGAAATTATTTTATTTTTATCCACTCACTCTAACGTTTTTAAATTACTTTCCCCTGGGCCCTTCGTTTTAAAATGCCCAGTGTGCAGACTAGTAGTTGAGGTCAAAGATACTCAGGTCGAGGCATAGTCAGCGTCGGTATTGCTTCCGCTCGGTAGGATCTTTTGATCCTTTATCTTTTTGATTTTTGTATCCTTAGTTACTTTCTGTAGAATGCTCTGATAAATTGTAGATGTTTTAAAAGTGATTTTACTTTTGTGTTGAGAAGTTGTTGGAATCTTGGGGGAGCAGGTGGCTCCTAGAGTCAGGGTAGTTTTTATAGAAGTGTTTTGTGTATTTGACAGGTGAGGGTTGCCCATTTTAAGAGAGGTCATGCCGATTTTCGGTAAAATCTCTCTTAAGGTGGTCTCCGCAGGATCTGATCCGGGTTTCGGGGTGAAATCTGGTTCGGGTCCTGTCATTTCAACCTTTCACAGCCAATCACAAAACCTTTTACAGCCAATAACACCACCTTTTTTTTTTTTTAACAAGAAAACATAAATTTTTTTCCTTAATAAAGTCAGGTTAATTACAAAAGCTTGTATGGTACGAATTAGTTCGCTCCTCGTAACTTTGACGAAGTACATACTTATAATTCGAAAAAATGCTCACTTCTCTTTAAATTTAAGTTAAAATTGAACTCATTAAAATCTTATTTGAAATTTTACTCACAACATCACACTCCTAATATTATTTTATAAGAAGTTATCTTTCATTATTGGCACTCTGCAAATTTGTCATACTAGATCGATTCTAGTTTCTAGATAGGATCAATGGAGATCTATCAAAACATGGAGATCTGTCAGACAGAGCAAAGTTATCAGTTTGGAAATTGAAATTCTCAAAATTCGGCACGACCATAATATGTGGATAAAGACGGAAAATGACCATTTGCACAAAAAAGGGGAAAAAATTGTCTATTCTAATGTTACCTGTTTCTGCCTAAACCCGGGGGTCTAGTAGATACTTGATGAATCCAACTGTCTCCTGCAATCCTGCTCACTAAGGAGAATACCGGGCGGGCCGGCCTTCACCTCTCTGATGCCTAAGTTAGTATAGTTGGAATGTATATAACCAAGGCACGTATGTAAGTGGGGAGAGAGACGAGTTACCTCATAAAGAAGGTAGTTGGGGCCCATATATAGGTGGTTGGGGGTAAGGACTGGCCTTACTCTTCGATGTGGGACTGATTCCCTTTTGCTTATACTTTCTGAAGCCCTCTTAGGCAGGCTGGCGCTCCCGGCCCCTGGGCTCCTGGAGGCAGGATAGAGTGCCAGGCCCCGAGGCCGGGTGCTGGTGATCCGGTCCCGACCCTTGAGCCGGGCCCTGGTGCGCTTGCCGCGGGTCTGTGGGCCTGCTGTAGCCTCTCTGCGGCTACTGCCAACAAGTCCCCCAAGTTCCCGGTCAAGTGCAATCTTGAATGGGGACTTGAATCTGTCTTGCTCTTGTCCCGCAGACCCGCGGGGTTACCAATCTACCGGTGCCCAGTCCCCCAAGTCCGCGTTAAAGATTGGGCGTGACCGAGGTGAGTACCTGTTACCGATGGGAAGCAATAGTTTATAAGCACACTTGCAATATAAGCAGCAATATGACTAAGTGTGGTGTTATGAGCATGGAGCCAAGATGATAATGATGATGTCATGATGCCATGATGCCATGCAACAGACGTGTGCATGGAATGATAATGAGGCGTTGAAATCCGTCATGCAAGAGATTTATGCACGGGATGATAATGAGGTGTTGAAATCCGCCATGCAAGGAATGTGCACGGAATTTCGGCCGGGCACTCTGCCCTATCGGTACGAAGCGGAGCTTCACTAGGCTTCAACTGGTTGATACGCCGAATCGAAGCGGAGCGGAGTTCACTGAGCCTCTACCGGGCTATATGCCGAAACGGGATTCACTGAGCCTCTACCGGGCTATATGCCGAAATGGGATGAGTTTCCCATTGCTAGGCTGCAGGGAGATTACCCTGGTGTTGCGGCCTGGTCGAAGCACCGGTGAACACTTGCTAGTTCTTCTCAGCTTATATTGAATAAGCGTTGAGGTAAAGGGGTGGCATTGAGGTGACAAGGCTCGCCATGTAGCCCCGTGTTTGATCGCCTTTCAATGCGATGCAGAGTTTTTATCCTGCTGGACAAGCGTGCATGGGTTAGATGCAGACTCGCCCGGGTGTATAAAGCCCGCCGGTCGAATGCTTTCGACCGGTGTCAGCCATGGTATTGGGCGGAACTCGACCGTTGCCCGGACATCATGCCATCTCCGGACGAGTCCCCCAGTGACGTGCCATGGGCCAGGTGCATTATGTTCCTGGTAGGGGGGCAGCGTTGAGGTGACAAAGCTCGCCATGCATCCCCCTGTTGCCGCAGCTAGTGCGATGCAGGGTTTTTATCCTGCTGGACAAGCGTACATGGGTTAGATGTAGACTCACCCGGGTGTATAAAGCCCAAGCCGGTCGAATGTTCTCATGACCGGGGTCAGCCATGGTACTGGGCGGAACTCGACCGTTGCCCGGACGTCATGCCGTCTCTGGACGAGTCCCCCAGTGAAGTGTCATGGTGCCGGGTGGATCCTATTCCCGGGATGTGTTCTGGAGCCGGTTGAATGCGTCGAAACCGGTGGGCGGAACTCGACCGGGCGTCCTGCCATATCGAGACGAGTTCCCCCAAAAGAGATGCGACTAGACAGACCTCGACCGTTGTCCGGACGCCATGCCGTATCCGGACGAGGTCTCCAGTAATATGCGATGAAGAAGCCATGCAGCCGGTTGAATAATCATAACCGCGAACTGCCATGGTGCCGGGCGGAACTCGACCGGGCGTCCAGCCATATTGAGTCGAGGCTTCATACCCGGATGGGTGCTCTCCAAGCGGTTGGATGATCATAACCACAAGAGAGGTCTTCGAGAAATGCAGCGAAGATTGCCATGCAGCCGGTTGAATAATCATAACCGCGAACTGCCATGGTGCCGGGCGGAACTCGACCGGGCGTCCAGCCATATTGAGTCGAGGCTTCATACCCGGATGGGTGCTCTCCAAGCGGTTGGATGATCATAACCACAAGAGAGGTCTTCGAGAAATGCAGCGAAGATTGCCATGCAGCCGGTTGAATAATCATAACCGCGAACTGCCATGGTGCCGGGCGGAACTCGACCGGGCGTCCAGCCATATTGAGTCGAGGCTTCATACCCGGATGGGTGCTCTCCAAGCGGTTGGATGATCATAACCACAAGAGAGGTCTTCGAGAAATGCAACGAAGATTGTGGTGCAAGCGTGGAATCTGGGGAAGTGGGAGGGCCTGACTCCTTGATTCTCGTTCCTACCTTCCTGCCGTCAGTGTGTGGGACAAATGGCTGACATGCATTTAAGGAGGAAGTCCATCAATCCCGTCAGTTTATGATGGCGTGGGGAGGTTACCAACGCTGGGACACGTGCCAGCGCGGGGCAGTCTTGAGATGGAGGGCCTGGATTCGCAGGCTTTTGAGTTGCTCTGATTACTTGTTTTGGAGGGATTTCGATTGCCTAGGGCATTGGTCCCCTCTATAAAAGGGCCTCTTCTACTCTTCTTTCTGTTGTTGCTTCTTACTTTAGAGAGACTGAGATAAAAGGAGAAATCCGGCGAGCACTCTGAGCCTTTCTTGCCTCACGAGATCTGTTTTCTTTGAACGCTCCCTACCATTGTGCGCTGCTTTCCGCGGGCCGATTGTCCTCGATTGAGCATACTAATCGGTAAGTTTGATTTCTTTGCCCCATCGTTATTCTTGTTTCTGGGTTTGTTGTTTTGCCTTGGGGGGGGGGGGGGGGGGGTCTCTGCTGCTGACGGAACTGCTTTGCGGCGAACTTGGGGAGAGGCCGTAGAAGGCGTTGTTGTACCTGTTGCTGATAAGCGCTAGGGTTTTCTGTTCTTCCCCTAGGTTAAGATGCCGTCTTTAGGTTCTGACCGGGTTTCCGAATCGGCTGTCAGAGGTCCCCTCGTGGACGATGCGCAGAGGCTGGACGACTGGCTGAGTTCGGAATCTCCGGAGACCGAGGTTGCTGACTGCTCCGGGAGCAGGGTTTCGACTCCGTCCTCGGCTTCGTCCTCCAGGGCTGAATCCTCGGAGACCGAAATACCGCACGGGGTGCGATTTGCAAATGCCCCGGTTGCGAGCTACACCATGGGGAGAGGGAAGCACGCTGTGGTGTGCGACGAGCCGGAGGAGAGCATGACCCCTGAAGAGATTGAAGAGTTGCGGGAAGCGTGGGATATACCCGTTAACATTCTGCTACGGCCCTTGAATCCTGGAGAGTCAGCCTGCAACCCGGAAAAAGATTGGGTTGCTGCACATCCGGATCAGTTCCGGCATGGACTGTCGTTCCCGCTGCCACACTACGTGCAGTACATGCTCAGTGCGCTGCAGGTGTCACCCGCTCAGCTTCCTGGGCTCCAGTGGAGACGATTGCTGAGCCTGGGCTGCTTGTACGAGTTCTCTGGGATGAACATTCCCACGGTGAACGAGTTCCGGGCCCTGTACAGGCTGTCGTACTCCCGGAAGCAGGGGTCCCGTGGTTGCCTGTCCTTCAACAGCCGAAAGCCTCCACCGATCGTCACCAATGTGCCTTCGTGGGTGGACAACAGCTGGAGGAAGAAAGTGGTGATACTGGCGGGAAGTGGCAGGCGAGGAATAGAATGTACTGCGTCCCTGGCGCCTTCCAACCCATTGGTGACCAGTCGTACGACCTATCGGACCTGGAGCGCGAGAGAATCTCGACCATAACCGGGTGCTGGGACGATCTGGAACGGAGTTCGTACAACTTCATTCGACGGGAAGTGCTGGAATACTGCCAGCTTGGGCGGGGTCCCGGTGCGTAAGAAGCGGTTGAGCGGTGATACTTTGTGTTAACTTCTGCAATATACTAACCGTTTGCTTTCCTTGCAGGTGCATCTTCTCGGGCGACTATCAAGCCCGAAACCACTCTCTCCATGGACGGGGAAGATCTCCTCAACCAGTTCATGGAGAAGGCCGAGATCGTCTCGCGGACTTCAGTGGAGGACGGGTCCTGTCGGCTTGTGACCCATGCGGAGCGGAGGGCCATGGATGTTGACGAGGACGCCTATGTCCTGAAGCGGGTGAAGACCCATCACTCGACAGGCCTGCTGGCGCCTGGAAAGGGCAAGAGCACCGGATGGGCTTTAAAGATTCTCGGTGGAGCGAACAGGATCCCCAACCGCCCGGTGTCTGTGCCGCGCGTGGCTCGCGCTCCCCCCGCAAGCGCACGATCTTCTTCTCCGGAGGGCCGGGGAGAAAAACGGAAGGTTGGAGACGTTCCTTCCTCCGCGCTGGTGACGCTGACCGGTGAGTCGGTACGGGAGAACCTGGCCAAACGGTTCAGGAATATTAGCGGCGCGCAGACCACCGCTGCCGGGGAGAATGCCGCTGCTGCTGCTCGGCAGAGTAGTCCAGCGCCTGCGGATGCATCAAGGGGAAGCCCGAGTGGTGCAATCACCCGGCAAGTGGTGGCGGACCTGGCCGTCCTTGGTCTGGATAGACCGGGGGTTGCTGGAGTCCTGGCGGGCGGGAACCGTCCAAAATGCAAGGAATCCGTCCTCCGGGTAAGTACCGCACGGTACCCCTTTACTATTTGACTAAGTTGCTTTGCTTTGCTGCTTGACTAACTCTTCGGTGCTGCGCAGTTACTGTACAGTCTGTACGAACCGGACGCGAGCGAGGGGCTGTCGGAGCTGCAGAGATAGATAACTGCTCTATCCGAGACCCGGCAGCGCCTGGAGGTGGAGAAGTCTCGCTCGGACCGGGAGAAGGCCAGATCGGAGGAGAGGGCCAAGAAGCTGGAGGAGCAGAACCGGATCCTGGATAAGGAGAAGGCCGAGCTGAAAGAGCAGAAACGGCTCCTGGAGGAGGAGAGGGCCGCACTGGAGTCTAAGGTGGACGAGCTCCAAGTGGGAGCTGCTGCTCCGGCCGGGGAAGTTGACCCGGAACTCTTCGAGCGGGTCGCTCTCGAATACCGCGAGAGCGATCAGTTCCTGGAGTTTCTGGTGAAGGCCAGGGAGGAAGGCATCTCGGATGCGTACACGGAATAGGTGGGGAAGGGATGGTTAGACACTTCCCTGATGTCGACTGCTGCTGAAGGAGATATCCATGAGCAGTCGGACATCCATCAGGAGGCGGTGGAGGAGGAGCCGGGTGAAGTGATTCGCTCGCACTTGGATTCTTTTACTACCGGTGCCGAGTCTGCCCGGGCTGAAGACCATACCGGAACTGATGTCGACGACGAGGGTACCGTAGGAGAGGCTGGCGGATTGCCTGCCGAAGGCGCAGTCGTAGGTCCTTAGGATTTTCTTGCCCTTTTCCTTGTAATGTTTCCGGATCGGTTACTGCTTGTATACTTGCCTGAATATGAATATAATGGAACTGGCAGAGCCGGTGAAATTTTCTCAAAAGTAGTTTGCATATATACTTGTTTTTACAACGGTTAGACCGTGAACTATGCCAAACTAACCGCTCAGATTAGCGGGTTTTACCAAGACTGGTCATTCTCGCGGTCGGGGTCTGTTCCTCTTTTCCCCACGTACCGCTGGAGCTGGCGGTTATCAATCAAAACCTGCACCGCTTGCCTGAGGGCGTGGCACTTGCTCGTTCGATGAGTAGCCTCATCATGGTAGGAGCAGTACTTGCCCGTCTGCGCCGTTGTAAGTTTCCCCTTTGGGAACCTTCTCGGGGGCGGTGGAGGAATGACACTCCCGTTCTCAAGTAGGATATCCTCGTAGGAAGTGGTGAGAGCGGTGAAGACTTCTTGGCTGACCGGTGGTGCTGGCATGATTGCCAGGGGGCGCTCTTGGCGGAACGGCGCTGGCCTGTGCTCATTCTGAGGCTTATCAGAATAGGACCTCTGCTGCCGCTGTGGCCAGTTGTTTCTGTTGTTGGCGTTCCGGCTGGGCCGAGCGGTGCGGTTATCGGTCCGCTGATTGGGCTTGGCTTCCTGGGCGGGTGGGGGGTTCTCTTCCCGGGGATGGTCTTCCAGCTCCTCATCCCGCTTCCTCTTCAGCAGGTGGTGCCCATAGGTCTCATGATCGGCCTGAGCATGCCGGATGGCCATAGCCATCAACTCGTCGTACCCCTGCGGGAGTTCTACCCGGACGGCGTAGGAAAATTTGCCCGCCCGGAGCCCTTGCTTAAATGCCATCTCGGCGATGCCCTTGTCCAGGTTCCGAACTCCGGCCGTAGCCGTCTGCCAGCGGTTGACAAAGGTTCTCAGCTCCTCTCCGGGGGCTTGCCTGCAATTGAAGAGGATGGTCGACGTCCGGGCTCCCTCAACTCGGAGGATGAAGCGGCCCACAAACCGGTCGGCCAACTGCTCGAACGCTTCAATCGAGTTTGCCGGAAGCTCGTAAAACCAGCTGAGTGCTTCTCCGGACAGGGTCTCCTGGAAGATGTTGCAGCAAACTGCATCGGAGTATCCCTTGGCGCAGGTTTGGGACCGGAAGCTGTCCAGATGCTGGTATGGGCAGCCGGATCCTGAGTAGGTGAGCTTGAGGGACTTCTGGTTGCCAGATCTTCCCGACTCTATGACCCGGTGCGAAAAGGGGCCCATACGTTCATTAAACCGAGCGCCCTCCATTGGCCGCGCAGCCCTTCTCTCGTTAGCCTCCATCTGGGCCTTCAAGCTTGACACGGTGTCGGCCAGCACCTGCAGTGCTCGCGCGGTTGGAGTCTCAGCTTCATCTACTGACGAGGCGTCGGGCTGGCGGGAGGTCGTCGCGCTCTTTGGCGGGATGGCGCCTGATGGCGACTTCTGCTGCACAGGGTCACCGGACCGACCGCCCGAAGATTGCCCTCCATCGGTGTGCTGAGGTGGGACCGGCGGGATTGCCGCCTGCGCCTCGGCCATAGCGCCGCTACGCTGCTGCCCCCTCTCCAGGGCGGCCACCAGGGCAGTATTCACCGCCTCCATCTCCTCGTACCGAGCGTTGGACTTAGCTCTGTCCCTGTCGCTTTCCTCTTTCAGACGGCTGACCTCTGCGGCCATCGCCCGAAGTTCTCCCGCCATACCGCTATGGCCGGGGCTGTACGTGGGGTCCCGGCCCGGACTCTCCGGGCTCTCGGATCGATCGCTCGAATCATCCCAGAACGTCAAGGCGAAGTCCCGCCGCTCTGGGCTGTCTTCTTCCTCTGCCAGGCCTTTGCCTTGCGAGCTGTTGCGATGGGGATCCGGCACGCCGGATGGTCCCCCGTAGCTTCCTACCTCCTGACCGTCGCTTCGGTCGAGGCGCGGCTCCCTTTCAACGGCTGGGGTGGAGGCGAGCGCCTGCACTACTGCAGGGTTTCCCTCCTCGGTAGTTCCTTTTTCTTGATTCATCCCCGATCTCCTTCTCAACGGTGTTGCTTACACGACTTTTCGTTCAAGGTTCCCACAGACGGCGCCAATTGTTTCTACCTAAACCCGGGGGTCTAGTAGATACTTGATGAATCCAACTGTCTCCTGCAATCCTGCACACTAAGGAGAATACCGGGCGGGCCGGCCTTCACCTCTCCGATGCCTAAGTTAGTATAGTTGGAATGTATATAACCAAGGCACGTATGTAAGTGGGGAGAGAGACGAGTTACCTCATAAAGAAGGTAGTTGGGGCCCATATATAGGTGGTTGGGGGTAAGGACTGGCCTTACTCTTCGATGTGGGACTGATTCCCTTTTGCTTATACTTTCTGAAGCCCTCTTAGGCAGGCTGGCGCTCCCGGCCCCTGGGCTCCTGGAGGCAGGATAGAGTGCCAGGCCCCGAGGCCGGGTGCTGGTGATCCGGTCCCGACCCTTGGGCCGGGCCCTGGTGCGCTTGCCGCGGGTCTGTGGGCCTGCTGTAGCCTCTCTGCGGCTACTGTCAACATTACCTACCCACTCTAATGATTCTTAAATAAAAGATTTTCATACCATTCTATATCAACAAACCACTCCGTCTCTCCTTCCTAAACCCTAAATCTCTCTCTCTCTCTCTCTCTCTCTCTCTCTCTCTCTCTCTCTCTCTCTCTCTCTCTCTCTCTCTCTCTCTCTCCGATCCTAATCTTATACCCACTCCTATATTAACCATCTTGCCTCACCGCCGTCGCCGTCACCACTGCCGGAGACGATCCTCCCTCCTTCACCGCCACAGCCTCGCCTTCCTCCTCCACGTCGGCCAGCGCCTCCTCTTCTCTCTCCTCTGCCTCATCCTTCGGCAATGGTGGCTCCCCAAACCCTAGCGCCTCCGACTCACCATTCAGCAACGGCGACGCTTCTTCTTGTAGATCTTTCGAGAACAACAACTCGCGATTCACGCCGGCGGCCTTCGCTCACAACGGTCGGGTCGCCGTCACTCTGGTCCCCTGTTGCGCCTTCCTCCTCGACCTCGGCGACACTCCCGTCGCCGCAACCCTAACCCTAGACATGATGATCTCCTACATCATCAACACCCTGAACTTCAAGTCCGGCGCCTTCTTCGGCTTCTAGTTCTCCCTATTCTTCTCCCAGATCGCCTTGTTCTCCTCCTCGCTCTTCTCCTCCTTCAACTCATGGCCTCTCGCCGCCCTCGCTGCCTTCCTTTGCGCCGAGACGAACTTCCTCGTCGGCGTTTGGGCCTCCCTCAATTTCAAGTGGATTCAAATCGAGAATCATTCAATCGTTCTCTCCCTAGAACGGCTCCTCTTTGCCTGCGTCCCCTTCGTTGCCGCCTCACTCTTACTGGGGGTCAGTAACTGGATTACTGGAAATCTGGAATCTGTAACCTAATTATTGGGAGTCAGTAACCAGATTACTAGGGGTCAGTAATCAGGTTACTGATCATCTTACTGGGGTCAGTAACCTGATTACTGGGGGTCAGTAACTTGATTATAGGAAATCTGGAATCTGTAACTTGATTACTGGGGGTCAGTAACCTGATTACTAGGAGTCAGTAACTTGATTACTAGAAATCTAGAATCTGTAAATTGCTTACTGGGAGTCAGTAACCTGAGTCCGGTGACTGAAATCCGGCGAATTTTTTTTTTATTAAAGTCATAGTCAGTAATTTAATATTGAAAAAAAAAATATGGCGAAAAAATTTAGTGATCGGAATCCGGCGACCGGACTGCGGCGACTCCGGCGACCGGCCATGGGACGCCGGCGGAGTTGGGTGACATTTCAGTAAAGTTTCTCTATCTTCCACTTTCTCAGCACGTTATAATTCAAAAATTTGTTACATATGTTAGATTGACAAAAAAGGAAGAAAAAAATTAAAACTGTACTAGGGTTGAAAAAATTTGTTTAAATGGGTAATATGAGTTGTTACCTTATAGGGGTGTTTGGTACGTGGGATTGCTTGGGATTGGATTGTCTTATTTTCTTACGTAAGAGCATCCCGTGTTTGGGAGAGAGATGGACTAAATGAAGTGGTGTTACTCAAGCCCCAGACCCACCATTTCAGCTTCTTACGTAGAGACACTAAAATTGGTGGGATTATCGAAGCCCTCGTTTTTACGACGCATCTCCTCGGCTCTCAATCTCTCACAAAACTATTTCTCTCTCACTCGATTCCTTCTCTTCAGTTCTTGGATTGCTCTTCTTCAGGTTAAGCTTATGGGTTTCTTTGTATTGTGATTTCTTCAAATCAACAACGGATCTGACACGGTTGAATCTGACAACAATTGATCAATTTCAAGACTGAGTTTTATCTCTCCTAAAAACTTTTCTGATTTTCTGGGTTTCGATTGATTCAATTACGGAGTAATTTCCATATGGTTTGTGTTCAGTGATTTTTCTGGGTTTATCTTTGCGAGCAGAGAAATTGGTAAGAACAGATCAATTGACTGGTTGAGGCAATTTTTGATATATGATAAGAAAAGAAGAGGAAGAAGAGAGCTTATGATTGATGGTGATATTCTACAGCAATCGATCCCTATGTTCTTCTCTGCACCTTAGTCTGCTTCATTAGTCCTCCCAACAACCAAACGCGAGTCAGGCTTGACTAGCATAAGCCAAGTTAGCATAAGCAAGGTTTCTCGTAGAAAATAAGGTGAGTTATCACAATCCCACGTACCAAACACCACCTATGTTTAATAGGGGAAGAAAATAAGATGTTCATTGACATGGGTAATGAAATGTCTAAATTAATACTAAATGAATATTTTCTATTAATATTTTGTTGCCCAAAAAAAGAGGCCCCAAATATGGGGTCAGTGACACAGTCATCTATCCTATAACGTTGATTTGTGTGACACATGCATGTGGAAGAAGATACTATCATTCATATTATAGGCACACAATTAAGATGCACCTGCCCAACCGGCTCCACTCACGTGACCACCGTCTCACGGTGAGTCTCCACCAACCTCCTCTCTGTCTCCTCCGCACAGTCCACCCTTCAACCTCTTCACACCCTCCAAATGTCTTTCTGTTACTAATCATATGGATTAATTCGACAAACAAAACAAACCGATGCTTGGTATCACCATCATCACTAATTAACCTGGAAAAAATTAATCTGTCTCTCATGCCAATCAATTCAATTAAGATTTTGTGCCTACGTGCAAATATTTCATAAGCCAAATTAGTCCTCCAATCAAGGGATACTAATTAATGTAATGAAACAAAACAGCCTCTTAAACTTATTAATTATAGGGTCTCTCTCTTTCGTTGTACAGATGCATTAGATCCGCAGACTACAGCCGATTTCATGCACTGATAGACCAATTTTATTCATGAAGTAGATCTACTGTTATATAGTTTCTGAGCACCAAATTAAATTAAGATTGAAAGGGTCATTACCACAAAATTAACACTGGTCACATATATTCTACATCTCATATATATATCACACAGACTGAAGTATACATATATATACTGCGGATCAAAACCATATATAAAGTTCTAAATCACAAGAACAAACTCAACTACGTACAGAGTCTGCATATATATCTCAATACTGGGACGCAAAGTGGTTGCAAAGAGCCAGAGCATTGCTAGTAACCTTGGCGACATTAAGAACCTGAGCTCTAATGGAGGACTTGATCTTGCCATCCATGGCCTTCCCTGAGAACCCATCAAGGCAAGTATTGTCGTCAGTCAAGGCAGCGCTGGCCCAAGTCTCGACATTGCTCATGTGCCAGATGAAGTCCTGACTGCCCTTGGATGACTTGCCCATCTTCTTGAGCTCGTCAACAGACTTGCTCAACCGGTCGACGCTGTCGCTCATCTCCTCAAGGCAGTCATCGATGGCCTCGTACTCCTTGTGGCTCAATCCCTTGAACTTGGTTAGCTTGGCGACGAATGACTTGGCGTTCTGGGCTCTGGTGAGGCTGACGGAGAGGGCGGTCTGGGCCAGCTGGCGAGGGCTTTGCTGGATCGTGAAGGAGAATGAAGAGAGGGACTGAACGCACAGGTCTGGGTACGTGGTGGCGCTGCATGAGGTTTTGATGAAGTTGGAGGCAGTGGTGGTGGAGGCAGAGTTGGCTGTGAGGGCGAAGAGGGCAAGAAGTAGGAAGACAATGGAGAATCTAGCCATTGTTATGAGACTGCGTTAGAGTAGAGATGACTGGATGCGAGAGAGAGAGAGTAAAGGAGTGATTGGGAAAGTTGAGGTTTGATGATGAGGATGAGGAGGGTGGTATATTTATAGAGAGGGATGAGATTGCACTGGTGAACATCCGTACTAATGTAAACCCGTGTAAGACTGGTGAATCACCCAATTGGGTTCATTTCTCTTTTTATATATTATGGGTCAAGTATGGTTGGTTAGGTTAAGGCTGGTCAAATGGTTCTCTTGGAGTTTGTTAAGGAAACGGGTCGTGAACTGTTGATTTAAAAAGAGAGAGTTAAGTAAGAGAGGGTATATAGAATCAACCATCTACTACTGTATAACATGCAATGTTGAATTGTGCAAAATAAATAGGGTGATATTCTTATCTCTTACTTTCTAACTTTACAGTATCAAATACTAAATCTTAGAAATATGCTAAGGTGCTACATCATAGTGTGCAATTTGGAAAAGGGGAAGCATAGGTCGACGGTGCACCAACAAAGCTAAAAGAGAAATGTGAACAGATAGCAAAATATTTATAAAAACAAAATGCCACTGAAATCTTTGTCAATTCATGAAAACTTAGGCAGATCAGCACATGATGACACTCTTATTTGTTCCCTATTGGTAAATTTCTTAACAATGACACCGACTTGACTTGAATGTCTTTATGAATAAGCAGAATGGCAGGTGCAAATATAAATTCACATATATCAGTAGCCTGGGTAGTCATGTAGGATCCACATAGTAGGAGAGGTTCTGGATTGGAGGGCAAAATTTTCAAAAAAGAAGTTAAAGCCAGGTTGTGCTACACACACAGATCGCGGATTCTGGAGCAGTAGAGTAATAGATTTTTCCGTGAATTATGCAACAGGTTACAGCATTCCAGTATTTCTTTAAGCATAAGCTGCCAAAGTGACACTGTCTGTGACACAATGGTGGGCTAATGACTTTCTATAATCACTGCGCTCAGTGCTTACTTGACGAGAATTCTAGAAGACACATGTGAGAGTCTATATATGACTATGACCAGTTGCAAATCTATAAATGAATATTAGATTTTCCGATCCTACTCGTGAAATGAAGAAATCAACACCATTAGCATTAATACCTTACGAGAGAAGTCTTAGGTACCCACTTGTATGTATCGAGTACGTATACTGCTCATTATTACATGCTCATGAAACATTTCATTTGGAAATGTTTACATTTTCTCACTTCACATACCGGTAAGTAATGTGAAGTGAGAAGAACAAGTGTAGATAAGAAGAAATGGTGTAGACGAAGCGGAAACGATAACCAACTATATAAGATATTTATTCAAGTGGGAAACAAACAAGAAAACATTGTAACGTGGAACACATAAATTAGAGCTTTAGAGGCGGAGGAGGCCGTACAAAGATATGTGAAAGGAACAGAAGCTAATTAAACTGCAACAAATGCTTTTGTATTATAGTTATCCTGAACAAACCTCCATTGATTAACAAATCACCGGCCTAGGCCTCTTCCCCAGTCGACTCCCACTCCTCACTTGCCGACATCCAGCTTTCTTGGCCATCAAATATCAACAGCGCCATAACTAGGGTTTATTGCTCCTGCGCCGAAAACCCTACACTTCCTTATTGAAGGACCTACCACACTGCCGAAACAAAGAAATATAGACGTGCCAAGATGCATTATTGGAAATTTGGCATATAATTATGAAAGTCATGTAACCTTGGATGAGCTATTGTCAATTTTTCAATGCTATACGATATTTTCAAGCCTACTCAAAGAACAAGTATGGAAATTTTGCAGCCGACAAGCAACTATCGGGTTTGGCCGAAGATCAGAAAAGCTGGTATATATGCATCAGTTTCTCCACGACCCTGTTTCAGGACCCTAATGAAGATCAAGAACTTAATTGGTAGAGTAAAAATTGCACAGATAGTATGTTGAAGTATCGGCAAACGTACTGTATCAAAAGATCGAGATGGATAAAAGCAATGGCAATCAGCTGGACTAGTAAAGTAGGACAATAACGAGCAAGTGTTAAGTTATACAACTAACTACAAAGTTTTAGAAGTGAATTCATGTGTGGATCAATAACTTGTTACGGTGTCGTAAACATTAGACTCATATGTTAGGGTTTAACCAGAGGCTACACAGAGGTATCACTTTAAGATATTGCTAACTAAGAAAAATAGGATATGCTTGAGCAGAGAAAAAACAACTTCAGTTTAAACAGAAGTACAGATCTCCAGTCCAGTATAATGAAACCTTATTCGTGTCGATAGAAAGAAGGAAAAAGATGAGTCGAAGAAATTGCATTACATAAGTCTCAAGGATAGTTTGTCTTTCTAGTACCACTAGATTTATGGAATTGTACTATATAAGTTCCTATCACATTGTGTATAATTCATAACTCAAGTTGATAGATCAAAAGCTAATATAGCGAGTTCTCTCATCGACGGGGGAGGAATCTCAGTGAGTAACACAATGTCCACTGTTTGGACCACAATTGAATTTATTTCAATTGGGCTTCCGCCCCAAGGCCCAGTAGGGGTTTTGATCAGATTCAAACCCTTGGAAATCGGGCTTTCCCGCTTCAACCAAAGAGGTTGAGTTCGAGGGAGAACGTGGTTGCTTCCTAATCCGATTGGGGTTGTTTCGTAACAATCCATCAGTGAAAATATTTGTTAAGATTGAGAAGCAATGTAGCAATGATTTCATTACCTACGCTGGGCTATCAATCACTAACAACTATAAGCCACGCTGCACCATGCTGTAGGGAGGTTGTTAGAGGAACCGGCCATACTGCGTAATGATGAGTGATGAACAGTAACAGCAGCATAACAAGCAAGGTCAAGACGTGTTGCTCCGATCTTCGAAGCTTCAATACCAACTATACCTCTGATAATATCTTCGCTGATTTGATGGGAAGCAGGGTAGGGGAGGACATTCCTAATGAGTCTCAAGGATCCGCCAGGATGGAGTTGACAGCCCTAGGGGTCCTTGAGTCATATAAATATGAATCCGCCGGCATCTAGAAAGGGGTTCTCAACCAAAAACAAACAACCACAAGTTCTAGCGCAACGCTAACTTGCCAAAGCCTCTCCGGAGCAACTCACGCAACCCGCCTCCGCCCCACGATCGATCTAATCTCGTGCTTGTGCCGAGCGCTTTGCTGGGTCTACTCACGCAACTCGCCTCCGCCCTACGACGGATTCAACCTCGTACTTGCGCCGAGCATTTGCTGAGCCTCACGCAACCCTCCTCCGCCCTCTTACGATCGATCTAATCTCGTACTTGCGCCGAGCATTTGCTGAGCCTCACGCAACCCTCCTCCGCCCTCCTACGATTGATCCGCTCTCGTACTTGTGCCGAGCGTTTGCTGAGTCTATCGAGTCAGTCCGCCACCCCCGGTGGCAATCGAGTCTGTCAGTCCGCTACCCCTGGTGGCAATCGAGTCGTCACTCTGGTGACACACCCGTGGTCTTGGAACAGCTCTGCTTTGCTTCTCCGGATCAGAGTAAGATCCTCAATCCTCAAGGGGTTGGGAAGAAAATCCTGGTAGAGAGTTCTATTCAGGTCTTGTTCGAGCCCTGTACGCCGGCTTAGTCAGCGCCCGCGTAACAGTCGCTTGACCAGGAAGTCAGAGTCGAATTGGGAGCAGACGAAGCGACTCGCTCAGGGGGTCGCGCGCAATCGAGTGGCACCGCTCCAAGGGTGCTGGCACGCCTAAGCACAACACAGAGACACAGCAACCAACCACAAAACCAACACCGTGCTGACTGTTCGCCGGGTGCTGAACCCGCCACGAACATTTTGGCACGCCCAGTGGGACAGGTGTCAAGGATTGCGGGATCCACAAGGGGTAATCCTTACGTAAGGGTGACCATGTCTTGTTTGAAGATTTCCCACAAAGGGCTGATCCAGCATGGAACAGCTGAGTGTAGGGGATTAACTGACGCTGAAGTTAAGGAAGTGTTTGGCGGGACTTTGGCCGACGCAAAAGCTATTGCTACTGCCCTTAAAGCCCTGCGAAGCAAAAAGGGTCTGAATCCGGTTTCCGAGCCGTCTATTTTGGAGATCGAGGAAGAGACCACTGAAATCACTGCCGCTTCCCAGGATGACGACCGCGCTATCGGTTTTGTTAACCGGGAAGCTACATCTGGTTTTTTGGAAAAGGGGTCCGCGGATGAATCCGCTGATCCAAGTGCGTCACCTGTGGTACAATTTACTGGGGAGTCTGCAACTCCCACGGAGGTGACGGATACTTTGAAGATGTTGATCGAAAAGTCTTGTCACACGGACGAGGCATTGAAAAGAGCCAATGAGGTGGTCATTGATCTAAGTGAATCCGTCAGGCGTATGCAGACGGAGCAACGGGGGTTCACTGCCAATTTCAAGTACCTCGCCGAACAGCAGGATCGGCTGGGGAGCAGCTTGACCACCTATGCCAGGAGCTCCGAGGGCAGCTGGCAACAGCAGCAGGAGCAGCTGGCGGAAACCAATACCGCGCTCGCCAACCTGAGTGCCTTGATGAATCAGTTGCTGGAACGGGGTGACCACCCCGAGGGGTCCGGCCGTACAGTTACGGATCCAGCTCAGCTGAAGGACCAGCGCAAGCGCGACGCCGGTCGTGGTACTATTGGCGGATCTAACAACAGGCCCACTAATAGTCAAAGGGGAGGTCAGGTTCCTCCTACAGAGCCGGTTAACAACGATCAGTCGGTACCTCCAGCGAACGCCGTGGCTCAGATAACCCTGGAGGACATTGGCAGGATCTTCGCTGACAAGCTCAGGGAGCTGCAGGGGTTGCCCGACGTCGACAAGACGTACGAGAATCCGTTGACTCCCGAGATCAATGCGGTGCCCTTCCCGGTCGGTTTCAAGCCAATCCGTTTTACGCCGTTTACTGGCCAGACATCCGAGGATGCTGAGACGCACATCATGCGTTTCACCAACGAATCAGGTCAATATGCTGAGAACCCGATCATGAAGTTGAAGCTCTTTCCTACATCCCTGGCAGGGGAAGCAGCTATCTGGTATAAGCGTTTAAGGCCTGGGTCAATTCCAGACTGGAAGACCATGGAGGTCATGTTCAGGACCATGTTTGGGGTCGTGGAAGCAAAAATCGGACTTAAGGACCTGGCAGAGACTGAACAGAGGCCTGACGAGTCTGCCACTGATTATCTGCGACGCTTCAAGCTGGAGCTAACTCGCTGTGAGATGGAAATCCCAGAGGAGCACGCCGTGCGGATGGCGATTGACGGCTTGATAGACGAGATCCGCCAGGGGTTCAGGCAGGTTCATGTAACCACGATGGCGGATCTGACTAATCGTTTGGGTCAGGAGCAGCACTATGTGGATCGGTCCAGGGAGAGGAACGAAAGAAGGAAGGGGATTCCGATGTCCTACTATCCGGGGACTCTGAAGCCCAAAACTCCAATTCCGACCGCGGCTCAGACCGTGGCAGCCGTTCAGGCGGATGCAATTCCTAGGCCAATCCTGACATGGGTTGATGAGGAGAAAGTAGGGGTCGAGGTCGCAGCCATCGAGAGGACTGATCAGAAGCCTTTGCAGTCCCAGGTAGCGAAGCCGGTCAGGGAACCTATTAAGCTAGTTACTCCTCTTCCAACCAAATCAGCCTTTGATGCATACACCTATAACGCCCATAGAGCTCACGAGATTTTGCAAGAGTTGTTCAACCAGGGGCGTCTGCATCATGACGGATTTACCCCCAAGCCTGATTATATGGCGGGGAAGACATACTGCAGCTATCACAATATGAACAATCACAATACTAAGGATTGTGTGAAGCTGAAGGACCAGTTGCAGATATGGATCAACGACAACGTCCTGCAATTGGAGAATCCTAAGGAGCCTCAGTGGACAAAGGCTAGGGGTGCACCGCAGGTGAATGCTATCGAGATCAGTGTTGGTCCGAGTCTGCCGCAGCAGGGTAGGAAGCGGGTTTCCAGGTTTCAGGAGTATACTTACGACGCAAACAAGGCGGAGGAAATCTGGGAAACCATGGTGTACCATAAGGCGCCAGAAATTCAGGAGTTTTACCAAGGCCATCCTATCAGTGGGAACGGCGGGTTTACGTGTCTCTTCCATAGGTCCTTTGACCACTCTAGTTCTGAATGTGTAGGTCTGAAGGATCAGTTGCAGGAGTGGCTGAACGAGGGCAAGCTGGGGTTCGACGCCAGCGAACCTAGGCCCTGCCCAGAATTTTGGGTTGGGGCGATTGAAGAAGAGGACATGGTGATGGTCCCACGCTCCAAGCTCTGCCTCACGTGCAGACTAACGACAGGGCAGCCGATTACTTATGAGGAGTTTCAGGCAGCCTTGAGGGAAGCGGAGGAGAAGGCTGAAAGGAGAGTCCTCGAGAAGGCCAAGTTAGAGCGTCCGCCGCCCGAGAAGTCAAGCAGGGAGAGTTACAAGCGGATGAAGTACCATCACGGGTCCGAGGACAGTTGCGCCAGCAGGGCAAGGCCTAGGCAAGGTCCAGGACCGTCCGAAATCAAGTCAGCCACGGCTGGGGGTTCGCAGAAGGCTGCGAATCCAGAGCCATCCGCGAGGGTCTATGTTCCGCCAGCATCTAGGAACGATCCGAAGGCGGACACATGGTATACCCAGCGGGCCGGCAAGGCTGTTGAGCTTGCAGCGGTGACTACCCGGAACGAGCGGAGACGCTTTGGCAAGGCAAAAAGAACCTTGGCGGATCTGGCATCGGGAAGGGTAACCGAGGAAGAGCTGTCAGTACCCGTGGAGCGGGTGGAGGAGATCCATAAGCGCTACAAGGTGAGAACCAAATCATACATGGACTCTAGGCGACAGCGAACCACGGACGTTCCACCGGCACCTCGAAAGAGTGTGCACGATAGGATAGCTGATCTGCCGAGATCCGCTGGGGCACCCCAGTCCAGGCCAAGGAGAAAGCTGGTTTTCCCTCCTGAGCCTTCGGAGACGAGGAGGTCCCCTCCAAAGAAGCCACAACCGGAAGCTGCCGGGAAGCAGGGGGCTTTGGAGGCCCAGGAAGATGTGATGGTGATTGACACCAGCAAGGGTTCCACCGTTATGCGGTGGATACCAAAGGAAAACAGCGCGTCATTGGCGGCGAGCACGAGCAACGTGGGGGTTTCTGAGAGGGAGGTTGTTCCCAAGGAATCCAGATCAGTTCCGGTGGAAACGAGCGGGCCGTCCGCTACCACATCGCGGGCGAGGCCAAAAGGGCCTAAGGCGCCAACCAACTTCGTGGAGTACGCGGCTAAGAAGCTGCAGATGACGGTGCCAACTCGGACGTCCTCGGTCGCCCCCAGTATACGAGCTGACTCCGACTTAGGAGACCTAGCCCTGGATAAGGAAGAAGATGTGGTCGACTACGAAGATGAGCCTGAGGCGGTAGACGAGGGTGAGGTGCCAATGGACGAGGAGCAGACCGGGGATGAGGCCATGACGCATCATTGCAACATGGTCTTCATTCTGTCATCTGCTTATGCTCTGCCAGAGCCTTTGCCCACTGCTCACTTCATCACCGACGAAGAGGCTTCTCATCCTGTTTACTCAGTACAGGAGCCTGAAAAGGGGGCTCAAGCGGAAGCTGAGCCCGGGGTTTTTCGGTCCGGTCATCGGTATCCGGAGGGGGCCGGAGACCTTCTGAAACAATGCGTGATGTTTGCCAAGCCTACGTTTGACATGTCCCAGCATCTGAAGCCTCTATACGTGACAGCAGAGGTGCAGGGCATGAAGGTCCGCAAGATCTTGATAGATACAGGGGCTGCGGTAAACGTCGTCACCACTACTCTTGTGGAACAACTGAAGATCCCGAAGGACAAAGTCATCCAGACTGTCTCCAGGGTGAAGGGGTTTTCGGGGGAGGTAACTCCAACCGCTGGGGTGGCTGTGCTCCGAGTCAAGATAGGACCCTCTGATGCCCATCACGCATTTTACGTGGCCAACGCAAACGCTCCCTACCATATGATCCTAGGGAGGGATTGGATCCATAAAGCGCTGGCAGTGCCTTCATCTCTCCACCAAGAGATGATCATGTGGGATCCAGTCACAGAGTTGCCAGTGCTCATCAAGGCGGATGAGCGCCCGTATTCGATAGCGGCCATCCAGTTGGAAGCCAGCTATTACAACAGAGACATGAGACCCCTCCGGATTGGGGGAGTCGACCATAGGGGGCATCCACTCGGGGTGACCCAGAATGAGCTGTCTCAGTGGGGAATTGCCCAGGCTATGGCGGATTGTAGTCGGCCAATTTCCATTGAGCTCCGTCCCAATACTTCCAATGAGTGACGCCTTCTCGCAAGAGGAGTCGGAGGCCTTTGCTAGCTTTCTGCAGCGATTGGCGATTTATCGATTAGAGCGAATGGCTTGGGAGGAGGTGGCACTGGTGGAGTGTATTGAGGAAGAAGAGTTCGAAGTTTCAACAGGGGGGGAAGTAATTCAGCCTGCTCCGGCAGCGCTAGATGATACTCCGCCCAAGGTACGCGATCCTGTCGAAAAGATCAACCTGGGGACAGAAACGGAACCCATGGAAGTGGGGATCAGCCAGTACCTTAGACCAAAGTTGAGGCAGCAACTGATAGGGTTGCTGCATGATTATAAGGACTGCTTTGCCGAGAAGTATCAAGACATGCCGGGGTTATCAAGAGAGCTGGCTTGCCATCGCATCCCTATCAAGGAAGGGTGTAGGCCAGTTAAGCAAGAGCAGCGGCGGATGAACGCTGACACGGCAATGGCGGTCAAGAAAGAAGTTCAAAGCATGCTGGACGCTGGGATAATCAGACCAGCCCTTTATCCGGAATGGTTATCCAACGTCGTCCCTGTTCGGAAGAAGAATGGCAAAATCAGAATATGTGTGGACTACAGGGATTTAAACGCTGCATCTCCTAAGGATGTTTATCCTATGCCCATAGCGGATATGCTGGTGGATGCAGTAGCGGGGCACGAGTTGCTCTCATTTATGGATGGGACGGCAGGGTATCACCAGATTCCAATAGACGAGCCAGACATTCCTAAAACCGCCTTCCGCTGCCCAGGGTTCACAGGAGCGTTTGAGTATCTCAGTATGCCATTCGGTTTAACCAATGCAGGGGCTACATACCAGCGTGCAATGAACGTAATTTTCAGCAGAATTTTGGGGGACATCCTTGAAGTCTACATTGATGATGTAGTAGTAAAGTCCAAAAAGAGGGAAGATCACATTGATCATCTCCGAAGGGTGTTCACAATCATGCGAAAGCATCAGCTTAAAATGAATCCGGCCAAGTGTGTCTTTGGGGTTTGTGCTGGTGACTTTCTAGGGTTTGTGGTACATGAGAGAGGCATCGAGGTGTCGGGCGACAAAGTGCAAGCTGTGTTGGACGTGCCAGCACCGAGAAACAAGAGGGAGCTGCAGAGCTTGCTTGGAAAAATCAACTTCCTCAGAAGGTTTATATCCAACTCAGCAGGCAAGGTAGCACCTTTCTCGTCTCTACTCAAGCTCAAACCAGGAGAAATCTTTGAGTGGGGTCCTGAGCACCAGGCTGCCTTTGACAGGATCAAGGAGTATTTGGCTAGTCCGCCGGTCCTTCGGCCGCCGACACCGGGTATCCCTCTCAAACTGTATATTTCTGCCTCTGATATCTCTGTCGCAGGGCTGCTAGCCCAGGATGAAACCCTGGCCGATGGAAAGAAAGTTGAATATGCAGTAGCCTACGTCAGCAGGACGTTGTTGGATGCAGAGACCAGATATTCGCCAGTCGAGAGGCTGTGTCTAGCCCTGTACTGCGCGGGCATTAAGCTCCGCCATTACATGCTTTCATTCACAACAGTAGTGGTGGCACAGACTGATTTGGTGAAATATATGCTAACGAGACCTATCCTAAGGGGTAGGATTGGCAAGTGGGTCTTAGCCCTGTCAGAGTTTTCCCTACAATATGCGCCACTCAAGGCCATGACGGGTCAGGCCATCGCGGATTTCCTATTGCACCATCCTATTGAAGGGGAATTCGCAGAACCGCCAGAGTTCGTTAACGTGATCCGATACCAGCCTTGGGTCCTATACTTCGATGGTAGCAGTACCAGTAAGTTGGCGGGCGCAGGGGTTTGTATCCAGACTCCAGCAGGTGTCAAGTATTTGTACTCTTTTCAGCTGGAGTGGACATGCACCAACAACCAGGCAGAGTACGAGGCCCTACTCATTGGTTTGGAGCTGTTACTCGACCTGGGGGCACAAGAAATTGAGGTACTTGGAGATTCCATGTTAGTTATTAATCAACTGTTGGGGATCTACAAGTGCGTTTCCTTCCATTTAGTACACTACTACGAGCGGGCTATTGAGCTACTGGATCGATTTATTGATGTTTCCTTAGACTATGTTCCGAGGGAATTGAACTCAGCAGCCAACGAGCTGGCACAATTGGCCACTGGAATCAGCCTAGCCCAGGGAGTGAAGGAACGAATCCTTAGGGTGGAGCGCAGAACTCTACCATCCTTTGTTATCCGCCAGAGAGAGCGCGGAGGTTGGTCGGTCGCTACAGTTGAACCTGTCGACACTGACTGGCGGATACCAATCATAGCGTATTTGCAGGACCCATCTGCACCATCCGAGAGGAGAACTCGACATCTCGCAACAAGTTATCTTCTCAGGGGAGACGAACTCTTCCGTAGGGGGGAGGATGGAGTCCTATTGAGGTGTATCTTTGGCGTCGAAGCCAAGCGGATCATGAGAGAGGTACACCTAGGGGTCTGTGGTTCACATCAGTCCGGACCCAAAATGAGATGGCTGATTCGTAGATATGGATATCATTGGCCATCCATTTTGAAGGATTGTCATAGTTTCGCTCAGGGTTGTCAGGAATGCCAGCGACACGGGCCAGTGCAGCGGGTTCCTAACATTCCTTTGCAGCCCATCATCAAGCCTTGGCCTGCTAGGGGCTGGGCATTGGATTTCATAGGGGAGATCAATCCACACTCATCTGCGCAGCATAAGTTTCTTTTGCTGGGTACCGATTTCTTTACTAAGTGGGTTGAAGCTATACCAACCAGGAACTGCGATGCAGATACGGTCATCCGCTTTGTTTTTCAAAACATAATCTGCCGCTACGGCATTCCAGAGTGTATAGTAGCGGACAGGGGGGCAGCCTTCATGGCTGAGAAGACCCAAACTTGGTTAGCAGATTATGGTGTCCAGTTCCTCCATTCTTCTCCTTATTATGCTCAATCCAATGGCCAAGCGGAAGCTACTAACAAGGTGATCATATCCATTCTAAAGAAGATGCTAGTGGATAGCCCGAGATCATGGCACACTCAACTTGACAACACGCTTTGGGCCTATAGGACCTCTAAGCGGACGCCTACAGGTACTACCCCGTATTCGTTGATGTATGGCCATGAGGCTGTCCTGCCAATGGAGATCAATGTGGCTTCTTTACGGGTTCGCGAGCAACATCAACTCCTGGGTGAAGACTATGTCTAAGCCATGTTCCAGGAACATGAAGACCTCGACGAAAAACGACTTGAGGCCTTGGACACTATCATCCAGGAAAAGCAGCGGATCGCCAAGGCATATGACAAGCGGACCAAGGGTAAAACATATGGCGAGGGAGACTTGGTCTGGAAGGTAGCTCTGCCCCTAGACGAACCGGGTCGTGGTAAATGGAGTCCTCGCTGGGAGGGTCCATTTGTCATCGACCGAATCATGGGAAAGGGGGCATACCAGCTCCGAGACTTGGAAGGTGAAGTTCATAGAAATCCCATTAATGGGCGATATCTTAAGAAATACTTCCCAAGTGTTTGGGAGTTCGAGGTCCCTCCGGCAGACGACGGGGCTGGACAGAATTCTTAGCCCTCCGGCAGTGCGCTCAGACGGCAGTAAGTTAAGACGGTACATCCGCCTGGGGTGTTCCCGCCGTGTTCGAAGTGTTCGTCTTTTTCATTGCGAACCCGTGGGGGTTTTGTTCTTCTTTTACCTTGTCTTATTTCAACATCCGCCAGGGGTGTTGATGTCCTTATACTTTTCATTAACAATCAAATTCATATCTTGGTAAGTGTTAAGTACGAAAATTGCAAATTGCTTTATTCTTACGCAGGCTTTGCGGCCAAGGGCATTACAAGGAAAAGAAAATACAACGACAGCTACTAGCTAGCTCTGATACCATCCTACGTCTCTCTTAGTCTTGGGGGACTGGCGGATTCCTCGTGCTGCTGCTTGATCTTCTTGCCCAAATCCTCTTCTTCTTCGGAGCTCTGCTAATTCCAGGAGGGGAAAAGGAGTTGAAAAAAAGGGAAAGATGAGGATGCAGTGGCGGTACTGGAGGAAAAACATACAGTTCCGCTGAGGGAACGTATGGATGGATTGCTCGGGATGAAGGTCATCGGCCGTGTTGATGACATTCATCCAAGCACCTAACCGGGTCACTAGCGTTAGACGGGCCGGGTGTTGTTTAAGCACCAGGAAGCACGGCTTCAGGCCGCCTAACGCTAGGTGACCGGGGTTAGGATTTACTTAACGCTGGGTGACCGAGGTTACTGGGGCATTTAACCAGGATTGCGGTTTCTCTGGTGGAAAGGCTTGTGGCAGCCAGAGGGCTACGCCAATCGCTAACCACTCTACGATTGCCATATTTGTTCTAAGCAGGGTGATCTGGTGAGGTTTTTGCTGCAACCAGGGGGTTCCTTTTATACTACATATGCGAGAGGATCCAACGGTTGGGGGTCACGCAAGCTTTAATGCTTCGATCTACCCATCTTTATGCATCTATCCGTTTTCGGCGCCTGCTCGCCTGGGAATCGATGCGTGATCAATAGGGTTTGACTGGCGCCTTCTCGGTTCTCCCCACCGTTTCGGTAACTGTCAAATCCTGCATTTATACCAGTTTGTGTTTCCCAAGCATCTGCTTAGGGCTACCTGGCGTGGGGGCTTCGTGGGCCGGACAGGGGTTCGACGACGAACGGGCTTTCACCTTTTCGTCGAACCTAGCCCATCATGGGGAAACCACTTGTGAATCCTATCTAGTTTACTCGGCTTGGTTCTGGCTTTGCCCATCCGCGCAGCCCAGCAAACTAAGGGGGCAACATAAGGGCAATATCCGACTTATCTTTCGCGCTGAATTTTTCGAAATTTTTGAAATTTTTGAACCTTCTTTAGGGCCAAGCCGGGTCGTCCTTTGAATAGGGGTTTTTAGGAACATCCGTGTTGGGGTGTGCCCTAAAACCTTTGCCGTTGGTAAGAATTGTGCGATGCAAGCCTTGATTCTAAAATTTTTGTTTTATTTACAAAAGTAAAGGGGGCTTTGCGGCCATGACGATTACAAAGGCAAGAAACTAGTAATACATATCCGCCAACTAGCTCTGATACCATCTTGGTATATGGGGATCCTCGCCACCTCCTTCGATCCGAACGCGGGCCGAACAGGGGTCGTAGAGTAAGATCCTGAGAGATCAGCGGATGAAGCGTAGAGATAGGGGTGGCAGAGACTGTCTTGATGCCGAAGCAGAGTGGCATATAGACGTCCGCTACCCATAATCTCTCGATCATGCAATGAGTTCAATAGCCCAGCGTTGTCCACGGTTATCCAATACCCTTCATGTGGAGGTGGACAACTGGCCTATTGAAGCTCATTGCGCCTCTCTCCGGAGAGGAGGGTACCCCGAACCGCATCCATGCTGGACTTCCGGCCGATGCGCTAGAGGGGTGCCAAATCGACAGCTACCAATCTATAATCACATCCGCCCGGAACATAACATGGAGTGTTATGGTTCGAGATTTGTTTAACATGGGGTGTTATGATTTTGGGTGTTCAGCGGAACATCCGAACTAGATCGGGTGGCAAGGATCGAGGAGGCCATAACGGCTGGTAGCAGAACCTAAAGGAAGAAACGCTGAATAACATTCTAAGGCAGTTTTTTTTGGGGTTCTCGGGTCTAGCCAGGGGGTGTTGCTTTTATAGCCTTACTTAGAAGCAATCCAAGGGCTGAGATGAACTTGCGCAATTATTGGGCAGTTGGAGGTTGAAACAGTTTCCCGTTTTAAAATTCAAATGCAAATTCATGGGAAAAGTTCTGCAGTTTTCTGACTGCATGATAAGACTGATGCGCAGGGTTTGGTTTGCGAATCAAACTGAATAGGGCTTGGTAAATGGGCTCATATCATTAAACTTAGTAAATGAAATACATCAAGCCAGTTTTTACGGGCTAAGGCCGAAACTCATATAGATGCAGGCCCAACCGTTTGATGGTGGCCTTGGTCTTGCCTACCCCACGATCAAACTCAGCTGTTTCCCTCTTTGCTCGCGTCCGCTCCTCTTGTAGCTTACTCCCCAGGGCTTTCTGTTGAGTTATTTCATTGGCGCGCTGGATTTGTTTCTGGCGGAGGAGGGAAATTTGCTCTTCAAGTCTAGCTATCTCAGCCGCTTCGGGGTTGCTAGTAGCCAGGGCAACCAAATCTTTGTAGGCACGAGCAGCATCCGCGAAAGCGGTCTCAGCTCCCTCAAGCTTAGCATGCTGAGTAGACCGGACAGGCAAACGCTCGTGCAGGCTCCTTAGCTCCGCGGGCAACCGGAGGAGAGAAGCGTTAGCTTCAGCTTGGACCTCGGGAGGCAGTTGCTGGAAGTGGCCTTTGAGGATCTCGAGGGCAGAGGAGAGCTCGTCCGCCACTTGAACATCGGCAGGGTCCCTCTCTCCTAAGCGTTCCAAGAATCCCCACGCCTTCTGTACCTCTTCAGGTTCCTCTTCTGGGCTTCGAGGAGAAAGGAAAGGGTCTTCGGCCAAGAGGGAAGCAGAGTCAACTTGCTCCGGAACCGCTGAACCCGATCCGCCAGGGGTCGCGGATGGCTGATTCAATGGAGACGCCGCGACCAGACCTTCGGGGGTTGGGGCCTGCGGCAGGGAAACTTGTGCAGTTACAAGTCCCACAGGTTCCGCGGAACCAGAGTCCGTTGCCTGCGGGGCGGAACCGAGGGTCTCCACATCATCATCACTATCATCCACCTGTTTACAAAAAGGGGTTAGGAATGGTTCTAACTAAGAAAAATCGTTCTTCAAGTGGATTTTACACCACATACCTCAACAGCCGCTGAAAAGGGGATTTCCTCTGGCTGACTCAGAGGAGAGCCCTGCAGCCCTGCTTTTCCTTGCTGAGCTGTATCAACGGGAGCAGCGGCAGGGGTTGGAGTTGGTTCAACCTGGGGGGCAGCATCCACCACCAGCGGGGTGGCATTCTCGGTTGCCACTATCTCTTCTTCCACCTGCTCATAATCGAGGAGGATTGGAAGCAATTCAGACCAAGGGAGGTACCAATTTAGAGCATAAGGGATATATACCTCCGTCAACGGGGTCTCTTCGGGCAGAGGAGATCCGGGCCACCTTGCTGGTGATGGCCGATCGGCTTCAATACAAGAGTCAGCAGGGGTTGAATCTTGTTCAACCTGGGGGGCAGCACCGGCCAGAGACTCCGCACCGGCTAGAGCCTCTTCCTCTGCCGGAGATAGGTCATCTGCAGGGGAGGATGGCTCGTCAGCAGCTGGTTGGTCTGCGCCCTGAATCGGTTCCTCCTCTTCTTCTCCTTCTTCTACGTCCTCTTCGGCCCCGTGCTCTTCCTCCCGAGTCGAATCTGAGGTCAGCGGATGTGGAGTTGAAGAACTGCCAGGAGCGCCACATAGCATGAGCAGAGGCCTATCGGTTGGGGCCTCCGCCATGGTAGCATCTGGATTTTCCTCCGCCTCCGGTCCAGCTTCTGCAGCAGCACGGAGAGTCAAGACGGGTTGGATAGAACTCTGATTAACTGCGAGGGCTAGGCTGGAGGAAGTACCTGCAGCAAGACAGCGCAGAGGAACAGGTTGAGGAAGACTATCGCCGCAAAGCTCACGAATACAGAAGTCCAGATAGTAATCGTCGGAACTAGAGGAACCTGGTTCTTCGGAAGGGTTAGAGGACTCACCAGAGGAGAGCTCTATTACCGCAGGAGCTCGGCTGGTGGCGGCGGCGGACGAGGAACGCTTCCTCTGAAGTATCTGCAGGGAGGGATAGAGATGGGATATCTACGTTATGTAGGTATCTGTTTGAGCTCATAGTTAGAGACGCAAAGGGAAAATGGAGCTTTAAAGAGTACTTACGGGTATGTCCTCCTCCTCATCTGATTCCTCATCCGCCTCAACAATAGTTTTGCTCTTCTTGGGGGGCGGAAGAGCTTTGCATTCGGCCTTCCGTTTTCCTTTGTCCATTGGGGTTTGCTCAATAGCCTAGTTTATTAAACAATCGAGATTACGCGAGAATCATGGGCAAACCGAAACAGTAGTTTCAAATGGGGGCATATTACCTTTCTTAGGGACGGGTCAACGTATAGGGGACCGCCGTGTAGCACCTCTTGGTCAGCTGGGGTAAGTTGCCCACCCCGAAGGTGAAAGAATCTTCGGAAGTAGAAAACGGGTGGTTGGCGGAAGAGCGGGCTTCGCATGCGCGACCACCAAACGCGATAGGGGCCAGTTGCGTCCGTGGAGGCCTGCAGGTTAGGGTAGCAATCTTCGTTGTGTATGATGAGAGGCTGCAGGCGTGAATTGTCACTGGCGCTTGAGGGTCTTTTGGACTTTCGGCTATTCCTCCACGCTGAGAAAAGATTCAGACTTCTCAGCGGCGGATAGGGCAAGGTTTGAATAAGACCAAACTGCCGTGCAAAGAAGTGAGGCGCGTAGAGCTCATGGCTCGGATAGCCTTTCTCACTACAGAGGAGTGGCAGGTCCGCCATGGAGACGCAATGGATGAAAATCCCTCGGCCTTTAGCTGCCTGAAGACTGTTAGGGAGAAAGCCTCGGGCTAGTCCGCGGGGATACTTCACGTGGATCAGCTGCTGTGCCTCTGTAAAAAATTCCCGAGCGGATGTGTTGAAAAAGATGTCGAGGCAGATGGCATAGCTGAGTTCGGGATCAGCGGCACAGCCGGCATACTCTTGCCCCACAACTTGGTCAGGCCTAGGAGCTCTCTTCGTGGCCGGAGAAAGTTGGGGAAAGTACATCTGGCACCAGATATCCAAGATCCAGAGCGGACCAGATTGTGCACAATTCATGGGCACGGCGGATATCTGGTGCAGACAGCGGTAGAGGTGTGCTAGAACGCATTGGGCAAGACCAATCTCTTGGCCGGAATAGATCACCTCCGCCATACGGTGGTAGTGCTTGGTCATTTTGTTGGTGGTAGAGCAGAACACGAATTTGTTTAGCCAAAAGGACAGAAAGGCTATCCCGCTGAGCCTGTCGTCACCCATCTGGGAGGTTTCCTTCCTCCACTTTTCAAACCCACTGGGCTCGAATCCCCAAACAAGGCTAGAGGGAGATGTCCTTTCGGGGTAGTAGCCCTCGTCGAAGGCTACAGAGCCGAGAGGGAACCCGAAGCCGGCGTAGAGGTCTAGCAGGGTCACGGAGGCGTGACCGAATTGGAACTCGAAGGCATTAACCGTGGGGTTCCAAAGGCTGATCAGCGGAACTAGGGCGCACCTGTTGCCTCCTTTTGGGCTGAGGCTGAAGCAAAGCTGGATTGCATCAGCGACCCCGGCTTTCTTCCAAATTGCTCCGTCGAGAGGAAGCCGTTCTTCATACCAGGTGGTCATGTAGGGCCTAACCAGAGGCCAGGCGGAGTGGTTTACGGTGCATTGGTGAGCGTCTTTTTGAAAATTTGGGCACTCCGCCGGTTCTTCAGAGCGGAAGAGCGCCGGCAGCGGGCGCGCCGGGCTGTCGAGCATCTGATGGGCTCCGTTGTTATCATCAGGATGATAGGCCACCACAAAGGGACCTAAGGTGGCACATTCCTCATGGGGAAGACTAAGGTGGGTCCGGTTCTCCTCTGCCCGAAGAGACCCCGTTGACGGAGGTATATATCCCTTATGCTCTAAATTGGTACCTCCCTTGGTCTGAATTGCTTCCAATCCTCCTCGATTATGAGCAGGTGGAAGAAGAGATAGTGGCAACCGAGAATGCCACCCCGCTGGTGGTGGATGCTGCCCCCCAGGTTGAACCAACTCCAACCCCTGCCGCTGCTCCCGTTGATACAGCTCAGCAAGGAAAAGCAGGGCTGCAGGGCTCTCCTCTGAGTCAGCCAGAGGAAATCCCCTTTTCAGCGGCTGTTGAGGTATGTGGTGTAAAATCCACTTGAAGAACGATTTTTCTTAGTTAGAACCATTCCTAACCCCTTTTTGTAAACAGGTGGATGATAGTGATGATGATGTGGAGACCCTCGGTTCCGCCCCGCAGGCAACGGACTCTGGTTCCGCGGAACCTGTGGGACTTGTAACTGCACAAGTTTCCCTGCCGCAGGCCCCAACCCCCGAAGGTCTGGTCGCGGCGTCTCCATTGAATCAGCCATCCGCGACCCCTGGCGGATCGGGTTCAGCGGTTCCGGAGCAAGTTGACTCTGCTTCCCTCTTGGCCGAAGACCCTTTCCTTTCTCCTCGAAGCCCAGAAGAGGAACCTGAAGAGGTACAGAAGGCGTGGGGATTCTTGGAACGCTTAGGAGAGAGGGACCCTGCCGATGTTCAAGTGGCGGACGAGCTCTCCTCTGCCCTCGAGATCCTCAAAGGCCACTTCCAGCAACTGCCTCCCGAGGTCCAAGCTGAAGCTAACGCTTCTCTCCTCCGGTTGCCCGCGGAGCTAAGGAGCCTGCACGAGCGTTTGCCTGTCCGGTCTACTCAGCATGCTAAGCTTGAGGGAGCTGAGACCGCTTTCGCAGATGCTGCTCGTGCCTACAAAGATTTGGTTGCCCTGGCTACTAGCAACCCCGAAGCGGCTGAGATAGCTAGACTTGAAGAGCAAATTTCCCTCCTCCGCCAGAAACAAATCCAGCGCGCCAATGAAATAACTCAACAGAAAGCCCTGGGGAGTAAGCTACAAGAGGAGCGGACGCGAGCAAAGAGGGAAACAGCTGAGTTTGATCGTGGGGTAGGCAAGACCAAGGCCACCATCAAACGGTTGGGCCTGCATCTATATGAGTTTCGGCCTTAGCCCGTAAAAACTGGCTTGATGTATTTCATTTACTAAGTTTAATGATATGAGCCCATTTACCAAGCCCTATTCAGTTTGATTCGCAAACCAAACCCTGCGCATCAGTCTTATCATGCAGTCAGAAAACTGCAGAACTTTTCCCATGAATTTGCATTTGAATTTTAAAACGGGAAACTGTTTCAACCTCCAACTGCCCAATAATTGCGCAAGTTCATCTCAGCCCTTGGATTGCTTCTAAGTAAGGCTATAAAAGCAACACCGCCATACGGTGGTAGTGCTTGGTCATTTTGTTGGTGGTAGAGCAGAACACGAATTTGTTTAGCCAAAAGGACAGAAAGGCTATCCCGCTGAGCCTGTCGTCACCCATCTGGGAGGTTTCCTTCCTCCACTTTTCAAACCCACTGGGCTCGAATCCCCAAACAAGGCTAGAGGGAGATGTCCTTTCGGGGTAGTAGCCCTCGTCGAAGGCTACAGAGCCGAGAGGGAACCCGAAGCCGGCGTAGAGGTCTAGCAGGGTCACGGAGGCGTGACCGAATTGGAACTCGAAGGCATTAACCGTGGGGTTCCAAAGGCTGATCAGCGGAACTAGGGCGCACCTGTTGCCTCCTTTTGGGCTGAGGCTGAAGCAAAGCTGGATTGCATCAGCGACCCCGGCTTTCTTCCAAATTGCTCCGTCGAGAGGAAGCCGTTCTTCATACCAGGTGGTCATGTAGGGCCTAACCAGAGGCCAGGCGGAGTGGTTTACGGTGCATTGGTGAGCGTCTTTTTGAAAATTTGGGCACTCCGCCGGTTCTTCAGAGCGGAAGAGCGCCGGCAGCGGGCGCGCCGGGCTGTCGAGCATCTGATGGGCTCCGTTGTTATCATCAGGATGATAGGCCACCACAAAGGGACCTAAGGTGGCACATTCCTCATGGGGAAGACTAAGGTGGGTCCGGTTCTCCTCTACTTCAGAACATTTGAGGAGGGGGAGAAGTTGAGTCTGGGCTTGTTCCGCCAGGGGATAGCGAATATCAAAGTTCTTTTTGGGAGCCATCAGTCTCAGATCTGGGTTTCTTCTGATTTCGGGCTAGGAAAGGGGGAAGCAAGGTGGTACGAAGGAGAAACCGAGGGGTCTCTGTTGGAATTTATAGGAATCCGAAAGGGGTTCTTGTTTCGTGAGGCGCTGGGTTTCGCAGCAACCAAGGGTTTTAGGTGAACAGTGTTACCGTTTCGAATTGGGGAATCGTGATTGGCGAGGAAACCGCGCAACAGTCCAGTTATTTATTTAATGGCGATTGAGGTTCAGTCTCTCTTCTATCTCGCTATACCTCAATATCGGAGACTGGGGGGCAATGTTTGGACCACAATTGAATTTATTTCAATTGGGCTTCCGCCCCAAGGCCCAGTAGGGGTTTTGATCAGATTCAAACCCTTGGAAATCGGGCTTTCCCGCTTCAACCAAAGAGGTTGAGTTCGAGGGAGAACGTGGTTGCTTCCTAATCCGATTGGGGTTGTTTCGTAACAATCCATCAGTGAAAATATTTGTTAAGATTGAGAAGCAATGTAGCAATGATTTCATTACCTACGCTGGGCTATCAATCACTAACAACTATAAGCCACGCTGCACCATGCTGTAGGGAGGTTGTTAGAGGAACCGGCCATACTGCGTAATGATGAGTGATGAACAGTAACAGCAGCATAACAAGCAAGGTCAAGACGTGTTGCTCCGATCTTCGAAGCTTCAATACCAACTATACCTCTGATAATATCTTCGCTGATTTGATGGGAAGCAGGGTAGGGGAGGACATTCCTAATGAGTCTCAAGGATCCGCCAGGATGGAGTTGACAGCCCTAGGGGTCCTTGAGTCATATAAATATGAATCCGCCGGCATCTAGAAAGGGGTTCTCAACCAAAAACAAACAACCACAAGTTCTAGCGCAACGCTAACTTGCCAAAGCCTCTCCGGAGCAACTCACGCAACCCGCCTCCGCCCCACGATCGATCTAATCTCGTGCTTGTGCCGAGCGCTTTGCTGGGTCTACTCACGCAACTCGCCTCCGCCCTACGACGGATTCAACCTCGTACTTGCGCCGAGCATTTGCTGAGCCTCACGCAACCCTCCTCCGCCCTCTTACGATCGATCTAATCTCGTACTTGCGCCGAGCATTTGCTGAGCCTCACGCAACCCTCCTCCGCCCTCCTACGATTGATCCGCTCTCGTACTTGTGCCGAGCGTTTGCTGAGTCTATCGAGTCAGTCCGCCACCCCCGGTGGCAATCGAGTCTGTCAGTCCGCTACCCCTGGTGGCAATCGAGTCGTCACTCCGGTGACACACCCGTGGTCTTGGAACAGCTCTGCTTTGCTTCTCCGGATCAGAGTAAGATCCTCAATCCTCAAGGGGTTGGGAAGAAAATCCTGGTAGAGAGTTCTATTCAGGTCTTGTTCGAGCCCTGTACGCCGGCTTAGTCAGCGCCCGCGTAACAGTCGCTTGACCAGGAAGTCAGAGTCGAATTGGGAGCAGACGAAGCGACTCGCTCAGGGGGTCGCGCGCAATCGAGTGGCACCGCTCCAAGGGTGCTGGCACGCCTAAGCACAACACAGAGACACAGCAACCAACCACAAAACCAACACCGTGCTGACTGTTCGCCGGGTGCTGAACCCGCCACGAACATCCACCTTCTTATCAACTTATGGCTCCTTTGCTGCACTGGTGATGTTTGGCCGTTCCCTGGTGGAGCAAATCATCCCGAAACCATTCAGTAAAAACATATTCTCATACCTGATGTCGTATTTTTACTCTTCTCAGTTGACTTTTAAGTTTGAAGAGTTCACCGAAGTCGGGGAACGCAACCAGCCAGACATACGACTACATTGAGCTCTACCTCCGGGACAAAATCGCATAAGTAAAACCGCAAAGCGGAAGACCACCGCCTTCGCCCTCGACGACGATCAAGAAATCACTGACAAGTTTGAAAACTTCAATGTCAGGTGGCGTTATGTGTGCATTGAGCCAAAGGATTATCACTATGATGAAAACATCACTATGAATTGAGTTTGAGGTTATGTGATAGACTCCTATTTGGCCAATGTGTATGCTCGGGCTAAAGAAATTAAAAAAAAATGGAGAAGGTTCTCAAGATTTACACTCGCGATCGGGATACACATAAATTCTGGAAGTCCACAATATTTGAGCATCCTTCAACTTTTGCGACATTAGCCATGGAACCTGCGGAAAAGAAACGAATTATGGACGATTTGGACTTGTTTGCGCAGAGGGAGGAGTTCTATAAGAAGGTTGGGAAGGCGTGGAAAAGAGGCTACTTGTTATATGGTCCCCCTGGTACTGCCAAATCCAGCTTGATTGTTGCCATGGCTAATCACCTCCAATACAATGTATATGATTTGGAGCTTACAAGCATCTCTGCTAATACTGAATTGAGAAAAGCATTGTTGTCTACCTCCAATCGTTCTGTTTTGGTGATCGAGGACATGGATTGCTCGTTGAATATACCAAACCGGGAGAAAAAGGATGAATCAGGTGAGGAGGATTCTTCCTCTAAGAAGAAGACGTCCAAACAAGAAAATAAGGTGACGCTTTCAGGGTTGCTCAACATGATTGATGGTCTGTGGTCAAGCTGCGGTGATCAGAGACTCATTGTAATCACCACCAACAAACCGGACGAGCTAGACCCCGCATTGTTGCGTCCGGGACGAATGGACGTGCATATAAACATGTCATATTGCACCGCTAATGCGTTTAGGATCTTGGCTTCTAACTACCTCGATATTCAGGAGAGCAATCCTCATCCTCTCTGCGGAGAAATTGAGGAGATGATAGAGAGCATGGAGGTCACCCCTGCACAGGTTGCAGGGGAGCTACAGGTGAGTTATAATGCTGATGTTGCACTTAAAGAGCATCTGGGTTACCTGAAGGATTTGAAGAAGAAGAACGAAGAGAAGAAGAAGAAAGAGGAAGAAGAGGCAGAGACAGTGAGGAAACTAACAAACAAAAGGTTGCTGTCTAGGTTTCGGAAGAAGATGGACGTCAGAGAGAGAATTGCTGTCAGTTGTAATTCATGATTTTAGTTTCATATTATTTCTATTGGTTGAACAGATTTTAAATTATATTGCTCTAATTTCCTACAAGAAAATGAAAGAAAGCAATTGACAAATAAAGATACAAATAGATGTATTGAACAGCCAAACATCAACAACTGAAGATCAAGGAAATTACATAGGCCTAGTACTGCTATCAGCTGTATCTGTACTTTTTATCTACTATGAACAAAAATCTCTTCTCTGTATGTCACCACTCACCAGAAACTAAGATAATCACGTTTTCATGTGTAGAATGTGCTAATTTAATCTAATCAAGCTACAAAATTGAACATTAACTCGCAGTAGATTAATACTTTTATTTTCTAACTTATGTCATACATTTACAAGTAAAACCTTTTCTTTACCTACTAATGTAGACCAGCAATGGCAAAAGGCTTCTACGAGTCCAATCCTCTATCTACCATCATCATTCTTACTCTCTCTACATCGTCCAGTCTACCCACATTGCCGAAAATCTTCATCAGCAGCTCAAAATTATATTCATTATCAGGCTCCAAGTCGAAGAGTCTTTCAGCTGCAGCCTCTCCAATCTCTGCATTCCCATAAAGGTAGCAAGCATATAGCAATGCACCCCACACAGTTGGACCAGCCTCAAATTCCATCCCCTCCACTATGATACCATAAGCTTCTTTGATTAAACCTGCCCTTCCATAAAGATTCACTATACACGCATAATGTTCCATAATTGGGTTAATTCTGTATCTGTTTTTCATGGCAGAAAACAATCTCTCCCCATCCTTTACCAAACCCAAATGCGCACAAGCAGAGAGCACCGAAACGAATGTGACAGCGTCAGGCAAGGCACCGGCACTCTCCATCTGCTCAAAGTATAGCAAAGCTTCTCGGCTTTTAGAATGAGCTGAAATTATAGTGTTCCATGTCACCACATCCCTCTCAGGCATTTGACAAAACAGCCAACAAGCTCGCTTCAACTTTCCATGATTGGAATATGCAGCAATCAAGGAGTTGGCAGTGGACAGGTTCCACTCAACTCCTTGCCGAATCGTCCACCCATGAATTTGAATAACAAGCTCCAGTGATGACAGCCCGGTGAGAATTGTGGATATAGTAACCGAGTCCGGCTGATAACCTTCTCTAACCATCTGATTAAAAATGTCCAATGCCTGCAACAAAAGGCCGTGGCGCATATAAGCAGTGAGCATTGAGTTCCAAGAAACCTTGTCCCGGCTACCAATCTTATCGAAAACCTTCCTAGCCTTCACAATGTCACCACATTTAGCATACATGTCCACCAATGCATTAAGCACAAACCTATCACCAACAAAACCCAAACGCACCACATGCCTATGCACAGCCTCACCTATCTGAACAAACCCAATTCCCCCACAAGCCTTCAAAACCCGAGGGAAAGTAAACCGGTCCGGTTCAACACCCTCCTCCTCCATTTGAAAGTACAATGCCATAGCATCTTCATACAAACCCAACTCAGCATACCCGGAAATAAGTGAATTCCAAGCAAAAGCCGAAACATCTCTCTTGGGCATTTGGTCGAACACCTGGTGCGCTTCCTCAATGAACCCACATGACGCGTACAGGCGAAGAAGCTTAGATGAGAGTCCTACATTTTTACGTAAAAGGTTTCTGGGTATGAGTCTGTGGACTCGGAGACAGTAGTCCATGGCGTCCAATTTGTAACATGTTTCTAAAAGGGAAGCAAAGGTTTCAGTGTCGACGTCTATGCCTTTTTCGCTGGAGGCTTCGAGGTCTTTGATGATGGCTTCGAGGGCTTGGAGCTTGGTCTGGGTTTGGGGTTTATGGTAGATAATGAGAGGGGTTGGGGATGAGTTTGAGAAGGAGAGGAGCTTGGTGCTTTGCTTTTGGTGAAGCTGCTTAGGCTTCTTGCTTCTCTTGCTATTAGAGGAGCAGTGGATGGTGAGTTTTGCTGTGAGCAGATTCAAGGGTTGTAAAGTGGTCACCATTTGGGCATTTGTGAACCAAATGGGGCATGTACAAGAAACCAAAGAGGATTTTTATAGTCATAGAGCCACTAGTGCTTGTGGGGACAACATTCAAGGTTTCCATATCCCAGCCTCTAGAGTACAAAAATCAGAAATACTTTCTTATCATGCTCAGGAAAGGCAGGATTAGATCTTAAAGATCAACAGTTAGGGATTAGACTTCAGTTTGAGGAAGGTCACAAGTCACAACAGTGAAAACTTGCGGTTAAAGAGTAACGCTGCATGGTTTTACATCCAGCTTAAGTGGTGTACATATTTCAAGTGCAGTAGTCGGGGTACAAAATATGGATCCCGTTGATGAGTTATTGCTTTAGAGTAGACAGTGCTCCTTTTAGTAGGAACCTCCACTCCTCGCTAAGCTTGTAATTAGCAGACCGACCTCCGGTGTTCTTACAGTGTCTTTACATTCTCTGTCATATTGTACTCGAACATTCATTATATCATTTGCTGCAAGAAAAACAGAAGCTTTTGCCTCATTGGCCTAAAAAATGGGCATATATGAAATATTAAAGTTGGATTCTTCTAGGGTACCAACAACAATGTTGTGTGGAGATTAATAGAACATACCTCAGTCCAGCAAAAATTGGGCGAACTTTTTCGAATATTTCATCTACTGTTCCAACTGCATTGATCTGCAGAAATCAAGTTGTAAATTAATACTTCTAGACTTCTAGACTTCCAGCAACATAAAAGACAGAACCAAAATGGTATTCGATAAGCTCACTGTGCAGAAAAACTAAAAGTTAACAATCAGATGAATATATGTGATCAAAACTTGTGAAAGGGGAATCTCATAGATCAGTTTGGAGCCTAGAAAAGAGCTGTATCCAACCCTTGAACTATTGACTCACCCTGTGAAGTTTTCCCCTCTGTGTGTAGTAATTGACAATTGGCCAATTCAATTCATCAAACACTTCAAGCCGTTTCTTGATTGTCTCAATATTATCATCAACTCGTCCCTGCAATAAAATACCACATTCAAGGTAAACGTTTGCACATAAATTAACCTAACAGAAATGTCTAATCCATGCAAGTCCCTACCTGATTACGATTTAGCACTCGCTTCACCATTTCTTGTTCAGGACAGTCAAAGAAAAGCACAACATCTGGTTCTGCTCCAATCTGCAATAGTAATTAAACCAACTGCCACTTTAGATATCAAATTATATATCTGTACAATTTTCTTATTCACATACTTCTACATGTTATGAAGTCACGACAAACTAAAACGAACTTGCAGACATGTCTAACAAGTCATTATGCCACATTATACAAATGACAGGAAACTCACATCTTTCTCAAATGCCTTGCGGTTCTCTTCGCTCCGAGGGAACCCATCAATGAGAAACTTGCAGTTATCACTCGCTTCCATCTCCTTAAGAATGAGCTGGACCGTCACTTGAGAGGGAACAATTTTTCCTTCTCTGATTGTTGCAAGGATCACAGAGCTGAAGTCACAGTACCACAACACAAACCGAATTAAAACAAAGCCACAGATTCATACACCAGCTACAATACCCTAAACAACAAGAAATGCAGATATTTCTATTTACCCATATGCGCTATTCGAAGCAATTTCCCTCCTCAGCAGATCCCCTGCACTCACATGAGTGAACCCAAATGCCTCAACAATCTTAGCACATTGAGTACCTTTCCCACTACCAGGGCCACCTGAAAATGACACCACCATTACGTCACCACCTCTTCAAGGCAACATAATTCATAAACACATCCCCAAGCAAATAAAACTTACCCAACACAAAAGTTATGAATGGAGCAGCCTTTGACTGCAACCAAACATCAAGATTCAGTCAATAAAATTACAATGGCATCTCAACCACAGTAAAAAAAAACTCATCACAATTTGCAATTAGGGTATGAATTAGAGTAATAACAGTGGGATTTTGACCGTACCGGAGTTACTGTGTCTGATTGTGTGGTAAATGATTCCCAAATCTTGAATGTGGAAGCTGCCTGAGGTCAAAATCAAATCAGATATTTATGATTCAATATCATTCCCTACAAAAACAAAATCGAATCGGAATTAGTGTGGAGTTGCATACCTGGTTATGAATGGAGGGTTTTGAGTGGGAAATCAGAGGAGAGAGTGAAGCCACGCGCCTCCACATCGCTGCAAAGCTAGCTCGGATTTAGGTGTTTGCTTTTTTTTTCTTTTTTTTGGGTTGACGCTTTTTTCTGTGAGGCATTTCGTCGAACGAGCGGTGTGCCTTATTGCCTGCGCGGGGAGCGCCGAGTCTAGCTTTATTACACGTGTCGTTTTCGTATGTGATGGCCCAAACGACTAAAGTCCACTCTGTACTTGTGATTTGTTTGCTCGAAACGGCATGTCGCAGAAAGGCTTGCGACAGTATTTTTACTATTTTACAAGGCTTGCATTAGCCTTTTCATTTCAAGGATGCAATTAATCACACTAGTCTTTGCCATGCGATGATGCATGTGTGTGTAAATTTAATTTTAAAGAAAATAATTATGATAAGAAAAATATATGAAGTATGGGAAGTTATCTGTAGAATGTGGCAATGTGGGTGGTTATATCTGTAGATAGTGGGATGAGAAATAGTTAGAGGTTTTTTCCTTTTCTTTTGTAATTTACTTTTAATATTTTATTATGGGAGCTTCTATTCATACCTCCAAAAATGGCACTTGGACCTCCTTGCTTAATGTACCTCCAATTTACTTTTTACAAGAACCAAAATGTTATTTACACCTCCCTAAATTTCCCAAAATACTCAAAATCCAATTAAATCAATTAAAAGAATTTCCTTATAGAATATTCAGTTCTCACCTCCAAAAATGTTAATTAAACATGTTTCAATTTTAGAACATTTATTAATTATATTTTAATTTAAAAAATTCATCCCAAATCAGGCAAATCTATAGCTCTAATGATCCAAAATTTCAATTTTTTCTCTCGATCTATTTTCAATAGACAAAAATTATCATCTCGGTCTTTATTTTATTTTGTCTTATTTGTTGAGGAAATCTAGGTGTTTGGGTTGATTACATAGTTTGTCACTTTGTTTTGTTTGCTCGTGAATTTGCTCAAGTACCATAGGTGTGCTAATCCATTGATAACGTATACAGTTAGCTTTGAGTTCTTTATTGAATTTTAGTCTTAATTAGAAGATATTATATTTGTTTCTCTTCAAGATCAGATTGGAAAAAAATTAAATAGAATAAAAATGGAATGTATATGGAAATATATTATCTATTTTCTCTTTCCCATTTGTGAAAAATATTTTACAAAATGTTTTTGAAAATATAACAGAACGGTAATTTCACATGGCTTGACAAAGTCGTCAATACTAACTTGAAAAAAGAGGGAGGTCCAAGTACACTTTTTGGAGATATGAATAGAAACTCCCTTTTGTTATTTACAGTAATATCATTTACAGATAAGTTTATTTTAATTTAACCTATGCTCCAAGGGTAGTTATGTTATTTCACGTCTGTTTTGGCTAACAAAGCCTCTTTTATTAATAATAGTAAGTATATCTACCTATGCTCCAAGGGTAGTTATGTTATTTAACATCTGTTTTGGCTAACAAAGCCTCTTTTGTTAAGGAAAATACTTGTGTCCATACCAGTATATACTTGTGTCCATACCAGTATGGACGTGTGCGTCCATACTCTCTCTAATTTGCATATCGTGGGTAATGTAATCAACGATTTTAACCGTTCAAAAGTTGAATTGATCAATAAAGATACCTCTGTAAAAAATGAATGTAAACAAATATAATTTGATTAACCGATTGTATTAAACAAATGGACGGTTGATCATGAGACTCCTAAATTTCACTATAACTGTTCATTTGTTTGATGCAATCGAATGAGCAAACGATGTGGGTTTATTCTAAATTTTTGCAAAGATGATCTTTATTGATCAATTCAACTTTTGAACGGTTAAAATCGTTGATTACATTGCCCAAAATATGCAAATTAGAGAGAGTATGGACGCACACGTCCATACTGGTATGAACACAAGTATTTTCCTTTTGTTAATAATAGTATAGATGAACATGGTTTGCCCTAATGCTTAGTTGCTCACACAGTGTCTCACTGTCTCTGGAATCTCTTCCTCTTCTTCGTACGTGAGCAGTCTGTTATTATTATTATTAATTTTTAGAATGAGGTGACCAATGTTTGTTTGGATTAGTACGATTTCTGAAATCAATTGTTTTGAGAATGAGCAAAATGAAGCATGTTAGGTTCTAGGTTACATAGTCTCTGAAATCTCTATCCCTCCTGCTTGTGAAGAGCCTGAGAACTTTAATCAGATCAGAATTCTTTTGGGAGGTTTCCTATAGTTATGAATATAAAAACCTGTTTCGTCTAAAACTCCTTGCGCTCTGCAAAGCATACAAGATACAACATTGGCTGGTATGCTCAACCTTACTTGCTATCTATGACACATGAGCTAGTACCGTTGGGGTTTAGCTAGCTAGTTGTTTTCTTCAAGGCTGTCTGTTAAGCTCTATATCCAAGTACTGTAACACAGTTTGCAAGATTGAAGCAAAAGTGTAAGTATAAAGATGTTGGCAAAAGTGTAAGTATAAAGCTCTATGGAACAAAACACAACCTATATGAATTATCAAGTTCAATCAAGTGAAGTCTGAAGTTGAAGCTCAAGGTGAAGAACCAACATTATCTCTTGGTAATCAGGTAAAACATGCATATGCATTTTTATGGTTTTTCACAATGGATATCAGCTACGTCTGCTGTCCTAATTCTTCTGGGTATCTTATGATACTGTTATGAGTCTTGTTGCTTGGTCTCTTTATCTATGCTTTAGCTGTAGATTGTTCACATGTGTTTGAAATTCGTATTTCAAATTCAAATTGTCAGCAAAGCTAGTTATCTAGTCTTGGAGCCAAAGTTAGTCTTGGTTATTGTGATTTATATCCAACCCGTGACCTAATAGCTATGGTTCTCATAGACTCCAGCTAGGATTGTGATATGCAGACCAATATATCAGCAGGTCCTTATTTGAGCTCAGAGAAAAAGATGTTTTGTTGAAATATGATATTATTATGCTTTTGGAAAAAGCTTTCAAAATCTTTTATCTCTTGCTTTTAAATCAAACATTGCTAGGAAAATCTTTTGTCTTATTTGTTTGTCTTATGACAGCTCTATATGCCTTCTCACATGCTGAGTTTGGCAAAGAACAAAAGTCCAAAAACTTTCTTGTCTGCATTGGTTGGTGTGCCTGCTATCCTCAGCACACACTCAACCTATATAAGGAGATCATGACATCATTGATTCCTTAGTTGTTTAAAATGTAGAGTCTTGCATTTTGTTTTGTCGGGTCTGAGTTCCCTTGCATGTCCTCATTTGGTTTGAGTCTTCCTTATGATTATAAACCTCAAAGTCGGACACAAAAACTTCTTTATTAAACCCATATCATTATGATATAATTTGTATTTGCATACTAAGAGATGTGTTGGTAGTGTAAACAACCCCGGAAGTGTTCACAACTGAATCAGTTGAGAAGTAGCTGAATTCAAGATTGAAGCTTCTGATATGTGCGTGGGAAAACACTTAGAGACAAGAGAGGCACGAGAGCTAAGTATTTAGACTAGACGAGTCTAAACATGATAGTAACGAGGTTAGCTATCCCCTCAGGAGTTGTAATCTTGTGAGAAGTGTTTAGCGCTCTTTATGAACCAACTTAGAGATAGCTGAGTTCAGAAAACTTTCTCATGTGAGCACTTAGGGGACAAGATAGGGTGAACGTTCAAGAGATAGACTAGGAGAGTCTGAACATGATAGCAACTAGGTTGTCGTTCTAGAGACTAGGAGAGTCTGGAACCGGATAACAACTAGTTTGGCTGATCCCAGATTCTAAATCTTGTATAAGTGTATGAATTATATAGTGGAAAGTTTTGTCCCTCAGGAGTAAGGGGCACGCAGTTTTTCTCCCTGCGAGTAAAAAACATCTTGGTGTTATTTTTCAGTCATCGTTTTCTGCTACCCTGGATAGCATCAACTGTTGCTATCCCCCCTCCGGACCTTCAAAAAGAGATGCAAACTATAGATGCACATACTGCATGTTAAACTTGTTCATAGATGGAGCGAGTTAAGATGGTAACTTGGTGTTGGCAGGCTGAAAACCTTAATGCATTTTCTTATTGTTTCGGTGAATTCTAGGAAGGTGAGTGCATTCCAGCGTTTGAAATTTCATAAGAACACAAACAAAAAGAAAATTGATAGACTAATATTTTTATGTGGAAAAAGCAGCACGAAAGGAAAAAATTAATGCTATTCTCTGCGGACTATTTCTCAAAAGGTTGTGCAAATGCTCTTTACTTTCGGCCAAAGCAGGACTTAACGTCTCCATTCATACTTGATCTATACGCAGAATTTCGTTTGCATTCTTGTACTGTTCTTGCTTCTTGAAATTGGTCGTTTGGAGTTCATCTTCTTGAATTTGGATTCGTATAAACGTCCCTGTAAGTGCTTCTTGAATCCAATACTCTTCTCATTTTGTTTCAATTTTTATGTGTATGCATCATTCAGACTTGATATGTGATGATAATTTAGCTTCCACTAATTTTTCCACTAGCTTGCTTTGCTTGCTTCGATTTGGACTGGTTGGATTCAAGCGGAATCAGAGACTTGCTTGAGATCCAAATGGAAGACTTAACTTTGCTGGTGCTTTCATCCTCATCTACGTTTTGATCCGAGACAAGAACTAATTTTCATGTAAGTGCGTTCTGATCATGCAAATCAAAGATAAACATACCAAACTAAACAGATCAATAGCTTAACATGCATGGTTTAAATTAAATTCCCATCAAATATCGATTTTTCATCTTCTTGGTATTTGGTCATTGATTTCTCATCTTAATTTGTGTATGCATGAGGCAACATTGGCCCCCTATTTAGCTACTAGTTTCACTTTCTACAGTTTGAAGTACTCTCATATAAAAAAAAGCTATGGGAGAGGCTGTTCTTGGGGCATTCCTTCCTGTGTTGCTGGACAAGTTAGCGCATCGAGAGCTCTTTCAGTACTTCAGAAGCCTTAAGGGAGTCGACAAAAAGGTGCTGGAGAAGTGGACTAGAATGTTGACTGCAATAGAAGCGGTGCTGAGTGATGCAGAGGGGAAGCAACTAACAGAAAGAGGAGTGAAACTGTGGCTAGATGATCTCAGAGATTTGGCTTACGATATTGAAGACATTCTGGACAAGTTTGCTACGAAAGTGCTAAAGCGAATAATAGAAAGACAACAAGGAAGAAGCAAGCCATGGATCAATTCACTCTCTAAAGCCAAGTTCAATTTAAGTCTGAACTCAGAAATCCAGAAGATTACTGATCGGTTAGAAGAGATATCTACTGGAGAAAAACAGTTTGGTTTGAAGAAACTAGGAGTCTCTAAAAAGCCATGGAAAATGCCACCCACTACATCTCAACCAGACGGACCTGTGATCGGAAGGGATGAAGCGAAAGAAAAAATTCTTGTTGATTTGCTCTCAGAAGGCGAACATAGTACCAGCAAGTTTCAGAATTATCATGTAATTTGCATTGTTGGTACGGGTGGACTAGGAAAGACAACACTTGCTAAACATGTATTCAACGATGCGGCGACTGAAGAATTTTGCCCAAAGGGATGGGTGTCTGTGTCTGATGACTTCGACCTTCTAAGAGTGACAACTGCAGTTCTTGAATCTGTCACGTCAGGTTATGTGAAGGAATCCAAAGAGCTCAATTCAGTTCAGGAGAAGTTGAGTAAGGTATTGGCTGGCAAAAAGTTTTTGATTGTTCTAGACGATGTCTGGAATACATGCACCTATGATCAATGGACAACATTACAGTCCGCCTTTCGTGTTGGAGCAGTAGGAAGCAAGATCATTGTGACGACACGTGATGCAAATGTTGCAAAGATGATGGGAGACACTAAACCTCATAACTTGGAGTCGATGTCAGAAGATGATTGTTGGAAAATCTTTGAGCACCATGCACTCTTAAACAACAGACCCCAAGATGTTGAGTTACTGAAGCAGAAAATTGTAGTGAAGTGCAATGGATTGCCATTGGCTGCTAGGACACTTGGTGGTCTTTTACGTTGTAAAAGAGTAGACGAATGGGAAGAAATATTAAACCACAAGATGTGGAATCTATCAGACCAGATGGGAATCCTTCCGGCATTAAAACTGAGCTATCACTATCTCCCTTCGAATTTGAAACGGTGTTTCTCCTACTGCGCAATACTTCCAAATGATTATGAATTTGGGGAGAAGCAATTGATCCTCTGGTGGATGACAGAAGGTTTGATTCCGCAGCAACCTGAAGAAAATAAACAAATGGAAGATTTGGGCCGCGACTATTTTCAAGAGTTGGTGTCTAGGTCAATATTTCAGAAGTCAAGCAAAGAAAAGTCGCTGTACATAATGCATGACCTCGTTACTGATTTGGCACGTTGGGCTGCAGGAAGTTCATGTTTTAGATTGGAGGATGTGCAGAATTATGACTCGCAACGTAGATGTTTGCCCAAGGTTCGTCATTCCTCTTATATTCCTGGTTATTGTGATGGGGTTAAAAAGTCTGAGGTCTATTCTGAAGCTTCATGTTTGCGGACGTTCTTACCACTTTCACAGTGGAATTATAAGTATCCGGCTCACAAGGTTACTTCTGATGTATTACCCAAACTCCAATACTTGCGATTGCTCTCTTTGGAAGGACATCAAATAATCAAGCTGCCAGATACAATTGGTAAACTGAAGCATCTACGGTATCTTGATCTTTCTCACACTAAAATAAGAAGTTTGCCAGACTCAACAACCACTCTTTACAACTTGCAGACATTGCTATTGTACTATTGTGATCAGTTGAAGGCACTACCCACAAGCATGAGGAATCTAGTGAATTTGCGTCATCTCGACAATTCACATACATATTCATTGCAAGAAATGCCACCTCAACTTGGTCAATTGACTAATCTTCAAACATTACCTAAATTTGTTATTGGCAAAGGTAGTGGATCAGGAGTAGGAGAGATTGGGTCATTGTTGCATCTGCAAGGGACATTGCACCTATCAAAACTAGAGAATGTGATTTGTGTGGAGGATGCTAGGAGTGCCAACTTAAAGTGCAAGGAGAGACTTGAAGCCCTGCTACTTGAGTGGTCTTCTTCAAGTGTCTCAACAGAAGATGCCCCAATTGTTCTTGGCATGTTACAACCTCATAGCAAGCTTAGAAAGCTCACTATCAATGGTTATGCTGGATTGAAATTTTCAACATGGATTGGAGATCCTTCATTCTCTAGTATGGTGCGTGTAAGGTTAGAAGGTTGTAATCATTGTCAATTCTTGCCGCCATTCGGACAATTGCCTTCTCTAAAAAAACTTTATATTGAAAGCATGGATGCAGTTGAAAGTGTTGGTCATGAGTTTTATGGAGAAGGTAACTTGCCGTTTCAAGCTTTAGAGACCCTTGAGTTTCGAAAACTGAAAAATTGGAAGAAGTGGTCTCCTTGCCAACAAACTGAGGGGGTTGGGGTTTTCTCTTTCCTAAAAGAGCTTTCCATCAGGGATTGCCCTAAATTAGAGGGTAGTCTTCCGGAGAAGCTTGATTCATTAGCACACTTGCAGATATGTGGATGTGAGGAGTTGCTGGTTTTAGTATCCAATTGTAAACAACTTCTTGAATCAAAGATCGAACATTGCAAGAAGGTGGTTTACGACACAAGTACTGTTCAGTTTGACTTACTAGAGAGTCTGACATTTTCAAATATATCAGAGCTGAGATTCCAAACAGATGTGTTCATGAAAAGTATGAAAAATGTTGAATATTTGAGGATTACTAGTTGTGAGGAGCTAACACGTTCGTTTCAGAATGAGGATAGTTTGCTGCAACACTTGATTTCTCTTGGTACTTTGTGTATCAAAGACAACTCTACCATTTTCAAGGTACCAGAAGTATTGCATCACCTTACAGCCCTTGAAGAGCTTCGGATAAGCAATTGTTCAAGTCTTGTTTCTTTTCCGGATGTTGGTCTGCCACCTTGTCTTGAACTCATAAGAATTTGGGACTGCCATTCTCTGTTGCACTTTGCAAAATACCAGATTCCTCCAAGCCTAAAAACAATAACGATTGAGAACTGTAGAAATTTGAAATCATTACTAGAGAAACAGGAGGACGTGGGGGACGGTTCTTCTTCTTGTCTTGAGCGTTTGGAGATAACTTCTTGTCCATCTTTGATGTGCTTATTATGCAAAGGCCAATTACCCAGGGCTCTTAAACAGCTTGTGATAAGGAGGTGTAGAGAGCTTGAGGTAAAAGCTGAGAGGTTCCTCGATGGCACCTGTCAACTCCAAAGATTTGATATCTCGGACTGCTCAAAAATTGAATCCTTACCAGAGGGAATGTGCCATCTTGAGTCATTATCTATTTGGGGTTGTGAAAGTCTTGTTTCATTGTCGAGAATGAGTGTGTGGCCAAGAGAGATGAGGATCCTCTCTTGTGAGAAATTGGATGGGGCACAGTTGGTGAGAGACATGATGCACTCTACTAATGTTGAGAAATTGAGGATTGATTACTGTGAAGGGTTGACTACTACTTCCTTTCCCCCCAACCTAACATCACTTATAATATACAAGATCAAGAACTGTAAGGCGCTGGTGGAATCTCAAGGGTTGCAGAAACTCACCTCTTTGAGAGAATTGTATCTAGAGGGTGAAGATGATGGAGGCCTGGTGTCCTTTCCACCTGGTCAGAATTCAAAGGAGAAGGAGATGCTGCTCCCCAGGTCTCTTGTTACATTGGTAATTGGAGGCTTCCCAAATCTAAAGAAACTGAGCAAGGGATTTCAATACCTCACCTCTCTTGAAACACTTGAAATTTACAACTGTCCGAAGCTTGCAACCCTTCCAGTGGACGAGTGCCTGCCTCATTCACTTGCGCGACTTGTTATTGAAGGCGATCCTTTACTTGAAGAGAGATGTAAAGGACAATACAGGCCCAAGATAGCACACATCCCTTTTGTAAAAATTAATGGCTGCAGGCAGCTCACATAGAGACAACTCAGGCTCTTGGATCTAGGTGTTTCCTGGTACGTACATCCTCACTGATGTAATGTTATCAAATAGAGTACAAAAGAATGGGAACATTTTGAAGCTTGTCAAACTTTCCTCTGTTTCCACTTCTAACTTTTTTATTTCTTCCATCTGCAGCTCTGCTGAAAAGTGTTGATCACATCATTTTCCTCTTGCAAATATTGACATAATTAATATCTGGATCCTCTGTTCCAGGCTTCCAGGTATTTCTAATTTCAGACAACATCCATCCATATTGATCTTCATGTTGCATACACACATTACAATTGTAAACTTAGGGAAAACAGTAACATAATTAACTCTTGTTATTGATCAAGCCATTAGCTCTGCTGGTTCTTTTAGTTTATATATAATAAGGAATTAAGGATAACAATAGATAGTATATACGGCTCTTCTCAAACTTTCATCTGTTTTAAATTTTAATTTTCTTTCCTTCTCCAGTTCTGCTTATACTGAAAACTGTTACAACATACCTATCCATATGCTGAGAAGGAGAAGGAGAATGAGAATGAGATAAGAAACTTCCTCAGATCTCACCACGTATTTTTAAATCAAAATGGTGTTATATAACTTATAATACTCTTCATTCTTGTGGCTGTATTACAGATGTCATGGCTTTTGATGATATTGTTATTAGATATATATGTTACGCATGTAGAAAAGTGAGGGTGTTTTACTCTACCAATCCAGAGTTTCCTCTGTTTTAACCTTTAACGTTAACTTTTCTAAATGCAGTTCTGCCTAAGCTGGAAACTGTTGAGTACATCCGTTTCACCTGCAGATATAAGAGAGACAACTCGAATGGGATCATCTGGATACAAGATTTCACTACTTAGAACTAAGGATAGCTTATACCGCTTCCCATTCTTATCAATATTTGCTTCATATTTGGACTCTCAACTGTCAAGGATGTTTGTCATTCACTGATTCTTAGTTTTGTATCAATGGAAACAATATCATGATGGCATGTCAAAGATACTTAGTTTTCAAATTACTGTTTATTTTACATCTGCTGCTTGTGTTTGGAACTTAATCAGATAAGGGCATTGTAATCAGTTCATTTACACATGAATTCTCCATTGGTTCCACTGTTATGTACAGTTTGAATGGAGTAATTTCAAATCCAATGACTTTTATAAGGCTGAATTCCTTGTGTAGCTACTGCTATGTAGTTGTTGCTGTCCATATATAGTTGGGGTTCTTACCATAAACTATACTTCTTACCATTTCAAATCATCTTGCATCTAAAGAACATGCAAAGGGCATGACATACAAATGTGCTCAATTTATCATCATTCATCCGCAACACTCTTTGAAATCCACATTAGGTTTTGCTAGCTAGTATCTTTTATCTAATCATACACAAATCAAAACCCATGTTATAATTGCCTTATCCCTTATATTATACCATCAATCATAACCAAACTCTACTATGAAAGAAATCAAAGATCAAAAGGCTCGACGCACTCAGCACTGATCCATTAGATTATTGGGATCTTTTTCATTCAGGATGGTACCCTTTGTCAAAGGCTCAAAGCTTTTAGTGGGTTTGATCGCAATTGCTTTTGGAAAATGGAGATTGGGATTGGTCTAATTGGAGTTGCTGCCTTAACACTCAAAGCTTATTATGACCATCGCGTATTATTACTTTAGAACCAGCCAACTCCCCCACCAGATCGACCAACCAACGCAGGTGAATAAACTTACTACACATGCATGTTGAATATTGGACGAAAGTTTATCAGACTTTGAGTATTTTGATCCGGCAGAGTATGTGTCAATGTTATGGTTTCAGTTTACTGATGAAGTGAGAATGCAAGTGACATCACTCCTTCGGATAATGATATCACTTATCAGCTAATGATGTCACTGCTTCTATTCCAGTGATTTTACAAAGTGCTTAATATTAAATTATCAGAGCTGCTTTTCTTGTATGTAAATGTAAGGATAAAATATTGGTCACTCGTTATACTTTTAGAGTCTCAACAGTTTAGTTCTCGTGTTTTCAATTTCAACTGGTCACTCATCGTAGTCTCAATTTTAGACCAATTAGTCCAATTTGTCCAAAATGGTTGTTAACTATTTTCTAATTTCCTGAAATGCACTTAGGTGTTGTTTTATTATTATTATTATTTTTTATTTTTTTTCAAAACCAAAACCGAAGAATACACAACCCACCATGAAAGGCTATGTAGCCCAACTAAGTTTGAGCCGTATTGGCAAAAATAAATAAAAATTAAACCTAGTGTAGTAGTGTTGTTTGTAATTAAGCTTAATTATATGAAATGGTAGTTATTTATATAATTTCATTAGTGAGAGCTTAGAGAGTGTTGTTAATGCTAAAGATGATTATGAGAATTTATTTTAATCTCATTTTGGTTTAAATTGATATGATGGAGATTTGATAGAATTTTATTTCATCGTGATTATGGTGATGTTATTTAATTTTGTTAGTAGTATGTATCAAATCAATTTACATTTTTTTTTTCCAATTGCAATCAGTTTACAATTGTAAAATTCTTGGATTGAAGATCGACAATCATAAACCCAGACATTCTAGAGCTTCTCTCGGTTTTGGTTTTAAATAAGAGAAAGGAAAAAAAATAAGAAAAATAACCTAAGGGCATTTGAGGAAGTTGAAAAATGGTAAACAATTATTTTGAATGAAATTTACCAATTGGTAGAAAATTGAGACCACAAGGAGTGATCAGTTGAAATTGAAAGTACAAGAACTAAATTGTCGAGACACTATAAGTATAAGGAGTGACCCGTAATTTGTCCTAAATGTAATTAGGTACTCAACTCCAGATCCGTCATTTCATAAAGAAAAAAATAAGACTATATATGTTATGCTTGACGTGACGTCAAAATACTCTGTGTCAGAATTATTACGTAATTTACTAATAATTTAGTTATGTCATGTGTAAATCTATGAATTTTCGCCCAAGTGACGTGGAATATGCAACGAACAAGAGATTTCATAAGTTTTTGAGTATTTTGGAACCTCTAATACAACTGTGACAGCGAGATAGTGAATTGAAAGAGGAAAATGATAGATTGAAGTCATTGAACCACAAGCACTCAACTGAAATGAAGTGACCAAAGATTGTGAAGCTAGCAAGAACCAGAACTATGGCTTTTAGTGTGGTGACGATAGAGGTGATGGAGTGCTGAAGTAAGAGTGAAAGAACTAAGAACACGACACGTAGAAATATAGTGAATTATAAACAAATTGAAAAGGGAAATAGAAAGGTGAATGCCATGAAAGGATTTTAAAAAAATGGGAACATAAGAAAATGGGGACGATCAAAGTTGAGATTAGGTCCCAGGCACTTTTCTGTGAGGACTTTTCACAAACACCTGGTGGGTGCACTACTCCACTCTCCCCTGCCTCTGTACTTTTACAAGGTACCAGAATTTTCCTCGTTAATTATTTTGTTTCTGTTTTTTATTTTTATATGGATTTTGTGTCAATAAAAATAGGTGTTGTTATAGTGCAATTCGAATCCTTTGGACAAAGGCATGCACCGCCCCAGTCATTTTCTTGTCATGAACTCATCATCATATATGGACAGTGCAAGTGGAGTGACACCCTTGGGAAGGACCTTTCTGTTGGGCATGCTATGCCTCTGGGACCAAAAATTCCCTTAACCATGTATGTTTTTCTTTGGTTCATCAACAAAAGCAAATTAATATATATATATAAAAAGAAAAAAACTACATTATCCTCTTTTCAATGAAGAAATTGTATAATAAAAATGGGTATGGACAAAAGTGATTACCAAGGACCCTAGTAATACATAGAATAGCAAAACAATCATCTTAAGCGCATTACATTGTACATCATTTATGTTTAGTACAATCGTAGAGTATCGAATAGAAAACTTAAAATTAATGAATCAAAGCGCATTGATTTCTTGTTAATGTTTGTTAGATTTTGAGTTTTGAATTTATTGAATTAGTCATGTTTTGCTACTTTAAAAAAAGTTACTCATAGACGTCAGCAAGAAATTTCTTTCCGAAAAGATACAATAGCTTCCATATCCACATAAAAATGTGCAAGATATATGCCAAGAATCAGTTGTATCATACACGCATAAACGTCAAGCGTGAGACTAGTACTTTCTTTTTCATCTTTTTCTGATTTCTCCTAAAAGATAGGCAGTCACTACTCAGCAGTATATATAGGTGGGTGAGTGGGGCTTAGGCTCTCTTGGAGTTGCAAAGGTTGGTGCGAAGCTAAGCAAGGTACTAGCACAAAGTGATGGGCAGGCAACCTTGTTGTGACAAGCTTGGTGTCAAGAAAGGTCCTTGGACTGCCGAGGAGGACAAGAAACTGGTGAACTTCATCCTCACTCACGGCCAATGCTGCTGGCGTGCCGTCCCGAAGCTTTCTGGCCTGCGCCGCTGCGGCAAAAGCTGCCGCCTCCGCTGGACTAATTATCTCCGGCCTGACTTGAAGCGAGGGCTACTCAATGAAGCTGAGGAGCAGCTTGTTATTGACCTCCATGCTAGTCTTGGCAATAGGTTCTTTACCTTGTGCTCACTTCATTTCTAGTCATTCCAAACTTGAACTATAGCCTAGCTACTTTAATTCCATAGCTAATTAGTATAGTTGTGGATTGTGATTTTTGTTGTGCAGATGGTCTAAAATTGCAGCAAGATTGCCTGGAAGAACAGACAACGAGATCAAGAATCACTGGAATACACACATCAAGAAAAAACTCATCAAGATGGGGATTGATCCAATTACTCATGAGCCTCTCCAAAAACAAGTCATGACTACAACCCCACAAGAAACGCCTTGTGAAGCCAATATTCAACAAAGTGTGACAGTACCGGAGGATGGAGTCTCCGGCAACGAAAATGGCAGCTCTGCAACTGAGAATTCCCCGAGCAATGAAGCTCAGTCACTAATTGAGGTCGATGCTAATGGTGACGAAGACCCTCTGGTGAGTTACATATTATCTGATACATTTCTCAAGGATTGGTCGTGGAACTTTCCGGCAGTGGAAGACAATTACAGTGATTTTGGATTGTCTTCAACTTCATCAGAGAATAGCTCAGCTTGGTTTATGGATTGTAAGGATTTTGGGGTCGAGGATTTCGAGCTTGGAAATTGTATCAATTAATAACAGGAACATGTTCATATTATATGCAGTACTGTAACACATGGGTGGTATGCATTATGCAATCCCCAGATAGTTTACCCTAGCAATGTGAAAAAAATTTGACACTTCACTATTCTGTCTGATAAATTATGAGGTTGAAGAAAGTAATGACCCATCAATTTGTTTAAGAACTCACTTAATCATCTTAAGCTCACTTCATCAGCACTTTGATAATTTTCTATCCTTGAAAAATTCCCACTAAACACTAAGTGGAATACATATATTTAGAATCCAGAAAAGTTGTAAACTAGCCAATGCCGTGAAAACTAGGGGTTTGGTTGGTAGGGTGTCAAAGTACATGATAGCTTATGTATAAAGTTATGGATTAACCTCATTATCGTCAAACAGATAGCTAGGGTTGGTAAGCTAAGCATCACATTATTATAAAAAAGGACCAGAGCTATTAACAAATTAAATGGCCAAAGTTGATGAAACTTTCAGGTTATCTTATTTGATTTTATATGAGGAAGGTATGAGAAAAAAGGTATTAGAGAATCATATCATGGGTTGATCCAAAGAATATCTTGTATGAAAACCATCCTCATGATTTAATGTGATGAAAAATACAGTCAATCAAACACTAAAATTATACTCTGGCTACAATCTAGATAATGGTCCGATAATTTGTTTCTGATTTTTCTTTATTACTACAATAATAGTGCGGACTGAAGATTATTAAAGAGCGGGGACTTGGTAAAGGATTGTTATACTGACAATTTGGATATCCCATTTGCTTTACAACGACGACATGCCGGATTCTCTTTTTCTTTTCAAAATACTAACATCAAATGGTCAAACTGTCAACTTCATAATAAGTTTGAGGTGAGAGATCAATTCTCGAAAGATAAATCAAAATTGTTGTAAACGCAACTATAAATGAGAAGTTCAATTTTCTCTCCTCATATCTCCCACGGCTATGCATAACCTTTTGGGGTTTCTATTTGCACCTCCAAAAGTGTTGTGTATACCTCCACTATTTAATATACTTCCATTTCACTTTTTAACTTCTAAGAAAACCTAAGTGTACTTCTTCTTCTTTACTATAATGTCCCTACACTTATTTCTATTTATACCGAATTTGTTTCGTACAAGTCGCCATTACTGTACACAGTCACAAGATTTCACTATTGAAATGCAAATACGTACTTTATATATACATCATTAAAAGTTCATAATCTGATAGGGAAAAATGACTAGGTAGTTATTCATAAACCGAGCTATATTTTCTATTCTTTTCCCGAACCGAACATAGGTTGGTTTGACCTTCTGTACTGTTATACGGGTAAAAAAATATTTTAATATGACTGACTGAGGGACTGACTACTGACCAAGGGCAGTTCTCTACTATTGCAGGTGAGAAGTACAAGTATTCTAATATAGTCGTTGCAAACAGAATTGACGAACAGTTAAAAAAAATAATAATAATAAGTTTGAGTTAACAATTACCCGGTTTGGCATGAGTTGATTTGTATAATCTTCCACGATTTGACTCTCCATTCGTGCATCTTCACTTTCTTTCATGGAATGTTATTTTAGGGTTTACAATGTTATTTTAGGGTTTACCGTTAAAGAAGATGACGACAACTTGATACTTCTATGAATTTCATAAGTGACTCTAATGGGAAATAAAATTAATTCGAAGAGTTCTCCACAGTATAATCTCACATCCAACCATGAGAGATTGGAATAAGAATCTACTTTGAGAGTGAAAAGAAGAAAAGAAAAGAAAAAAATAGATGGTCGTACGTGAGGGAGGTAGAAAGAGCAATTTTTTATTTATTTATTTATCTATTTGTCCTTATCTGTTGTTGACAGTAGCCACAGAGGGGCTACACAAGCCCACAGACCCGCAGCTAACATGCCCGGGCCCGGATTAAGGCCCGGAACAGGATCCCCAGCACCCAGACCCGAGGCCCAGCAGTCTGACCTATGACCAGGGGCCCGGGGGCCGAGGACACTAGCCGGCCGAACAGGTCGCCAGAGCTGTCCCTTTTGTGTACAATCAGAAGGGAACCAGTCCCACATCGAAGAGTAAGGCTAGACCTCACGCTCGACCACTTATATAAGGGCCTCAACCACCCTCATTAATAGGTAACTGATCCTTCTCACTACTTGCTATTCCTGCTCAAGTTATCTATTTATCCCACCAGTACTAACTTAGGCATCGGAGAGGAGAAGACCTGCCCGTCCGGTATTCCCCTTAGTTAGCAGGTTAGCAGGAAGCGGAGGCTACGTCCGGATCTACCAGTCTCTGCCAGGCCTACGGGATTCTGACAGAAACAATTGGCGCCGTCTGTGGGAAGTGAGTACAAAAAGCAGCGTTGCTCTGCCTACGGGAGAAGATCAGCCAAAAAGTTACGCGGCACCGTTCGGAGAAAATATGTATATGGAAGAAGGCTCAGAGATAGGGCGGGAGAGAGACACGGCGGACGATCAGCGGATCATGCCGGAGCAAACGCTCGGCACTACTCCGGTTGCGGCGCGAGAGCAGCTCCCCGGCCGAGACAGCCAAGACGACAACAGCGGTCAAGGACCGAGCAGCGCGCCAGGGGCGTGCGACGACGGCGCGCGCGGGAAAGGCCCGGCGGAGGAGGACCCGCTGGCTCGCCAGGGCCCCTCGTTGACATCCTCGGACGAGTTCAGTGACGAGGGAGATAGTCTGGCCGGCGAGAGCGACCGGGATACTACATACAGTCCCGACCGACGCGGCATGGCGAGGGAAATAGAGGTGATGCGCGCAGAGGTCGATCGTCTGCGCGCGGAGAGCAATCGGGACAGAGCGGACTCCGATGCCCGGTACCGGGAAATGGAGACGGTGAACGCCGCCCTGGTAGCAGCTCTGGAGAGGGGGCAACAACGCGACGCCGCTTTAGCTAGGGCGCAAGTATCTGCACCGGGCCGGTCTCGGAACCCCGAGGCAAGGCAATCATCCGGCGGAAGGCCCAAAAGCCGCAAGAAGATGGAATCTATGGGCGGTGAGGCCCCACCCGGGAGCGCGTCGGTACCACGGCAATCGCGCACTTCGTTCGAGGGGGAAGCTATGACCCCGACCGAACGAGCACTGCAAGTGCTCGCTGACTCTGTGTCAGATTTAAAGGCCCAGATGGAGGCCAATGAGAGAAGGGCAGCGCGACCGGTAGAAGGCGCGCGGTTCAACGAGCGCACGGGCCCTTTCTCACACCGGGTTCTGGAGTCCGGGAGTTCCGGTAACCAAAAATCCTTGAAGCTGACATACACGGGAGCAGGCTGCCCGTACCAACATCTAGACAGCTTCCGATCTCAGACGTGCGCCAAGGGCTACTCTGATGCCGTATGCTGCAACATTTTTCAAGAAACCCTATCCGGAGAGGCGCTAAGCTGGTTCTACGAGCTCCCGGCAAACTCCATTGAGGCGTTCGAACAATTGGCCGATCGGTTCGTCGGCCGTTTCATCCTCCGGGTCGAGGGAGCCCGAACGTCGACGGTCCTATTTAACTGCAGACAGGCGCACGGCGAGGAACTGAGGACGTACGTGAACCGTTGGCAAACGGCGACGGCCGGGGTGCGGAACCTTGATAAGAAAATCGCCGAAATGGCATTCAAGCAAGGTCTCCGACCGGGGAAATTTTCCTACGCCGTGCGGGTGGAGCTCTCGCAGGGGTACGACGAGCTTATGGCAATGGCCATCAGGCACGCCCAGGCGGACCACAAAACGTACGGCCATCACCTGCTCAAGAGGAAGCAGGAGGACTTCCTTCCTACCCATCGAGAAAACAAGAGCGGCCAGCGGACCGAGGACCGGGGAGCCCGACCAAGCAAGCCGAACAGAAACTGGGGGAGCCAACCGCACCAAAAACTCTACCATGATAGGCCCCGGGCAGAACACAAGCCAGTGCGCTACCCGCAAGAGCGCCCCCTGGCGATTATGCCAGCAGAACGCCAGGAAGTCTTCACTACTTTAACCTCTTCGTATGAGGATATCTTGCACGAGAACGGGAACACCATCCCCCCGCCGCCAAAAAGGAAGTTCCCAAAAGGGAGGCTCACCCCCGCCCAAACCGGCAAGTACTGCTCCTATCATGATGAAGCTACACATCGGACAAATAACTGCTTCGCCCTCAAGACAGCGGTGGAGGGGCTAGTAAGCAGCGGTCAGCTTCAGCGATATGTAGGAGGAAGAGGGGCAGATCCCGCCCGGGACCAGGACCAGGACTGGTAGGCACACTCAGACCCGGTGAAAGGTGTAAATATTAAATTACGCAATGTAACATTGTGGAATGTATATGCCAACTAGTTTTTAACACAAAAGTCCAAGGCAAACGTCCGGCACTATCAAAAATCCAAAAAAAACACAACACAGGCAAACCAAAGAAAGAGAACAAAATCCACTAGTGCTACAAAATAGTCGGTCCAAGAGTGAATTTAAACCAAAGAAAACCTACGGAGCCTCCTCCTCAGCGGGTCTAGCCTGCCCACCGGCTCCCTCAGATGGAACCGCTGCACCCTCATCAGTAGGTTCAGGCGGCTGAGATACGCCTTCCCCGGGGGGCTCGGAGAGGAGAAGACCGCCCTCCTCTTCTGGTCCGCCTTCCTCCCGCTGTTGTCCATCAGCGTCATCAGCCTGCGCCTTCGGCATGCGAGAGGTATCCAGATACCCCTTCTCCTCCCATTCCACGTAGGCATCGGCGATACCCGATTCCCTGGCCTTCTCTAGAAGATGAAGAAATTGATCACTATCGTGATATTTCTGGATCACCCGCTGGAAAACCTCCGGGTCTTCTTCACCGGCCGCAGCGGCGGTGGCGGCACGAACAGCAGTAACCTCCACTTGGAGCTCATCCACCTTGGCCTCTAGCTCGGCCCTCTCCTCCTCAGCCCGCTCCTTCTCCTCTTCCAGGCTCCGGACCTGGTCCTCTAGCTTGGCCACCTGCTTTTTGGACCTCTCCCCCAGCCTAACCTTCTCCCGTTCAAGCCTGGACTTCTCAGCTTCCAGACGGTCGCGGGCTACCGTTAGAGCGGCCACCTGCCTCTTCAACTCCGGCAGCTCCTCACTTGGGTCCGGCTGGTAAAGACTGTACAACAGCTACAGGACGACAGGGAACCAATTAGACAAAACAATAACACCAGAAGTTATACGAGCGGTATATTTCTTACCCGGAGGACCAACTCCTTGCTCTTCTGGCGATTCTCTGCCGACAGGGCTCCAGCAGCACCAGGCCCATCCAGACCAAGGCCGGTCAGGTCCTCCATCAAGTCCCGTACAAAGGGACTATCCGGACCTTCCCTCCTAGGTTCTTCCATCGGGGAGGGGCTGCTCCGCTTACCGGCAGAAGTTGAAGCCGCAACGGTACTATCCCTAGCGGGACTCGCCCCGCCAAGAGTCAACTTGAGCCGCTTGGCCAAGTTTTCACCGGACGACTTACCGGCCAGCGTCACCATTGTAGCGGCCGGGACATCCATGATCCTTTACCTCTTGTCACCCCGGTCACCCGGTGAAGAAGATTGTGCGCCTGCCAGGGTGACCCGAGTGACAAGCGGAACCGATCCCGGTCGGTGCGGAATCCTATTTATGCCACCGGGAAGCCTCGCCGGCCCACCGATGGTCTTTCCTTTACCAGGGACCGCAGCAGATGCTGAGGGATGAGTCTTCACAAGCCTCAGGACATAAGTGTCATCGCTCAGATCCAGGTCCACCGGGTCGGTGTGGACAGTACTCTGGCCAGTCCCCCGATCCACCGTGGTTCGCGAAGCGACCTCCCCCTTCTCCATCAACTTCGACACGAGATCCGCACCGTCCACGGATAGTGTATTTTCGGGCTTGACGACTGTCCGAGAAGATGCACCTACAGAACAAACAAAGGGTTAGAATCAACTCAGCTGGGGGGACTACTACTAAGGACCCTGCTACGCACCGGGATCCCGCCCGAGGCCGCAGTGCTCTAACACCTCCCGCCGTATGAAGTTGTAGGAGCTTCGGTCAAGACTGTCCCAGCACCCGAATATCCTGGCGATCCTGTCCTGCTCCAACTCAGACAACACGTACGATTGATCACCAAGGGGCTGGAAGGTCCCAGGGACCCGGTACATCCTCCTCGCTTTCTGCCACCTTCCGCCTGCCATCACCACCTTCTTCCTCCAATTGTTGTCTACCCAGGAAGGCAGGCGGGTTACAATGGGCTGAAAGTTTCGGGCGCTAAAAGTGAGCGAGCCCTGACACCCCTTCTTCTTTGAGAAGGACAGCCTATACAATGCCCGGAACTCGTTCACCGACGACATGCTCATCCCTGAAAGGTCGTACAGACAGCCAAGGCTCAGCAGCTGCCTCCACTGGTTTCCAGGCAGCTGTGCAGGACACACCCGCAGAGCGCTGAGCGTATACTGTACAAAGTCTGGCAGCGGCAGGGAGAACCCATGGCCAAACTGGTCCGCATGCACAGCAACCCAACCCCGCTCCGGATTACAGGCCGACTCTCCGGGATTCAGCGGACGCAGTTCTACCTCGGCCGGAATACTCCAGGTCTCCCGGAAGACGGCAATCTCAGCAGGGCTCATAGTACCCTCCGGTTCGTCACAGACCACCGCGCCTTCCCCATCCCCGATGGTGTAAACCACGGGCGCGGTGTCAAGAAAGCGTACACCGCGCGGGATGCTCTCATGCCGCGAGGACCCGGACGGTGACACTTCGCCCCCGGAACGCGCAACGGCTTCCGACTCCGACGAACTCGAAGCAAGCCAATCCTCCAATCTCTCTCCATCGTCCACCAGCGGGCGCCTACCGGCCGAATCGGAAGTTCCATCTGAGCTCCCAGAAGCCATTTAACCTAGGGGGACGAAAACAAAACCCCATTGCTGGTCAGCTACAAGCTAAAAACGGCTTTCCTCTGCTATGGCTCCCCAAAACCTGCCGCAGAATCTCCGCCCCAAACAACTAACCAGAGGCGAGACGCCCCCCCCCCCACCGCAAAATACCAACCAAACAAAGACAACAAAAACATGAAGCAAAGGCGGCGAAACTTACCGATTACTATGCACAACCGAGGGCAGTCGATCCTAGGAAAACAACGAGCAATATTAGCCTGAAGCACGGATAGCGCGAGGGTACATTCACAGAACTCTCGCCGGACTCCTCTTTGCCGTTCTCTCTTTAACCCAAAAGCAGAAACAGCCCACAGAGGACAAAGGAGGCCTTTTTATAGGCAGGCCCGATGCCCTAGGCACTCCTGTAATCCCCCCAAAATGCTCATTCGGGGCAAGTCAAACGCCTAAGAATCCAGGCCCTCCATCTCACATCGCTACACACTGACACGTGTCCTGGCATCGGTTAAAATCCCACGCCATCATAACTGATGGGACTGATGGGGTTCCATATTCAATGCATGTCAGCCACCTGCCCCGCCTATAAGCGGCAGTTAGACGAAATAGGGGTAAGAATCGAGGCGTCCAACCCCTCTCACTTCCCCAAGCGCCAACTTCAAATCAAGGATGTACCATCCCACCGGGTCATAAGCATTCCAACGGTGATGTACTATCCCACCGGTTCATAAGCATTCCAACGGTGATGTACCATCCCACCGGGTCATAAGCATTCCAACGGTGATGTACCATCCCACCGGTTCATAAGCATTCCAACGGTGATGTACCATCCCACCGGGTCATAAGCATTCCAACGGTGATGTACCATCCCACCGGTTCATAAGCATTCCAACGGTGATGTACCATCCCACCGGTTCACAGGCACTCCAACGGTGATGTAGAATTCCACCGCTTCATTAGGCAACCCGCCGGTTGCCACTCTCCGCGCCTAATGGCTACGGACGCATGGGCTTTATAAACCCGGGAGATTTTTCCTCTAACACATGTAAAAATCTTCCAGCAGGATAAAAACCCTGCATCACAGCAAGCTGTGACATGGGGATCCACGGCGAGACTTTTTATCTCCACGCCACCCCACCCGGGAGATTTTTCCTCTAACACATGTAAAAATCTTCCAGCAGGATAAAAACCCTGCATCACGCCGAGCTGAGAACCAGCAGGCTGTGACCGGCGCTTAATCATAGCCGCAATCCTCCTCAGTATCCCAGGCTTAATCCAACACAAGCTGGGACGACTCATCGGACTATAGCTTAAACAACCCCACCGGTCTATCACCGGCTCATCTACCGCTGGTAGCACTACCGGTGACACTTGGGGGACTCGTCCGGGCATGACAGTCCACCGGTCGAATCCCTCCATACTCATCCGGGTCTCACCCCGTCCCATATTGCATGGCGGATTTCAACGCCACATCACCCCTCCATATTCATTGCATGATCCCATGTACTCATCCGGGTCTCACCCCGCCCCATACTCATTACATGGCGGATTTCAACGCCACATCATCATCCCATGCACTCATTTGTGTCCTCACCCATTCCATACTCATGACATATGCACACTGCAGCACAACCCCATTTTTATTACACTCATAAAACTGTTACACGCCATTACTAGTAGGTATTCACACCAGTACCTGCTCGAACGCCCGGCCAAGACCAATCTTCAATACGGACTTGGGGGACTGGGCACCGTTGGGTTGGTAACCCTGCGGGTCTGTGGGACAGCAGAACGAGAAATGTTAAGTCCCCATTCAAGATTGCACTTGACCGGGAACTTGGGGGACTTGTTGACAGTAGCCACAGAGGGGCTACACAAGCCCACAGACCCGCAGCTAGCATGCCCGGGCCCGGATTAAGGCCCGGAACAGGATCCCCAGCACCCGGACTCGAGGCCCAGCAGTCTGACCTATGACCAGGGGCCCGGGGGCCGAGGACACTAGCCGGCCGAACAGGTCGCCAGAGCTGTCCCTTTTGTGTACAATCAGAAGGGAACCAGTCCCACATCGAAGAGTAAGGCTAGACCTCACGCTCGACCACTTATATAAGGGCCTCAACCACCCTCATTAATAGGTAACTGATCATTCTCACTACTTGCTATTCCTGCTCAAGTTATCTATTTATCCCACCAGTACTAACTTAGGCATCGGAGAGGAGAAGACCTGCCCGCCCGGTATTCCCCTTAGTTAGCAGGTTAGCAGGAAGCGGAGGCTACGTCCGGATCTACCAGTTTCTGCCAGGCCTACGGGATTTTGACAGAAACATCTGTCATTTCATATGAGTTGATAAAGTCAAAATAAAATAAAAAACTAACGGAGGTATACACAGCACTTTTGGAGGTGCAAATAGAACACCCCTAACCTTTTTATGGAGGATGACATTTCGTTCTCATACAGTTTTTGTTTTAGAGTATTGCCTAATTTATAGGCATACAACTTCTTTACTATTAGCAACACTATAAAGCTATTAGCACCTTTAATTGTAATCTAACCGTTTTAAAGTAAAGAGAGGTCATTTTGCTTGATATGATTGTGTGAAACATACCAATCGTACCAGATTTTAGAGCACCACAGTCATTTAACACATTTCCAATCACTTTCTTACCTTCTAAACATGTTTTAGTTTGGCTTATATGCACATCACAAGTAAAAACAATATTCGATGATTGTATAAGTTACAAAGAGATGGTCTGTCTAAATCTTATGATGATTCATATGAAACAAACATTTTGAATGTGGGACTCAGAAATATTAAATCCCCAGAAAAATACACATGATACATGTTTTCTAAGACAAAAAAAGAAGCCAAGTGCGCCCTTGCATCACTTGCGTTATTCTTACATATGCATTACACAACATCCACTTTGTATTCTTTACGGCGCATTACACAGCAAAGCTTACTGCTTGGTTTAATGAATAAATAAGCAAAGCGATTTGAGGCATTCGAAATTTCCAGTTAGAGAAGAAGATATGTATGAGAAAGAATATGATTGCCTAACTGCTGATTTTGAAGAGCTCACTAACAAAACAAGGGTACAAAATTTTCTCTACTAAAACGATATATACAAGAAACTCGCGTGGTTAAGACTGAAAAGAAGAAGAAAGACTAAACAAGATCATTTGCAATAGAATGAAGTGCAACGAAATAAGTGGATGATTCTAACTACACTAGATTCAAACTCGGACTACCTTTGCCTACTGGAAGAACAGCTGTTATTCATCTAACGGATGAGGCACTTACTGAACCATGCAAGTCGAAGAGTTTCTTCAAGACAATATATTTGAAGACAGGTGATAGTAAGCTGCTACTGAGAGCGCTAGATTGGAGCCTGTAAGGGTTAAAGGCTTATAGCAGAAGTTCTGTTGTCATGGAACAGATGACTTGGAGGCTTCTGGTGATTCCTTGGTCTTCACGACAAGATCATAATTGATGGAAGCCAGCTGAGACAAGTTCTAAGAATAGAAAGCAAAATTTTCAGCTCGAATTGGATTGTAATAAGGTGAGTTAAAGAGCTATCTACGCACACCGCCATCATTATAATTCTGTAAGGCATCTTTTTAGTCTTAAAGTAGAGAAAATATCTTAAGCCAGCCCTTACCTTGAATGAGAAATTACTGAATGAGTACTGCACGTCAAGGGTCGGACCACTGAAGTCTGCCAAACTACCACACTCATCCCCCTGTATAAGAGACATAGATGGTCAAGCAGCCAAACTAGAAATAATTTTCAAAGCATCATTGTTAAAAGCTTTTCAAGTCACTTCCAAATCAGTTCTTTGGGGGCATGCTTCTAGTCCATGTAGTTCCATAAAAGCTCTATGCAGAAATGATCATACATAGAAACATCTTACGTCTTCATCTTGAATATATGAACCACTGCTGCATGTTTCAGTCAGATCATCGAAGTCACTGCCTCCATTAACATGCTCATCTTCTGGATTCCATATGTACCGGCTCATGAAATAGCTTGTGTCACGTGCATCTGTCGAAGGTATGAACATAGCCTGCAGCCAATAAAGGTAGTCTTAAGTATCACTGATTTATAAATAATCATTTCAACACTTCACCAGAGATAACTTGAAACTACCTTCTGCCTAGCAAGTGTATCCCAGTTAATATCCTTGAAGAAAATATGTTGCTTGACCTGCCAGAGAAGTCAGAACAGTATTTTAATCATCATCCCGTCTTGCAAGATAAATCCTTTCAATAGTTATTCAACAAATTACCTCCCGAGCACCTGTTGCTCCAAGTCTTTGAACTGGGTTCTCAGTCAGTAATCTGACAAGTAGTGTAGAGGCAAAGTAAGAGCAACAGAGATATGCTGTTTTCAAAAATGAGAGAATTGCAGGTACTTTTAATCCAACAAAAGAGTTCTTTTGAATGAAAAGGCTGATTGACAAAATTTTCTTTAATATAAGAAATTCACAAGTGTTGTAACTAGTACATCCATAAAATGCACAGATCTCTTCATATTGTTCTTACTGGTCAATTAAGTCATATGCTTCTTTGCTCATCTCCTCAGGTACATGAGGCCAGGGGATATCTCTGTTTATGATATTGTTGAAAATGTTCTGCAATAAAGAGACATGTAAGTACATTGTCAAATTCTCCCCCGATGATATGTCTTGAAAAAAAAAACAATAGAAAAAATCACAGTTCTAAGAATCAGAAGAATTCATGAAGATGTTCAGGAGTCAATGATAGACATTATAAACTGTAGTGGAACTGGATCCGCTACCTGAGGATGTTCTGCATTGAATGGTGGAACGCCAACAAGCAACTCAAAAAGTATAACACCCACAGACCACCAATCAGCAGTTGCACTGTGTCCCATGCCAAGAAGTATTTCAGGTGCCAAATAATCGGGGGTGCCAACAACCGAGTGTTTTTGGCGCTGTGACCTCTCAGATGAAGATGGACTTTTCGGTTCATCATCTCCAACCATACCTGCATCACCAACTGATGGACCTGATAAGTCATCCGTGCTGCTGATTAGACCAACCTTCGAGAGACCGAAATCTGTCAACTGTAACAGTAATACATTATATTTAAGAGGGAACAAAAAGTCTTCATGGTGTGTGCATAAACTTCACTTCCTGAACATGTGGGAATTCAAGTAAGTTACCATAGATGTCATATGACAACGCAGAAGGTAGTCTCCATGTAGTGCATTGATTTCATGAATATCATGAATGAAAAAAAAATGAAGGAAGCAACTAGAGATGCTATAAGAAATTTCTATAAATGAAGGAAAATTCATCAATACTTGGTAAACTAAAATTATTAATCAGGATTCAGGGAAAGTAACTTTTGCTGATGAGAACCTGTCATTAAATAAAAATGAAAAGATAAACGAAAACAAAGCCAAGTATGCTTGAAAATACAATATAGAAAGACTGACAGGCTAACATGAAATTATTTATATACTTCCCCTGAATTCAGGTTGGTGGAGGTCACTTTTGTTTGATATAAACATCCCATAACTTGCTAGAATGTAAGATGCGAAATTATATTGATGATGATAGGAAGGCCAGAATGCTCGTACTATGTCAGATGTATCTTCAGCTATTTACAAAAGGATTCGAGAACCAAAATCACAAGATATTTACCTTGATGTGACCATCTTGACCAATCAACAAGTTGTCTGGCTTCAAGTCTCTATGAATAACATTTAATGAATGCAGATACTCCAAAGCAAGAACCTGAGAAAGAAGAGGATATCAGTCATGCTGTATAGCATCAACGAATATGAGAAACTTTTATATTGGACATAGAAAAATGAATCTGGAGAGGAGAAGATTAGTTTCTCTTACAACTTCTGCAATATATATACGGGCCATATCTTCATCTAAGCAGCCTAGATTTCTCAATAAAGAGTAAAGATCTCCACCATTTAAGTACTCCATGACCAGATAAAGATTTTCCCTGCATGTGAAGGAATAGAAAAATCGAACCTGCTCATCATCAGAAGTGTCAGATTGACGTCCACTAGTGATGCATTTTAGTACAAACACATTTGGGGCTCACTCACCACAAAAGGATTGCGAACCAATATAAGGATGTTACGCTCTGCCAAAATACTTTCAACTGCATTCTTACGAATCATATCAGCCTTTTTTAATACCTGAAAATATGTCCCACCATAATGAGTTGTGAAAACAGAATCTCTTTAGCTTACATGCGGAAAACAGCAAAAAAGTCCATGGCCCTTTTTGCTTCCCTTCTCATAAGGAAAGCAAAAAGAACAGTTTACACCATTTTCATCCATATTATGTAACATGATGCAGACCTTTATAGCAAATAAGTCACCAGTCGCTCGTTTTCTGGCAAGAAAAACTCGTCCAAATGCACCTCTGCTTATTGGTTTTATTATTTCAAAATCTTCAATAGATGTTCGATCCTTAGAACACGTATTCATGGGGCTGTTACGTAGACTACGAACTGTATCATCTTCCACTGAACTTTCTTCATCTGCCATACCATTTGATGTATCCAATTTCTCATCTTCTATCTGCCCACAAAGATGTACATATTTTTCCCTGTAAAGTTCATGTTTTTGATACAATCAGAGATGCTTAAAAGATAATAAGTAATAATCAATCATTCTGGAAACATGAAAAATATAATAGGTATATATACAAGCTAAAAGTTAGCTGTTTTGTTGATGGTCAAATTGAGGCAACCTTTTCTTCTCAAAGAATTTTTTTTTTTTTTTTTGAAGCAACCTTTGAGAAAATTAGATTTGGAAAAACCACAAAAAAGTTTACAGTAATACAACTCACTGCAATAATTTTTCAATGCGTCTTCCAAACGTCTCAACAACAAGGGCGTCGACCTTCCTGTCCTGGATAGCATATTTTAGGTCTTCTAGTCGGTCAAGCATATACTCCAATGCACTGTAGTCGCAATTGCTAACATTTGCAACAGAACGAGCAATATCCAGTAGCTTGTGTATCTGTCAATCCATGGTCTGATTATTATATGAACATCATAACATAAAGGTCATGACATTTCCAACAACAACAAAAATCCAAATTATGAAACTAATTCTGTAAAAGTCATTAATATATCTATATTATGGAGTGAAACAAAGGCAACAAGGCACAAGACTAAGCATTTATGAATTGACATGTCTAGTCACAGAACAGCACAAGAGCTGCACTGTAGGGGTGTAGTTAGACACTTAGAAAATCAAAAGAACTATGAACTTGAGTATAAGTAAAACCTGTAAAAAGAAAAAGAAAAAGAAATAAAGGTTTTTACAAAAGCCAAACATCCATTAGGAAAATGCATTCACAGAACTTTCAGTTGGAGAATAATACTACAAATATGAAAGAGAGAGAGAGTACGACGTTCAAGTTTGAGAGAAAAGGAAGTATAAACAAGAATGAAAAACTACTGGCTGATGAAAAATGCTAGCATGGCACCTGATGACCATTCTCAAGTTCTGGTATTATTCCCCTTCCACTCAACAGGATTTCAATATGACTGGTTCTTGGTGTTAAAAGTGGTGATCTTGGAGTGGAGCTTCCCGCTGACGAGGTTCTGGTACCTTGGTCAGGTGTCAAAGCAGAACGTGCTTCACATGACACGTCAGACATAACATTAAGATCTTCCATGACAAAAGAATTGTCAGCATCAGGAACACAATCAAGCATGTCTTCAGGGTAATGAGAAAGCAAGTCATTTCGTTTAGGTGATGAGTCATCTAAATCTTCAGGGATACTTTTATTTTTTTTGGCAATAAATTCTTCATGGAGACTTGATGGATACACTTTTGTGACATCAAAACTTGTCTCTTGTGAATCAACATTTTTTGTTATCCGAGATTCCATTATCCTTTCAAGAGCTTCAGCAACTCTTTCAAGTCTTTCATTCACAGTTAAGCCCTTCAAATCACATCTGTCAGCAATTGTACATATTCGAGAGTGCTCCTCTACATGTACAGTTGGTATTTCAACCTCACATATCCGACAGATCATCAAATTCTCATACGTAACATTTTGCTGCTCCCCAATTGAAACCCAAGATACTCTTTGTGTGGACATCTCTAAGTGTTCACGATGGGATGATGGAGTATCTGGATTTTCAGTATGGTAGTCACCACAAGTCTTTGTTTTATCTTTGCCATTCAAACAATCTGGTTTGTCCTTCGATGGTGTATCAACAGCATCAGCTTCTTTCTGCTTTTTCTCAGCAGCCGATGGAAGTTTTTTCCAAGATGACATCCTATAGCTACCAGTAGATTCAACGCTCCTGGCAGTGCTAACTTCTAGACCATCAGCTCCACTAAATCTTTCTTGCTCACGAGACTTCTTAAGCTTCTCATTTGCATCTTTCCCACTAAACTTCTGGTCTGAGCCATCCATAATTTGTTCCGGATAAACACCAAGGTCACTGAGCTGGTGAAGACTAAGAATATGTTCTTCCTCATAACCGCTCTCTTTCTGGAACTGCACAAGCCGTGTGCACCTAGTAAGAATAAAAAGAAGACGAGTATGGGCTTGTTTCAGGTTCCCCATTGGCAGCTCCTGACGCCGGTCATCCAACTTCTGTACAATGCCTTCACACTTTATCCAAAATTCGTTAGGAGACATCTTAGCACACTGCCGGGCCACAATTAGCAAATCCTCAAAATCCTCTTTCCATTCAGGGTGAGACTCTGAAGAATTTTCAAGCATACCCACCAAATCACCCGCAAATGCACCTAAATCAACATCAACCTCTTCCTTTAACCTCTCAAATCTTGCCCTGAGCGCCGCCATAACCTCCTACAGTTTTCCCCGTAGCCACAAGAATTAATGAAATTAGAGCTGAAAAAATCAAAAATCTGAAAGGCATTAACAAAATACATACAAATATGAGTGTAATGTCACCTCCATATGCCCGAATGCTCGGGACTTCCACACCGGAAACGGTCGAACTCCTTTGGAGTTAAGTTCATGAGAGAAACTCTTGATGTCAGGTGTTCTCTTCTTTCGTCCACTCGTAACACGCAGTATAGCCTGAAACCGAGGCGACTGCATTTCCTTTGTAAGACCGGCATGACTACCCTGCCAACAATACAATACATACAAACCACATTGCGGTCAAGCTCATGAGCTACCTACATTTCACCAACCAACTACATTCCTAAGAAAAATTTCATAGACAATTTGTTTTACCTCTAACACAGGACTAAGTGCCGATGGAGTTCTCATCGATTTTGATTGACTCAAGTGCGCAAATTTCACTATAAACAAAATTGTAAATATTTTCCTAATTAATTTCAGAAATTAAAAATTCATAAAGTCAATTTGATCAACAATATTACAGAAAAGTTAAAGGATCAAAATTCGGACCTGGATGGGGCTTAGACTTGACCGTGTAGTTCATGTGGTTCGATTCCTCGCCGAGAATCAGAGGCGCGCCGGCGGAGGACGAGAATCGAAGCGGCGACGGCGCCGATCGAGTCCTGATGTGATTGAGCCCTAGCGACGCCGCCAAAAGGATCGGTGTGGTCTCCCTACGCTCCCTGAAATCATCGTCGTCGTCGTCATCTTCGTCGTCGTCGTCGGCTTCTTCGTCGCTCTCTTCGTTGACCTCGGCCAAATGCCTAGGGCTTCGGCGGATCGGAATCGGAGGGATCTTACGGAGCTGACGACGCGGCGTTAGAGCAGGAGACGACGCGGCGGAGGGGTCGGAGTTGGTGTCGGCGGCGGAGGTGGAAGTCGGAGGCGGTGGGTGTGGATTGGGATCGCTCGACATGGAGAGAAGAAGGGTTCGGGTTTGGATTCGGGTTCGGATTCTTCATGGGAATTTGGGGGGTTGAGAGAGAAAGATAGAGATAGAGAGAGAAAGTAAGAGAGAGAGAGAGAGAGAGAAGGGAGAGGGTCAGTGTGTTGGGGATTATTTCGCGCGAAAAAATGGGGATAGAGCGTTAGAGGGTGACACGAATTATGTGTTTTCGGTTAAGGGGTTTGAAACGTGCTTCCCGCTAAGCAAGTGGTTTGGTAGCGTTCGCCTGTGGTCGTGACTACCGTAATCGGATGGAGAGAATTAATATTTTCTTTTAGAATAAGAAAAGAAAAGATTGAAAAGAACTAATTTAATCCTTTTGTTGTCCAGAAAATAGGGCACTTGACACGTGTAAAACTCTATCGACAAATTGAATAAATTCAATATCGAACCTCTAGCTCTCAACTTGGTTCAAAATTGAGGTAGAATTAAGTTAAGATGATCGATTTGAGCTGATCCCACTAATTGGTAACCTAGTAGCCGATCTATTCCACGAATTCGTGATGCTTGCTAGTTGTTATTTTTGTTCAGAAAGTATACATGTAACATTAATTTAGATGATGAATATATGTGGGCAAGTTAAAAGTATGCGGCAAATTTATCTATTGACACGTTTACTAACTTAGAATGGAATTTGTTTCTGTCAGAATCCCGTAGGCCTGGCAGAGACTGGTAGATCCGGACGTAGCCTCCGCTTCCTGCTAACCTGCTAACTAAAGGGGAATACCGGGCGGGCCGGTCTTCTCCTCTCCGATGCCTAAGTTAGTACAAGTGGGGTAAATAGATAACTTGAGCAGGAATAACGAGTAGTGAGAATGATCAGTTACCTCTTAATGAGGGTAGTTGAGGCCCTTATATAGGTGGTTGAGCGTGAGGTCTGGCCATGCTCTTCGATGTGGGACTGGTTTCCTTCTGTTTGTACGTAAAGGGACAGCTCTGGTGACCTATTCGGCCGGCTGGTGTCCTCGGCCCCCGGGCCCCTGGTCATAGGTTAGACTGCTGGGCCTCGGGTCCGGGTGCTGGGGATCCTGTTCCGGGCCTTGGTCCGGGCCCGAGCACGCTAGCTGCGGGTCTGTGGGTTTGTGTAGCCCCTCTGTGGCTACTGTCAACAAGTCCCCCAAGTTCCCGATCAAGTGCAATCTTGAATGGGGACTTAACATGTCTCGTTCTGCTGTCCCACAGACCCGCAGGGTTACCAACCCAACGGTGCCCAGTCCCCCAAGTCCGTATTGAAGATTGGTCTTGGCCGGGCGTTCGAGCAGGTACTGGGGTGAGTACCTACTAGTTTTATGAGTAACAACAATGGTGTTAATGTGGCGTTGAAATCCGTCATGCAGTGAATATGGTATGGGGTGATACCCGGATGAGTGTGTGGAGGGGCTCGACCGGTGGACTGTCATGCCCGGAAGAGTCCCCCAAGTGTCAACGGTAGTGCTACCAGCGGTAGTATGAGCCGGTGGTAGTCCGGTGGGGTTGTTTAAGCTATAGTCCGATGAGTCGTCCCAGTTTGTGTTGGATTAAGCCTGGGATACTGGGGAGGATTGCGGCTATGTTTAAGCGCCGGTCACAGCCTGCTGGTTCTCAGCTTGGCGTGATGCAGGGTTTTTATCCTGCTGGAAGTTTTTTACATGTGTTAGAGGAAAAATCTCCCGGGTGGGGTGGCGTGGCGTGGAGATAACAAGTCTCGCCGTGGATCCCCATGTCACAGCTTGCTGTGATGCAGGGTTTTTATCCTGCTGGAAGATTTCTACATGTGTTAGAGGAAAAATCTCTCGGGTTTATAAAGCCCATGTGTTTGAAGCCTATAGTTGTTGCTGGCTTGTCCGTGCCCGTGGTTGTGGAGGAAAGTAACCGATGAGATGCCTTGGATCCGGCGAAATGCCTTAAAACCGTTGGGATGCCTGTGAAATGGTGGAATAGGTCGTCACCGTTGAAATGCTGGTGAACCGGTGGGATGGCACATCACCGTTGGAATGCTTATGACCCGGTGGGATGGTACATCACCGTTGGAATGCTTATGAACCGGTGGGATGGTACATCACCGGTTGGAATGCCTGGGGAAGTGGAGGGTTTGATGCCTCGGTTCTTGCCCCTATCTCCCTTAATTGCCGCGCTGTGGGCGGGGCATGTGGCTGGCATGCATTAATGGGGAGGGCCCATCAGTCCCATCAGTTATGATGGCGTGCGATTGTACCGTGCTAGGACATGTGGCAGTAAAGAACGGTTCGAGATGGAAGGGATCTGCGGCTGGGGTTGCGTCGTCTTTTTGAGTGCCCTAGGTCTCAACAAGGTGCAGTTTTGCCGCCTATAAGATGCTTCGCCCCCCCCCCCCCCCCCCCCCTCCTCTCTTCCTGTCGTACTTTGTCAGAGCTTGGTTCCTCAGTTGTCTGCGTTATTATCTTGCTAGGTGTTTTGTCCGTTCGCTTCAGCAACTAAGTGCGTGAGGTAGATTTATGGAGCCTGGGAGGTCAATGAGTTCTGTCGGTGCCGGCCGTGCGTCGGCCGGAGGGCCCGCTAGGCACCAGCTGTGGGATGGCGAGAAGGTGGTTTTTTGCGACGAGCCGACGAGGAGTATGACTGCGAGCGAGATCAGGGATTTGCGGGTGAGGTGGGGCATCGACTCGTCCATTAAGCTCCGAGGTTTGAATCCCGGAGAGCTGGCTTGCAATCCAGAGGACGGTTGGGTTGCGGTGTTCGAAGATCAACTTCGGCACGGGCTAACTCTACCGTTGCCGAAGTTTGTCCAGTACGTGCTAAGCTAGATAAACATCTCTCCTGCCCAGCTTCCTAGCAACCAGTGGAGACAGTTGCTTGGTCTCGGGTGTCTATTCAGTCTGAGCAATATGGACTGGCCCACAATAAGCGAGTTCCGGGCGCTATACAAGATTCTCTATTGCAAAAAGGCCCAAGCCGCTGGGTGCGTAAATTTTGCGGCGAGGGACTTCGATCCTCCTATCACTCATCTGCCGTCCTCGGTCTCAAATGTGTGGAGGAGACAGGTTGTGATGGTCGGGGGTAAGTGGCAGCGTACTTCGAGGAGCTTCCGGGTGCCTGGAGCTTATCAAGCTATCGGAGATCAGTCGTACCGGCTGGTCGACTTGGAGAGGCAACGGATAGCCCGGCTCTTCGTTTGCTGGAACCATCTGAGCCGGAGTTCTTACAATTTCATCCGGTGGAATGTGTTGGAGATATGCGAGATGGGGAAAAAGCCTGGTAAGGTGCCTTACATTGTTGTTTTGTGCGGTCGGCTTTTATTCTAACCGTTCGGTTCATTGGCGTGCAGCTAATGCCCCCCGGCTGGCTGTTCGGAGCGCGGAGACCATCGAGGTGGATGACGAACTTATAGCCCAGAAGTTGATGGAAATAGGGGAGACGGCCTCGAAAACCGTTGTGGACCCTGACACCTTGAGGAGGACGGTGCATAGCAAGCCTGTGCCGCTCATGTTTCCAGATTCCCACTATGGCCGGCGACCGGGCGGTGAGGAGAATGCCCCGCTTATTATTAGGGATGTAAGACCGGTGGGGTCACCGGGGCCGGAGGCTATGTTGCGGCCGGTGGGTGTACGACTCCTCCAGGAGAGAGAGGCAGCGGATGTGACTCGACACCGCAGAAGCGATCTTGGGGAGGCTCCGGCGAAGAAAGCGAGGATGTTTGATGCCGGGGCGTCCAGCTCGACCGGGGTAGTGTCGACATTGGTTGTTTCGGAGGGAACCGGTGGCCGGAGGAGTAGGGAAGCCGACCACGGTTCTGAGGGTGGTGGTTTCGGTAGATTCGTGGTCTCTACCATCGGTGCCTTGGGACTCGACCGGGAACCCGCCGGAGGCATGCAGCCGGGTGAGAGCAGGAAGAAGGCCGTGGAATTGGGTCTTCGGGTGAGTCCGATCGCGCACCTGTGTGAAACTGAGGTTCTTTCGCTTTCCCTTTCTTTTGTTTCATAAATTGACATTCTCTGTGCATTCGTGACAGCTGGTTCACAGCCTTTACGCCGCTGGACCTAGCGGGGGGGCTCCAGCCCTGGAGAGGCAGGTGGAAGACCTCACCATGCAGCTATCCTTGATGGAGGTCAAGCTTGCGGAGGAGAGGTAGGAGGCCGGTAGACTGGCGGCCGCTCGGGAAGAGAAGATTGTGGAGCTAGAGACGAAGCTGACGGAGGCTGGGGGCCGGGCTACCGTGCTGGAAGCCCAATGTGACGAGGCCTCCGGGAGGATATCAGTCTTGGAGGCGAAGAACCTGGAGCTACGGACCCAGGTAACAGCCGTCCTGAAGGGGGGGGGAGAAGCTTGTAGAATCTCGGCTTGCGGAGGCCGCTGATAAGGCTGTTGACGACTTCCGGGACTCGGTGGAGTTTGCGGAGATGCTGGAAGAGGCCCGCGCGAAAGGTATAAACGATGCGTACATGGAGTGGCGGGAGAAGGGGTGGCTTGATGCCGAGCGGATGGAGGCCGAAATAGCCCTGGCCGAGAAATTAGAGCAGGAGCGGTCTCTTAAGGCTAGTGGGTCAGGGATGGGGGGCTCCGGTGGTGCTGATTGAGGGTAGCAGGAGCAGATACATAGCATATATATTGAATTTGTAATTAGCCGTATTTATTTTATAATCAATGGCTACTTGTATTGGAATGTTGGCACTAAGTATGACATTATCCACTTCTAGGGTGGTGGGCTTTATTTAGGGTAGAACCGGAGATGTTGGATGTTCCACGGGCGGGTGGAATAGATGCCGTCAGTGTCGGTTATGTGGAATGTTACCGGGCCTACGGCTGCGGTGATTTGGTAGGGCCCTTCCCATGTTGGCTCCAAGACCTGCGGCTTTTTTTGAACTCTCTTCATCACCCAATCCCCTACTTGTAACTTTCTTTCCCGGACCCTTTTGTCGTAGTAGCGAGCGACCCGTTGCTTGTATGCCTGGTTTCGCATGTGTGCTTGGTCGCGCCGTTCTTCAATGAGATCCAGGTTGAGCTGGATTCCCTCAGCGTTTGTTTCAGCATCATAGTTCTCCACCCTACCGCTGGGAGTGTCGGTTTCTACGGGTAGCACCGCTTCGCTTCCGAACGCCATACAAAACGGGGTCTCTCCCGTGGCTTCGGTCACCGTCGTGCGGATCGCCCATAGAACCGCCGGGAGTTCCTCAGCCCATAACCCCTTTTTGTCATCCAACTTCTTCTTGAGGAGACTTTTGACAATCTTGTTGACAGCTTCAACCTGGCCGTTGGTTTGAGGGTGGGCTACTGAGGCGAATAACATCCGGGTCCCCATGGAGGCCGTATACTGGATGAGATCAGCATTGTTAAACTGTGTCCCGTTATCCGTAATTATAGTCGGTGTCACTCCGAACCGGCAGTAGATGTTCTTCCACCAGAACTTTTTTACCCGCTCTTCGGTAATCTTGACTAGGGGCTCCGCCTCGACCCACTTTGTCTGATAGTCAACAGCTACAATGGCGTACTTATATTGTCCCACGGCTGTTGGGAAAGGGCCGATGAGATCTAGCCCCCACTGTGCGAACGGCCACGGCGCCAGCAGAACCAATAGCGCAATTGCCGGGGCATGAGGTGTAGCGGCGTACATGTAACATTTGTGGCAGCCGCCCGATACTTTTCTTGACGTTGCGGCCATGTCCGGCCAAAAGTATCCTGCCCGTAGCGACTTGTGAGTTAGGGATCGGGCACCGGAATGGTTACCGCATACTCCTTCATGGATTTCCTGCATGATGGCCTCTCCCGTCTCTCTCGTTACGCACTTTAGATAGGGGAAGCTGTGCCCCCTTCGATATAACTTACCGCCGAGGAGGCTGTACCTGGCGCACCGAAGGTGTAGCCTCCTGGCCTCTATCTTATCCTGGGGGCTGGTTCTGTCCACCAGGTACTTTATTATTGGATCCATCCTGCAAGGAGGGACTTCTTCGATTGCAAACACCTCGGAAATGGTCTTACTTATGCTCGGTTTTTCGAGGGTTTCAATCTTAGCTCTGCGGTACTCTGGCGGGTAGTCGCCGATTGCTAGCCTTGCTAGGGCGTCTGCGTGCTTATTTTTCTCCCGAGGTATATGCTGAATAGTTGCGCCCGGGAATGGGGCAACCAGGGCTTTGGCCAACGCCTGGTAGGAGGCCAATTGGGGCTCCTTGACTTCGAATAGTCCGGTCATCTGGTTTACCACCAGGCTCGAGTCGCTATACACCTCCATAGATGGGATCCCCATCTCTCTGGCAAGCTGAAGGCCAGCTACGAGCGCCTCATACTCGGCGGCATCGTTGGAAGTGTTGAAAAGAAACCGCAGGGCATACTTGTATGATTGGCCATCGGTTGCGGTTATCATGACGCCGGCTCCACTTCGCTTGCTCGTTACCGAGCCGTCCACATAAAGCTTCCAGCCGCTGAGGAGGCCTGGTTCGACTTTGATGGCTACTGTCCCGGTGCTCTCGGGTTGGTCGGTACGCGCTTCTGTTGCCATCAGGGTGAGTTCGCATATGAAGTCTGCAGCGGCCTGGCCCTTGATGGCCGTTCGGGGGGCATAAATAATATCGAACTCTCCCAACTCGACCGCCCAGCGTACCAGTCTGCCGCTGGTTTCCGGTTTTTGCAGGATCTGCCGTAGGGGTGGTTGGTATACAGGGTGACGGAGTGAGCTTGGAAATAATGCCGGAGCTTCCTGGCACTGACGATTAGGGCCAGAGCCAGTTTTTCGATGTCCGGATATCGGTTTTCGGCTCCGGTCAGTCCCTTTCCGACGTAGTATACCGGCAGGTCCAGCGCGCCTTCTTTCCTAACGAGGGCCGCAGAGACGGTTGTTTCCGATGCGGCTATGTAGAGGAATAACATCTCGCCCGGTACTGGTTTGGATAGGAGGGGTACCGCCGATAGGTAGGTCCTGATGGATTGGAACGCCGCCTCGTGCTCCGCTGACCAGGTAATTTTCTTGAACTGCTGTGCTTTGAGTAATTTGAAGAACGGGGCGCACTTATCGGTTAGGCGGGAGATAAACCTAGCCAAAGCAGCTAGTCGCCCAGTCAGGGTCTGGACCTGGTTTCTTTCCCCCGGTGTCTCCATGTTTAGGATCGCTTGGACCTTCAACGGGTTTACTTCTATCCCTCGCTGGCTAATAACGTGGCCGAGGAACAGGCCCTCTGAAATCCTGAAGATACACTTTTTTGGGTTCAGGCGCATCCCGAATTTGAGCATCTTACTGCTAAGTCCCGGACGTGGGCCCCCGCGGTCAGGCTCTTAACCAGCATGTCATCCACGTACACTTCCACCGTCTTACCCATCTCTTGTTCCAACATGCGGTTCACCACCCGCTGGTATGTGGCCCCGGCGTTCTTTAGACCGTACGACATCCTTTTGTAGCAGTAGGTCCCCCGGTCGGTTGTGAACGAGGTGTGGTCTTCATCGTCCGGACTCATCCTGATCTGATTGTATCCGGCGTAGGCGTCCATGAAGCTGAGTAGCTTAAAACCGAATGTCGAGTCTATAAGTTGGTCTATTCGGGGGAGCGGAAAGCTGTCTTTCGGGCACGCCCGGTTTAAATTGGTGAAGTCAACGCACATACGCCACTGGCCGGTTTCCTTTTTTGGGACCATGACCACATTGGCGAGCCAGCGGGGATATTGAACTTCCCGGATGAAATCCATGCGCCTCAGTTTCTGTACTTCCTCTCTGATTGCTTCGTATTTCGCCGGGCTGAAGGATCTCCTTTTCTGCCTTACCGGGGGGACACTGGGCAGGGCATTTAGCCGGTGGACGGCTATTTCTGGAGATATGCCCGGCATGTCCTCGTAGGACCATGCGAATACTGAGCTGTTTTCCCGGAGAAAGGCGATGAGGTCTTTCCTGACGTCCGGGGTGAGCTTCGTTCCTATCACGACCTTTCGCTCTTGGTGATCCTCCGAAACGGAGATCGCTTCGGTTTCTTCTACAGCCGATGGGCGTTCCGGCCTTTCGTTGTCGGAGTCGGTGTCGTCGCGGGGATCAATGCTCGGGTCTGGTACTGATGTCTGCTGGGTAGCTGTGAAGACTTCGGCCCGCTTCCTCCTTTAGGTTAAGGCTTCCGCATAATATCTGCGGGCGATCTTCTGATCCCCGCGTATGGTGATGACGCCAGCGGGGGAGGGCATCTTCAACATCAGCATGTGGCCGGCTATGAACGTCTTCAGCCTCCATAATCCTGGCCGACCGATTATGCCGTTGTACGAGGACTGGCAATCCACGATAATGAACTCTAGGTGCTCCTTCCTCGTTCTGTCTCCCTCGCCGAAGATCAGCGGTAGGTAATCCGACCCCAAAGGCTGGACTACCTCGCCGGAGAAGCTTATTAGCGGCTCGTTATCCTGGGATAATTTGCCCCTGCCCCGGTGCAGCCCCTTGTATGCTTCCCGGAATAGCACATTGACCGAGGCGCCGGTGTCTATTAACATGCCGCTGGTTATCCAGTGGTCTATTTGGACCGTAATGAGGAAGGGATCGTTGTGCGGTTGGACCAGATCCTCCGGCTCTTCGTCCTCATAAAACGTGACCGAGTTCCACCCGGTTTTAGCGGCCTGGCCGCTTCCTCCCCCGAAGGCATATACTTCATTTCCCCGGATCGACCTTAAGCATCGCTTCTTCGAGCTCCTGGTGAGTCGATCGATGTGGTCCCCGCCATGTATCATGTTGATGCTTCCATGCACCTCAATTCCCCCGGGGGCGCGATGAGCCGATCTTAGGCCTATGCTTCCGACGTTTTGGGCACCCTGCCCGCTCCTTCGCAGGTCATCTGTCCGTGCCTGGTCGTTTATGCCCGTTCCCTGGGGCTGGTGGTCGTCGACCCGGGGTGTCGGATCATCGGGTTTTCCAGCTGGCACGATGGCCAGGGGCCTCCCCCGTCGCGACGCGGGCATCACGGCCAGGGCCCGAGGTGGTCGCTCTACCGGTGCTGTCGCCACGGTGCTCGCCGGTCGCGAAACTCCCGTCCACGAACTCCTACTGCCGCTTCGGCGGGGTTGCCGATCCTCCCATACTTCGGCCCCTTTACGGGTCGCAGGTGCGTGATCGCGGTCCCGTCGCCCCGCCTTGTTTCCGTAAGCGGGTGTCGGTAATGGGTCGTCCGATTCTCGCCTGCGCAGCCTATCCCCATACGTTTCATGTTCAGCCTGGGCGTGCCGGACGGCCACGGCCATCAGTTCATCGTACCCCCGCGGCTCTTTCACCCGCAGAGCGTACGAGAGTTCTCCGGGCCTTAGCCCTTGTTTGAACGCCATCTCAGCAATCCTTTTGTCCAAATTTCTGACCCCGGCCGTGGCTATCTGCCATCGACTGATGAACACGCGCAGTGGCTCGTGGTCCGTCTGCATACAGTTGAAGAGGACCGTTGACGTTTGGGCCGCCTCCACTCTGAGGATGAACCGGCCGACAAACATATCAGCCAATTGTTCGAACGTTTCTATCGAGTCTGCTAGCAGCTCGTAGAACCAGCCCAACGCCTCCCCCGAGAGCGTCTCTTGGAACACATTACAGCACACGGCATCCGAGTAGCCTTTCGTGCCTGTTTGCGACTTGAAGCCGTCCAGGTGTTGGTAGGGGCAGGTCGTTCCTGAGTACGTTAGTTTCAGGGGCCTTCGGTTACTGGGCCTTCCGGATTCCCCAACTTGGCGCGGAAAAGGCCCAACGCGTTCGTTGAAACGTGCACCGTCCTGCGGCCCCACCGCCCTTCTCTCGCTGGCCTCTAGCCGGTCCTTTATGTCGGATACCGAGGCGGCAAGCGTCTTAAGCGCCCTGGCCGCGGAGCCGTCCTGCCCGCCCGACGGCGCATCCGGTCGGTACGGGAGCTCAACTGGCCCAGAGCTCCTCAGAGCTTCCGGGAAGAGTGCCGCGGGCAGATACGCGATCTTCCTCGTCCCCGTCGGCTGTCCCACTTCCATGTGCGGGAACTGGTTACCATTTTTCATAGGCCGTGTTACCGCCCGAGAGGCGCCCTGTAGTTGCCCTTTCTCTAAAGCTGCCAAAAGGGCAATATTCACCGCTTCCAACTCTCGATACCGGGCGTCCGCTCTTAGTCGGTCTCGATTGGCCTCCTCTCGCAATCGCGCGACCTCTACCTTCATCTTCTTTATCCCTTTTTCCTCCTCATTCTGGCCAGGGTCACCTGAGCCCCAGCGACCGACAGTTCCGTCTCGGTCGGGGGAGGGGGTAGCCCTCGTGCAGACCTCACCCGTAAGGCTCTGCGTCCGGTCGGGGGTCCGGACTTCCTCTTTTCGTTCCCTCGCCCCTGCTTTCACCTTCCTTGCTTCCATATCCCTTTTTTTTTTTTTGCTAATCTTCTTCCGTAGGCAGAGCAACACCGCTTTTTTGTATCGCCATTCCCACAGACGGCGCCAATTGTTTCTGTCAGAATCCCGTAGGCCTGGCAGAGACTGGTAGATCTAGACGTAGCCTCCGCTTCCTGCTAACCTGCTAACTAAAGGGGAATACCGGGCGGGCCGGTCTTCTCCTCTCCGATGCCTAAGTTAGTACAAGTGGGGTAAATAGATAACTTGAGCAGGAATAACGAGTAGTGAGAAGGATCAGTTACCTCTTAATGAGGGTAGTTGAGGCCCTTATATAGGTGGTTGAGCGTGAGGTCTGGCCATGCTCTTCGATGTGGGACTGGTTTCCTTCTGTTTGTACGTAAAGGGACAGCTCTGGTGACCTGTTCGGCCGGCTGGTGTCCTCGGCCCCCAGGCCCCTGGTCATAGGTTAGACTGCTGGGCCTCGGGTCCGGGTGCTGGGGATCCTGTTCCAGGCCTTGGTCCGGGCCCGGGCACGCTAGCTGCGGGTCTGTGGGTTTGTGTAGCCCCTCTGTGGCTACTGTCAACAGAATTCAAAAAAGTTGAATCGATTTCAGCATGAGAGAATTCCAACGTTTACTAACACATCACTGAATTGGAATGAGTGTGGATCCCACTTCCATTTTAAGAATCGATTCCTGACAAACAACCTAACTTGATACCCAAAAGGGGAAGTGGGTATCATAACCAAGCTCGATTATCAATTTTTGTTACTAGAATTATCCTCACGTAATTTCAATATCTCTAAATTATTGTAATTAATATGAATTTTTTTAATAGTGGTATTTTAGTAATTAAATGTTTCAAATAGTAAATAAACAATATCAATTCAATTTTTTTGTCTAATTTTATGTGGTAAGTAAACAACTAAATAGAATTGAAATATCTACATACAATTTCATTCCGTCTCCCATACCTTCAATTTTTTTTTTTTTTATGAACTCAATTCTAAGTAAGTAAACGTGTCATATGTGATTTTAGTGCAAATGGATAGGTTGGTTTTGATGGTTAGAATTGTTCATCGTACGTGTCTTCTATTATGAATCTATTCTCGAGCTCTTCTTCGAATTTTGGGTTAACCCAAATGATAAGGAGTTGGTCGAAATCTCATTAGCTACGAAATCTATGGAGCTCTTCCCAAGTCCTATTGGGCATATCGAACCCAAACCCGTATTCCGACCCGACCCTAATAACCCACTCTACCGAGTTATTACTGACTAATAATAGAAAGTATAGAACACACTCCACACGACGCCGCCACAATAATAAACCCGCCCGCCAAAAATGCTCAGCCTCCTCCGCAGCTCCGCCTCGAAGCTCCGATTCCGACCCGCTACCATATTATGCACTCCGGATCTTCACCCGACCCGTCGCCACCACTCCTCCACCCCCACCGGTCTCTACGGCTTCCACCACTTAAAGTCTCCCAAAGGCTTCCAACGCTTCGTCGACGACGCCATCGAAAGGTCCCTACAACTCCACAAACTACCTCCAGTATCCATTTTATCTGCTGCGGATTTCAATCGCGCTCTAAATTTTGATTTAATATAATTTTTCAGGTCCGGCGAGCTGGTCGAGTTCATTTCCGGGATGCCTTCGTCAGCTGAAATAATCAAAGCCATGGATGAGATTTCCAACACAGTAAGTTTTGGTATTTACTGTTCTACAAGGTTTACTTTCACCGATCGCTTTGTGAAAGTGAATGAGCTGTTTGTACTGTGTCATTGTTCATTTTAATAGGTCTGCTGTGTGGTAGACTCTGCAGAACTTTGTAGACATACTCATCCAAACAGGTTAATTACTTATTAATCTCTCGATTTTTCGACTTTTTTTATATTACATTTCTGTATTTGGAGGTACTTAGTTATTGTTTTTGTCAAATTTAGAGATTTTAGTTGGTATTTTTCTTTTGGATTCTTCGATCGTATCAGGGAATTTGTTGAAGAGGCAAACAAAGCTTCAATAAGGATTAATGAATATCTACATGTGAGGTGACGGTGAATCGTCTTCACTTTATAGTGAGCTGTTGAATTTTGGTTCACCATTTTTTTTCTTGTGTAGAGCTATTGCCTGTGTCTGATTTGTATTTTGTTGTTGTGTTATAGTACCTGAATACAAATCATACTTTGTTTGATGCCGTGAGAAAAGCCGAACAAGAGGGCCATTTGCTCACCAAGGAAGCTCAAAGAGCGGCACATTACCTCCGTGTTGACTTTGAGAGGGGTGGAATTCATCTTCCTGCAGGTATCCCACTCTTCTTATTGTTTTACAGTGCTGTTGCAGAAGCATTTCTTTTTCTTGCTGTTTCTTTCGCAGGCTAATAACTTCTCTGTTTTGCTTGCAGATAAATTAGATAGAGTGAATCAGCTGAATATAAAAATTTCACAACTTTGCAGAGAGTTAGTGCAATATCTTAACCTATCTTCACATTCACTTTATTGATAACATCTCACTACCAAAATGAAAATGTTACTTCTCATGATATCATCCCTGTGTATTTATGTACTCAATCTGTGAAAATGATAACGTAACTCACACTCAGTTTTCAGAACTGCTTTAGCATTTGTGAAATTACATTTGTTAGTATGATTAGGGCTACTTCACATCTATTCTTGTTAGTGAGATGAGGTTAGGTCCATCTGGCCGATTGACTGTTATTCTGTTACTGTTTTTTGGAGCTTAAATGCTGTTTGCAAGTGGTGGTGCAGAATTCGGTTACACTTCTTACTGATTCTGTTCTGTTATTAGTGTCAATAAATAGTTGCCTGTGAGACTTTACTTTCCCTTTATATGAAGTTCTTTCTGGGTTCAGGTTCAGTGAAAATATCATCATTGACCCAGGTACTGTGGATATATTTCCAGCATCACGTATGCCACAAAGTTTACACCATCTCCTCAAGCCCATCTACCGTTCCAGATCTACAACGTTAAGGGGACCACTGGGGCACAGTGGTGCCATGAAAGAAAAGGGTTTTTGTATACCAACAGATCCACACACTTTATCATCCGTTCTTCAAGGGGCTTCAGATGATGAGGTAACTTCAATGTTGAAACTAGTATACTTCCTGCTTTTTGGATCTCCAATGCAATAGGAAAAAAGGGAACTGCAATAAACTTAGGTGACTGAGACTAGCGTGCAATTTAACTACTAGAATTTGGAAACTAATTTCAAACCGTGGATTAACCTTTTTTAGAAAACTTTTTTTACTCTAAATTTCTTTCAGGTCAGGAAATTGGCATATATGAAGGGAAATTCTGTTCCTCATGCAAACCTGGGCGTTCTTGATAATCTTATAGCTACCCGCCATGAGCTAGCTCAGGTGACCTATCTTCCTTTCTAATTCATGACAACATAGGTGTGGCATATTTGTACATCATTTATTCTTAGTTATGTATTGACTTTCATGTTTTAGTCATTCTTTTTTATTAGAGGATGTTGTATTCCTATTTTCCAGTGGTTCATTGGGATTGACATGAATGGTTGGTGGTCGCCTGGCCCTATAATGTGGGAGGGTCCGTGGGTTTCTTAATCCCACAGGTCTAAATGTAGAATTGGATAATCAAATTGATTAGTATATGTTTATGGATCCTAAGAAATCTTCCAGTCTAGGAACATTCCATACTGCTTGTAAAAACATCTTCCCAACTTGTTTGGTTATTTATCAGTTGAGGACAGATTTTAATACACATCTCTTCTGACAATTTTGTGGAAATTAATTGTTCGTAGGAATTGTCTGGTTTACTGCAATAGTAGATATCTTTCAATTATAATTTGCTACTTATGTGCATGCTTTGTTTTCATTTATAACTGCAGATAATGGGCTATAGATCATACGCTGAATTTACCGTGAAACCTAACATGTCTTCATCACCAGATGTGGTGATGTCTTTTTTACAAGAGTTGAGCAAGATGGTTAGGCCGAGTGCCAATGAGGTATTAAGTCCTTTGTATGACATGTACTCTGTTTGAAATAATTCTACATTTTATTGGGCTGAAGATTAATTGCAGCTTTCCTCAACTAACGAGAAGTTACTCAACTTTAGGAGTTTAATCAAATTAGGGCCTTCAAGAGAGAGAACTGTGGTCAGACAGATGCAGATTTAGAACCTTGGGATGAGGCATACTTCACAGCAATGATGAAGTCTTCAGCCTATAACTTTGACTCTTCAGTAAGTTAGGCTGTTCGATTTTCTTTTATTTTTATTTTTTATTTTTTTAAATGGGTGACGGCACCATTTGCTTTAACTGCTGTTTGTTGGGGTAGTTTCTCTTTGCGGACTCTTTGCGGACACATCATTATCTGAGGGTCTGAAAGGAAAGGAAGGCTTTAACTCTCTTCCCTCTCTGCAGGTTGTAGCATCATACTTTTCTCTGCCTCATTGTATAAACGGTTTAAAAGTGCTGGTGGAATCCTTGTTTGGTGCAACGTTTCATAGCGTGTCAATGGCACCAGGTGAATCATGGCATCCAGATGTGCTTAAAATGTCTCTCTGTCATCCTGAAGAGGTATTTACATGGTTAATAATAGGTGTAAATGTCTGGATATCACTGTAATACTTTAGTTTTTCTTTCTTCCCAATTCTTGACTAGGATCTGTGTTCTTAAACAGGGTGATTTAGGGTATCTCTACCTTGATTTGTACTCAAGGAACGGCAAGTATCCGGGGTGTGCACATTTTGCAGTTAAAGGCGGTCGAAGTGTTTCAGAAACAGAATATCAACTTCCTGTATGTTAATATACATACTTGTTCTAGCTGAGTTATGCTTTTTTTTTTTTCTTCCAGAAGGAATAAACTGTATTCTTAGCTTTAATCAACTATTAAAATGGAATGAGAAGCAAACTAGGGACTGAAATTACTTTTTCTGAACCCTTGAAATTTTTAACAACTTTTGAACATTTGTCACTATGATGGATTTGCAATTTCTTTGGAGAAACTCTGTCCAAAATGAGATCAGAAACCAGTCCTCTTTGTGAGGCATTTTCTCAGTTGGGTTGGATGCTACTTTTCAGAAATCAATAATAATTATTATTATTCAATGACTTTCTGGATCATGCATTAGTTCACGAATTTCTAACTCTTATTTTGCTTGCAGGTTGTTGCTCTTGTTTGCAATTTTTCTTCTTCACGTAATTCATCAACCGTGAGGCTTAATCATTCGGAATTGGAAACTCTGTTTCATGAGTTTGGGCATGCTCTTCATTCGTTGCTTTCAAGAACGGTATACTAGAAAATACCTTATGATTGGGAGGCCAGCTCTACTACCTCCATTTGTCTGTAAATTCTTACATTTGCAATATTTACTTGTAGGACTATCAACACTTTTCAGGTACCCGAGTGGTTCTTGATTTAGCAGAAACACCATCCAACCTTTTTGAGTGAGTCGTTGTTATTATTTGCCCATATCTGATAGAAAAGTATTGTTGAATATATTTGGCATCAATCTTATGTATGTGTATAAATATCTGAAATTATCACATTTGGAAATGGTACTCTAATTTTTTTTTTCTTCTCTCTTTTTCGAAGTCAATTATGACAGAGCGTAGGTTGGTAATGACCCTAATATAAATTCCTTTGATATATGAGGTACTACGCTTGGGATCATCGAGTTCTGAAGACATTTGCCAAACATTATTCAACCGGGGAAATCATCCCAGAGAAATTAGTAGATTCAATGCAGGGTGCAAGAAAGATGTTTGCTGCCACAGATTTGCAACGTCAGGTTATTTACAATGACCTTTGATAAATAATAGATGATCCCTTGATTTGTAAGACACTAAGACTACATGAAAACTACTAGAGAAGGAGTGTTGATAAATTTTTTCGTGTTGCATTCCTGTTCATCAGATTTTTTATGCTGCTGTTGATCAAACATTGTTCGGGGAACAACCAAGCCCACCGACAAGTTCTATTGTTGAGGATCTGAAAAGAGAGTATACCAGTTGGAAACATGTGGAGGGCACAAACTGGCAGGCCCGATTCAATCACCTCCTGAATTATGGTGCAGGTATGCTGAAATGTTGCTAACTTTTCTACTTTGATTAAACGTCAGAAAGTGACATTGTCAGTTAGTGATGTTGAGTTTGCTAGACCTTCACAACTTAAACAAGAATAAAAATTAATGAACACGATCTCACAAGTTATGGCTGTCGTTATAAATCACTCCAAAGAATCAGGATTCTGATGGATATCAGATTGCTAGCAAGTTTAGTTCCTGGTTCAAATTTTACGCTATATCCCTATCCCCAAATGTCACCGCTTTCAATATACTTCAGAGCTGGAAGTTGAACCTTAAATAATTTTAGTATACTGCATCTTATTCGGTAAAGTTGCTCTTGGCTGATGAAAGTATACTTCTTGCAGGTTATTACAGTTACTTGTATGCTAAATGTTTTGCTTCCACGATATGGCAGAAGCTGTGTCAGGAAGATCCACTCTCATTAACGACAGGAACTGCATTAAGAACCAGGTTCTTACAGCATGGGGGCGCTAAAGAACCAGATGATTTGCTAAATGGTCTTGTAGGAGATGGGATTCTAAGGGACTGTTATGGAGGATTAGTTCCTGATGTTACCTGTCTCTGTAACGAAATGAAGTTTCTGGGGAAGAGTTGAGAGAACAAATCAAACAACTAATATAGTAAAACCGAAACAAGATTAGATCCGAGTGAATTTTGGATGGACTCCAAAATTGTGGCAAGTCTCCTCGCTTTCATGCAAGTACGACTTGGAACCATATCACCAATGCAAACCAATGATGTTCAACTGAGTTAAAGTAAACAAAACAAACTACTTGAGTGATTACTTAACAAACCTGATTAGGAAATTTGAACAGTAACATATACGTCTCTTCAGTGGCTCAGCGAATGGTGTACTGATTTGGGCGGCTATAGGTTGAGAATGGTTGTTTCGCTGGTTTGGGTGGTGCTGCTCCTCTGAAAACATCAGAATACCTCACAATGTCATCTTCTCCTCCCAACGCGACGTCATAACCATTGGGGCTCTGACCAATTCAGTAAAACCAGACATTAGAAGCTAGAATATATATATATATATATATATACATATCTATACCAATTTAGTATTGTATTTTATATATATACCCGTACCTGAGTCGAGTAAAAATAAAGCCTAGGTCTTGGAATCAAAAGCGTAGGGGTGGGAGTTATATTGCATGGCTGCTTCACCTCACGAAGCTTGAACATCATCGGTGACCTCCAAAGAATTAGCCTGTTATCGGGTATTGATTGGGAGCCACCTAAGCCATGCGTGCTAAAGAGTATGTCTCCATGCTGTTGGCTCCACAATAGGCCGCACACTTCTGAGCCTGTGTCGACTGCTGTCTCATGTGGAGTACCTGAGTTTGCGTCCCATAACCTTATGTAATGGTCACCCTGACCTCCACCGGAGGCTAGCTAGCAAATGACGCCTCAAAGGGTTCCAAGCTAGGGCTCGTACAGTGGCATTGTGATCTTGCTTGTGAAGACACCTCGTTGACATAGACCGGAAGTCCCATACACGAACTGCATTATCTGACCCCCCACTAGCTAATAGATGACCGGAAGCCGACCATTTCAGCCCACAAATCTCTTGTCTATGTGATTTCGGTAACTGAGAAACTTGAGTTCCAACTCTCACATCATAGTTAACTATATGTCCATCCCTGCTTCCGGTTGTTAGAATTCGGCCATTCCATGCCAATGAGCCAACTCCCCAGCTATCAAGTGTTCTTATCTGGTTAATTTGAGAAGAAACGATCATGGTTAATTATCATGACTTAATTAGTTAATTGTGAATTTGAAACCTTAATAATACGCACATGCTGTGGGTAAGAGTAGATAGCAAAGTTAAGTAGTGTGAGTTTAAGATAATACATAAATTATATTCATTTGATTAGAGCTATATTTACATGCTGAGTTTTGATCCGCTTCATAATTATACACCTACTGTGTTACTAGCCAGCTAGCTGTTTGGCGAAGTGAAAGATGATGAATATACTGATATAACTATATATTATATGGCATCTCATACATAATAAATTTTAGGTATATTTACATGCTGTTTTTTGTCCAGATGAACACTCAAAGTTCAAAGCTGATTAAAAGTTAAAGAACAAACCTGTTGATCAGTATTTGGATCCACCAAATGTACTAAGGAATTCTCCAAACCAATGGCAAGCGCATCTACACCCTCAGGAGCCCAACTGACGCTGCTAACTAGATCAGTACCATCACAATCAAAAATGATCCCCGCCTCATCTGTAATAATATCATGGAAGACAACTTTGTCCTCCAGACCAACTGCGACCTTATTTATATTGTTGATTACTCCCCAATCCAGGACATTAAAGTAGCTCCGGTTAGCCACAAGCCCATCCGCTCCCATCCTTCGCACCTACACGTTTTGAAACCAAAGAAACAAACTCGGTTAATACTTTGTATTATGTTCATAGCTAGGTTGTTATGCTAAGAAACGAAAAAAATACGTTCATAAGTTGCATGTTGATTCTGGTTTGACGACTTACCCATCTCATACACGTCCACTTCTTTCTTGGTGCATAGTCCACCTCTTCCGGCGGCTCTCGGTTGTTCCGGTAGTAGAAAATTCTGGACGTGTCAACACCTAGTTCCTTCTTAAGTTTCAGAGCATACAAGAACGAATTTTCGGACATCCCTGGTTTAATTATCTCCACAAAGTTTCTTTCCGATGGTCGTCTTTCGGTCAGCACCGCTTGTCCATAGTCCCAGTTCGTCGTTGAACGGTTCGGTATGAACCTATCCAACTCCAACTGCTTAATATCAGATTTCCATGTCCAAGATTTCAAGAAAATAGAGGAAGCCCTAGCTAGCTAAGGGAATAAATATAAATCAAAGAAAGGTAATTAAAACGCTAGCTTACTCTCTCAAACTTGCTGACCAAGCAATGGACATCGTCGCGGTTTGCCGGAGTAGAAGCGTGGAGGTTCGAAGAAGCTTCTTCTTGATCCGACATTGATGGAGTAGGCTACAGCTAAATTAACGCTAGGCAGAGAGATGAGTAAAACCAAACCAAAGTAGAAAATGGAAACTGGGCAGAGATAGAGAGTGAAAGAAAAGAGTGTAGAAAATCAAGAAAAGTGTCTGTTCGTGTAAATGTAACCAATTCTCGCACACCACTTATCACGTGACTGCAGGGCTGCACGCCTGCACCCTATCATTGTATTATTGTCCGGAATATACGGGTATTATACAGGTTTTCAGAATTGGTATAAATTCTTTTTTACATTAACTAAAACATAGGGGCAAAACGGGCAAATGTGAAAAAAGAAAGCAATAAAAGAAAAATAATGTTCATAACAAAAGAAAATTTTATCTTCGTCTCCTTCCTTGTGCCCCAATTAAAAACCCTAATTCCCTCCGATCCCCCAAAATCTATGTCCTCTAGATTCCGCTACTCCGCCGCGGTCGCCGGATTTGATGACGGTATCTCTAAACCCGATTGGTCACGGGGGACGGTAAAATCTATGTCCTCTGGATTCCGCTACTCCGCCGTGGTGGTCGCCGGTTGTGATGACGGTATCTCTAAACCCGATTCCCCGAACCAATCGTCGCCACCTCCGGAAAATTCGACGATAAAAAGGTCCGATCATCATCTCACTTCGATCTTCGTTAAATTTATTTCTTTGCGTTTTTGATTTTTATTGTTGTTTCTCACAATGCAGGCTACAATATGAACTCAAGGACTTAATGGTAAGAAATACAACTCTTTTTTTTTTATTTTTTTTTATTATGTGTTTGTTGTTATAGAACAATTTTGGTTAGAAATTTGATTAATTAAACCCAAAAGGTGGATATTTGTTCCTTGGATTAATTGCATGAAAAGGACTCTGTAATGTTGAATTTCAGCTGAGTGAGTGTGATTCCGGGATATCAGCCTTTCCTGAAAAGGACTCTATAATGTTGTGGAAAGGGAGCATCACTGGAGGCAAAGGTTCAGTCTTTGAAGGAAAACAGTACAGACTCTCCCTTCATTTTCCCAGCAACTACCCATTCAAACCGCCATGCGTTAAATTCGACCTTCCTGCACCTTTTCACCCCAATGTGGACTACCTCTGGGGCAAAATTCACTTGGATATTCTTCTAGAGGTATTTAATTGTATGTTTCATTCATCTTTTACAATGTTTTCATTTGCATATACATTGGTAATGTAAGTTTATTGGAATCAATTGTAGCAATGGTCATCTGCTTTTGATGTGAGAACTGTGCTCTTATCCATCAAGACTATGCTCGAAGGTAACAACTTTTTTTGCTGTAACATATCTAGCACATTGTCTTGTTGAGCTATTTGTAGTGGCCCTTTCGGGATTGACAAACTCTTGCATTAATTTTCAGAATTTTATGTCAATTTACAGATCCAAACCTAAGCGCACCTGTCAACCCTGCTGCTGCTAGACTTTGGAGTGATCAGAAAGGTAATATTGGGTTTGCTGTTGGTTCAAATAACAGTTTTGTGAATTACTCGAAATTGCTGAATAGTGCTTCCTCTGTATTCTGCAGAGTATAGGAAGATGGTAGAGAAGCCTCCCCAATATGGACGTGAGATGAGATATCCTGATCGATTTGGAGGGCGCGAGGAAGGTTTTGATATAGCTAGGTTTGAGGAACGTTCTTCCTTCCGGAGGGCATGATTAATGCCCCATTACTCAATTGTATAGTAGAAGTTGTCTTAGCTGTTGCTATGATAGAACAGCTCTTGTACAAGTAACTTGAACACAAAACTGGAATCCCCACGTGCTCTTGGATTTTTCACAGCCTTGAGTCGTAGATTGCAAGTTTGAAATTCTGTGATCTCATATACTACACGAAGTGATTTGAATGATTAGGCGACAGATTTTCACTAACAAAGGTTTGTTTTGTGAAAGGGAGAACAAACATACAAATTATTTTACACCAGAATTTGCAGGTACTGGTGAAAGAACATACTCTTAAGTTAGCTCCCAACAGGGCGTTTACTACTTGGGCTCGGGGCTACTACCCATTCACAGATAATTGAGTTAACCTCCTCTGGCAGTTCGTCGTGAGGACAATGACCTGGCATTTCAAAAACAATGAGATATTAACTTCTACAAAATTTTAGAGCATAAACCAGAAGAGAGATGGGGGAGAGAATCTTTCTGTAGTATTTTACCCACCAGCATCCAATTTCTTGATTAGGAACCCATCACAATGCTCTTTAATCATAGCCACTTTTTGATTTAGAGTTGTATTCTCTGTAGAACATTAATAGTTTCAATCTTACTTTAGTGAATGGCGCAGAGGAGTACTGAATAACCCCACCCCATGAAGAACAGAATTGTGACAATCTCATTTTTGTAAATGTGCTTAAAGGAAGATCACAAGGACTGTTATATCAGACGGAATATAGATTTTGTTAAACAACATACCACCAATTGAGTTCCCAACAAGATGCACCGGTTCACCCACAACTTCAAGACTGAAATCTCTAAGCATTTCAGACCACATGAGTTCAGTGTACACAATATTTGGCTTCTCTGATTTCCCAAATCCTAAAAGTGTAATGCCTCAAACTCGGTTTCCACCTCCAGCGATCTGACCTATATTGTACAGGCAGATATCAGGACCTTCATGATCAACAACGGTATACTGACATTTCTAATACGTACACTATACGGCTCATAGGGTTTTTTTTTTTTTTCTATATAAAAAAAAAATGCGTTCGTACGTTGCATGTTGATCTAGGTTGGGCGATTTGAACATCTCATACGTTTTCACACTCTCACTGCCGACTCATGATGTGTAGGGTTTAAAGGTTAGATTCCTACTAAATGGGAGCAAAGTTGTGTTGCTTACAATGAAGGTCAAGTTGTGTTAAGCAACCCCAAATAGAGTTTCAGAGATTTATTAGGCTTAGCAAAGATAGTTTACTGGGGAATTCGAAGAGTAAATTGTAAAAAATTTAGATTTTTTATGATCACCGCCTCTTAAATTGAATGTTGATGATCATGAACGTGTTCGCCATGTCCACGAGGAAGTGGGTGCAAACTTTAGGAATCTACCTAGGGTTATTGTTTGTGCTGATAATATAGTTTTGAGTAAAAACTTAAAATGATACCTAAATTATTGCGAAAGGTACTTTTTGGTACTTAAGAATTTTTTTTACTTAATACGGTACCTCAAGTATTGCACCGTTAATATAGTACCTTCGTTAGTTTTTCCGTTAAAGTCGTCTACATGGCATGAATAAATACCCAAAATGGTACCCAACCTATTTCAAAAACATTTTTTAGAACTTTTTTTCTAATACTTCAAATAAAATATCTGAATTTAGTTTATGATACCAAAACATATACTAGTTAAACTCATAAAAAAATTATTGTTATTATTATTATTATTTTGATAGTAATAAAAAAATATTATTATTTTGATATATCAATATTTTCTTTGTAAAAAAAATCTACAAATTTATTATGTTTATAAAGGAAGTCCAATATTTGGTAATTGTTCAAGGAAGGTTAATTCCGTAACTTCCGTGGTGTGTCTTGTCCTAATAAGACTAGTAGTCTAGATACTCTATTAGATAGGGAATCCCTGATCACCAGGGATACTTGATGTAATGCCTATATAAAGGTCTCCTTATCAATCAATAAAGAGAGAGTTTACTATCATCTATTTCTCCTACAACACGTTATCAGCACGTTGCTCTAGCCTCCCGTCTAATAGCCCTAAAAACCCTAATTCCGAATTTTTTTTTCGAAACCCTAACCTACCGTCGGCCGCCGATTCTTCCCTTCGGCACCGTCGGCCTCTTCTCAGCAGCATCTGCGCTGCTCGCCTGCCGCGCTGTACCTTCGCGTACTGCTCCTCCTCTGCCTCTCGGCAGACAACCCGCTCGCCAGCAGCCCTCCCTTGCGTGTTACTCTTTGCACGCATCCCTCGAAGACCAAAATTGCTCGCAAGCCAAGCAAGCGGTCCGCGAAGCCTTATTCGTCGCTAAGAAGAAATCAAGAAGAATCGAAGAAAACAAGCTTCCCCAAGAGTCAAGTTTCGTTTGATCAAGCTTCTCTTGAAGAGGTAAATATTTTATAAACGTTCCCGCTTCTGAAATTTCAATAGTTGGGTTTTGTTTTCTCTTCCGGGACCTTTCCGTGTCCTTGCTACCTCATCCCGATTCTATCGCTTCTCGGGACGGCATACGGGGATTTAGTCACCCCGGTGCCAACGTTTATTGGGGTAACTGTGATGTTACCGGCCACCGTTATGCTTGTGACTGTGATGTCACTGTGAACCATAACGTATTCTTTTTTGAAAAGAAAACAAAGGGAAGATATCGATTGTGACTTGAAGTCACGTTAAGCATCGATTTATGTGACCATGATATATCTTGGCATTGTTCTAAAAGAACAATCAAACTTGATTAGTATTCAAATATACTAACGTCTCCCTGTTTGTGTTCTGTAGATGGCTGACACTCAGCGTCCAGAATTTGACATCTTGGATGTCCAAGGCAAGGAATACAAGAGGTGGATCTCAGATGTAGAGAACACCTTCATTGGTAAAAGATTTACCGCCACCATCAACCCTCCTGAGGATGAAAGCTTACACGCTTCTCCTGAACAGAAAGCACAAGCCCTGATATTTCTCAGGCGCCATATCCATCCAACGCTCAAGAAGCAATACCTGAGGAAAACTGATCCCAAAGAGCTATGGGATATCCTCAAGGACTGCTTCGACAATGTGCATGACGCACAACTCCCAGACCTCATGTCTGATTGGGAGCAAATCCGCTTATTGGATTTTGATTCTGTCCAGGAATATCATCAGACTATGCTAAACTTGCAATCTGATTTGAGCTTTTGTGGGGTCGAAAAGACCGATGATGATATGATGGAGAAGACTTTCACGACGTTCCCAGAATCTGCGTCCATGTTGTCGCATCAGTACCGCGATCTCCGTGAGAAAGGCACTATCAAAACCTTCAGTGATTTGATGAATGTGCTTCAAAGAAAGGAGAGGTACTATGAGTTGATTCTTACCACCAATAAGAGGCCTCGAGGACCGAAATTCATTGCGGAATCTCATCAAGCCCGTGGTAAAGCTTTTAAGCAAAAGCATCAACCTCATGAACGTCAAGCACCGCCACCACGTACGCCAAGAGCAACACGTGGCGGACGAGGAGGGAGAAGAGGCGTCGGCCGTGGCTGACAACTTTCTTGGACAAGGGATGGTGGCAGCGCCGCCGCTCCCAGAGGGAGGAACAGTTTTGGTTCCGGTCCCAGGCGTGGTGGCCATACGCTGAACAATGCTTCGGCTCCTTGCTTCAAATGTGGCTCTAAAAATCATCTTCAACGCGATTGCACAGCAAGTAGAGAGATTCAAGCCGCTTACAAGAAACACAAACAATACATAGAACAAGAAACACACTATGTAGGAGATTTTGAGGAAGAAGAATACGATGAGGAAGATACGAACTTCGCCATCGATGACTTCCAACCTACCAAGAAACGTAGGACTCAGGAGTATGATACTCCGGATTATGAATAAGTATTTGACTTAGGTCATGAGATACATGTTCAAGTTTGATTTTGATTGTTATTTTGACAGAATATAGTCAATAAATCACGACTTTGTTCGATAAGTCGCTCTATTTAGAACAACCTTGATGTATTTTTGAGTTGTCATCAATAAAATCTCTCTTATTCTACGAATGATTTGAGATTTTTACATCCCTGAAAGCAAAATTGGTTCAATGCGTCCAATTCTGAATGGCATAATTATTTTGAGTTCACCAAAATTCTGGTGATGTTAACTCATATCCGAAAAAGATCATAATGAAAAAAAAAAAAAACGAGAGATCCGCGATGCGCAATCCGCGATCCGCGATCCGCGATCCGCCAGGCCTCGATCGCCATGGCTATTCTCCAACTTAGCCGAGATCCGCGATACATGATCCGAGATCCGCGATCCGCGATCCGCGATCCGAGATCCGCGATACGCGATCCGCGATCCGCGATCCGCGATACGCAATCCGCTATTCGCCAACTTGGCTGCGATCCGCGATCAGCCAACTTGGCCGCGATCCGCGATCCGCCAACTTGGCCGCGATCCGCCAACTTGGCTGCGACTCGCCAAGCCTCGCTCGCCAAGCCTCGCTCGCCAATGCCACTAAGCGCTTGGCCGCGACTCGCTAGGCCTCACTCGTCATGGCCACTCGCCAGCTTGGCTCAGCACCGAATCCGGTTTTTGTAACCAACAATCGATAGCCTATCGAACAAATGCAACTTTTGCATCAATGGCTCGGCAACGACATGTCTTCGGACTCGCCATGCTTCGGATTTAGCTCAACCGTCGCATCGCATTGCCTCAATGCCTGACCGACCACTCGCCTTGCTTCGGCTCGGCCTCAGGGTAGCTTCGGCCTTACCACAGCTTTGGCTTTGGCTTGGCCCCGGCCTTTGCCTTGGCCTCGGCCTTGGCTCGGCCATGCCACCTACGACGGTGTCCGGTCTCAATCTCTGACCTAGGCTATGATTATCAATGTTGATATTCGGTGATTAAAATGAGGCTTATCTCTTTCTCTCAAGTTATGTCGTTGCCATGGCTATGTTATTGGCCTTCATGCACTTCATTTTGTGATGATATATTGCTTCAGTACACTTACTTTACAGTGTTCGCCAAAGTCTAAAGTAGACTATTGATTCAATTTACATTGTTTTTGTAGATGTATCAAGGCGAGATTGAGTGTTTGTTGGATTGTGCAACAACTCACACGATTCTGAGGAATCGGCAATTGTTTTCGGATTTTACGCCAAGAGAATCATCGTTATCTACGATGACAGGAACTGGACCCGTAATTAAGGGTCGTGGCACTGCTCAATTCTTATTGCCAAATGGCACTGAAATTCGGGTAGAGGACGCCCTATATGCGCCTAAGGCGCCAAGAACCTTGCTAGCTTTCAAGGATGTGCGTGACAACGACTATCACCTCAACACTTATGTTGAAGATGGAACTGAATATCTGTTGATCATCTCCACTCAATCTATGCGCACTCGCATTGTGGAGAAGTGTAAGCGAGTTCGAAATGGCATGTATTTCACAACCATTCGAGCCAACGAATCTCATATTGTTATATTATGTGATTCTGATGCTTATAAGCTTTGGCATGATAGACTCGGTCATCCGGGTCGTGATCTGATGATCCGTATTTTGAAATGCTCCCACGGTCATCCATTTTTCAGATCACAAAAGCACAGAGGACTCCCCGGCCTCGGTTCGGCCGCCATGCCGTCGATAGCCACCTTTCGGCTCCAAGGAGAGGTTCGGCCTCCTCCTGCTTCTCATGCTTCTGTAGCGATGTCTAATGCTCATCGTTCGTTTTGCAAAGCTTGTTCACTAGCAAAACTTCAAGCAAGACCATCTTTTGCTATTGATAATAAACAGAATATTCCATTCCTACAACGAATACAAGGTGATATATGTGGACCTATAACACCAGAATGCGGACCATTTAGATATTTCATGGTTCTGGTTGATGCATTAATGCGTTGGTCACACGTAGCGTTGTTGTCCACGAGGAATGCTGCATTTGCTAAACTCCTAGCTCAGATCATTAAGCTTCGGGCTCACCACCCGGACAATCCGATTAAGTCAATCTGACTGGATAATGTTGGAGAGTTTACCTCAAAGTGTTTTGATGACTATTGCATGTCAGTTGGGATTGAAGTTGAACATCCCGTGCCCCACGTTCATTCTCAGAACGGTCTTGCAGAAGCCGCTATCAAGAGACTACAGCTTGTAGCTAGGTCTCTTGTCATGGCCACAAACTTGCCGGTTTCGGCATGGGGATATGCAATACTACATGCAGCTATGCTTATTCGTCTACGACCCACAGATAGCCAACCATTTAGTGCGTACCAGTTGGTAACTGGTTACGAGCCTGATATTTCGCATCTGCGTACTTTTGGTTGTGCCGTATATGTGCCTATCACGCCTCCACTGCGTACCAAGATGGGTCCACAACGACGATTAGCTATTTATGTTGGATATGAAGCACCAACAATTGTCCGCTACATAGAGCCTATGACAGGTGATCTGTTTACTGCAAGATTTACAGATTGTCACTTTGATGAGACATCATTCCCGCCGTTAGGGGGAGATGGGGCCGCATCCGTCCCAAGTGAACGTCAGGAATTGACGTGGTTCTCTCCCACTATGTCTCATTATGATCCCCGTACGTCTCAGTGTGAGACCGAAATACAACGCATATTGGAACTACAAAAGGTGGCGGATACGATGCCCGACTCCTTTACTGATATTGCGAAAGTGACAAGATCAACCATACCTGCTGCGAATGTACCTGCCAGGCTCAACATTCCTCGCCATGCGCGAGCACGCGCCGCCGGTCTCGGACCCGCAGCCCTAGGTGCCGTCGGCAGCCTAGGCTCGGCACCTCCAAGTGGAGGGCCGGCGTCAAAGTCGGATCCTCCTAGAAAGAGGGGGAGACCAATCGGTTCCAAGGACAATGTACCTAGAAAGAGGGCATGTGTCCAGGCACAAAGCGATCCGTTCATCATCGATACTGTGACGCCGTCACACGAGATTGTCTCCGACTATACCTATGTCCAAGAATCAACTCTGAATCATATGGGGGACGCCTCAGACTCACCGTTGATGTTGGAGAACAAGGAAATCTCACTAAAATACTTATGCATGCACAATCTTATGGAAAGGAATTCCATGTATATCGATGATGCATTCGCCTACGCCGTTGCTCAAGAAGTCATTGATGACGACGATATGGAACCGCGCACTGTTGATGAATGTCAACGTAAGGCGGATTGGCCGAAGTGGGAAGAAGCAATCTAGGCTGAACTAGACTCTCTAAAGAAAAGACAAGTATTCGGACCGGTTGTGCCTACACCGCCGAACGTGAAGCCTGTTGGACATAAATGGGTCTTTGTCAGAAAGCGCAATGAGAATGGTGAAGTCCAACGATATAAAGCTCGACTCGTGGCGCAAGGTTTTTCTCAACGCCCTGGAATTGATTATGAGGAGACGTATTCTCCTGTCATGGATACTATTACCTTCCGATACTTAATAAGTTTGGTAGTTTCAGAGAGACTCAATATGCAGCTTATGGATGTTGTAACAGTGTATCTCTATGGGGATCTAGATACGGAGATGTACATGAAAGTGCCAGAAGGACTCGTTACCCAAGTCAAGTGAGCAAAAACCACGAAGTTCATTTGCTATCAGGTTGAGACGATCTCTATATGGACTTCGACAATCTGGTAGGATGTGGTACACACGGTTAAGTGATTACTTGATTGGGAAATGATACAAGAATGATGAGTTGTGCCCTTGTGTGTTCATAAAGAGAACAAGTTCAGGATTTGCCATTATAGCCGTCTATGTTGACGATATGAACATCATTGGAACTCTAAATGAGATCAATGAGACCGCTAACTATTTGAAATCCGAATTCGAGATGAAAGATCTGGGAAGGACTCGGTTTTGCCTAGGCTTAGAACTAGAGCACCGAAGTGGTGAAATCTTTATACACCAATCTGCATACGTCCGAAAGATGCTCAGGCGATTTAACATGGACAAAGTTATGCATCCTACAGGCACTCCCATGGTCGTTAGAAGTCTGGATATCAACAAAGATCCCTTTCGTCCGAAAGAAGATGACGAAGAGGTCTTGGGAGCTGAATATCCATATCTTAGTGCAATAGGAGCTCTGTTATACTTAGCTCAATGTACTAGACCAGACATTGCTTTCTCAGTGAACTTGTTAGCTAGATTTAGGTCTGCGCCAACACAACGTCATTGGGTTGGAATCAAGAACATCTTTCGATACCTTCAAGGAACCCTTGACATGGGCTTGTACTATCGATACACTCATCAGAATTCGACACCTAGTCGATCTCTTACATCCAACAGCACAAACAGTGGCTCGGATCGCCATCCGCCAGTCATATCCGCCAAGACTGGCTTTGGCTCATCCATCCGCCATCCTGCAGCCATATCCGCCAACTTATCCGAACCCGAGGATGCTAAGTCGTGGTCCCGATACGGCTTTGGCGATACCCCCTCCTACTCAGATACACCAAATGATATGATGGTAGGATTTGCTGATGCTGGATATTTGTCAGATCCACACAATGGACGTTCCCAAACCGGTTATGTTTTTACCATTGGGAATACGGCGATATCTTGGAGATCAACCAAGCAAACCCTTGTTGCTACCTCCTCGAACCATGCTGAGATTATTGTACTACATGAAGCAGTCAAAGAATGTGTTTGGCTTCGCTCAGTTATATCTCACATTCGAGAGTCTAGTGGACTTGAGTCTACTACAATGGGACCAACTTGCATATTTGAAGATAATGCAGCATGCATTGAGCAGATGAAGTTGGGATACATCAAGGGTGACAATACTAAACACATTTCGCCTAAGTTCTTCTACAATCAGCAGCAGCAAGAGACTTTGAATATCCAAGTGAAGCAAGTCAGCTCAGAAGATAATGCAGCTGATCTGTTCACCAAGTCTCTACCCAAATCTACATTTGTGAAGCATGTAAAGCGCATTAGTATGTGTCGCTTATCCGAACTCAAAGACTGACTGACTATCAGGGGGAGTTCTCGTCTAGACTTCAGGGGGAGTCTAGTTATGCATGTCTCACATACTTGTAGTTGGTGCGTTGTACTCTTTTCCCTTAGACCATGCTTTTATTTTTCCCTTAGACCATGCTTTTATTTTTGCCCAAGAGGTTTTTGTTTGCTGGCAAAGGTTTTAACGAGGCAACGGTTCATGCACCATTGAGGACGCGACACAAGGGGGAGTGTTCAAGGAAGGTTAATTCTGTAACTTCCGTGGTGTGTCTTGTCCTAATAAGACTAGTAGTCTAGATACTCTATTAGATAGGGAATCCCTGATCACCAGGGATACTTGATGTAATGTCTATATAAAGGTCTCCTTATCAATCAATAAAGAGAGAGTTTACTATCATCTATTTCTCCTACAACAGTAATGACATAATATACGTTTATAATAACAGTATTTATAGACATCTCTATCATAAGGATAAAATAAAACATATAGCTATATATTTTGTTTATAAAAGAAAGTATATTTAAGAGTTATAATAAAATAATATGTGTGTATGTGTTTAAGTTATATATCTCTAACCATTGATCATAACTAAATTTCGAGTTTAAAAAAATAAACTAAATTTTGAGGAAAAAAAATTGTTACCTGCGCTGAACCCCGTAATCAGGCAATTGCATCCTCAACAAGGTAGGATATTGACGTTTTGTGTAGACAAAAGGTTTTAAGGATTTCCAGACTAATATAAGTTTTCTGGTCCGATCGAAATGAGATATATGCAAGTTGGAAATGTCGTAGTTGTTCCCGTTTCACGTGCATCAGTGTATACATTAGGTCTAGCTCACAGGGGCTTAGCTGGTGATGATCCTTTATTTGAGCTGCTCGAAGAAATGCATTTGCCGAATGGATGTTTGAAGATGGAGAGTATGTATGAGTTCCTTATCAAATTTGAGGTGTTTGTTTAAATCTGAGAATCTAATTTATTTTCTTGTTTATGAGAACTGCAGCCCCTCTATTATCTCTTGCTTAGAGCATCCGCACCCATGTTTTGGTCTTGCTCAAGTACCTGGTGGGCCCAGAAGTAAAATTTGTTTCAAGTAAATGAAAATCAAATTTTGCTCAACCAAATCGATTTTTTCACACACCCATTAACAATTTGCTTGAGCAACTCAGTTTTATCTTGTTGTGAAATGATTAAAAAAATTTTACCGGATAGATTAACCACCAATTTTTCTTGAAATTGAAATTACATGAAATTGAAATTACATTGAAAATTGAAATTACATGAAATTGAAATTACATTGAAATTGAAATTACATGAAATTGAAATTTAAATTACATGAAATTTAAATTTAATACAATACCATGACTATCATGGAAATAACATACGACCCGGGTGATAACAATCCGAATATGTTTCATCGGTAGGTTGATCTTCACTAGCTCCTCCTTCATTAAGGATTTCTAGTTTCCTCTTGGTAAAATACTTTTTTAAGATTGGGGTCATAGCCTCCAAATTCATTGTCATGATCCTTGTGTCATTCTCTTGTTTCTTCAATTGTAACTCTTCTTCCGCCCTTGCTTCCTTCCGCTTTTGAATCTCTATGTACTCCGCGTAATAGTTAAGCTCGGCCTCATTTTGCGCTAGCCTCTTGGTGTGCCATGATGCTTGGTCACTTGCAATAGTATGCAAAACCTCAACTCGTTGCTCAATAGGAGTCTTACCATGTTTCTTTAGGCGCCTAGCTTCCTTTGCCGCCTTGGTTCCCATTGGTCTAGGCGGACTCGAGACAGCGGGCGTGTTGCTTTGAGGTGTCTCATTCAATTGGTCATCATTCAAATTGATGGCTGGAGATGATTCGGTTGCGGAAGGAGTAGCATCTTAAGTACTTGCATATGGAGATGGAGTAGTTGGTAGGACGGGAGCGAAAGATGGATGATCCTTAACCACTTCTCAACATTCAAAATGTGTAAACTTTTTCTTCTTGGCATTATAGTAACATGATTGAGCTTGTCGTTCCTAATAAAAACGTATATTAGGTTCATATTTAATTACATAATTCCAACAAATTAGATACAATTTAAATTTAACCAAATTAGATATATTAAAAAAAATAATGTAAACAATGCTACATATTTAAACAAATTAGATACAATTTAAATTTAACCAAATTAGATATAGTAAAAAGAAATAATGTAAACAATGCTACATATTTAAACCAATTTAATACATAAATCACATAATTTAATTAGATATATAATTGAATAAAAATTATAATATATCATAAAAGAATGTAAACTTACTAGGTCCATTAACGAAGTGCCGCTAGCTATACGTTGATGTGCACCCGCCAAACATTCTCCCCATTTTTGCAAGAGTAGCTTGAACTTGTTGTAGTGCGAAGCGACGGCGATTCGGGTCCTCGGCTCTTTTGGAAGTTTCTCACCGGGTGCTAGCTTCCAATTTTCCATATAATCGGCAAAAATTGTCTCCCACAATTTGTCCCTCTTTTGTTTGTTACCGTCATATTCATCAACGCTATGACGGACAAAAGAGATGCACATTTGTAAATCTTCGGAAGGAAGCCAATGGGAACCCATTGTTTTGGGAAAAAATGCTAAACGACTTGAGAGAGGAGATGAAAGAAGATGTGAAATTTGTTGTACACAAATTGGTGTGAGTTGATTAAAAATTGAAGTAGTATTTATAGGCAAATTTTTGGGAGAGTTTTGAAATTTTTGGGATTTTTTTACTATTTTTTGGGTTTATTTCCGTTCTGATCAAATAGTAGCCGTTGCCGTTGAATTCTGACTGTTGGATCAAAATTTCGGATTCAAATGGAAGGCCCAGATTCATTCGACCGTTGCTTTTTTTTTACTGGTCAGACGGCCACGTGGCAGCCTATCATTAGCTGTATTTAAAACAGCCATTGTTCATCATCTTCCTCAAGCTTGACGATTTTACGGTTTGTGAGAGAGAGAGAGAGAGGGGAGGAATTAGGGATTGGGTGTGAGAAAGAGAGATGAAGGGGGTGTGAGAGAGAAGGTGGTGTGAGAATCCTTAAATCACCACACCCCCTAGGACGCTGCGTGTTTTAAGCGATACTGCCCCCGTGCTCGCATCGGGAATGATATAAGATCCAATTAAGTGCAGGAAGTATGCCCTGCGGTACTCTGTCCACTCAGGACTGTCCTCACCTACCACCATATTGGCAAAGGTATCCCTTAGCCACTTAAGCCTAACCTTGGCCTTTTTTATAGCCCCACTCATAGAAAAATTTGGAAATGCAGAATTAAAGGCGTCTTCTTTGAGTTTAACAGCACCTATTACTGGTTGTCCAGTAACTGACAACCCAGTAAGCATATATACATCTACTAAGCTAAAGTAAAAGGAAATGCCATTAACAACAAAACATCTTCGCTCTTGGCTATATAACACTTCAAATATGTCCAGTAAACATCTATCTATCCTCATTGACGATTTTACCTTTTTGTAACAAACTTCCTTTTCCCGTTCTATTACTTTCTCTCTTGCTTTATTTATTTCACTTTCCTTCGGTCATAATTGTACTTTTGCAGACTTTTGTCATCGGATACGTGATCGTTTTCCAGAGTTGGAAAGATTGGTTTTCAAACTCAAGTATAATGTTTATCCGGATCCTACTTTTTACCATCTTGAAAATGAGGTTGATATGAGCATGATGTTTAGAGTTTTGGGACGATATAAATATGATTTTGTTGATGTGGATGTTCATTGTTTGGATGTCAGTTCTTCTGTTTCGGAAAGTGTAGTTAGTAATAATGTTAGCGATGAGACTAGTGTTTTGGTCGAAGAGAATGAACTTTTGGGTTGTTATATGCGTGAAGATCCGAAAATGTATCTTTCTAAAGGATGGAAGTCTTTTATTCACTCTAAGGGTCAGATGTTTGAGGGTGGGGTAAAAGAGTTTAGGCTGAAGTTGCGGATGAATGCCGTGGAGGTTGGTTTTGAGTATGATTTTGAGAGAAATAAGCCAGAACGTGTTGTTGCTTTCTACAAGAAAAAACATTCTGAAGTTTGTAATTGGTGTGTGAAGGCATTTTTATGCAGGTATAGTTACATTAGTCGTTACACAGATTTTGTATAGTTACATTTATTTTGTTCATGTTGAATAAAATAAATGGTTAATATGTATTATACGCTTTACGTAAAAGTCTCATCACTTATCACATTTTTTGTTAACATAGAAGTTTATGTAAATATCGTAGTGGTTTTTACTAGGTAGCAAGTTTGACGATGAAGTCAGTACTATATAATGATTTTTTTTAATTTTTTTTTTGTGATGAATGTTTGCTACATTAACATATCATTTGATTAGTGCTCGGATCATACAAACGTACTAAAGAGTTCTCCCAACCAATGACAAGTGCATATAAACCCTCAGGAGACCAAGGAGCTCGATATCATGACCATAAACCAAATTCGACCGACTTGTGCATTAAGATCAGGGAAACAAACTCTAAATCTCCTCGAGACCAATTGAGATCACATTGTGCATTCCGGACAGTCTTGATTAGAAACGTGGGGCTTAGAGAAGGTTCTTGAAGTCATTGTTGGTCCAACATCGATGAAGTAGCTAAAGCTTAGTTAAGACGAAGAGAATGAAATTTGTGTGACCATATATTTTTTAGGATTATACGGGTTTTTATACTTTTTAAAGTATACAGTATACTCGTAAAACTTTTCACACAAATCTCATCAAGTTTCACTTTTTACATTCGATTCCTTGCTTATCACCCAATTAAAAACCCTACTTCCTGCGATCCCCAAAATCTTGGCCACAGTTGCTTATCGATGTCCTCTAGATTCCCCTACTCCTAATGATTACCCATTCAAACCACCATTCGTCAAATTCGACCCTCCTGCCCCTTTTCACCCCAATGTGGATTACCTCTGTGGCAGACTTTACTTGGAATTTCTTCTAGAGGTATTTACTTGCTGGAAGATAACCACTATTTAGTTGTAACATATTTAGCACATTGTATCGCAGAGCTATTTGTATTGGCCCTTTCATGGGACACTGAACACTTGCATGATTTTTCAGCATCTTACGTCAATTGACAGATCCAAACCTAAGTGCACCTGTCAACCACGATGCAGCTAGTCTTTGGAGTGATCAGAAAGGTAATATTGGGTTTGGTTTGGTTTGATTTATATGACTGTTGTTTCATTGTTTGAAATCACTGAATATTGCTTCCTCTTTCTGCTGCAGAATATAAGAAGATGGTGGAGAATAAAGCCAAGCCTCCGCAATATGGATTAGAGGAGAGAAGTCCGAGAACCAGTGATCGATGTGCAGGGCAAGAATGCTGTTTGCGAGAGGATAGTAAGGCGGGTTCTAATGACCTACATAGGTGGTAGGTATGCTTCCTTTAACAAAACAAAACGTATAATCAACGGCATGGTTAATGTCCATTACTCAGTTGTATAGTAAAGGTTCTCTGGTAGAGCAGCTCTTGTACGGGAAACTTTGTGACAAGTTGACTCACTGCAACGCCGAAATCCCACTCGTCTTGGAATTCTCACAGCCTTGAGTTATTTAAATCTCCATGATCTCAAGTAAGAATTATTTGAACTTACTTTTTGTACGAAGTCATCTGAATGATTATGCGACAGATTATTACTAATAAATGTTTGTTTTGTGAAAGGGATAACAAACAAACGAATTATTGAGAGAATTTGCAGCCACCGGTGAAAGAACAAACACTATTAACTTAAAAAAAATTCCTACTTAATGCTCCCAACAGGGCGTTTACTACTCAGGGTTACTACTACCCATTCACATATAATTGAATTTACTTCCTTCGGAAGTTCATCGTGAGGACAATGACCTGTCATTACAAAAACACTGAGTTAACTTCAGAGCATGGTCCAGAAGAGAAGGGAGGGGAATTTTTCTGTAGTATTTTACCCACCAGCATCCAATTCCTTGACTATGAAGGACCCATCACAATGCTCTTTAATCATAGCCACTTTTGATTTGGAGTTGGATATTGGGTCTCTCATTCCCTGTAGCAAATTGTTATGAGTAAGGATGAAAAGGGAAAAAGAAAGATCATATGATGGAAGAGAGATATCACTGTACTTTTCTCTACTTGTTACCTGGATTATGAGAACCTTATCCTTGAATCCTTTTAACAGATAATTAAGAGGAAGTGAGAGATTGAAGCTAAACACACTTTCTAGGACCACCGCCACTCCAGGATCATATGACTGTTGTTTAGGTTAAGGAAGATTTTGACAAGATTAGAAATGCTCTTGAAAGCTGTATTAAAAAAGTAAAACAATGATGTGGTTGCTAGTGAACTGGTAGAAAATACTTAATGGGAAAAAGGATACTGCTCTTAGCATTTCATTGATAAGCCAATTGTCCACTCGCTCTGTTTTCTGCAGGAAACTCAGCGAAGGTACTAAAATAAGAAAAACGAGCTGCAACACAAGTGACCTAAAATGAGAGAGCGATAGAGACAGACTAACATTTGGATAGCAATTCTGCACTATGTCCTTGAGTTGAAACCTTAGGTAGAACAAAAGAAATCGAGCACCCAGCCATGAAGCCCCTGACGTTTTTCTTTCCTGAAAAGGAGAAACATATGATAAAGTTGTCTATCATACTCAAGATCCTCTAAGTTTTAATCATACTTACTTTATTGAATGGCGTGGAGGAGTATGGAATAACCTCACCCCCAGTATTAATAAGAACAACAGAATTGACCAGATCAGGCCAAAGACGAGCAACAATTGCAATAATATAACCTGGAACAAACAAAGAAATTAGTGAGTATAAGATGGATAAGCTAAAGAAACTGTTTTTGTATGTCTAAGCATGCTAAAAGGAAGATCACAAGGATTGTTATATCAGACGAAATATACAATTTAGTACATAACATACCACCAATTGAATTCCCAACAAGATGCACTGGCTCACCAACAACTTCAAGAATGAAATCTCTAAGCATTTCAGACCAAAGGAGTTCAGTGTACACGATATTTGGCTTCTCTGATTTCCCAAATCCTAAAATTGTAACAGCCCAGACTCGGTTACCACCTTCAGCGATGTGACCTATGTTGTCACGGTAATGCTCCAAAAAGGCTCCAAAACCATGCACAAGCAGAATAGCAGGACCTTCATGACCAACAACGGTATACTGGCAAAATGATAGTATCTTAGTGTAAACATGCCAAGTCCAAAAAATTACTTCTAGCACGTAGTTTGCCAGATCAAAGCCATGGAATATCATTGAACCATTAAAGTATTAGTTTCTAACAGAACACCTGAATAAGATAGCCTTTCCATCTCCAAATACGAATCTGATATCTCCTATCATCACTTATCTGACTTTTTAGAGCCACAAGCCAATACCACTGCCACAAAAGAATAATCAGTTACTTAATACTTCAACTGTTATGCAAAAGTGCAAAACTACATTGAATTTCATAATATAGCCACCTCACAAGGTAATCTCAAAAGACGCACTTCAGTTGAAACATAAAAATATAATCTGGGCATGACTGATATAGCACCTCCATTGAGCACACTGAATCAACAGCGGCCGAAATTGTTGCTCCTGAACCGAAAGGAGATAGAAATCCACAGTTTCGTTCTTTGTCATGCTTGATAGCTTCAAAATATACTCTTCTTCTGGATAGGATGCCCAGAGAAAGGGCTGTACCAAAGAGAGTATTAAATGAAGCGCCATCCCGGCTTTCAGCATAGGGCATCCTTTCATGCACCCTGCAACATAATTTTGCCAAAAGAACTTCCTTTAATATATATATCGGAAAGTAACATATCATTGACCACATACTTTTGCCAGAAGTCGTCCCGTGATTCTCCATCCAAGTATCTCAAGTATGCACCCAAAGAATTCAATACTGTGCTCGTCTGACCTCCCATAGATTTTCCTTCTGTGGTGGCAAACACTTCATCACGAATCTCTGATTGGACCTGAACACACGTAAACCACGAATGGTTTACATTGCTTTCCCAGGCTTTAAAAGTTCTTCATCAATACTGTTTCAGCCAACATTACCTTGATTGAAGTCCAGCTCTCTGGCCTTTTGCATGGATTTGTGTTGACAAACTCCTTCAAATCATCAAATGTCGGCATAGGACCTAAATCATAGTACAGTTACCATTACCATCAGTACTATTACAAACTCTCTCGTTGCTAAAATTACTATCAAGTAGAAGTATAATCAGAAGCATAAAGCATTAAGAGTCTCGGAACCTTACCCCAGTCCAACTCCATTGCACTACCAGAAAATGTAGCTGGCGGAAGCGGCATTGTTATTGGTAATCGAAGTTTAGTAAAGTCATTGTAGGAATCAGGTATATCCCTCAAGCTCTACACAACCACACAACAGCCAAGTTAGCACACTCTTCATAAACCAAATAAAAACCAACCAACACGATTAAAACTACCTTCACATCATAAAACGGTGTCCGCCACAGCACAAACTCCGGTGCAGAAGGCTGCATTGTTCCCAATCTGTCCTCAACAGCACCAACCATCTCCCTTAAACCATACTCCACCTCCTCCTCAGCATACACAGTGCTCACAACACGAACCTGTTCCAATTCTCTACAATGAGTCCATTCACTACTTCAAGTACTCTCTCATACACATTAACTAATCAAAAACTCGAACACTAATATCTTCTCTAAATTCAACAAAAATTTAACAACCTTTTCTACAATCTCTTGTATCACATTCTCTGCATTCCCAAATCTCACCATCAAGTTCGTACCTTTATATCTCAAACACTCTCTCAAATCCTCCAAAGCAACCACCACCATTTCCAGCATTTCATCTTCAAAACCTAAACATTTAAATCACACTCCAAATCAATTTCACTATACGTATTCGTATACTGACCGGAGTAGTGTGTGTATACATACGGTGAGACTTACGGGAGAGAATACGGTGGTCGAAGACATAGAGAGGAATAGCTCCGGAGTGGTCGGCGGCGGCGAGGAGAGCTGGATGATCGTCGACTCGGAGGTCGTGCTTCAGCCAGACGACGGCGGCGCCGGTCTTCGCTGCGGCGTTGACTGAAATTTGAGCTCGGAAACGGCGCCGTTTTGGTGAGTAAAGGTTGGTTCTTGAGGAGAAGAAAAGCGAGGGAGAGTAATGGAGAGTGAGTGAAGCCATTACAGGCCATTAATGGAAAGCCAAGGTTTTTATTTGGGGTTAAAATTTTGGGAGATGAAAACTAAGATATTTAAAGGGATATATCTGTATACACGTTCATATTTTTATATTTGTATATTTTAAACTGTTTAAAAGTTGAATTAATTAATAAAAATTATCTTTATAAAAATTCAGAATAAATCAAAATCGTTTGCTCATATCAAACAAATGATAAACTGTCTATTTATTTAATACAATCAGTTAAGCAAATAATATTTGTTTACATTCATTTTTTACAGAGAATATCTTTATTAATTAATTCAACTTTTAAACAGTTAAAATCGTTGATTACGTTACTCAAGATACGTAAATTAGAGTATGGACGCATATTTGTATGGACACAAGTATTTTCTAAATTTAATTTTTTTTTTTTTTAATCAAATTGTTTCTGTGGAGGAGAAATCTCGTTGTTACCTACGTAGTATGAATACGACTACATTCGGCGCGTATTAGACACGTGTGGATACGCGATATACGAGCTTCGGATACGCATGGCTACGCTCGGACATACGTAATTATAGAACGGAAATTGGAAACGAGGGGGTAAGGATGACAATTAGCCCTAAAAAAAACGACGTGCCGTTTGTGTGGCTGAGTTGGACTGTAAAAGGGTGCGAAATTTTAGGATTAACGAACTAAAATAACCGAAAATGGCGCTATCCTATCATCTTGTTCCTCAACTCCGGTTCACCAAAACGGTGCGTTTCAATGTGAGGTGCGAGACGACGCCGACGGAGCCGCCGGAGGTACCGGCGAAGAAACCCAGTTCGCAGGGGATGGGATTCGGGTCGTCGGCGAGTTCTGGGGGGAGTTCGAATGTGGGTTCGAAGCAGAAGAAGGGGGGGAGGGCTTCGATTATACGGCGGTCGCCGGTGGAGAAGCCGGTGCTGTTTAGTAAAGAGGAAGAGGCTAAGGCTAAGGAGATGGGGAGTAATGAGAGTGCTTTTGTGGTGGCTTGGTTGGGGCTTGGTGGTGTGATTCTAGTTGAGGGTCTTGTTCTTGCTACTTCAGGTATGGTTTAGTTCGGTCTTTTTAAGTGTTGTTTTTGGAGTTGGAGATTTGTGATTGCATTGTTGTTGGGTTGTTTACTAGTATCAGATTTAGTGTTATAAGTAACCGAGTGTTAGACTAAGATATGGTTTGGGGTGAAAGCTAAGTTAGTTATAACGATTTGTTTTCTAAATGACCCAAATTTGCACTGTGGTGATTATTTGTTGCATCTTTGGTTGTCTCAGTTCAACATCCAGGCCAGTTATTGCTCAGTTAGAACCCAATTACGTGTCTTGGTCGTTTCCGGATGTTTTGTACTAATTTGTGTCTCAACTTGAGACCACAGCTTTGAGCTCACAGAAAATAGGAGAATTATTGAATGTCAGTTTGATCGGTCTTCCGGATGATTAACACTATCAACTATCACACTATAATGGTAGCATCAGTTGAGATTAACCCAAACAATGATAACTTTCCAAAGACCTTTAATGTCATTCATGATTTTGTCTTTGACAATATAACACTCTGTTGCAAACCATTTCTTTCAGAGTATAACATATTTAGCTGACCAGTCAGATTATGTAAGTGTCTATTATCAGTTCTTTACATAATAGAAAAACCAGTTTGTTGTCCATATGTTTAATATCTTTGGAAGTGGATCTTTATGTATGAAGGGAACATGCAAATTGTTCGTAATTGAATTCAGAAGGCATGCTTTGCTCTCTTTTTCACATTTTTACTAATTTGTTAACTTGTATTTCAGGCTTCCTTCCAGAAGAGTGGGATAAATTATTTGTGAAGTATTTATATCCATCTTTTACGCCAACAGTCCTCTTGTTTATTGCTGGAACAACTGCATATGGAGTAATAAAGTACCTGCAGAATGAGGAACTTAAAGGTCAGAAATGATACTTACTTAGTATAGAGAGAAACTTTGAGGTACATGAGGAGGCAATTCAGTAGTCATTTAAGGTTGTACTTGATAGACAGATGAATATACTGAGAAATTGCAGACCACCTACAGTGCTCAATCAATCTGTTTATTGACCCTTAATTTATTGTTACACGCATCATGTGGGATCACTCAAGTCCCATGCTTATGGATCGGGAAACCTCATGATCTGATTTTTTGCATGTCATGACCAATGACCATCCAGTTAGTTCAGGTAGGAATCCAAACATATTCATGTCTCACAATTGCTGGTCCCTATTCCTCTATCTGCATCATCCTTGTAGGTCTTTTTACTTGTATCGTTTAGATTTAGACCATACTAATGTAGATAATAGTTAGAATCAGCAATTTTTGTCATCTAACATTCATCCTGTCATCTTTATCTGGTACTACAAGAGGCAGTTCATAATCGCACTACAAGTTTCTGTTCTGCTAGCTAATGATTTTTCATTTCCATTTTGCTTCTTCTTCCATATTGCAGTGACTAACCCTCATCATAGCTATTCATTGAGTTCTTTATCAGCTTGTGAGTTGTGACTAGAAACCGCGTTTCTCACCATTGAATTCTTGTTCTCCTTATGGTCTTTTATAAACTCCAGTCCATTACTTTAGTTATTAGAACTTCATCAATCTTTCATTGCAACCATGTCCATTAAATTAACAGCTCTGACCATAATGCTAACAAATGGTTTCATTACTGAACTGCACAATTTAACTTTGGTGCTCATGGGGGTGGCAAAGGCCTGCAGCACAAAACGATTATTGTGAAACAGCCATTACGAGGGCAAGAATCTAAACCTCACCTGTGCTAATATCCTAATCTCTCTCACCAATGCAGCTCACTAAAGATGAGGAAGTTTTGAGGTTTCAAGTTGGTAGTGCTTATTTGGTCAAAGACCCTACAGGTGGTGGGTACTGCACCCTTGGTACTAGAACCACTTTCAAGTTCTAAACTTGACCAATCCGAATTTATCGGATTATGGTCATCTAGGTCACATTCTGCTTGCCTTTAATAGGATCTGTCACTCCTTCAAAAGGACCACCCCAAATCATTCATTAACCGCGTTTCAGTTAGCTCCAGTTTCCCTATCTATTCACTGCTTCTGGGACTCAGCTTCATCAAAGTTGCGTGAGAGAATTAGATGACAATGAGTTCCAGGTCCCCCCCCCCCCCCCCCCCCCCCCCTTTTCTAGTTCTTCTTCTCTCTCTTTGCTGTAATATCTGAACAGAACCCAAGTTTTCGAAACCCGACCCTGAGTACTTTGAGGGCCATTAGTATAAGTGACCAAGTGTTACTGTCTCCAACAAGCTTCTTAATTCCCTAACCACCACACAGACATCCACCATGAATATGATAACCTAAACAAACCCAAAACTTCAAGCTTTGTGAAACTCAACTGGGGCATTGAGCTTTCTAATAGTTATCCACGGGGACCCAGAAGATGAGAATAATGGTGATCAAGTAAATTACAACACAGACAAAACAAAAGCATACAAAAGCTCAACCTATTTTATACATAAACAAGGCTTAGAGGTCAAAGATTATGCATCAGGCGCCGCTCACCACGTTATGATTCCTTGTTAAAATGTTGATTAAGATAATGAAAAGTGCTAAGCATTTTGAGTGACACTCCTGCTTGGCTACTCCAACAGTCCTTCTCTTCCATTCTAGGTCAAGCTTTTGGTGTTTTTGAATTGCAAGTTGATGCTTAAGAGTGAGAGCCAGCTGGTTTTCTTCTAAAACCTAAATGGTGGCCTATGTACTTTCCCTGGGGTAACCAGAATTGGCCAAACCATCCAGCTATATACCACACGAATGCCCGCAAATCAGGCAACTTGTGTACATGTATGCTGTTATGACATCGCAATCCATTTTCTACCAACTCATACAGAGCCATACTCAAATTAATCGCGAAAACTATCGCATGTTTAGTGTGATTTCATCGCTCCATCTAGTATCGTGATGTGATACTTAACTACTATTCAGTCATATATCTCATACAATATCTTGGGTGAATAAATACGTATCTGACATCAAGGTAGTATCACAAATAAAGAATAGTTGTTACTCCTATTTTAATATTGAATTAATTTTAGTTTACCTATTTAAACTTTGACCTAATCATCATTTCAGTCTCTATTCTTTTGATTTCATCAGTTAGACCCCTGTGCTTTCTAAATTAATCAACCGATACCAATTGGCAGTTACCATATGATTTGTTTTTATTTGTTTTCTATTGTTCAACTTGATTATATGATTTGTTTAGTCTTGTTTATAATCGTAATATGGTAACGGTAGGCAAAGGGTACTAAAAAGTCTTTGGTATTAATAGATCGTTTGAACGGAGTTTACAAAATTAGTAACGATTGATTAATTTATGAAGTATATGGGTATAGCTGATGAAATCAAAACAATAAAAACTGAGATGATGATCGGACCAAAATTCAAATAGGTAAATTAAAATGAATTCTTTTAACATTAGAATGGTTATTCTTGCAGTTTAATATCTCAATCATGTCCACTGGCATAAGAGGTAGTCATTACTAATCATTACGTCGACCTTTAAAAACACACCCAACACTGCATAACAGCTGGTGCCCAATTCTTCGAGTCTAAAACAGAAGCCTGTTGCAGTCGTATATATAGTGTTCTTATTACTTCTTTGTTTCCTTGTTCTTGCTCGGCAAGTTAAAAACATGGTGGAAACATTCAACAGTAGGTAAGCAATGTCGTGCTTTTCGGCAGATTTATTAAGCAGATGCTGCACTCTGTTTCATTCTCAGTACACAACAAGATGTGCGATCCTTTTCATAAAGTGAAAGAAGAGAAAAATAAATCTGAAAAAAGCAAATTCAAAGATTGAATTATGGAGAAGAAAGAAGAGGAGGGAGGACTAGTACATCGTAAGCCTCCAGGGCTCAAATCCCAGTAAAGTCGATCGACCCAGGAAAATCGAGAGCTTAAACAGAAGAAAAGGGCAACAGGTGGGGACGTTAAAGATTGAAGATACTCTCTTTTCTTATGAATCATCCAGAGGTGACACAGCTTTGTCTCTGAAAGTGACGAGTGTGTGTGATGAGCTTAAAATGAAACCAATTGCCAAAAGAAATCAATGTGAATCAAGTGGTGGATATTATGAAATCGCAATTCACCAAACGTTTTGATTCTTTGATCATGTAAGCTAGGTGGATGGTTTCAATTTTGGCCAAACCCCATAACTCCAAATTATGCATGGTGGAAGCTTCATGCTCCTTTTGTGTGGATCATGGAGTGGAAATTGTAGCCATACCTCGACTTGTTCACATGGAAAGTAGATTGACATATTGGCTACAAGCGATCTCTATACTTCAATTTTATCTCGAAATATATAAATGAACATCGAACAACTAATTAGGGATATTTACTGCTTATCTATAGTAATTTGTAACATTATTTACTAATTGTTACACATTAATTTGAATCACAAAAAGTTTTACAACAATTACTAAATCAAAGTGATAGGAAATTATCATGATATATATAAAATGATCATGGATGTAGATCCTACATTTTCCTGTCTTTTCTGTAGTGTGATCATCATCGAGGGTCCAAGATCATGATGCATGGAGCAAGATAAAAACAAGTTCAGTGGGTATACCCAAAAGTGGTGATTTTCTTATTAAGGCAATTATGATTACATGAGGCAAATCAAAATCAATAATGTTCAAAGTTTAACAAACCAAAGAATTAAAAGAAATTTGTGAATAATTAGTTAAAATGAAAACTCAGTTGGTAATAAAACCATATATATGTTTATTATATGTACCTTTCATCAGTGCTGTCGACTTAGTTTTAATATCCACTCAAAACTCTAGACACGATACGATATTGTTAGAAACTCATTGTATTATGTACATTCGTGGGGTGATACAAGATACAATTTTAGAAACTTACCATGTTAATTATTAGGATGTACATTCGAGTGATTCGACCAATAGTTCGATCGTTGCTTATAAGGTAGGGTTGTTGGTCACTTAAGGTCCACCAAACGCAAGAGTAATGAGGCACAAAATATAGACGAGCGAGTAGAGATCGACAAGTCATTAAGCCATTGTTGCAGAGTTCCATTTCTTCCTAATCTCTGGTGCACTCTATCAATGCATGCTCATCAGCTTTAAAACACCTTCAATGGCATCACCAACTCGAATAAAGGCGGGAACAGAAACCAGAAGCTAATTTTTGTATACAAAAATTAGTATACAACAAAATTACATATAAATATCATTATTACAATAATAATAATAATAATAATTAACATCCTTAACTACTTTAACTAATTACGCATTAGCAAACAAAGCAGAAGCTCCAAAATCGACCAGAACCCGAAAAAGGAAAAAGTAAAAACAGACCCGAAATAGAAAGTAGTGAAAATTTCAAATTTTTTTTTACTGGTCGAGTGCATTAGGTCCGGTACAGTAACTCAAAACGTGGCTCCAAACCCACTGGACCAAAAACTTCCGCCGGATTCCGTTCATATTGTACGTGGCGCCATTGTGGTCGTCCATCAGCTGCCCTGTGTACGACCCCCCTCCTCCGGTGCCGTATATACCCTCACACAGGTCGGCGATCTCCACCGGAAAACTGGGGTCCTGTCCGGCGTACCAAGCATTCACTAAAGGGTTACTCGCCAGCTCAGCAATCTCGTGAGCTATAACGCTTATCATCCCCTCCACGCCGACGTCACCGTTCGGCGACTTCAACGGCTTCAACCCCGGCATGTACTCCGGCACGGCGAAAGGGTAAGCACACACTCCGGGGCAGAGCTTCGCCGAGTTTCCAACCCAAGCGTAAGGGAGAGTGTAGCCAACGATGGACGGGAAAGTGAAGTAGTGGAAGCCGCAGACCTGGCCGCAGAAGTCCTGGACGGTGACGTCGTCCGACGTCAGCAGGAGGTAGAGGCCGCCCTGAGGGTTGGTGGGGAGGGGTCGGGTTTTGGCGGTGACGGCGGACTTGATTACGGACTGGATGGAGAGGCGGGTGAGGGCTTTGCCGTGGGAGTAGAAGCGGTCGTTTTTCTCGGCGCCAAGTTTGACGGTGCGGGAGATGTTACTGCCGGTCTGGTCGGTGTAGAGCTGGACGGTCTTCCACCAGCCGGAGACGGAGGGGGGTTTGGAGTCGGCGGCGGAGATGGAGGAGATGAACTCACGTATGATCTTCTTCTGGGGGCGCTGCCACGTGCCGTACCAGATTGTGTGGACGGTTATGTCGGCGGTGAGGACGGGGCCCATGTGGTACTTGAGGTGGACGAACTCGGAGGAGCCTTCGAACTTTTTGTTGTTGCCGAGGACGAGGTCGGAGTTGTTGGCCTTGAGGTGGGGCCAGGGCCGCCATGAAGCGGCGGAGAGGAAAAGGGTGAGTAGGGTTATTAAGGAAAGGAGCACCGGAGCCGGTGACGGGCGCATTTTTGGGGTGAAGTGGCTGAGTAAGAGAGAGAGAGGGAGGTGAAAGTGTGAAGTGGGAAGCTCACAAATTCACAAGTGTTTGTTTTTGTCGCAGAGAAGGTGAATATATAGGAGGAGATATTTGGCTTGAAATTTGTGTTTAGGTTTTTTGAGAGTGGGAAAAATAAAAATTTGGAGGAGGCATTGGTTTGCGGGTAATGGAGGACAGGTAGATTCTTAAAGCCAAGACTGGGCGGGGACGGAGATGGGGCCGGGAAGTCAGACGTGGCAGGGAGGCATCATCATGGTCACCGTCGTCATCTGATCACACTTGATCCCAGCTCTCTGTGATTCTTTTACTTTCTGCCTTTGAGTTTTGGAAGCGCGGGAAAATTTAGTGTTCAACTGTTGATGGTGAAATCGTAACACACATCATACTGTTCGATCTCGATGGATAGTGTGTAGTCTTACTCTCGTTTTATAGGTCACGTCATGTGTTTAAGATCCATATGAAGTACTATTTAATAGGTGATCATGATCTATGAGTCATTAGTCATTAGGTTGATATAAAGATAGATCAATTATGGCTCATGAGGAGTGTTATTCTAGATTCATCTGTTTACAGTGCAATACGTACTTTAGTTTAATTATTGGTTGCTTGGTTTTGTGTTTGATATTTAGTTAGTACAACGCTTCTTGTAAATATAACGCGCGTAGTTATTTGAATCAATAAATTATCGTAAGAGTATATTAATTACGAGTCACCTATCATAATATATAATCTCCTCTAATTTAGTTACTAACGTGAGTCTAATCAGTAACTTGCACGTACAGTTTCTCTACTTAAATCTTTTACCAAGTGATAATACACTCATATTCAGTTCAGATCAAAATTAACAAAAGTAGCCAAACATATATAGTGACAATGATCTTAATTTAACGACTTTGAAACGTGCATTTAGAACCTTGGCTAGCTCCAATCTTTCAGAAGAAGGCAGGAAGGTCGAGGGAGGAGGTGTCAAGTGTGGTTCGAGCTGTAGGAACCAATAAGCTCGGTGGACGTGTTCGGAGGAGGACAAGATAGTCCATATCAGTAGTCAGTTCTGTTTATCTGAAGTTCCGAACAGGTATTTGTCCTCCATTGCTCAGCTTATCTCATTTTGTACTGTTTGTCATATCCTTCAACCCCGGTGCTTCACCCATTTCATATATCCTCGTTAAAATTATAGCACATATCATCAATGCTACTTCTTCATCCCTTAAGCTTCTTCATCTATACAAGTATATATGGAGGAGATCAACAATCAGAGGGGACGGTGGGTGGTCCGCTAGTTGCTGGTGCTAATTTGTTCCCTTACTTCCCTAAGATAAGAATGCATATGCAACATGGTCCGAACAAGTACTAGTCTTAGCTAAGCTGGCAATAGTTTGCTACGAGTAGTACTGGTACATGCAATTACCAGCTCCAACTGTGAACTATTCCGTCATCATTTTAGGTGGGTTTGGATCAGCCGGTCCATACCCTATAAGTTCTTCATGCATGTCCCTGTCAGCACAAGCCTCTTCTTCTTAATTCATACAGATGAACAGCTAGTCTTTGACTGTTAGGACCAGAAACAATGGCAATCAGAGTAGTTATGTTTGATCGAGTTTCCCTACCGTCCAACACAAGCCCTAAACCCTGTATCATCGTTTAACTCATTACTTATGCTTAAGAGCTTCATTTTTAAGTTCTTAATCATATTTCTCACTTCAGAGAAGGTGGTTGATGATCTTTTTGCTTATCACATTGAAATTTTTTTTTCATTATATCCGGTCATAAATACGATCATTTATTTATGTACTAATACACGTACGTGGGTGTTTCTGCACAAACCCGTAGGCCTAGTGGAAACTGATGAATCAAGATGTGATCTCCTCCTGCGAACCTGCTAACTAAGGGAATATCGGGCGGGCCGGTCTTCTCCTCTCCGATGCCTAAGTTAGTACAGTTGGGATGAATAGATAACTTAAGCAAGAGTGATAAGCAGTTGGAGAGATCAATTACCTATTAAAGAGGGTAGTTGAGGCCCTTATATAGGTGGTCGGGCGTGAGGTCTGGTCTTACTCTTCGATGTGGGACTGGTTTCCTTCTGTTCGTACACAAAAGGACAGCTCTGGTGGTCTGTTCGGCAGGCTGGCGTCCCCGGTCCCCGGGCTCCTGGTCACAAGGTAGACTGCTGGACCTCGAGTCCGAGTGCTGGTGATCCTGGTCCGGGCCTCAGTCCGGCCCCGGACGTATTGGTTGCGGGTCTGTGGGCCTATGTAGCCCCTCTGTGGCTACTGTCAACAAGTCCCCCAAGTTCCCGGTCAAGTGCAATCTTGAATGGAGACTTAATATGTCTCGCTCCTGTCCCGCAGACCCGCAGAGTTACCGACCCAACGATACCCAGTCCCCCAAGTCCGCATTGAAGATTGAGCGTGACCGGGCGTTCGGGCAGAGAAGGCGTGGTGATGTGAGTACCTATTAATGATGACGTGCGACAGTTATGAGTATGTTTGCAATACTAATGGTATTGTGCTCAAGTGTTGTCGTGCCATGAGTATGGAACGGGGTGAAACCCGGACGAGTGCATGGGATGATGATGTGAGGGCTCGACCGGTGGACTGCCATGTCGGGACGAGTCCCCCAAGTTCCCAGGGTAAATTTGCTGCCAACAGTGAGGCAGGCAGGGGAGTAGCCCGGTGGTTCGGCCCAGCTTGTGCTGGAATAAGCGTGGGGTAGTATACAGGGTTGCTAGCCTGCGGGGAGGCCTGTTGGAGCGTGGAATAAGCCAACAGGTACCCCAGTGGGGTGTTACGGGCATTGACTCCTCCGTTAAGCTCCGGGGCCTGCATCCCGGGGAACTGGCCTGCAACCCGAAGGAGGGTTGGGTTGCCGTTTTTGAGGATCAATTTCGGCACGGGCTATCTCTGCCGCTACTGAAGTTTGTCCAGTATGTGCTGAGCCTGATAAATGTCTCCCCCGCCCACCTTCCTAGCAACCAGTGGAGGCAGTTGCTTGGTCTCGGGTGCTTATTCAGTCTTAGCAACATGGACTGGCCCACGATAAATGAGTTCCGGGAGCTGTGTCAATTTTACCGCGCGGGACTTCGATCCTCCCATCACTCACCTACCGTCGTCGGTTTCGAATGTATGGAGGAGACAGGTTGTGATGGCCGGGGGTAGGTGGCAGCGTAATTCGAAGAGCTTTCGGGTGCCCGGGCCTTATCAAGCTATCGGGGATCAGTCGTACCGGTTGGTCGACTTGGAGAGGCAACGGATAGCCCGGCTTTTTGTTTGCTGGGACAGTCTGGGCCGGAGCTCTTACAATTTCATCCGGTGGAATGTGTTGGAGATATGCGAGATGGAAAAGAAACCTGGTAAAGTGCCTTGCACTGTTGTATTGTGCGGTCGTATTCTATTCTAACCGCTTGATTTATTGATCTGCAGCTAATGCCCCCCGGCTAGCTGTTCGGAGCGAGGAGACTGTCGAGGCGGATGACGAACTTGTGGCCCAGAGGTTGATGGAGATGGGGGAGATGGCCTCGAAAACCGTTGTAGATCCGGACACCCTAGAGAGCACGGTGCATAGTACTCCGGTGCCGCTCATGTTTCCGGATTCCCACTACGGTCAGCGGCCGGGCGGTGAGGAGAATGCCCCACTTGTTATTCAGGATGTAGGATCGGTGGGCTCACCAGGTCCGGAATCTCTAGCGCGGCCGGTGGGGATACGAGCCCCGCGGGAGAGAGAGGCAGCGGAGATGACTTGGTACCGCAGAAGCGGTCTTGGCGAAGCTCCGGCCAAGAGGGCGAGGATGTTTGATACCGGGGCGTCAAGCTCGGCCGGTGGGGGGTCAGCATTGGTTCTGGCGGAGGGAACCGATGGCCGAAGGAGTAGGAAAACCGTTGAGCCGGAAGCCGATCGCGGCTCTGGTGATGGCGGTTTTGGTAGGTTCGTGGCATCTACCATTGAGGCTTAGGACTTGATCGGGAGGCCGCCAGAGATGTGCGGCCGGGCGAGAGCAGGAAGAAAGCTGTGGAATTGGGTCTTCGGGTAAGTCTGATCGCGTACCTGTGTGGCACTGAGGTTCTTCTGCTCTCCCTCTCCCTTTTTGTGCTACGAGTTGATGTTCTTCTTTTGTGTACTTGTACCAGCTGGTTCATTGCCTTTACGCTGCTGAGCCTAGTGAGGAGACTCCGGTTCTGGAGAGGCAAGTGGAGGACCTCACCATGCAGCTGTCATTGGCGGAGGCTAAGCTTGCGCAGAAGAGGGAGGAGGCCGGTCGACTGGCGGTCGCTCGGGAAGAGAGGATTATGGAATTGGAGGCGAAGATTTTGGAGCTGCAGACCCAAGTAACAGCAATCCTCAAGGGAGGTGAGAAGCTCGTAGAGTCCCAACTTGCCGAAGCCGCTGATAAAGCTATTGACTATTTCCGGGAGTCGGTGGAACTTGCAGAGATGCTGGAGGCCGCCCGTGCGAAGGGTATAAATGATGCGTATCTAGAGTGGAGGGAGAAAGGGTAGCTTGATGCCGAGCGGATGGAGACTGAGGTAGCCTTGGCCGAGAAGTTGGAGCAACAGCGGTCTCCCAAGGCTGGTGGGTCAGGGATTAAAGGCTCCGGTGGCGCTGATTTGCGGTTTTTTTTTTATATACTTGGCAGATGTATCTACTTTGTAACCAGCTAAAGTTCATTCTAGAGGCAGTGACTATCTGTATTGCAACGTTGGTACTAAATACAGTACTGTCCATTTTTAAGGCAGTAATCTCATTTTGGGTAGAACCGCAGATGCTGGATATTCCATGGGCGGGTGGAGTACATGCCTTCGGTGTCTATGATGTGGAATGTCGCCGGACCTGCGGCTGCGGTGATTTGGTAGGGCCATTCCCACGTTGGGTCCAAGGCCAGCGGTTTTTTCTGAACTTTCTTCATCACCCAATCCCCCACTTGCAACTTCCTTTCCCGGACCTTTCTGTCATAGTATCGAGCGACCCGTTGCTTGTATGTTTGGTTTCGCATATGCGCTTGGTCGCGCCGCTCCTCAATGAGATCCAGGTTGAGCCGTATGCTCTCGGCGTTTGTTTCAGCGTCGTTATTCTCGACCCTGCCGCTGGGCATGTCGGTCTCTACGGGAAGTACCGCTTCGCTCCCGAATGCCATGCAGAACGGGGTCTCCCCTGCTGTTTGGGTTTCTGTCGTCCTGATGGCCCATAGAACCGCAGGGAGTTCCTCAGCCCAACATCCTTTTTTGTCATCGAGCTTCTTCTCGAGGAGACTTTTGATAATCTTGTTGACCGCTTCAACCTGGCCGTTGGTTTGCGGGTGCGCCACTGAGGCGAACAACATCCGGATCCCCACGGAGGCCGTGTACTGGATGAGATCAGCACTGTTGAACTGTGTCCCGTTATCCGTGACTATGGTCTGCGGCACCCCTAACCGGCAGTAGATGTTTTTCCATAGGAATTTTTTCACCCGTTCCTCGGTAATCTTGACTAGGGGTTCCGCCTCGACCTACTTTGTCTGATAGTCAACGGCTACGATGTCATACTTGTATTGTCCCACAGCTATTGGGAAAGGGCCGATGATGTCTAGCCCCCACTGTGCGAACGGCCATGGCGCTAACAGAATTGACAACGCGATTGCCGGAGCATGAGGTGTAGTGGCATACATGTGGCACGTGTGGCAGCCGCCTGATATTTTTCTCGACGCTGCTGCCATGTCTGGCCAAAAGTATCTTGCCCGTAGCGACTTATGAGACAGGGATCGGGCGCCAGAATGGTTACCGCACACTCCTTCATGGATTTCTTGCATGATGGCTTCTCCCGCCTCTTTAGTTACACACTTTAGATGGGGGAAGCTGTGCTCTCTTCGGTACAACTTGCCACCGAGGAGGCTGTACCTGGCACACCGGAGGTGTAGCCTCCTAGCCTCTACTTTATCCTGGGGGCTGGTTTTGTTAACCAGATATTTAATTATCGGATCCATCCAGCTTGGTGGTGCCTCCTCTACCGCAAATATCTCGGAGATGGTCTTGCTTATGCTCGGTTTCTGGAGGGTTTCAATCTTAGCTCTTCGGTACTCTGGTGGGTAGTTTCCGGTTGCCAACCTTGCTAGGGCGTCCGCATGCCTATTTGCCTCCCGGGGTATATGTTGAATCGCTGCGCCCTGGAATGGCTCGATCAGGGTTTTGGCCAAAGCCTGGTAGGAGGCTAACTGGGGTTCCTTGACTTCGAACAACCTATTCATCTGGTTTACCACCAGGCTCGAGTCGCTGAATATTTCCAAGGATGGTGTTGACAGTAGCCACAGAGGGGCTACATAGGCCCACAGACCCGCAGCCAGTACGTCTGGGGCCGGACTGAGGCCCGGAGCAGGATCACCAACACCCGGACCCGAGGTCCAGCAGTCTACCTTGTGACCAGTGGCCCGGGGACCGAGGACGCCAGCCTGCCGAACAGGCCACCAGAGCTGTTCTTTTGTGTACGAACAAAAGGAAACCAGTCCCACATCGAAGAGTAAGACCAGACCTTACGCTCGACCACCTATATAAGGGCCTCAACTACCCTCTTTAATAGGTAACTGATCTCTCCAACTGCTTATCACTCTTGCTTAAGTTATCTATTCATCCCGACTGTATTAACTTAGGCATCGGAGAGGAGAAGACAGGCCCGCCCGGTATTCCCCTTAGTTAGCAGGTTTGCAAGAGAAGATCACATCTTGATTCATCAGTTTCCACTAGGCCTACGGGTTTGTACAGAAACAATTGGCGCCGTTGGCAGCAATTTTACCCTGGGAACTTGAGGGACTCGTCCCGATATGGCAGTCCACCGGTCGAGCCCTCACATCATCATCCCATGCACTCGTCCGGGTTTCACCCCGTTCCATACTCATGGCACGACAACACTTGAGCACAATACCATTAGTATTGCAAACATACTCATAACTGTCGCACGTCATCATTAATAGGTACTCACATCACCACGCCTTCTCTGCCCGAACGCCTGGTCACGCCCAATCTTCAATGCGGACTTGGGGGACTGGGCACCGTTGGGTCGGTAACCCTGCGGGTCTGCTGGACAGGAGCGAGACATATTAAGTCCCCATTCAAGATTGCACTTGACCGAGAACTTGGGAGACTTGTTGACAGTAGCCACAAAGGGGCTACATAGGCCCACAGACCCGCAGCCAGTACGTCCGGGGCCGGACTGAGGCCCGGACTAGGATCACCAGCACCCGGACCTGAGGTCCAACAGTCTACCTTGTGACCAGGGGCCCGGGGACGCCAGCCTGCCGAACAGGCCACCAGAGCTGTCCTTTTGTGTACGAAAAGAAGGAAACCAGTCCCACATCGAAGAGTAAGACCAGACCTCACGCCCGACCACCTATATAAGGGCCTCAACTACCCCTTTAATAGGTAACTGATCTCTCCAACTGCTTATCACTCTTGCTTAAGTTATCTATTCATCCCGACTGTACTAACTTAGGCATCGGAGAGGAGAAGACCGGCCCGCCCGGTATTCCCCTTAGTTAGCAGGTTTGCAGGAGGAGATCACATCTTTTCACATCTTGATTCATCAGTTTCCACTAGGCCTACGGGTTTGTGCAGAAACAGATGGGATCCCCATTTCATTGGCTAGCTGCAAACCGGCTATGAGGGCCTCATATTCAGCGGCGTTGTTGGAAGTATTGAAAAGGAACCGCAGGGCATACTCATATGACTGGCCATCGGGTGAGGTTAGCATGACGCCGGCTCCACTCCGCTTACTCGTTACAGAGCCGTCCACATAAAACTTCCAACCGCTGGGGAGGCCTGGTTCGACCTTTATGGCTTGAACTGTTTCGGTGCCCTCGCATTGGCCGGAATGCCCTTCTACTGCCATCGGGGTGAGTTCGCATATGAAATCCGCAGCGGCGTGGCCCTTGATGACCGTTCGCGGAGCATAAGTTATATCGAATTCTCCCAACTCGACTGCCCAACGTACGAGTCTGCCGCTAGTATCCGGTCTTTGCAGGATCTGCCGTAGAGGGTGATTGGTATACAAGGTGATGGAATGAGCCTGAAAATAGTGCCGGAGCTTCCTGGTGCTGACGATCAGGGCCAGAGCCAGTTTTTCAATGTCAGGGTATCGGCTTTCGGCTCCGGTAATTCCCTTCCCTACATGGTATACCGGGAGATTGAGCGTGCCCTCCATCCTGACGAGAGCCGCAGAGATGGCCGTTCCTGATGCAGCTATGTAGAGGTATAGCATCTCGCCCGACACCGGTTTGGATAGGAGATGTACTGCAGACAGGTATGTCTTGATGGATTGGAATGCCGCCTCGTGCTCCACCGCCCAGTGAATTTTTTTGAACTGCTGTGCCTTGAGCAGTTTAAAGAATGGGGTGCACTTATCGGTCAGGCGGGAGATAAATCTGGCCAGGGCGGCCAGTCGGCCGGTCAGCATCTGGACCTGGTTTCTTTCCCCTAGTGTTTCCATGTCTAGGATCTCTTAGACCTTCAGCAGGTTAGCTTCTATCCCCCACTGGCTGATAATGTGGCCTAGGAACAGGCCCTCTGAAGTCCCAAAGATGCACTTCTTCGGGTTCAGGTGCATCCCAAACTTGAGCATCTTACCGACGACTACTGCCAAGTCTCGGACGTGGGCCCCTGCGGTCAAGCTTTTGACTAGCATGTCATCCACGTACACTTCCACCGTTTTACCCATCTCCTGCTCTAACATGCGGGTTACCATCCGTTGGTATGTGGCACCGGCGTTCTTTAGACCGTACGACATCCTCTTGTAGCAGTAGGTCCCTCGGTCAGTCGTGAACGAGGTGTGTTCTTCATCGTTCGGGCTCATTCTTATCTGATTTTATCCGGCGTAGGCATCCATGAAGCTGAGTAGTTTAAAACCGGATGTGGAGTCTATAAGCTGGTCTATTCGGGGGAGCGGGAAGCTGTCTTTTGGGCACGCCTGGTTTAGGTTGATGAAATCAACGCACATGCGCCACCGGTCGGTTCCCTTCTTTGGGACCATAACCACGTTGGCGAGCCATCGGGGATACTGGACTTCCCGGATGAAACCTATGCATCTCAGCTTCTGCACTTCCTCTCTGATGGCCTCATACTTCGCCGGGCTGAAGGACCTCCTTTTCTGTCTCACCGGGGGAACGTTGGGTAGCGAATTTAGCCGGTGGACGGCTATTTCTGGGAATATGCCTGGCATGTCCTCTTAGGACCATGCGAACACTGAACTGTGCTCTCGTAGAAAGGTGATGAGCTTTTGCCTGACAGCCGGGGTGAGCTTCGTTCCTATCACTACTTTTCGTTCCTGGTGATCCTCCGAAATGGAGATTGCTTCGGTTTCTTCCACAGCCGACGGTCGTTTTAGCTTCTCGTCGTCGGAGTCGGTGTCATCACGGGGGTCAATACTCGGATCCGGTACTGGCGCTTGTTGAGTAGCCGTGAAGACCTCGGTCCGCTTTCTCCCGTGGGCCAGGGCCTCCGCATAATATCTGCGAGCGATCTTCTGGTCCCCGCGTATGGTAATGACTCCGGCGGGTGAAAGCATTTTTAACATCAGCATATGGCCGGCTATGAATGTTTTCAGCCTCCACAACCCCGGTCGACCGATTATGCCATTGTATGAGGACAGGCAATCCACGATGATGAACTCCAGGTGCTCCTTCCTCGTCCTGTCTCCCTCGCCGAAGATTAGCGGCAGGTAATCCGATCCCAAAGGCTGGACCACCTCGCCGGAGAAGCTTATCAGTGGCTCGTTATCCTGGGATAACTTGCCCCTTCCCCGGTGCAGCCCCTTGTATGCCTCTCGGAACATCACATTGACAGAAGTCCTGGTGTCGATTAACATGCGGCTGGTTATCCAGTGGTCTATTTGGACCGTAATGAGGAAGGGATCGTTGTTTGGTTGGATCAGATCCTCCGGTTCTTCTTCCTCATAGAACGTGACCGAGTTCCATCCGGTTTTAGCGGCCTGGCCGCTTCCTCCCCCAAAGGCATACACTTCATTTCCCCCGGATCGACCTTAAGCACCGCTTCTTCGAGCTCCGGGTGAGTCAATCTATGTGGTCTCCACCATGTATCATATTTATGCTTCCATGCACCTCGATCCCCCCGGGGACTCGGGTGCGTATGCTTCCTACTTCTCGGGCACCCTGCCTGTCCCTTTGCCGGTCATCTGTCCGGACTCGGCCGTCCACAACCGTTCTCTGGGGTCGGTGGTCGTTAGTCTGGAGGGTTGGATCATCGGGTTTTCCTGCTGGCATAATGGCCAGGGCCCGCGGTTGTCGCCCCGCTGACGCTGCTGGCATGGGCCGTGCCGGTCGCAAAGGTGGTGGTCTTCCACCTGCCCATGAACTGCTGTCGCCGCTCCGGCGGGGTCGCCAATCCTCCCATACTTCGGTTTTCTTACTGGTCGTAGGCGTACGATTGCGATCCTGTCGCCCGGCCTTGTTTTCACGGGAGGGTGTTGGTAATAGGTCATCTGACCTTCGCTTGGGCATCTTATCCCCATACGTCTCATGTTCCGCTTGGGCGTTCCTGACGGCCACGGCCATCAACTCGTCGTACCCCAGTGACTCCTTTACTCGCAGGGCGTACGAGAGTTCCCCGGGCCTTAACCCCTGCTTGACTGCCATCTCAGCGATCCTTTTATCCAAGTTTCTGACCCCGGCCGTGGCGATATGCCACTGGTTAATGAAAGCGCGCAGCGGTTCACGGTCAGTCTGCATGCAATCGAAAAGGATCGTTGACGTTTGGGCCGCCTTGGCTCTAAGAATCGGCCGACAAACTTATCAGCCAACTGTTCGAATGTTTCCACCGAGTTTACTGGCAGCTCGTAGAACCAGCCCATTGCCTCCCCTGAGAGCGTCTCTTGGAACACATTGCAGCACGTGGCATCTGAGTAGCCCTTTGTGCCCGTTTGTGACTTAAAACTGTCCAGGTGTTGGTATGGACAGCTCGTTCCTGAGTACGTCAGGTTCAGGGACTTTTGGTTACCAGATCTTCCGGATTCCCTAACCCGGTGTGGAAAAGGTCCAGTGCGTTCGTTGAATCGCACACTGTCCTGCGGTCGCACCGTCCTTTTCTCGCTGGCCTCCAACCGGTTCTTTATGTCCGACACCGAGGCGGAGAGCGTCTGAAGCGACCTCGCGGTAGCGCTGTCCTGCTCGCCCGATGCCAAGCTCGTTCGGTATGGGGGCTCAACCGGCCCGGACTTCCTCAGAGCTTCAGGAAAGAGTGGCGTGGGCAAATGCGCAGTCTTTCTCCTTCCCGTAGGCTGTCCCACTTCTAGGTGCGGGAACTTGTCACCTTTATTTGCGGGCCGCGATGCCGCCCGAGAGGTGTCCTGCAGGTGTCCTTTCTCCAGGGCCGCCAATAAGGCGATGTTTACCGCTTCCAACTCTTGGCACCGGGCATCCGCCCTTAGTCGGTCTCGATTGCCCTCCTCTCGCAATCGCGCGACTTCTGCCTTCATCTTTTTTATCTCCCCCCCCCCCCCCCCCTCTCTCATCGTATTGGTCAGGGTTGTTTGAGCCCCGACGATCGAGGGTTCCGTCCCGGTCGGGAGAAGGGACAAACCTCGCGTTGACCTCAGTTTTAGGGTTTTGGGTCCGGTCGGGGACCCGGACTCGCTCTTTCAACCCTCTCCCGCCAGCTTTCATCTTCCTTTCCTCCATGCCGTCCGGATCGTGGACTTACTTTCGAACTGCCTTCCAAAGGATCGATCGGGTTCTACCCTCCGGTAGAGCAACGCTACTTTTTCGTGGATCAAATGCTTCCCACAGACGGCGCCAATTGTTTCTGCACAAACCCGTAGGCCTAGTGGAAACTGATGAATCAAGATGTGATCTCCTCCTGCGAACCTGCTAACTAAGGGGAATACCGGGCGGGCCGGTCTTCTCCTCTCCGATGCCTAAGTTAGTACAGTTGGGATGAATAGATAACTTAAGCAAGAGTGATAAGTAGTTGGAGAGATCAGTTACCTATTAAAGAGGGTAGTTGAGGCCCTTATATAGGTGGTCGGGCGTGAGGTCTGCTCTTACTCTTCGATGTGGGACTGGTTTCCTTCTGTTCGTACACAAAAGGACAGCTCTGGTGGCCTGTTCGGCAGGCTGGCGTCCCCGGTCCCTGGGCCCCTGGTCACAAGGTATACTGCTGGACCTCGGGTCCGGGTACTGGTGATCCTGGTCCGGGCCTCAGTCCGGCCCCGGACGTACTGGCTGCGGGTCTGTGGGCCTATGTAGCCCCTCTGTGGCTACTGTCAATAGTGGGTGATATGAAATAGAAGGATATACAACGTGTTAGAATACTAGAATTTTTTTTTTTTCATAAATTCTTAGCAATCGATCAAACCTATATGAATGAATAATGTTTGACACACATGTTTTGTTACCTTGATTACAATGTTTAATATTGTTCTAATTTTTTTTCCTTTTTTGATAACAATAGTACTAGGCCATTGTTAGTTCATCCGTTCATGTGAGTTTAAAACCCCACCATTGGACCCGAGTCAAACCCCACACCATCTTAACAGAAAGATCCGGTCCAACTATTTAACCTAGGGGCCGAAACCGAGTAAACACTGATGACAGTAAACACAGAGCAGTAAAAACACGAGTTGGGTAAAGAGAAGCAAAAAAATCAGCTGTGGAAATCACGGAGTCAATTGCGCGGCCACTAATGATAGGAATTGATGAGTCAGAAGTAAATCGAACAGCCGAGACCGGAGAGCGATGGGCTGTGGGCCTAGCGGGTAGGTGGGCCGGACCAGAAGCCTGGGCCCCACCGTTGAATGTGATGCGACGCTCAAGAGGACGAGAGTTTGGAAACCATGCATGGCACCGTATATATCTACGATGATGTATACGTGCGAGTGTAACTCACACGCTCCCACGCGCGAGTATGGAGCTACGGCGGGGACAGGGTTGCGCGAGCATTGGGGTATTTGCGGAAAGACGGGTAACAGTTTCAGTCCGTTGTGAAGTTGTACTCTCGTTCCCTGCTCGTGAGAGCAACGCGCCACCCTCTCGGACTTTTGCGACGGAATTTTAATTATATTACATATTTACGTTACAACCCTCCCACTATGAAGATCATATCAATTTGGCACTCAACTAATATGAGTTAACAGTTTATCCAACAATATTTGTTAAGCCGACTTTTTAATACCATAACGATTGTTGTATTATGCCGTGTGATATTTTGTTTGTTGTAAATTTTAACAAGAATAACGATATCCTCAAGTTTTTATAACTCAGAATTAAAATTGAATCATATCGTTAAATGAGTGTTTGACAAGATGATTTGCTCCTAAACTTATTGAGTGAAATTGTAAGAAATGTGATACGTACTATTAAAACACGAGAAAAGTCGAACATCGTTAGCGGAAAAGTTTTATCACTCATACATTTTACGCATTCATACTTTTTCTTATTACTAAAGTGTCATTTTGATGCAGAAATAGTACATTGCACTGAGTTTATGTCTTTATCCTTTCTCTGATAATATCTTCCGTCATACCTTAACTAAACACAGGAAAAACCTTCATGAAATGGACATATACATAATCAAATTCTCACACATTACAAGCATGCATGCTTGGACTTTGGAGGTTTGCTTGTGTAAGTATGTGTTAGAATAAATTTTGACATGGGCCATGAAGATAAAAATCAATTAATATATGAGTCCAACTTACTCTTGATAATTGTTTGTCCAGGTTCACAATCCACCTTTGCATGATTAAGCTAGCAACTAGCTAGATCCCCACCAAATGGATCATAGAGAGTCACAGACCCTAGACTGCAGAGAGAACCTTGCTGCATGGCCTTCGTTTCAGGCATAGCCTTGTAGCTTCATAGCTTATAATCCCAGCTCCCAGCTCCCAACAACCTCTTTGAAACTGAACAAGCTAGAGTGTAGTGTTCCACAGTTCAATAATATAATGCTCCGGACTATCGAAACATGATTAGCGTCGATTAATCTACAGTGTGTCTCACATAATGAACTAATCCAATGACTTTGACTCAAAACACTGTCATAATTCATAAAACACCTCAGGGTTTAGGGGGGAGAGGATAGAATAAGCATGAAAGGCTAGCTGAAACGATGACACTTTGTCTAACTTCCGGTGCATATTGCTTTAGCTGCATGCTTCTGAATCCCTTGATGAGTTCTGGACTTCTGATACTACACGAAAGAGCTATTGGAAGGTTAATTGGAAGCTCGTATGAACATTGGATGCAGTTGTTGGTTGTATTATTCACAGCTTTAACCCGACAACTTCTGGCAAGAGGTACAACTGATATAGTATTTACCTACATTATGCATCCATCTTTTTCTTCCCTTTTCGGTAAAAGGACTGGTTACTTCACTTTCACATATGCGTGAAAAACACAGTACTCGATGGGAATAAATCAAGATCATCTACGAGTTACTACAACTACAAGTTACTACAACGAGATCCCACGTTAGAAGAGTGACAAATAAAATACAACTTATAAATAGGTGGATAATACACAATTGTACCGAGGTCTTTTATGGTTTAGAAAATGTCAATATAGTTCAAATTTGGCCCACTCAATACCTATTTCAATGACCACCCTATTTTTTTTTCCTATTAAACATAAAGTAACAACTCATATTGTAAATTTTAACAAATATTTTCAATCCTAGTACAATTTTAATATTCTGTATTTCTTTTTTGCCCTGTCCTATCTAATAGATTCCACTTTGAATTATTACGTGATGATGGCCGGCGCCAGACTCTGGTCGCCGGATTCCAGTCAACGGACCCGTGTCCCTGGAATTTTTTTCGCCAGATTTTTTTTTTCAATATTAAATTACTGACTCTGACTTTAAGCATATTAATGACTCTTAGTATTCAGGTTACTGACCCCCAATAAGCACTTACATATTCCAGTAAGTATGTTACTGACCCCCAATAACTCGATTACTGACCTCCAGTAACCACTAATAATAAATTATTGACTATCAACAATTCCAGTTTTTAGAATATGAATGCTTGCTTTTCACTCTGTTAAATTGGCTAGTAAAGAACCGCAAAAAAAAAATCTCAATTTCCCAATTCGATCAAAATCCTAACTTGTCAAATGAAAGAAAAAAAAGGCGTCGCACTCCTACTTGTCCATGTCACCGGAAAGGGACTGGAGGGCTGCTTGAAGCGGACAGGTTTAGAGTAGAGGACCGTGTCGGCGCCGGAGTTGGGTACGGCGAGGTCACGATTGAGACGCACACTGCCATTGTTCAAGTGGGCGTCTCCAAGAAGCTTCAGACTAAAAACCAACTCTCCTTACTGTTGATTGTGGAGCTTTGGAGTTGAATTTGATTCGGTTTCGTGTTTGATCGGGTTTTTTTTCAGGCGGGTCGGAGCGGAGGAAAGAAGGGCGGCGAAGCGCGACGGTTTGACGGTGGCAGAGGCAGTAAGGCACCCCCGTCGAGACACTTGTGGATCGGGAACCTCTCTCATAGTATCACAGAGGACGACTTGACACGTCACTTTCTGAACTTCGGAGACTTGGAGAGTGTGGCGTTCCTGCCCGGCCGGAGCTAGTTACAGAAGTAAAGGTAGAGGTGGAGGAGAAGTACAGTAGAGATGACGGCCGGAGCGAATCCGTTGGGACATTGTCAGTGGTGACGAAGAAGATGATGAGAGAGAGAGCGAGAGCGAGAGAGAGAGAGAGAGAGAGAGAGAGAGAGAGAGAGAGAGAGAGAGAGAGAGAGAGAGAGAGAGAGAGAGTTCTATATATGAAAATGAGGGATAGATGGAGTGGTTAGAGAGAGATGGTTTAAGATCCGGAGGGGAGAGAGCAGTGGTTGATAATAAGGGTATACATATTTTTTACTTAAGAATCATTGGAGTTGGTAGGTAATATTAGAATGGACAATTTTTGTCCCATTTTTGTACAAATGGTCATTTTTCCTTTATGATTAAAACCCAACACCTTTAAGGTGGCTAAGTTGGGACAATATCGGTACAGTTGATTCACGTTGCGTCACCCACTCTTTCATGGGCTCGAGTATGAGTTCTTTATGTATTTCGCCCGTTGTATGGGCTTCTTATATTCCGCCCGTTGTTGGCCTTTCATATTTTTTCCGTTATGGGTTTTCAAATATTTCGCCCGTTTGGACTTGTAAAATTTCCAGATTGGTTGTCAATTCATTCCACGTGCTTACCTAGAGCTAGGTTGCACGTGAGGGGGCGTGTTAAATAGAAGAGATCACACATCAGTAAAGTGACAAATAAAATATAACATATAAGTAGGTGGATAATACCCAATTGTATCGAGACATTTTATGATTAAAACCCAACACCTTTAAGGTGGCTAAGTTGAGACAATATCGGTACAATTAATCCACAAATCACGCTTGTCACCGTTTAATAGTTAATTTAACAGTTACTATGCTGATCAGCTGATCAATCACCTTCGTCCATGACCCTGCATGATGTTTGTGCTTGGTTGGTCTTGTTAGCTGAAGGAATTGGTCGAATGTGATATCAAATTTATGTGCCTCACCTTAATTGGTGGTTGAAGTATCACATTTGTCAATTTAGTATGTACGTGAACTTCGCTGGAGCTATATACTTTAGCTATGTCGAACAAAACCATATAAGGGTTTGAGTTTTCTTTTCTCACCTAACCAAATTCAACTCTCTACCGCACTCTGCACATGAAAGTTAAGGCGAACGTTCATGGTGGCTCAATCTCATTCAAGATTCAGTTAATGGGCACAAAACCTTTGCAGACAATGACATTATGAAACCCATCTAAAATTTGGTAATCATGCATATATAAGGGAGCTTATAGCGACATCTTTTATGTGGTATGTTCACGTCTTTTTACTGTATGTGTTCTTTAAAATGGTGGTAAAAATATGCGGAAGATGTTATTCAATACTTTCGAATCATGCACAAGTTCATTACTTGAGCAATGAGCATGAATCACAGAATCAACACCAGAAGGTTGACACCGTTTAGTTGGTAGAGGATCGGATGATCTTATTCCGATAACATCTGTGTCGGAGGTCTTTTCCGTCATGTTTATGACCCATTACATATTTAGTCCTTTTAGAGGAAACATATCAAGAAAAGCTTAATGGATTTTATGGTGATTTAAGAAAAGCGTGCACGCAGAATGATGCTGTGGAGGAATGAATGATAAAAAGTGACCATTATGGTTATGAAAGCAAGAGATTGAATGAACCGAAAGAAATTAACCACTGATATCATGATCGGGTTTTTATGCAGGTGATAAAAAAAAGTATACGGCATGAATGATCACCTAAGATAAAAAGAAAACAAAAGAAAATAAAAAGAATAACAACAATGATCACTAGCTGATCTATGAAATCAAGGTTGATTGAGAATCCTGTTAACACTAGGAAATTAACTGTTATTTTGCCGACTCTTTGGATCATTCCTCAAACTAGGGTCTGATTTGTTTAGATTAATCAAACAGTAGGAAATATATTTTCAGAGAACATATATATATTGGTTCGGTTAAAGGAGATAGAAGTGATTTAAGAGACCATAGAATTGACAATAGCTTGTTGTTTAATCTCTGTTCATGAAGTGTCCAGACCATGAATTAGACAGGAAGATCTAGGCATATCACCAAGTGTGGCAAAGTGTTTCAGTAATCAATCACATATTTCCTGTTTAAAGGAGGAATGGATACATACATTTCACTTAATGTCAATTGATGTGTCCTTCTCTTTATAGAAATTCCCACGACAATCATATCACCCCAAATATCTTCTACAGTTAAGATCGAAGTTCCAAAAATGTCTAGCTGAGTATAATTGATATAAAACTATTTGGTTTAGCATTGCCTTAATTTGTAAGTAGGAGCTATGTTGTACTGTAATGATCATCAAAGAGCTGGAATCAACTAAATGATATAATCAAACTGACATTCATCAACCACACAGTCAGCTATTGTTACAGTACTACGATGGCATGGATTACACCACTTTCTCATCGACATACAAAATGACAATGTGAAAAATCAGAAAATCAGTTGTGTTCTTCAGCTCCTTCACCTTGATGAGTTGTAACTATTTGATCTACATGTGTTTCTTGTTCCCTGATGAAAGGTGAGTTTGGAGTATAACTCAAGACTATAAACATGAACCGAATGCTACGCCATACTGACCAACATGTCCATAAGATGTGTAGATTCTTATTAAAGACTAATGTTGTATGGATGATGAGAGCTAAACATGAAGAAACACCAGAAATGAGGAAGAGAACCCAAAAGCTGTAGAATGTAAAACGGCGGTCATCAGAAGCATTTGATTTGTTATCTAAGCAGGCAGTTTCACCGAACCATTTACTTTCAATGTTCTTCATCCCGTCTCCCTCAGTCACGTTTAGAATTGACCTTGAAACATCTGGTACAAGAGGTGAACCTTTGGGAAAAACCTATTTATTCATGTACAGAATAATCAGAATAGCAATTGGTAATAAGATCACATCATACGTTTTTATATATGCACTGTCAAATCTCAATGCAACAGTTGAAACTTGAAAGAAAAAAGAGGGAGGGGACTTACAAAGGCAAAGCCACTAGTTTTGAAGATTGGACCAACCATGGTATATTTTTTGCAATACTTGGCAAGAAATAGCTTCAAGTTGGGAGTTTCATCAATAGCAGCAGCAATGCCACCATTTGCACTCCCTTTTGTCAAAAGTTGGTCACATTCTTCCGGCGTTACATAGGGCTTGATCTTAGAATCATCAAAACCTCTTTCTATCAAAAGGTTGTAGACAAAAGAACCCTTTGGGTAACCCACATAGTTCTTATTCTTCACAAGCTCGTTTATCTCAGAATAAGATGGTTTTGGCAGCGGAACAGTTAGTATCGATGATAGACTAGCTCCATAACTCTGAACCAGTACTAGCACTACAAATACCCAGACGATCACCACCATCCTACTCAAGTTGCTAACCACATTTTCTGCAAAGAAGATATAACTGATCAAGTAATAACTAAGCAAAATGTGAGAGGGTACGTACTCGTGTAGTACTACTTACGATGTGCAAAAACCAGTGTTGAGAGGGAGAACAAAATGCTCGTGCTGACTTGTTTCGAGGGTTTGCCACGAAAATCATCATTAATACGATGTTCAAGAACCCAAACCACAAAACCAATCAACACGAAGAAGCAACAAATTGTCAGCCAAAGCTTCCATTCCAAAGGCTTGAGGAAAATCCATGGATTTCGGCTCCGACTGTCTTTTGTTAGCACTACCATTACTACTCCCGATTCTGTGTATGGCAATGTGAAGTCAACATATAGAGACCTGTTCCCTCTAATCGTTGTCGCTGCGGCCAAAGCATCGAAATTCTGTACGTTCATATGATCAACGGTAACGCCATAAGGTAACGCAAAAGTATTACATATCATTTCACTATGATCATGTATGTGGCATGGAATTGATATATGATAGAGTGGTAGAAATGTACCCCAAGAAAAACTTGATGGACCAAGTCATTGTAGCTGCCAGCAGTAGTGGCATCAGGCTTTGCAAAAGGAATGAAATCATAAGTAACTGCGTAGGGTAATCTTTGCATTACAGCGTTGAAGATGTCAATGCAGAAACCAGTGACTTCTGTTGCATTAGTGACAGGATTACGCACCACCTTCACAAACTCCGGAGAACCAATTTTCACCGGAACTCCGACTCTCAACTTTTTGCCGTTTGTGGGAACTTCCCAACCTTTTGGAATTGAGGCAGAATCTCCTGGCCATATTATATGTCCCATGTCAGATTTAGACGTTGAATATGCACCCTTGGTGTCCTTTGAGGTGTTCAAATCTTTCACAAGTCCACGTTGTGGTGTCCAAAATCCAATGCCTCTTGCTCCATTACCATTCACATTAACTATTTCGAACATAGGGGATTGTAACTGCCCTTTGACAAACCTGAAATCTCCTGCAATGCCTCTAAATCTAGTACTTGATAAGAATTTGGAAAGTTCTAGACCTTTGTTAGAGACCCCGAGAGTTTCAAGATCTGTCGATGAGTTGATAGAAGCATGCGTTTTTCGGAAGCCAAATGTTGATCTTGTGCCAACTCTCTCAACTGCCATGGCTAATGCATAGGCAGCATCATATGCCCATAGTCCAAAAACCTCTAGTTCAACATCAACTATGGTCGGATTTTCTTGTTGAAATTTCCTTTTCCATCGAGCCCTGAAGTCGACAAGCTCGTTGGTTATCGGCACATAAGTCCTCACACCCAAGGCCCCTTGCATTGAGTTGATGACTGAACCGTTAGTTGATGTCAACAGATTGGTTAGCCCATTGGTCATGATCCAAACATAGCCTTCCGTCATCATCCCCAACTCTTGTGCTTTGGCAAAAAGTCTAGACCCAAGGGAGGGAGTCATGTGCACGATAAAGACTCTAATTTGCATTGTCATCAACTTGTAAAGCTCTCCAACTAGTTGGTCATCTGTTGCAGTTGGAGGTATGGCACTCCGGTAAGGAACACGAGTGCGAACCTCTTGCAAGGCATCCACCAAGTAGGGTAGTACCCCCTCGCCGAAGGCATTGTCTATATAGATTGGCACAGCTTCTCTCCACCCAAAAGCTTGGACAATAGCAGTTATGGTTTTGACTTGAGAGGAGTCAGTTTGTGCAGCTCTGAAGAAATACGAACTCCGGATGGAGGTGAGGGAAGGACTTGTTGCTGAAAATGAGATCATGGGCATGTGAGCTTTTTCTCCTAGATCAATCAGGAAGCTGGCTTGCATTGATGATACAGGCCCTATGATCGCTTGAACTTGAACATTCTTTATGAGGTCTAGAGCTGTGTATTTGATCAATAGATAAAATGTAAAAAAAAATAAAAAATAAAAAATCACTCAAAAGTCAAAATCATTACAAATAAAATTAAATCAAATAGCTCGAAACGATATATACCTGCAGCAGCTGCACCTACAACATCATTTCTGGAGTCCCTAGCGCTCAAAACCAGCCTCGTCTTCGCGGAACCGTGAGATCCATAGAAGTCTGACAGGGCCATGTTAATGCAGCTCAACCAAACAGTACTTAGCGAATCATCCATGTCCAGAATCACTCCCACATTTACCGGAACAGTACTTGTGTTCTCTCCAATGGCCATGACCAAGGAAATACTTAATGAAAGAATCAAAAAATACGAACAAACAGCATTGGTTTCCTTCCTCTTCATGTTTATGAGTTTTTCTTTGACAGGCTGTTGAATAGTGCTAAATGTTTGAAATAATGTGGTATTATATACTTGAAGAATGTTAGACTAAACCATACTTACAGTTTTGAAAAATCAAAGTGTCGTGCCAACTCCGTGTTCCGTTTACCTTGACTAAATCAAAGTGTACGTGAGGAAAATACCTGAAGGAGAACAATGATCTAATGTCACTTGGCTATATTTTATGATTCCAACATAGTGAGGGTCTGGTTTGATGATCAGTGAGGTTTCACAATCATGGAAATAACATGGAAACCGAGTATATTGAGACTCCGCTCTTTTCAGCCAGGTTAAGTGTCAATGCCCACATCCGAGCAACTGATGCTAATGGTGCTTAATGCAAGCAAGGTTAAAATATCAAAGACAGTGCAACATCACAGCTTCAGCCTCAAGAACAGGTTCTAGATTTACTTGATTTTTAAATTCTACTCAAGAAAAGCAGAATCACTTGGAACTCTTCAAGAAGTATCTATGCATCTCATCAAAGAAACGGTCTTATTCTAAATCCTTTGATCAATGACTCACTTTATGAGCAGGTGATAAATTAGAGACGACATAAATGGAAGCATTATGCAAAAATAGTACCTCTATTAAATATTAAAAATATGCATTGAAGTACATGCCCATATCAAAACCATCATCCCAGGAAAATTGCAAACACTACCAAGTTTTTCAAAATGAGAAAAGAACAACATCACGGATAGAACATTTCCAATTAACTAGGAAAGCTAGACCAAATCTTAGAAGTGAGATGTCTATTGGTCAGCGATTGTGACCTCCACTTCGACACCGGGTTCAATTGTAATGGAGGTGATCTGCTTCACAACATCAGGAGAGCTGAAGAGGTCAATAACACGCTTGTGCACACGCAACTCAAATCTGTCCCATGTGTTGGTACCTGCAAATCACAAACAAACTATTAAAGCAAAAGAAGTGGCATGAGTAGAGGCAACAAACTCAATGACTATACATTCACAAGAAGCAAGTGTAGAGAAACCATACTCTATGACTTACATGTAGAGACACCATACTCAGAAACAGACTACACTTCTCTTATGCATCATAAACTAAAAAGCATCGTACTTTTTACTTTCTGAGTGAAGAAGCTATACATCTTTGAGACACAAAGCACTATCCAACTAATAGAACTTGACAAAGACAAGGATGCAGTAAACTAGATAAGATTCCATACGCTAACTAAAGGTCAATTGACTAATACCTTCTCCACAGGGAGACTTCCTGGTGGTGATGTGCAGAACCTTGGTAGGCATCCTCACTGGTCCCTTCACCCTGAGCCTCTTGTCCTTGGCACCGCGAACCAAATCAGCACAAACTATCAAAACGAAACACATATCAGAACAACAGGCTACGCAATCGCACTCAAACAACCAAATTTTAATAATTTGCAGAACCATTGATTTTAACCATATTCAATTCAAGCTAATGAGTGTCATCTCAAACAAACTATAACATTGACCGACATGAACACATTTCTAACACAACATAAAGTTACTGCAGCCCTAGACATGTCTTATTCCATTATGTACATTATTAAGCTCAGTTACGAGTATTCCTTACAGCTGCGAAATGGGTTTTTTCAGAAACATAATTATTAACAAGAGAATACAAATATATAACAAATTATAATGAAGAAACGGAAATGGAAAAGAGGAAGATGGTAAAGTAATGACCTTTCTCGAGGTTCTTGACGTTCTTGGAGGAAAGAGTGATCCTGATCTTGTGGATCTGCTCCTGAGTCTCCTCAAGACCAGGCTTCGTGGGCTTCATCGCTGGGTACGCCATGGTTTTCAAGCTTCTCTGCTTTTACTCTGCACCCAAATCAAATTAACAAACCCAATCCATTAGAAATGGAACTACAAATTGCTAAGCTAAACCTAAGAGAGAGAGAGAGTGACGGACCTCGATGACGGCGGAGAATGGGAGCTAAGGAGCAGCGGCTTCGACCTTTAAAGCGATGGAGAGGAGAAGCGAAATGTTGCCAAGACTATATATTATTACTCAGGACATTAGGGTTTTGCAACCATCTACGCCACGTGTCTTATCTATTATGGGCGGGTCGGGTCGGTTTTTTTTGTTGGGTTCATGGACCAACTATTTATTTTTGTTGTTTTCCAGATGAATGTGCAACTTCATGAACCAAATTATCGTTGGAAAGTCACTGATTCTTGACAGTAAGGAAACTCGAATGTGTACTAGACCCTATAAATTTGTTGTTCCGATAGGTGATGAGTCCGACCATCCTAGTGAGGAAGAACAAGTCCGTATTTATTAGGTTGAAACAGTTCAATGACTAAAGAGTGGTAGCTGGTGTACACAAAAGCCATAGATGATTTAGGTTATCATTTTGTTGGACTACCTCTCTTTAGAATGCTGATACACTATGTCAGAACAATCCAGGATAAACATCACAGTTTAAGACCCTATATTGGACATTGGGTTTCAGAATCATCCAGAAACAATCCATAACAATATCAAAGGAATCCTTGGTAAAAAAATTTCGGAAAGATTCTACTGACAAACTACATAGAAAGGTTTGTAAGTACTTTGGCAAGAGAACAAGTTACAATAACTCTTCACATATACAGCAACACTCCAGAGCATAAGCATAGAGTGGCCCGGGTTAAAGGTTTGAAGATGGTATGTTGATAGAAAGAAAATCAGTGTCGTGCACTGTCTGTTTCATGCTCCATCTCTTCTGCATCCTCAAAGCGTTGATCATTGATCTGAAGCTGCAATGAGATGAAAATGTCTTCAATGCCACATCTACTTAAAACCTAAAAGAATTGATGCAAAGAGGAATACTAAATGAGCATTCATGACTTACCTCAAGCACAGTACGAGCTAGGTCATGATCCCCATTAGATTGCCCAATTGCAATTGAAGGCTCAAAATCCTCTCCTGGAAATGGCATGAACACAAAGAAATCAGAGTTGATATTACAGATTTTATATTACTCAAAGACACAAATAAAGTCTATCTGATCAAAAGTGACAAATAAACTAGAGGTAGAAAATAGTTGGTGCATCCATACCTGCTGGCTCATCTTCCAACTGATCAGCACTGAAAATCCAATTATGCTCTTCTTCTTCATTCTCTAAATAAAGTCAAAAGTACAATAACAGCAGTGAGCTGATGAAGCAAACACAATTTATACCACATCACAAAAGCAAAAGCGAAAAATGACGCTCTAACCTTCAACTGGTTCAGGATTCAGCTCAGCACACTCACAAAATACATCAAACAAAGAATCTACTGCATACAGAAAACAATACACTAGTTATACCAGCAAAAATTAATCAGGAAAAAGAAATAAGTATAGCATATTCAGACATGGAATGAAACAAGGACAGAAATTGTACATTGGCTAGGATCGGAAGGAACAAGCCTCATTTCTGTGATCTTGGACAGATCCAAGGCACCATTACTTTCCGAATCTGATCCCTCCGACTCATCTTCATCAGCTCCAGTTTCAATCTTCAAAGGAGAAAATAGTAATCAGAAAACCATGCACAAACACGCCAAATAACATGAACAAACATTGAATATTAAAATCAGTCAACATCAACAATGTTAAGCCTAGCTCATGCTGTGGTGAAGATATGCAAATGTTGAATAGGAAAGAATTAAAGAAATGATTATGAAGCACAGGTCATAGATAAAAAATGGTGCTAGTACTACGTTCAGATAACGACTTTCTGATGAAAATTCTTAACCTTTAAATCTGTACTTGCAGACTTACCTTAAAACCACTGTTTTAAAACTTGTCAAACAGCACACTCAGATATCAGACAAAACAAGAGGCCAGAGGATCATCATAGTAAGATAAAGCCGTCTCTTGAAACCATACAATGGAACAGAAATTCTGACCCTATTAATTTCAAACAAGATAAAACACAAGAGACCATATGCAAGAACTATACCTGAGCATATATGCAAGGAGAGGTGTACGCCTCTGGGTCCCTGGATACAGCATGCAGTGATATAGACAGAAAGTCCACAGCATAACCTTTGGCCCTGTTAGTGTCACTCAACCAAACCAATTGCCTGCAAAAACCCATAAAGCAAAAGTTTAAAAGGACAGAAACTTCATAGAAGCAAAAGTTTAATCATCCCCATCCTTTACATACTGTTCTTTCTTTACTTTTCCCCCTTAAAATTTCACCCAAACAAAAGAGATGAAAGCCAAAGAGAGTTAGAGAGAGCATGACATACTTGGTGGAGATGTAGAGAGTGCCAGGGGACTCAGCAGGCTGACTACCGAGGACAATAGAAACACCAGGCTGAACACGCATCAGCTCCTCGCCATTCTGAGCATCCAGAATTGGCTGGTGAACACCATCTCTCTCGACAATTCCGGTGAACTCTCTAATCCCTTCCACCATTTTGCTTGCTAACTCAGCTTTATTCCTATAAAAGAAAAAATATTCAGGGACAGAAAATGGTCCATCAAAATTATCCAATACACTGTAATACGCAGGTGTGAGGTTGTGTGTGCCTGTCTATCACATCCACGGCCACAAAATTCATCTCCTTGTAGTTGGTAGCTATTACTTATCAAACAATCTAACACTCGTCCTGTGAATTCAGGGAGCAAAGCTTCGGCATTGATGAGGAATAAGCTATAATCGACTTTTTGACACTAAAAATACAGACAACTTTCAACCAGAGAGACATAGCACACTCAAATCAGCGATACGACTAACTACTAACACACTAGTGCTTCTAGTAGGCTTAGTAAGCAGAATGATTCAACCAATAATATTTTACTGATGAACAACTTAGCGAGTAAAAACCTAAAACAATATGCATCAATACATGAACACCGCATAGAAACATGAGGTTCCAACTTCCCAAGGGCTCAAATAAGACATGAGAAAAGTCCCAATTTGAAGATGAAATTAAAATGGGTAGTTGAATTCTTATATTTAGTGACAATTTCTAGGCAAACGATTCAGCAGGGAAGCAACAATACCAAAATTTGGTTTCTAACACAGATTTACAGACAGAGAAATTAAAGAGGAAAAATAAATTGAATGGGTGTTAAGGATTTGATACCTGGGCTCTGAAATTGGATCGAAGAACTAAGGAAGATGGAGCTATCGTCGTTGACACAGTGAGAAGAGACTGAGTTTGTTATCTCAATTTTTCTAGGGTTTTACCAGACTTTTGACGGGTTTAAGAGCCCCATTTTTCTATTTACATAATTACCTAAAACTACATTTTAGTGGTGATATTTACCAATAGCAAGATCTGATTTTTTTGTACCATCAGCAGGATTTAACAGTAACAGACTTTTAATCCGTCCAATGTTTAATGACATAATTAACCCTGAAAATCTAAAAATTTACAACATATGCCATCTATATATATATTAAAAAAAAAAAAAACCACAAACCCAGAAACTCTTCTCTTCTCCTCTCCTTCCCGACCAAAATCTCTAACCCTAATCTGAGATTGAGTAGGAGGCGATGGCAGAGCGACGGCGGAGGCGCGAGGCAGTGAAGCGCAAGGCAGCGAAGCGCGAGGTGGAGGAGCGAGACCGGAGACCGGAGGCTCGAGGCAGCGAAGGCGCGAGGGCAGAGGCGCGAGAGCAAAGGTGGAGGCGCGAGGTGGACGACGACGATGACGACGAGCGAGGCAGCGGAGGCGGACGACGACCGCTGCTCTCTCTCTCTCTTTCTCTGAGTTTTGTATGTTGGTTTGGTGGGATTTGGAGGCGGGAGAGGGCTATGGTGGTTGGGATTGGATCGGTGGAGGACGGTTTGTGGAGGAGTGAGGGATCTGGATTTTTTTTGGGGGAATTAGGGTTTTGAGTGGGAGGAGCCAGGGAGGGGAAGAGTCGGAGGAGGAGGAGGTGGGGGAATTATGGTTTTGGTCGTCAGAGTAGGCTCAGAGGAGATCCATCTAGGGATTTGAGTTTGAATTTGGGAGGGGTAGATTAGAGTTCAGTAGTATTGGAGTACGGCGGAGCTACTGAGAGTCAGTACTATTGGAGCGCGGCGGAGGACGGCGGAGCTACTGAGGGTCAGTGGTATTAAGTTGAGTTATGAGGATCAGTAGCATTAGACTCACGAAGGGTAATTTTGTAATTTAAGAGTTAACTGATTCTGTTAATTTTAGATGGAATCTTGCTATTGTTAATTTGAAAAAAGAATTTTGCTATTGGTGAATATCACTACCAAAATGTAGTTATTGTTAAAAAATTACCAAGCAGGTATGGTAAAGTACTTCGAATGTGAAGATTACAGTGCTCGTATTCGATCGTCTATAGTCATATGGCGATAATCAAATTGAAGTGACAAGCTAATTGCGATTGTTCCGTCACTGATGTTGTTTACTATGAATAATTGAACATAGTCTTCTAATGTAAACACCAATTCCGTAAACTCAAGGACTATCTCTGTGGATAAGGACACTAAATATTAACACCACAAATAGCAGGTGCCTCAACAGAATAATGAGCCAGGCAGTGTTGCAAACCAATTGTGGATGTTTAATTAGGTGAATTACCAGGGCGCATGTGTACCGCAACTTAACAAAAATAAGTAAATAACAAGCTGAAAGATTGAAACTTCAAATTTAGCATTGTAGTGACAAACTCAAAATGGTTATGGTCATGGAGGACAACACATCAAATCCTAGGAAGTATTACGAATACCAAAATCTTTTACATAAGACAGAAATTTCAAATACGAGCAAACAGCTGAATTATAAAAGTTCATGCATCCTGCCAAGAGAACCCAAGCTAGCTATCCAGATCTTCATTCCCAAACTAAGCAACAAGAGTGCTGGCAGTGGTGGACTCGCTGTAGCAAACACATTGAATACGTTAGTGTGCATACTAGATAAAATCCAGTGATTGAGCATGGAACAGAAAGATAGAAATAAACTTCTCAAGTGGGAGTATGAAATGTGATGACAATGAAACTATAAACATCATTAAGCTTCTTACTTAAATAGGTACCAAATCCCAAATAAGAATGTACAAAGAATATCAAACAAGGAAGGTGGACTCCTAGTTCCATGTGAAAAACAAATGAAAGACCTATGGAATACATAGCAATCATCATATTGTGCCAATACTAATCGGGATAGACCAAAATTAAATCAGGAAACTCTACTTTAAAAGCAGGATACACATTAGTGTAATGTGAACTTCAGACAGTTCACCTCAAACAGTCACAGCACGTCACTTAAAACCATTCAAGACTAAGTATCAAGTGCAATTGCTAACTTAGTAAATCAACGATACTTTCAGCAGATTAAACTTCAAAAAAAGTGCGAGCACTTACTACTTCCAGACTGGGGGGAGCTTCTTTGTCTTCTTGTAGTAACGAGCAAGCCTGTGAATCCTGCTCTCCACAAGAATCAAACGGAACTTGGAGTCCTTGTCCTTCCTGTTCCTCTCCAAATGCTTCCTGACTGACACAGCCTTCTTGATAAGGTGGTACAGATCCTCAGGAATCTCAGGAGCAAGACCTAACCGACCAAACAATGTTAGCCATACTCCACACCACTTCCCAATCAACATTATAAATAAACATCACATAGCAAAACAGCCAGTTCATTGTATCAAGCTACCTGAATTAAACTACCGTAACCAGACCACAATTAAATACTACACAAACACTTAAACAGTAACCAAAACAATTCCGATTTCACTAAACCCATTTACACATTCAATCAAAAAAAGAGCTTCATGAACTCAAGCCCATTTGACATTCAATTCATACATAAACTCACAATTAACCAAAACACAAACACTCAACAATCTTTAAAATCATAAGTAATATATTAACAAAAAGCAAAAAGGGTATACCATGAGCTTTAAGAATCCTCAAGATCTTGCTTCCAGTAACGCTCTTAACCTGAGCAATCCCATGAGAGTCACGAAGAATCACACCGATCTGAGAAGGAGTCATACCCTTCTTGGCAAACTTGCAAATGCTATCCTCCACCTTAAAAATCAAACACAGATACACATATCAGTTCTGGTTCTCAACTCAAATTGCAAAACCCCCAAATCAGAAATCTAGGGTTTAATGAGATTCACTTACATCGGGAGTAGAGATCTTCAACCAGCTCGGTGGGGTTCTCTTGTAGGGCAGAGCCGAAGCTGACATACCCTTCCCATGACTGTGCATACGACCCATGATTACTACGCGAAGCTCTCTGCGGCTGTGGCCTCTGAGTTTAGGGTTCGACTGAGAGAGCGGCAAAGGGTTAGGTTTTCAGAGATGAGTGGATTCGCTAGGGTTTATATATCAAGGCCGGGCCCATTTTGGGCTGTTTTCCCTTTGCTTTTTCGCAAATGACGAGATTGACCTTGGGCTTGCAATCGTGAGGTCCGAGTTTTGGGCATTACTTGAGGACTTGTGTTAAGGGCACCATCATATTGTATTTGGACACCCAATGGGTGTCGAAAGTTGTTAATGAGGCAACATTCAACCTGTTTAGATGTCTTATTATCGATTTAGGAATTAAAATTTGTCATGTTAAGCAATACAAGTAGTAATTGGGATACAAGTGTGATCTTAAAACCTTGCTCGAATGTAGATTGAGAAGGATAAAACTTCAACCCAGGGAGAAATCAGCTATATAATTGAAGACGGTGGTTCTTACAATTTGAGAAAAAGCAAAACTCGCAAAACATGCAGAAACTCACTAGTTTCTAAAGTATTGTAACTTCCCTTTTCATCAAAATTGAACACATACACCACCCTCTTTCTCTTCCTCCATCTCTAAATTCACAGAGTGTAAGTGAACTGGAGCAGTGCAACATTGTTTAGATGATTGTGAGGAAGCCACTGAGATCATAGAATTTCAAACTTTGTGATCTCGGATATTGGATAGCTCAAGGCTGTATATTTTATAAGAGCTGAGGATTCATGTATGGTGTTCAACAATCGAAGTTGACCCGCAACAAAAGTTTAATTGCCTCCTAGTAGAGGAAACCAGTAGCTAAAACAGGAGAACTTTACCATACAACAGAGTGACGGACATTGATCAATACAAATCCACGATACAATCTCCTAGATATGTTGTACAAAGTGGTTATCTACAAGCAGATTCTTGATGGATAAGCAGATGAGCATTTACTGAACTCTTCCCACCATTGCTTCTAATGAACTTACAACACCAGTTTGTATACAAACAAGTGCATTTGTCCCGAACCAACCAACAAAACATGGAAATTTGAATCATCAAAGTGATAAGTTTCCGAGAGTTTTTTCGTAGACAAAGTTTGGCGGATGGGAGTAGCTTTTTGGTTCCACCATGAAGCTAGGCGGGTTAGGCGGGTGCTAGGCGGGTTCCAAATAGGGCTAAGCGGGTATTAGGCGAGCACTAGGCGGATTCGGAATAGGACTAAGCGGGTGTTGGACGGTTTTTAGACGGGTTCTAAATGGGGATAGGCAGATGTTAGGCGGTCACTAGGTGAGTTTTAAATGAGGTTAGGCAGATACTAGGTGGGTTCTAAATAGGGCTAGGCGGACGCCAAGCGGGTGTAGGCGACCATTAGGCAGATTATAAAAGAGTGGCGGGTTTTTAAAATCCTGTAGAATGATAAAATAAGTACATGACTGGTATAATTTTGTACTTGTAAATTGTGAATACCACCGAATGTGAATTACAATATGCTTAAGGGTTTCAGCATCTCCTTCGGATGGAACACCACCAGGCAAAGTGAATATTTCTTGAGTTGGAAGGGTCCATTAACAGACGCAAAGGTATTCGATTGTACATTGTTCTATTAAAGGATTGCAAAAGCAAAGCTAAAGGCCAATTATGGTGGAACCAAAAAGCCACTCCCATATGAGAAAACACTCTTGGAAAATTATCACTTTGGTGATTCAAATTTCCATGTTTTGCTTGTTGGTTCGGGACAAATTACTTTGTTATGCCATCATTTTTCTTCTGTTACATCATTGCAGCGCTCACTAATTAGAAAGTAGTGCTGAAAAAAAAATAAGAATATTAAGAATATTACACACTAATGAAGACTAAATCACGAGCGAGTAACTAGTTAAGATTTCTGGAAAGTTCATGTGAGCAATTCCGGGTTTTATGCCGTATGAAAAAGGAGATGCTCATCATTTTGGTATCGACACTGAAATTAGCTGTGATTTCTTTAGCTAACATCCACACAATGAAAGCTTGAAACCCAGCAAACATATAGTGCTGAGTTGAGTCATGCAGTTAGTTTTTTATGAGTAGTAAAAAATAACTAGTATAGATAAGCTGCAATACTTTACTATTGCCAGAAGAATAAGCTCTATGTTTTGGAGGGAGAGCACACAACCCTATGATCTTTTATGTTTGGTTTGAGGCCGATGAGGCTACATGAATTTGCTTCCTAGAGAACTTGTCTCTTCTAGGCTTGACAGAAATTGCATTGCCTCAGGGATAATCACTTTTCATATCGTTTCATAATCCATTAGTTTACTACTTGTTTACTGCATCAGTATGCATATAATCAAAGAACAGTTCCCTAGTTTAAGCCTTTGCTACAATTCGAACATAACGTGCTACAGATTTAGAAGAGTGCAACCGAAGGCGATCGCTCCTATCCGAGTTTCAGTTCAACCATTAAAATGCTTAACACCTTCAAGTGTTTGCATTCTCCTTATTGATGTGGTGGCAGGAAACTGTGTGCTAAAACACTTCAGATACATTTATGCAGTAGTGTAAATATTGATGATTGTATGAAACAAAAGGAGGCATTAGCCTGTTAGGTATGTCAAACAGAACCAGATTCCCAGCTGAGACAATCTAAGGATGAGAATATGGTCAGTGTCTCAATCCAATATAGGAAAAGCTTAAGAGAATAAAGTGTACATGGCAAAGTGACTCATAGAGATGCATTATCCCTCTACAAAGGAACTAGTAAAGTTTCATAGAGGAGAATATAGACAGAGAATCAATCTATCTTCCAGAGCACATCAGAATTAACAAGTAAATATTCATTAATCAATCCTCCATTCCATGATCCATCTTTTTTTTTCACCATAGTCAACAATATCTTCCACAGCCCCAACACCACACCACTACCATGCATGTCCAAACCTCAAAAGCCTCACACTGAATAGAAAATGCAGTGACAGACCAACCTTCTTTTTTTGGTTACTGTGGTAACTTGCATAGTTTAAACTGATGAAATGGTGAAGTTAAACAAGGTCTTTTTTCTCAATGCAAATTGTGGATCTCACAGCCATGCTTCTTGTGCAGCCCCATATCAATATTCCAATCTCAAGATCACTTCTTTATATGTATCAAAAGCTCCCTCTGTGAGATTCTCACATTCTTGTATGTTCTATGTTAAAGCCACTGTGGTCCTGCTTTCACCAACACCAAGTGATTAGTTGCTTTCACAAAATTTACAAGCTAGGGACAATTATATATGCTTGTTTCTGTCAGGTTCTTCACAAATTGAAAACATGACAAGTAATAGCAACCAAATTTGTTGCCACCAAAAGTCCCATTCTTTTGGTTACCTTAGTTTCCAGGTCTGTTGTTATTTTGCTAATAAAATTTTGCAACCACCATATTAGAGAGGGTTTAAGCCTTAAACAAGTCTTAGTGCCTAGTTAGTGCAACTTTTCCACCCTCAGAAAAGTACTTTCTTATTAGAAGCAAAAGCAATTTTATGTGAATCCATTTGAATGGAACCTCAGAAAGAAGTGATTTCTGATTTTCCTAGAAGCTGAAAGACAACTTTTGTCCAAAAAGCTCAAAAACAGCTTATGCTGGAAACCTTATCCTAATATTAAACTAATTACCTTGTAATTCTTTGCTAAACTACCCAAGTTTATAGAAAACAGCTTCCTGCTACCATTGAGTTGATTCCTTGCCTCCATTCTTTTTCTTTCAGTTGCTCAACTCCGTTCAAGTTTAGTAAACATACTCTTTGTCCGATATCTTTTTACCGGTTTGACATCTTACCTAGTTTTTTCTAATACCCTAAAAATAAAGATAGTCATGAGTCATGACAATAACAAGGACTTCTCAATAATTTGGACATGAATGAATCCATGTGATCTTTAGCAATCAAAAATGGTCCATTCCTTCCACAACCACAACTCCAACACAAATGCATGAGATTGGCAATCCCATTTCTATAGGGAGAAACCACCATTATCACTCAATTAAAGCTCCAAGTGAGACACTTCCAAGTTCCAACACCCCCTCCTATCCTTGGGACCAAATTCAATACCCCCATCAACCCAATAAGATTAAAAATCAATAATTTTTTTTTAAAAAAACTAGGTACAAAATATGAGTTTGAAACAAATGAGATAGCAACAAATGAATAATAGAATAGTGGGACTAGGACAATGACAAATGGACAATGTAGTGAAGTAGTGTCAGACTCTCTTCTGCCTTGGCACAATTATAGAGAAGACTCCCCAATAAACACAGCCTCCCAACCAATCCCAGACCAATATCATAAATCAGTTTTTTCCATTTTCAATTTTTGGGGATTCAGAACGGTCGGATCTACGGTGCAGCTGACACGTGGTTGTGAAGGAGAGGTTTCTGAAGATTTGACCAATTATACGAGGAGATTGTTGTGGCTTACTGTGAGACTGAGCACACCAGATGAGTGGAATTTGAATTCGAAATAAGAACGAATCTCCGTTACGATGACGAAAGAGCCTCACCGTCTTCTGTTGACCCTGTGCTAACGATATGTTCTGTTTTTTATTTGGTTTTTACAAGAGAAACAAATTTCAAACTTCTTTTGTTTGGTAGAGCAGAAATTTCAAATGCTTGATGGATTTCAACTGATCTTGCTTTCAAATCCATATTGTGATTAGGTAATGTAAGGGTATCTCAATTTGAATCCTGCTATGAAATCCGAAGACAATATTTAACAATGTATTCAAAACAGAAAAAAGTGACATATGATCGTTACACGGTACTTATTGGTTTGAATGATTTTTGTATTATGTTCTCATCATCTTTATCTCATTCTTTTTATGAACGTGAATTCTAAATTAAAAAGGAAAAACAATGAAAATTAAATAACCGACATTACACAATTAAGAAGCACTAATCTCTTTCTAATTATTAAGCATTTCTAAACAAGTAAATTAATTCAAATATAAGAAGAATCACATAGTACATGATGTAATGAAGCAAATTTTCCACATTTTCTGTGTGATCTGATGCTCTGATATATCTGCAAAACATGATTTGGAACTTTCTCCATCAGACCAAAAAAGCCAGAACACTTAGAGATATGGTTACCTCTCTGGGTTTTGTTTACTATCCAAACAAGGAAGGATGAGTACCTCAGCTCTTTTAAAGACTAGTCTTTGACTGAACTCAAAACATGCTAGCATGCAACTTGGTCTTGTACTCACTCAAATCCCAAGTCAATTAATCAGACGGTCCAAACTCATAAACCCCAGTCCTCTTCTTTTCTGATTCCTCTTACACATTTCCACTCAACAAAGCTAGAACACCTTGTCCTCACTCCTCACCACCTTCTCTTAGCTCAAAGACAGAACAAGCTTCTCACTCTTTCTCTGCAAAAACAGAGAAGAAGTAGAAGAAGAAAGAAAATCCAAGCTTACCTAAAAAATGGCCATCACAGTTTTCCTTTTCACCTTGCTGTTATTCTTCACAAACCCACCACATGTTTATGGAAACACAGAGCTGAGAGCACTCATGGACATCAAGGCCCTTTTGGACCCTCACAGTCTGTACCTTTCTTCATGGACTGTCCATGGAGACCCGTGCGACAGGTCTTTTGAAGGTGTGGCGTGCAATGAAGCGGGTCGGGTTTCGAATATCTCATTGCAAGGAAAGGGGCTATCTGGGAAGTTGTCTCCTGCCATTGGAGAGCTCAAGGATTTGACTGGGATTTACATGCATTATAACTCTTTGAAGGGAGAGATACCCAGAGAGATTGCCAACTTGACTAAGCTCAGTGACTTGTATTTGAATGTCAATAATCTCAGTGGAGAGATTCCTCCTGAGATCGGAAACATGGGCTGCTTGGAAGGTTAGCACTAATTTTTTTCAGCAAGTATTTGATTTCGATTTTCTTTAAGGTTTGTGATACTGTCAATAATCTCAGTGTAGAATACCGTATAAGCATTTTTGTGTAGCTTTATAAGCTTTTGTTGTGAAAAGTTTGACCTTTGTTTCACAGACAGAGAGATTATTGGACTGTTTCAGGACAAATGGATTTGCTTTGTTTTGAATATGACTAGTTTGTTCAGTTTAATAGTTTGGGTGATGAAAGATTTGGACTTTGTTCGTGTATGGTGTATTTAAATTTGGTTTTACTATCTGCATTCCTAATGGGGTTTGGTGCCAAACTTTCAATACTTACAATAGTAAAACAATTTCTACCAGTACTGTTTACTTTTGGTTTTTAGATGCTAAAGATTGTAAATTTATTTGCTTTGTTTTGATTTCCTCAACGAAACAATCAGCTATTAGCAATATTTTTTCTTTTCATAATGTGGTTTATTTGGTAGCAAAAGCTGGATAGTAAATTGAATGCAGGGATGAAAGAATACTCAGTTTGGTGTCTGATTTATGTGCTTTTCCCCCCATATCTTACATGGTTTTCTATCACAGTTTTAAATCTATAGGCTTTCTGATTTGGATTTTGTGTTTGCGTTTCAGTTTTGCAGCTTTGCTATAATCAGTTAATTGGAAGCATACCGACGCAGCTGGGGTCTTTAAAAAACCTCAGTGTTCTCGCTCTGCAGTCCAACCAGTTAACTGGTGCAATTCCAGCAAGTTTAGGAAACTTGGAAATGCTAATGAGACTGGATTTGAGCTACAACAACCTCTTTGGTTCTATCCCCATGAAAGTAGCTGATGCGCCTTTGCTTGAAGTTCTAGACATTAGGAATAATACACTTTCTGGCAATGTACCTCTTGGTAAGAATATTGTATAACCTCACATTTGATCTCTTGTCACTTAATTGCCAAAATCTTTACTTATTTATTAATGTATGTAATGCAGCTCTAAAGAAACTAAATGATGGATTCTCTTATGAAAACAATCTGGGGTTGTGTGGAGCCGGGTTTATGTCCTTAACAGCCTGCAACACTTCAAGTCATCTTAATGCCAGTAGACCTGAAGCCTTTGGTTCGACAGGGCCAACACGAGCTATCCCGGAAACTGCAAATGTGCAGTTGCCTTGCAACCAATCTCGGTGCTCGAATATGTCAAAATCCCATCAAGCATCTGTTGCTGTTTTTGTTGGTATTGTTGTACTAACAGTTGCATTATCAGCTATAGGAGTTCTACTCTTCACACAGCATCGTCGCCGGAAACAGAAGCTTGGTTCCTCATTTGAGGTTTCTGATGCCCGTCTTAGTGTTGATAAGGCCAAGGCTAAGGGAGTAGCTCACAGGAAATACGGCTCTCCCCTTATGAGCCTTGAGTATTCCCACGGGTGGGATCCTTTAGCTGATGAGAGGAATTTAAGTGCATTCGCCCAAGATGTGTTTCATAGCTTTAAGTTCAATTTGGAAGAGGTGGAGACTGCCACTCAGTATTTCTCTGAGGTTAATTTATTGGGGAAGAGTAACTTTTCTGCAACCTATAAAGGAATATTACGTGATGGGACTGTTGTGGCTGTTAAGAGCATTGGAAAAACTTGCTGCAAGACTGAGGAAGCAGAGTTCTTGAAGGGATTGAACATGTTAACCTCATTGAGGCATGAAAATTTAGTGAAATTGAGGGGATTTTGTTGTTCAAAAGGCCGTGGAGAGTGCTTTCTCATTTATGAATTTGTTCCAAATGGAAGTTTGCTGCGGTATCTTGATGTCAAGGAGGGCGACAGCAATGTTCTTGAATGGTCAACTAGAGTTTCTATTGTGAAAGGCATTGCTAAAGGTCAGTCTTTGGCGCATTTATTTGAAGCTTCATAGCCATAAAATATACTCATAGAATACTATAAACTAGCACATAATTATTCAATACAGGTTTACTTCTTATAGCTCATATACTAGTATAAGTTTCTTCTTGGTTCAGTCTTAGATGCTTATTTTTTTCAAAGATGTATATCATAGCTGTTACAGAATAGGTGACTTCCAAACATGGAGGTGACTTTCTTGGATTCAGTTCCTGATTTGTTTGTGCGGAGTTCCGCTGTCTTTCTGCAGGTCTTTCTTATTTACATGGATACAAGCCAAACAAACCTGCTCTTGTTCACCAAAACATTTCAGCTGAGAAGGTGCTGATTGACCAACGATTCAACCCCTTGCTTTCAGATTCTGGCCTGCACAAGCTTCTTACCAATGATGTCGTCTTCTCAGCACTCAAGGCCAGTGCTGCTATGGGCTACCTAGCTCCAGAGTACACCACTACCGGACGGTTTACAGAGAAAAGTGATGTCTATGCATTTGGGGTGTTGGTTTTCCAGATCCTATCAGGGAAACGGAAAGTAACTAACTCCATGCGTCTTGGTGCTGAGTCAGGCAGATTTGAGGACTATATCGACCAAAACCTCCATGGTAGGTTCTTCGAATATGAAGCGTCCAAGCTTGCAAAGACTGCTTTGCTTTGCACTCATGAAACTGCAATTGAGAGACCCTCAATGGGAGAAGTTGTTCAAGAGCTAAGTAATTGCAGTAGCTGTCTCTGATTCCTCGGCACAAATTTTCACCCTTTACCTCAGTAATAGGGAATGGGATAATAGTTAGCCAGGTGACTAACTGCTAACTTCGGTTCGAGGACTTCATGATGTAATTTATGCGGTCCTCTTTCTTGAGGACTAAGCTTTGTTATGATTTGTGAATGTTGTAGTCTTTTAGACCATTGTTAATGTAGTCGTATTAGCAATGCATGTGATGTTTTGGGAAGCTCCTCTTATTATGTATTGTAGCCATTGAAGCTTTGCCGTGTTACGGGGTGTTTCTTCCTTCCTGAAGCTTTTGTCTTTCAACTTAGTTTGTGATAATACCCCTTCTGATTCTTCACATCTCTATCGGGTGATGCAACTGAGTTTGATGGAATAGTTCGAATGCTCGAGAATGCGAGCAATGTAAGCTCAATCCTCATCATGTAAAAGTTAACAAATGAAGATTGAAGAGTGAAAAATATGTAACCGAAGGTGCACCTTTAAGTTTCAATTTTGTAATACTTTGATTATGGCATTTCGGTGTGCTGGTAACATTTGGTGCTTTCACAGCAAAGATAACAATCATTTATACCTTCTTTATTTCCTGACAAGAAAAGCAATTCAATTGATGGAAATCATGGAATATATATGCTACGGTTGGAAATTGGAATAGTCAAATCGGGTTGGTGAAATATCTCTGCAGTCTGCACGATTTACATTTAGCCCCTTCTACCCCATGCCTTATATTTGTTTACCCTGCTAGTCTGCAAAGGTAAACAAATAAGATGCCCCCGTATCCTGCTCTCAGTTTCTTCCTTCCCACCCCTCTTCTCCTCTCATCTCTCCTTAGAAGCATTCATTTGCATCTCCTCGGAGGCATTCATCAGGCTTTAGTTATAATTGAATTGGGATAGGAGGAATCGGAAAGAATGTTTAACGAGATGAAGAGGAGCCTATTGCAGAGACTCAGAGAGCGGGTTCAGGTAAAGAGCTATTTCTTGGCAACTTTTCTTTTTCCTAAATAAAACACATTTGTTAAGTTCTCTCTCCATTATATAATTTATATTTCACGGTTTATGTCTTGATAATGTCTCAATTTTTCTTTCGTATCCAAGAGGATCTGACAATTCTTTGTCTTCGCTGATTTGTTAGGCAGGTGAAAAAGAAGAACCCTACATTTGTAAGGTTACTTAATTTTTCAAGGGCATGGATGGACAAATGTATTTTACTGACTGCTTGCTAATAAGATTAGAACCTTATACTGCAAGCCAGTTGGTAATTTCTGCAAGCAAGGAAGTGTGGAGATAGAGATTACATGTATGAAATGAGACTTGAAACAAATTGTAATCCATAGTCAAGACATGTTATAGTCTTAAATGAAAAGTTCAAAGGCGTTGTTGCCTTTTGATGACCATTGCCAATTGAAATTTTGATCTTTTTGCTTGCTGTGCTTTGCTTGGTTTTATTTTGATAGATTAGTTGGGAAATGGTGGTACTCACCTTGGTAATATATCCCCAAATATACATTCAGACATCCACTATGGGTTTGCAGCACTATAGAGCACTCCTTTCTTGCTACATTGGTGGTGTGGCTTAAACTGTATTCTATTAGATCTTCTGTTAACGAACTGGCGTATTCATGATCCTTTTTGTGAAATGCACACAGACGTCTAATTTTCCAGTCTTCCATCTATCTTAGTGATGGAACAATCGCATTTATCATTACCAAATACAAAAATGTTGCTGGCTTGATTCGATTATCGAATTATGATGTTAATAGAGTGAAATACGAAGACTGAAATCACATACAATGATTTACAACTTTGATTGCAAGTCACACACAGGGTTTCAACTCATTGTATAGCTAGATATGCAATCCTGTGTGTCTTCTTTTCCTCGAGGACACGAGGTTATCTTTGATCTGATATTCTGATATGATCATCCCAGTACTATATAGACTAGAAAATGAGATTTGATGGACATGTAATTTGTAATAAAATTCGTTACTATCACCATTAAGGTTGTATAATTTGGAATGTGTTTATGTATGTAGTTTCGACTATCCTTTTCTGGCCTCTAGTTTCTTCTGCTTATTGATGAATGCTATTAGTATCTTCTTGTTAGCAAGATCATCTCTTCCTCACAGAATCAATCATGAGAGTAAATCTCTCCTCTGCATTCAACACTGAATTGTCAACCATGCTCAGATTGAGGATCTGTAATTACAGTCTTTATTGTAATTGATACCTTTCTATATTAGTTCATCATGTATAGCTATTTAACATGTAATCTGTAATACGTTTTGAATCAATGGAAATACAATTCTACATGGTATCAGCCTAAAAGATCCTTACCTTCCTATCCTTTGTCTTCTTTCCCCGTACTCTTCCTCTGCCTCCTTGCTAATGGCTTCTTTTCTCACCCAAAACACATCCCAATTTCCAAAACTCACTTCTGATAATTATCTTGTCTGGGTTCGTCCGATCCGATCACATCTCAATGGCGCTGACCTTTGGGGATATGTGGACGGATCCATTGAACGACCGTCTCCCACAACCATCACTCCGGCCGCCGGTGATACTCCTGCCTCTACCACCACCAATCCTAGATACAAAGAGTGGTTTCTCATTGACCAACAAATTATCACTCTTCTCACAACATCTCTCACCGATGATATAGCTAAGCTTACCATTGGCTGTGACACATCTAAGGCTATTTGGGACTGCCTTGCCCGGCACTTTTCTCAAACCTCTGTGGCTAGCGCCACCAATCTCAAACTCCAACTATTTGATCTGCAAAAGGGTACTCAAACTGTTGATGCGTATCTGCGCCAGGCTAAGTCCATTGCCGATTCTCTCGCCTCAATCGATCAACCCGTTTCTGATACTGATCTGGTTGTTGCCACCCTTCATGGTCTTGGGCCCGATTACCTAATGCTCCGGACTGCTCTGACTCAGACCTCTCCTCTTCTGAGCTTTGCCGAACTAAGAGCTCGCATCCTTGCTTTTGACGCCCAGCAATCACCCTCTCAGCAGCCCACAGCCACTGCTCTCTTCCATAACAGCGGCTCGTCATTCTCTTCCAGCCGCTCGGGCCGCCGCCAGGGACACGGCGGTGCTGGTCGTCACTCTGGGAAGCCCCGTCGTTCCTTTGGGCAGCCTTCCTCGTATCGGTCTAGTGGTTCTTTTCAGCCGCAGCATCCGTCTTTCCCACAGCCACATATGGGCTCCTTCATGCCCTCCTCTCCTTGGGCTCAACCTCAGTTCCGGCCCACATCTCAGCCTGGTATTCTTGGCCCTGCCCCAAATCAGCAGTGGTGTCCTACTTGTATGTCTTCCAATCATGGAGCGTATCAATGTCCTCATAAGTTTTCTGGGCCCAACATGATTCGTCCCTTTGCTGGCGCTCATTTTGCTCAACCAAGTGATCCTTTCTGGTACCCTGACACCGGCGCTACTCATCATATGACGTCCATGCCCGTGGACAACCCTAATGTCTATGGTGGCCCACACAATGTTTTTATGGGAAATGGTGACACTATGCCTGTTTCTCATACCGGTACTCTTCCTCTCTCCTTCGGAGATTCTCATTTCTCTCTTCGTAACGTCTTTCAAATTCCTTCTATTCGTAAAAATCTCTTATCTGTTGCTCGTTTCACTAAAGATAATCTGGTTTTCTTTCTTTTTGCTCCTGACTTTTATCAGATTTATTGCTTACGCTCTGGTCGTTTATTGTTTCAGGGCCCATGTAAAGATGGTCTCTATCCTCTCCCTGTTACCGACCTTTCTACTTCACCTCCTCAAGCTCTTGCTACCGTGTCCTCTTCTCTTTGGCATACTCGTCTTGGTCATCCGTCATCGTCTGTTTTAGCTCGTCTAAGTCTTCTTTTAAGTCTTTTTGTAATGAATGTGCACTTAGTAAGTCGCACGAATTTCCGTTTCCTTCTAATAATGAGTTTGCTTCAACTCTTTTTCATATCATTCATAGTGATGTTTGGATGGCCCCTGTTTCTTCTTTGAGTGGCTTTAAATATTATGTTCTCTTTACCGATGAACACTCTCGCTACACTTGGGTTTATCCTATGCGGCGTAAAAATGAGGTGCTTACACATTTTCGCACTCTTGTTGCCCTCATCCATAATATCTTTCAGGGTTCGGTCAAATATCTTCAAAGTGATAATGGCACGGAATATGTGAATCATGCTTTCTCCCATTTTTGTTCTTCTCTGGGCATTCAACAACGTTTTTCTTGCCCACACACTCCTCAACAAAATGGTCTTGCTGAGCGTAAACACCGTCATATTGCCTCTGTTGTCCGCACTCTTCTTCTTACCTCTTCTGCTCCACAAGCACTTTGGGTTGAAGCTGTTGGTACGGCTGTCTATCTTATTAATCTTCTTCCTACTGCCACACTCAACTGGGAGACACCATACTCTCGTCTTTATAAACAAACTCCCTCTTATTCTTCTCTTCGTGTTTTCGGTTGTTTTTGTTTTCCTCATCTTGGTGCCTATGTTTCCAACAAACTATCGAGTCGTAGTCTTGAGTGTGTTTTCATCGGTTATAGTCCTCAACACAAAGGCTATCGTTGCCTTGATCCTTCTACCAATCGAGTCTACATCTCTCGTAATGTTTTATTTAACGAAACAAGTTTTCCTTACAAGTCTTTGCAGGTTCCCAAGTATGGGCCACTTGACCTTATGCCTCTCCGATCAGCCTTCCCACGGGCCCAATTATTTAGCCCACCTATGCAGCCTACACAGCCTCCAAGTGTGGCTCCACCCGATTCATCCACAACCTCATCCTCCACTCTTATTGCACGCAACCTCATCCTGCGTCCACCCTCTCCTGCTCCGACTCAACCCGATCGGTTTGGGCGCATCTATACCCGCCGCTCCGCCACCGTGCTTCCTCCACCACCTCCTCTTCCCACCATGGCCGAGCCTTCTTCTCCTTGCTCTCCTCTCGGCCCTTCTGTCTCTGTCTTCCCTCCAGCTGACCCTGCTCCGGCCTCCCAAACTTCGGTCGAACCAGCCGATTCAGCCGATTCAGCCCCGGCTCCGGAGGTCCCCGAACCAGCCCCAGCAGCCCCTGCTCCCGCCCCTGTCATCCCTCCACCTCCGATGACCACCCGTCTACGTGATGGCATAGTCCAACCCAAAATTCGATCTGATGGCACTGTAAGGTATCCCATTCCACATGCCCTTTCCACTGTTATTGCTAATATGGAACCAACGTGCTACTCTCAGGCCTCCAAATCGGCCGAATGGCGTTCTGCTATGGTCGAAGAAATTAATGCCCTTTTGAAAAATCAAACTTGGTCCCTGGTTCCTGCATCCTCTTCTCCGAACACTGTTGGTTGCAAGTGGGTATTTCGGATTAAGCATCGTCCTGATGGCTCAGTGGAACGCTATAAGGCTCGTTTAGTAGCCCAAGGTTTTCATCAACGTCAAGGCATCAATTATGCGGAAACATTCAGTCCGGTGATCAAACCTGCAACCATTCGCACAGTACTTGCCATTGCCGTTTCTCGCAGCTGGTCACTTCGCCAACTTGACGTTAAGAACGCTTTCCTCCATGGGTTTCTTACTGAGGAGGTTTACATGACGCAGCCTCCAGGCTTTGTCGACCCTGAACGTCCAAACCATGTCTGTAAGCTTCATAAGTCGCTCTACGGACTCAAGCAAGCTCCGCGTGCGTGGTTCACTCGTATCAGTTCTTTTCTTCTCTCGGCTGGTTTTCGTCAAAGTAAGGCAGACAATTCCCTTTTCATCTTTCACCATGGCACTCATACAATTTACCTGCTTCTGTATGTGGATGATATTGTTATCACTGGTAGTCATGATCAAGTCATTGAGAGTTTTATTGCTGCTCTTAGTCGAGGTTTCGACATAAAAGACTTGGGTCCCCTACACTACTTTCTTGGCTTACAGGTGACTTGTTCCTCTGCCGGTGTTCATGTTGATCAGCTGAAGTATGCTTATGATATCCTCAAGAAGTATGATCTTCTTCTCAGTCAGCCTGTCAGCACCCCTATGACTACAAAACCGATTCTTTCGGCTACTGATGGTGATGTCCTTGCCAATCCTACCATCTTCCGTGAGCTTGTTGGTTCCCTTCAGTACCTCACCATTACACGCCCAGATATCTCTTATGCGGTGAATTCTGTGGCTCAGTTCATGTGTCAACCACGCACTACTCACCTTGTTGCTGCCAAGCGTATCTTACGCTACATCAAGGGGACTATCGATCATGGTCTCTTCTTTCGCCCACAACGCCAACCTGTCACCCTCTCTGCTTACTCTGATGCGGATTGGGCTGGCTGCCCCGACTCTCATCGTTCCACCACCGGCTATCTCGTCTATCTTGGCTCTAGCTTAATTTCCTGGTGTTCCAAAAGGCAGCCCACAATTGCTCGTTCTAGTGCTGAGGCGGAATATCGTTCTCTTGCTCATGCCTCGGCTGAAACTACATGGTTAGCCTTTCTACTATACGAACTTGGTGTGCGCCTTACTTTTCCTGTTTCCCTTCATTGTGACAACCTTAGTGCCACGTATATGGCCTCCAATCCTGTATTCCATGCCCGCACCAAGCATATTGAGCTTGACTATCACTTTGTTCGGGAAAAAGTCGCACTTGGCAGCCATCGAGTTTGTTTTATTCCCTCCACTGATCAACCTGCTGATATTCTCACAAAACCACTTCACAAACATCGTCATCAGACTTTCTTCCTCAAACTTGTTCGTCCTCGGCCGCTCAGTTTGCGGGGGGATGTTAGCAAGATCATCTCTTCCTCACAGAATCAATCATGAGAGTAAATCTCTCCTCTGCATTCAACACTGAATTGTCAACCATGCTCAGATTGAGGATCTGTAATTACAGTCTTTATTGTAATTGATACATTTCTATATTAGTTCATCATGTATAGCTATTTAACATGTAATCTGTAATACGTTTTGAATCAATGGAAATACAATTCTACACTTCTATCCCTGTTTACATATACACTTGGTTACTGATGAATAAAGCTAAATCTTTTTCAACAATTTTGTCTTGAAGGAAGAAACAAGTGAGTAGTAATAACCAGCTTTTCTCTTCGCTGAGCTCCACTCTTCTCCACAACGCACTTGTTATGTGCATATACTTGTATACTGCCCTCCAAAACCAAGCGTCCAAGCTTAGACTGAAATCTACATTTTAGTTCATTTATCCTCCTTCACAAAAACCTAATTCATTAGGGGAACTGAAGAGGATTTACCATTATATAATTTCAGACACATGCTCTATAGATTATAGTTCTGAAACCAAATTCAATCAAATGACTTTATAGATCTATCTAGCTATTAGCTACTACATGTACATATTATTTGCTATATACATTTCAATCAAGTTCCATGATCTGAATCATAAGATCTATAGCTATGTGAAGATTTAGAATATTGCTAATTTCAGATATATTGCTCATGACTATTGATGTACTACGGTTGGGATTTTCCTTTTCTTCCAGGAGAAGGCTTGAAGTTCGTCCTTATAGCTATGTGGAGATATAGAATTTTCGTCGTTTGCGAGTATGAATAATGTGTACTTATATGTGAGATGAACTCATTCTGCACGTTGTGGCCGTACTATGTTTGTAACTTCTTAAGCTTTTATCTAGCTACTTGAATAATTTTAGGGAGACTTAATTATGTGTATTTGCTCGACTATGTCTTATTATTCATGTTAATTGCTTTTAATTTATATTAAGTCAGAGATAATCCTTATTGATTAATTCTACTTTTGAACGGTTAAAATCGTTGATTACATTATTCAAGATATGCAAATTAGAGAGAGTTCAGACGCACACCGTCCATACTGATATGAACACAAATATTTTCCTTGAGTATATATAAAGACCCCTTGACGTTGACTCTTTGCAAATTGCACCACTACAAACCATCATGAGGGATTTTGCTTTGTTCAATGTTAACCAAGAGCATGAAGAGGAACAGGAACACAAATCCTCCCCGATCGGAGGAGACTTACTCAGGATCAAATTCAGGTTCTTCAAGTATACCGGATACCAACGTGAGATTGATCCTCCAAGAGACCCTGGTACTATTTATATTAACCGACAAACCTTTTTATTTGAAAGAGTACTTGACGTTCATCCCTCATCCAATAGGACTGTGAATCTACGTTCTATACTATTATTAAATGAACATGTCTTTCGTTTATCCCTCGGCCAAAATCTTGTGAAAATACATCTTCAGTGCAAGATTATATTAATATATATTTTAATAAACAAATGATAAAGCAGTAAGTACTGTTACTGTATAACTTCTCACTCCAATGAATTTCTCCAACACCCACTGTGTGTTACTGTATAACTTCTCACTCCAATAAACAAATGATCAAGCAATACACCAATGAACACATCAATATACCAAAAAAAATTCTGGTCAACAATTGCAGTAAGATCATATACCATCCGGAAAAAAGTAAAGTAAAGATGAACATCACTAATCCTATTACAAAATCAAGTTGTCGAAGTGCATGAAATTTCAAACAAACCAATTACAAGATTGAGTACATTAACAATTCAACTCTTCATTTCTTTCCTTGTGCTCCTCCTCCTAACATTTTTTTAAGCTGCAACGAAACATGAATTAAAAGGTTACAAACTAACAAATACCAGTCAAGACAAACACTATGCCATTGTGGGATTAATGATACTGGGCATTGTTTGGGCTCAGGCGTAACACTAACTTTGTTAATCTTAGAACAAATACGACTTTGTACGACATTCACAACAATGTTTGTTTATTTCGTAACCTATCAATCTATCAAAATAACTACATAAGTGTCATTGATGCTTACACTGATTCCACTGCATGCATTGAAGTTGAAAAAGACTCTAGAAATAGGCATCATTAATAACTATTGAAAATTAGACGTTGTGAGCTCAAAAGCATGTTCTTGTATCCAAACACAAAAAAAAAAATATAAAAAAAATAAAAAAATCATGAAAACACCAATTCTTTAACAAGATATTATATACAATTTAAACTAAGCAATAACGCCAATTAAACACATCTACATAACTTTTAACATGAAAAGAAGAGCTCTATAGGTGTGCACCACCTCCAAACTAATTTAAAAAAAAAAAAAAAAACCAAAGTAAATAACAGCAAGCAAAAAAAGACCAAGATTTGAAAAGTTCAAAATGGTTTTTTTTTTTTAAAAAAAAAAAAAAACTTTTTATTAAATAACTCACACACCCTTACATATGTCAATGAGATTTGAACCTATGACCTCAACGTTGTCAGTTAAGCTACTTAACCAACCAAGGCACAACACACTGACCAAAATGGTTATGCATAGATGGACAACAACAAATAAAGTCTTGTATACAATATGTATACTAAAATCTTAAGACAGACTAAAATTTTAAATACGAGCAAACTTAAATTTCAAATTCTTTCCTGCAAAAAAACTCCAAAAATAGGTGCTTAGGGGGTGGACGCGCTGTAAAAGAAAAATAATATAGTTAGATTGCATAATAAAACAATCCAACTACCAAACCATGGAATTATAATAAGAGCAAACACAAATTGAAACCATCTAATGACCAAACCATCTAAGTATATTCAGAGCAAACATCAATCGAAGTACAATAAACATTTTTAGCCATGAAAGTAAACAATAACATACCAATTTCCAAGCTCCGAAATCTTTAGCTTGGAGATATGGAGCACTTGCTCCACGTTCCCTCCAAACATTACGACAAGTTTCGCAATTATGAAAAATAATGAAATCAAAATTTCTCGTTTTACATCATTCATATATGTTGAGCCTCCTACACATGCATTGCTGGCAGCTATTAGTGTGTGGATTAATTTTTCATCTTTCGTGCACACATTGGCAGAAAGTGATTTTCGAAGCCGAGAAGCACTTTCCTAAATGCTCTGAAAATATAAAATATAAGAAAAGAGAAAAGCTAGCAAAAATATTTTTTTTATGGAAAACGTGGCCAAGAAAAATAGCATTTTACCTCTTCATTGAAAATCACTATTATGTCAGCTATATCATTCTTCAAGTCCATCATTATATCAACGGAAATATCATTCAGCTATTTGAATCTGCAACATCCAAGTGATCCTACAATGAGGATCAGACCAAAGTGCTTATATATTCAATGACGAGGAGGTAAAGTGCTACTTTTCTTGGCCACATTTTCCATAAAAAAATAAAAAAATATTAAAAAAATATATTTTTGCTAGCTTTTCTCTTTTCTTATATTTTATATTTTCAGGACATTTAGGAAAGTGCTTCTCGGCTTCAAAAATCACTTTATGTCAATGTGCGCACGAAAGATGAAAAATTAATTCACACACTAATAGCTGCCAGTAATGCATGTGTAGGAGGCTCAACATATATGAATGATGTAAAACGAGAAATTTTGATTTCATTATTTTTCATGATTGCGAAACTTGCCGTAATGTTTGGAGGGAACGTGGAGCAAGTGCTCCATATCTCCAAGCTAAAGATTTCGGAGCTTGGAAATTGGTATGTTATTGTTTACTTTCATGGCTAAAAATGTTTATTGTACTTCGATTGATGTTTGCTCTGAATATACTTAGATGGTTTGGTCATTAGATGGTTTCAATTTGTGTTTGCTCTTATTATAATTCCATGGTTTGGTAGTTGGATTGTTTTATTATGCAATCTAACTATATTATTTTTCTTTTACAGCGCGTCCACCCCCTAAGTACCTATTTTTGGATTTTTTTTGGAAGGTAAGAATTTGGAAATTAAGTTTGCTCGTATTTGAAATTTCAGTTTGTCTTAAGATTTTAGTATATATATTGTATACAAGACTTTATTTGTTGTTGTCCATCTATGCATAACCATTTTGAGCTTTTCAAATCTTGGTCTTTTTTTGCTTGCTGTTATTTACTTAGGTTTTTTTTTTGATAGATTAGTTTGGAAGTGGTGCACACCTATAGCTAGAGCTCTTCTTTTCATGCTAAAAGTTTTGTAGATGTGATTAATTAGCTTTATTGCTTAGTTTAAACTGTATTGTATAAGATATCTTGTTAAAGAATTGGTGTTTTCATGATCTTTTTTTTTTTTTTTTTTTTTTTGTGTTTGGTTACAATAACCTAGGTTGCATGGAATCAGGTGCGGGTACGTAGAAGCGAAGCGTTTGGAAACGCGGAAGCATTTTTTTAGGAAAATACTTGGAAGCGGATACGTTTCGGAAGCGGCGAATAAAATATATATATATATATATATATATATATATATCTCTATTAATTAAGCAAATTCTCCTTATAGAACTGCCAATCTCTTAATGTCAGTAATGTCCTTAGTTTATTAAATTGCTTATATAGAGACATTTATTTGGATAGAGGATGAAAGAGTAAAAATATAAGGAAAATATTTGTGTTCATACCAGTATGTACGTATGCGTATATACTCTCTCTAATTTGTATATTTTGGGCAATGTTATCAACGATTTTAACCGTTCAAAAGTTGAATTAATTAACAAAGATCATCTCTGTAAAAATTCAGAATAAACCAAAATCGTTTGCTCATTCAATTGTATTCAATTGTATCAAACAAATGAACGGCTGATCATGAGACTCCTAACTTTCACTAGAACTGTTCATTTGTTTGATGCAATCGAATACAATCGAATGAGCAAACGATTTTGGTTTATTCCGAATTTTTACAGAGATGATCTTTGTTGATTAATTCAACTTTTGAAAGGTTAAAATCGTTGATAATATTGTCCAAAATATGCAAATTAGAGAGAGTATGTACGCACACGTACATACTGGTATGGACACAAGTATTTTCCAAAATATAATATTGAAAACTAATTCTCCTACAAATTCTCCTAAATAAAACTGAATAAAAAGATAAGACATAAATGCTAGTTTAACAATAACTCAAAAAGGTGAAATTTTGAAAAGTAGCCATATTTTAGACTTAAAATTGATTTCTAACCCTCTTTTTTCAACTCATTGAAATCTAACCATAATTAGAGTGCGTAAGACTACAATACCCTTGAAAACTATTAAAATAGCTAAAAGCCCATTCAAATGCAGTAAAGTTTTTTCCAATTGTTTAAAGCTATTTGATTGGTTTTCTATTAATGATTAAGCTGGTTAATCACAATTTAAACTCAAATACTCTATGGATTTTTTCTGACTATCGTATTTTTAAAATTTTTTTTTTTGTAAACTTTGATAGTATACTCTATTATCCATAAGCAAAATTGACATGTTTAACAACTTCCAAGCCACCATCAGTGAGCTTACCACTACATTATTACTCAAGTAGCTTGCCACAATTATGACTGAAATTGAACAATGTCGAAAGACTTGGTCCATTTGAACATGAAAAGAAAGAACAAGAAAATCTAAGAAGCTCACCATCTCAACTAAATGTATTACTCTCTTTCTGTATTAAGTTTTCCTTGACAACCATTTGGCCTAAATTGGCACTTCGCTCAAGGCAACTCTCCCCTTCTCTCCCACCTTGGTGCTCTTTGCAAGGTCATATTTCTTCTTCATCTCAACTTCCTCAATGTCATCGTCCTTGTCCATCTCAGTGCTAGTGTCCAGGCTTTCCTCATTGTCATCAAAGAAGTACATTGTGATTTCTGGTCTCTTTCTTCCAGATTACTATCGTACTTGCTTTCTGGAAGTACTAAAAAATAAAACCCTACTTTCTAGATCACAATTATAGAGGCTATGTAGATAAATAAATCATATCCCTTATTTGATAAAGCTTCATGTTTTTTTGTTAATACATTGTTAAACATGAAACAATGAAAACCAATAGTAGCTGTCTCAAGACTCCAAGACTAGCTTGGCATATAGAAAAAAAGTACAATTGTTGAAACTCAATACATGGAACTAAATAAATATACGATTAATATGAAGATCACATTCCATCAATTAAGTGGAATAGGGTTTTTGCAAGTTGAACGATTATGACCACCTCCCTTGCATCTTGTAAACTTTTTCTTAATTGCATCTTCACCAATAGATGGAATTCTCACTGTCTTACGTCTTCCAGGTACTATTTGTCTTATCGGTGGTAAGACAATTTTGTTCCGCACATCATCTGACACATCCCACTCACTTTGATTTCCAACAGGCCAAATAGGTTCCGCATATGCTAACAAAAGTGCATTAGCTGTGTAAAATAGGGAGCACATGCTATACACTGATATTCCCTTAGTTCTGCAGGCAACAGCTGCATGAGCACAAGGAAGTTGATCAAGATCAAACTCTCGGCATGTACAAGTCATACTATTTAGGTCCACTGTAAATGTCTGACTTTGATCATGTATTTGAAATGCATAGAGATCAATTGGAGAGACCTAATGTACATTGAAACCAAATTAAGTTAGCATGTTAACTAAAGAAAAATCAAATAATATAGTACCAGCATGTATAAATATTATGACACTAAAATATACCCGCATATGTGAACCACTGTTATTGTTTTTCCGCACTTTGTCTTCTGCCCATTTGGTTAAGTGAGTATTAAGGGAGCTTGCTGCATCACGTCGTTCAACAAACCATTGTTGAAGCACCTCTCTTAGATGATCTACAAGAGGAGTAATTGGTAATTTTCGAGCTTCTTTAAGTTTTGAGTTCATAGATTCAGCTATGTTGAATGTCATCATATTGTATCTGTACCCCATAAAATGCGCTCGCGCCCACTTATGATACCCAATGTCTTCAAGATATTTACAGATTTCTCCATCTTTTATTTTTCGAATGTCATCCATCAACGTGTTGAATTCGGACACTTGGTACTTCTTTGCCGCTATATGATATAACTTAAGGATCTTCATTTTTTTGCCAAACTTTGACTACAGGTTTTTAGCTATATGAAAGATGCAGGCTCTATGATGTGCTTCAGTAATTTTTTTAGGATATTAAACCGGCAAACTATATATATGGGGACTTCTTAAACTGAACCACACATTGAATCCACACACAACTTTCTCATATAGAGATTTTCTAAGATATTAAACCAACAAAATAATATAAGGGACATTCCATAAATCAAGAACAAAAGATCGGAGATGCTAGTTAGCAAAGGATTATGTAAATCAGTCAGTTTCAAACCTTGTGCAGCTTCTGTTATTATATGAAGTCTTCGTTCCCAAGTCAAGACATCTGCAGTCTTATCTACATTCATTATAGTATAAAACGTGTCATATACTGTTAGTTTTTGAGTCATAAAAGTTGACTTCAATCATATCGTGATGCAAGCTAGAATATTTTAGCAGAAGACTTGATTGTCAATGGAAGCCTGCAACATACTTGAGAGATATGCTTGTAAGTTTCCATTGGCCATGTACTCATAATAAACAAGCTCTTTGTTGAATTCGTCATCACAATATCCAACGAGGCTAGTCAAGTTTTGAGAGTGATCGGAGGGAAAATTAAGAGAGGGAGCGAACCTTGATGATCCGCTGGGGAAGGTTACTGTTCACAATTCCAAGGTCGATTGCAGACTACGCAATGAGGGTTTTGCAGAGAGAGGCAGAGAATGGTGCGTTTTGAATAACAATTTGATAGTTTCACTCCTTATATATTTGACTAGCAATCAGATTCTCACAAGTTTTCAATTACCCATAACAAGAAGGCGAGAGAAGTATTGATGCATGGTGTAAGAATTCTTGACAAACCCTAAATGAAACCCTAAAATCATCAAAACATAATACAACTTGCAAGACTTTTTGTTGGAAAAGAAATGAAAAAGTGAGCAGCCTATATTAAGGGTAATAAAGACTTTTTGTTCTTGCATATGGTTACTTTTCAATGAGTTAAAAAAATCTAGTTAAAATCAATTTTAATTCTAAAACATGGCTATTTTTCTAAATTTCTCTACTTTATACAATTGCGGATTTAACATTAAAACCTTGAAGAAGCCAGATTAAAAAGAAGAAAAAGAAAATCATTTTTATGGTTTAACTGGGTTCAGTAAAATAATAAAAGTAAAACGCCACGCACCCTCAAATAGTGGGAAGTGGACACGGCAACGTAGATCTAGAAAAGGAGAGTCCAACGACTTTAAACCTGAAACCCAAAAACTCCTCAAATAGTTTAAACACTTAGTCGTTGCTTTTACATCTCCAACCCAATTTCACCTTCTCTCTCTCTCTTGCCGGCTCAATCCACCGTCGCAGATCTACCTTCTCTGATTCCCTCAGATCCACCGCGATCTGACTCCCTCCTCCGCCGCCGTCGCCGCCGAGTCTTGAGATATGGAGAATCTAATCTCGCTTGGACTTATCCTTCCAAAGTAGAATTATGCCTCAGCGCTTTCGTCCTTCCAGCTCCTTTACGCTTCCAGTTTGGAATTACCCGCTTCCCCCGCAATTCCGCGTTTCGCTCCCGCTTCCGCTAAACGTGAGCTACCTCACGCTTCCGTGCTACGCAGACAAGAACATGATTTTGAGTTCACAACGTCTATTTTTCCATAGTTATTAATGATGTCTATTTTCTCAACTATGTTTCTATTTTATTTTTGGTGCACCTCTGTTACCTGCCCAACCGGGTTCGAATGGCATTTCAGTAAGCGAGTCGAGAGAAAAGAGAAAGTCGCACGAAACTAGTTCGGTTAACCAATTTTCGCCGCTATGAAATCTTTCACGTGCATCTGCAAGGTTCTTATCTATTTTCGACTACCTCAACTTTCATAGTCCGTTTTTCAGCTCTAGTTTCCCACCTCAATTTTCATAGTCCGATTAGGATTTGGTTTCTCTGTCAGAGTCAATTTCTTGTCCTATCGGGAGTAGAATTCTGGTTCTTCCTCCGGTTATTTCTATATAGAAGCCTCGATCTTTAGGGGTACAGATCTAAAACAATCATGCAGTCATTTTACTACTATACGCACATAGCGGGACAGAAAAAGGTAACCAATCTAGAAGGCTCATTGGAGGAAGACAACCTGTTCATCAGATTGAAGTTTTACAAGTATAGCAGATGGCATCGTGTGAGTAGCGATCCACTTACATGGGATTACAAAATTAAAATTGTTTCTGTCCAAACCCGTAGGCCTGGCAGAAGCACAATAATAAAGACATACAATGAACACAAGCGAGTATAGTGGTTCACCGTGCCACCGGAGGGCACGGCTACGTCCACTTGGAATATACTAGTATCGGCCAATAAGCCATCGGGTGGTGGTTACATGCCAAGAGTAGCAAGTATCCAAGATCTAAAATCTTTAACTCTAAGGGGGAAGCCTTCTATTTATAAGGAAGGAAGGCTCCCTCCTTCACTACATCTCCAATGTGGGATGCAAACATACTATTACATATTTATCCTGCTCCGGAAGCTACTTCAGGTGCCCGGTGGCACGCCCTCCGGGTGCGGCACCAGTGATCTCTGACATTGGGAATGTAGCCTGGGTGTCGGTCTATCCGAGGCATGCCGGAAGTAGGGCTTGTCACGCCGGTTGCACGGTCTATGAGATCGCCGAATATGCTTGGCGGTGCACTATATCTATTACCAACAAAAATAGCCCATAAAGATTTTATGGTGAATTTTTCCCATTTCAAGCGGCAATTATCTGACAACAACGACAGTAGCAGGGAGTATGAAACGTTGATCTCCAAGTATCTGAGGAGTATGCGTGTGCCGGAAGATGAACATCCTATTATTGTCAGGCTGCCGTCTCCCCTGCGGACCCTGTTGTGGTGTATGTCTGGGACGTCATCCACTGCGTCGGAGATAGACAATCTAGGCCCAATTTGATTTCTGCGAGCAGATGATCAATCCAGCCTTTGGAGCAAGTGTCAGTACCCAATACTGATACCACGCCCTCTTGTGCTATTTGTTTAGACGATTTTGAACAAGTACCCTTTACTCGGCTGCCCTGCACACACCATTTTCATGTTCACTGCATTGTTCAGTGTCTGAATATTAACCACTTGTGTCCCCTCTGCCGATACCTAATGCCAACACAAGAAGATTAAGCCCTGCTCAACCTGCCTAGAATAAGAGGTGCTTGCTGCTGTCTCATCGCTTAAAAAACATAAAAATAAAGAGTTGGCTGCTACTTCAATTAAGTTTATCATCTTTTATTAACTCTGTTTCGAGCTTGTTATGTGGTATTCTCCACTCTGTTTTCTTTATTTACAATAAATTTGTACAATGCAATTTGATGTTGTTTTCTTTATTCAGGAACACCTATTGTTGGGTTCAGTTATGATTATTTGCTGTCTGTTTGTAATAAAAAAAATAATGATTTATATTTCCAGAGTCTTTTTCAACTTCAATGCAGTGGAATCAATGTATGCATCAATGACACTTATGCAGTTATTTTGATAGAATGATAGGTTACAAAATAAACAAACATTGTTGTGAATGTTGTACAAAGTCGTATTTGTTCTAAGATTAACAAAGTCAGTGTTAAGCCTGAGCCCAAACAAGGTCCAATATCATTAATCCCACAATGGCATAGTGTCTGTCCTGACTGATATTTGTTAGTTTGTAACCTTGTGATTCTTGTTTCGTTGCAGCTTAAAGAAATGTTAGGAGGAGCACAAGGAAAGAAATGAAGAGTTGCAATTTTTTTTGTCCTGTTAATGTAATCAATTTTGTAATTGGTTTGTTTGAAATTCCATGCACTTCGGCAACTTGATTTTGTAATAGGATTAGTGATGTTTATCTTTACTTTACTTGTTTTCGGATGGTATATGATCTTACTGCAATTGTTGAACATAATTTTTTTGGTATATTGATGTGTTCATTGGTGTATTGCTTGACGTTATAATCTACCTGACTGTCACGTTATAATCTACCTGACTGTCACGTTATAAGTGTGTAGCTAGGACTGTAAAAATCCGGGTAGCAGCTAGGATGGTAAGACAATTATGAATTTAGAAAATCACAAATGTGCGGCCGTACTGAAAGCAATGCGTGTAGTCAAGTGATGGAGGTTTTATTTTTATTTTTATTAAAGGCTATAAAACAGAAATAATTTTTATTTTTATTAAAGGTTATAAAACATAAATAAAGCTCGTGAGTCGTGACATGATATATGATTCCGTTTTCTGCCGTAAGTACGAAACTCTCCCAATATAAGAGCAATTCCATCGAATTCGAAATGAATGGCGCATTTACACCAACTCGAAACTCAGAGAGCTTTTCTCAAGACTCAGGAACATTGTATACTCTCATGTATGACCCATAACTGACCGGTGTTCTTTTGGAAACGTGCAACAGTCAGACACCCTCCACAAACACCCGGAATCCAAGAACATTCTTTATAATGGACTATATTAGGCATTGGAAGCTTCTGAAACTCCTCCTTAACCAGATCATACACAAGCGCTACATGCAACTTTGGCTTTTTCTCTGCGTGGCTCTACAAACATCTCGATCCAATGAAGTGTCTCATTCAAAATTGTCCCCTTGCTACTAAAACCATCTTCTTTACTTACATTTTCATCTTCCTCAAACAAAGGTGCCTGAATCATCTTCCAAGAGTTTGCTCTCCACGAGAAGATCTCGAAGAATCGTTGTCCCTCGACAAATGTGCCTAACACAACTTTGTAGTCATCAGTAGCGGAGACGTAGCCGAAACCACACTTGCAGATATCATTACCGCTAGGAAAAGATGGGGCAGGTAACTTGCGGATGAATCCAGTTGAGGGGTTCCATAAATAAAAATATACTTCATCAGAATGAGCAGCATTTACAGTTACAAATAAAAAGACCTAACCATTTCAGGATCCAAGTAGATCGACATCTAACCGAGCTGGCTCTTTTTTATACAAACCCTCAGGTCGCTTGAATGGGGAGGTAAGTTTTCGGGATGAAGGATTGTCGATGTCCAAGGTTTCGAACTCGCAATTCTTTCATAGTAGGAGTCTACCAGAAAGCGTTTGCTTCTCGGAAGCTAATATGTAATGAGTTCTAGCAAACTTGGGATCAACGATTATAGAACTCCACCACTTTGAGACACAAGTAAATCGTAGTAAAGGATTTAACCGGCAGCCTAGTCTGGATTTGCTCCACAATCTCTTCAGGGAGATCTTCATTCACCAGTGCCAATTTCGGAGCCATTCTTGAATCGTTCGACAAGTACAATGCTAGTTGATAACTACAAATAATTGTATGCTGGTGATGAGTTTGGAATGCATCAAACCTCTTCTACTTGACCCTATATATCATTCGCACTCATATCGGATTTGATTTTGAAATTCATTTTTTCAGAAAAGAGATTTGTATTAATAATGATGGATTTAAATTTATGATATGATGAAGTCATCTTTTTAGGAAAAGATAACATTTATATTAGGCATGACGGATTTTTACTGATTTGCATTTATCTTGATTGAGTTGAAAAAGAATTTTTATCTCGATTGATATACATATTTCTTTCCGCTGCTTAATTTTATGTTTCGATTTCGTTCCTAATTTCTTTCATTCTTCAATCCGTTTTAGCTGATGAGTTGAAAATCGCTAACTTCAGCTTCTGAAAAATCTGGGGTGAGCACATTCCGGGTGAAATTAAAGGTTGTTGAGAGACATAGGTGTCGTTAGTAAATTTCTTATTGTTGTGTGCACCTGTTTTGGAGCTGTTGGAATAGTTTGCGTGATGCTTCTTATTGTGCTTTAATTGCACAATGCTGGTTTGGTCTGATGGATCAGTTTGCAAGGAAGATTTGGAGAAGCCTCTTATGTTGCTTGCTTGATCTCTTCCCTCTTTCTAGCCTTAATTCAAGGACTAGTTATTGTACTTAGTTTTTTAGTCTCTTATCTGTTGGATATTAGATAGTTGTAGGTGGTAGAATTCTTGTATAAATTGTTTTGTATCCCTTAGTTGTAAAACACATGAAAACTATTTTTCTTGGTCTTGTTTTCATTATGGTATCAGAGCAGGCTTCCATTTAGGACCTGCTTCTGCATTCCAGTCCATTCTCATTTTCTCTTCATTTTTCATCTTCCTTCATTTCTTCTCTAGAACATAATGGCTGGAGAAGATGATAAGCCAGAAGCCTCAGGAACTGCTGTATATGCTGCTCCTGACACCAACACCAACCAGAAGCTCACATCTACTCTTCTTAATGAGTTCAACTATCTCACCTGGTGCAGGGACGTTACACTTGCTCTAGGTGGCAAAAGGCTGCATGGATCTATTAATGACACCACCACGATTCCATCTACTAAGTCGGCTGAGTATGATTCATGGTTTGCTCAGGACCAGCTTGTCATGGTGTGGATGCTAAATTCCATGGAGCCACATATCCGAAAGATCTTCAGCTACTCTGATTCTGCCCTCCATCTCTGGCAAGAGGTTAAAGATATGTATGGAGATCTAAATAATTCTGCTCAGTATTTCAACTCAAGAAAGACCTGTCAGAGCTTCATCAAGGCACTACTCCTTTTATTCAACACTATGGTAAAATGAAGGCCATTTGGAAATGAAATTGATGTCTATCGTCCTCATACCACAGATTCCAAGGTTCTTCTGAGACGTGCTGAGGAAGACAAGGTATTTATGCTCCTTGCAAGTTTAAATGATGATTATGAAGAAATTAAGAGTCACTTACTCATGTTTGCTGAGATTCATGTTGTGCATACAATCTACAATCTCATGTCTGCTGAGTCACATAATTCCTGTTGTGTTATGTCTTTTCTTTTTCCAAGTTTCTATAAACCTAGCTCTGACTGTGTGACTTGTCACAAGTCAAAGTCTACTAGATTAGCTTTTCCAAATTCAAACTCTAGAGCCTCCAAAGAGTTTGAATTGATCCACTCTGATGTATGGGGACCCGCCAAAATGAAATCTTTTGATGGTTATAGATATTATGTGACTTTCATTGATGACTTCTCTAGAACCACTTTTGTCTATTTACTGAAAGATAAAAATGAAGTCAAGAAAAGCTTTGAAGATTTTCATAACTTGGTTAAAAATCATTTCTCTTCAAGCATATGCATGTTAAGATCAGATAATGGGACAGAATATACCTCTAAAATCATGACTGAGTATCTAAGTGTCAATGACATTTTACATCAGACAAGCTGTGTTGGTACACTACAACAAAATGGTGTATCTGAGAGGAAGAATAGAGATTTATTGGAAAAGACTCTATCAATTATGATTTAGGCCAATGTTCCCAAGAGATTTTGGTCAAATGCGATCCAAACTGCAGCCTATATAATCAATTGATTGTCATCAAGAGTTCTTGAGTTTAAGTCACCATATTCAGTTTTGAAGAAGAGAGATATTACCATTGATCATTTGAGGGTGTTTGGCTGCATCTGTTTTGTTCACATTCAGTCTACTCACAGAGACAAGTTAGAGCCCACGACATTGAAGTGTGCCTTTTTGGGTTACTCATCATCTCAGAAAGGCTACAAATGCTATGATCCAATTTCAAAGAAGATCATCGTCTCTTGAGATGTTCGATTTGATGAGGCAAATTTCTTTTTCCAAAGCCATGAGAGTGACCTGCAGGGGGAGTTGTTTGATAGCTCTGTATATGTACCTGCAACTGAACCTGCAGCAGAGGCTGCAGCAGAAACATCATATAACATTGCTGAAATGCATGCTATTAGATCTGCAAATGAACATACAGAAGAGGTTACAAAAATTCATGTAGAGACACCTGCAAATGTTCCTGGAGAGAGACTTGCAGGGGAGTCTGCAGAAGGGTCTGCTGATCAGCATTCCTTCCCTTCTTTTGATTTTCCTCCGGCAACAGATGATGACATAGAGCCTAATGATGCAGTTGATAATGATGGTAATGATCCAAGTCAAATTGACAATGGAAGTTCAATTTTGCCTGTTCCAAGAAGAAATCCTAGTCGGACTAGGAAACTGCCTGAAAAATTGAAAGGTTTTGAACTTCACAAGTCCAAACATTCAATTAAGAATATTATGATCCCATCTCATGCTTCATCAGCTTATTGTGCCTTCATAACCAAGATTAGTCATGTAACAGAGCCAAGAAATTATGCAGAAGCTAGTGAATCTGCCGTGTGGAAACAAGCTATGGTTGATGAACTTCAAGCTTTGAATGACAACAAGACTTGGAGTATTGTACAGGCTCCTAAATGGCAGAAAATTATTGGGGCTAGATGGGTTTATAAAGTGAAATTTCATTTCAATGGTGAAGTAGAACGATGCAAAGCTCGCCTTGTAGCTCGTAGATTCACTCAGACATTTGGAGTGGATTATAAGGAGACATTTGCTCCTGTAGCAAAAATGAACACAGTGAGAGTTCTCTTGTCAATTGCCATCAATTCTGGTTGGTCCCTTTATCAAATGGATGTGAAGAATGCATTTATTCATGGGGATCTAGAAGAAGATGTATTTATGAGACTACCTCCTGGTCATCCTCAAGAAGATGAGCCTGGATTGGTCTGCAAGCTGCACAAGGCCATTTATGGTCTCAAACAGTCACCAAGAGCTTGGTATTCCAAACTCAGCTCTGTCATTCTTCGGGCTGGTTTCAAAAGAAGTTCTGGTGATTCCTCTTTGTTCATTAGAAGTGGCAAGGTTGGTAAGTTGGTTATTCTTGTTTATGTTGGTGATCCTATTGTTACTGGGGATAATGCTGATGAAATTCAAGCCATTAAGTCTACTCTTCATTCTGCCTTTTCCATCAAGGATCTTGGTCCCCTTAGATACTTTCTCGGAATTGAAATGGACCAGTCTCAAAAAGGCATCTTTCTGACTCAGAGGAAATATGTGATTGATCTGTTGAAAGAAGAAAACGTGTCTGCCTGCAAGCCTGCTAAAACTCCTCTTCCAAGTAATCACAAGCTTGATGTTGATAGTGAATTCCTTCATAATCTGACTGCATATCATAGATTAGTAGACAAGCTCATCTATCTCACCATCACTCGCCCTGACATCACTTATGCTGTAAGTATCTTGAGTCAGTTTATGCATGCTCCAACTTTACATCACCATCAGCTTGTGAAACGCATCCTTAGATATCTCAAGGGCTCCATTACTCGTGGTATAATGATGCACAAGCATAATCATTTTAAGTTGGAAGGATATACTGATTCAGATTGGGCAGGCAACATGCTTGATAGAAAATCAACCTCTGGATATTGTACTTTTGTTGGTGGCAACCTTGTGACTTGGAAAAGCAAGAAGCAAACCGTTGTAGCTCGATCAAGTGCCAAGGCAGAGTATCGAGCTATGGCATCCACTGCCTGTGAGCTCATTTGGCTGAAAACCATTCTTGGAGATTTTGGTATTCGGTGTTCCTCTCCTATTACCTTGTACTGTGACAACCAAGCTGCTATGCATATTGCAGCTAATCTTGTCTTCCATGAGCATACAAAGCATATCGAAGTTGATTGTCATTTGATCAGAAACCAAGTTCAGTCTGGGATCATTGCTACTGCTTATATTCGCTCAAGAGAACAACTTGTTGATGTCTTTACAAAACTTCTCCCTTTAGCTCAGTTTGAAGCCTTGTTGGTCAAGCTTGGCTCTCGATTCTCTCTAGCCTTCGCTTGAGGGGGAGTGTTGAGAGACATGGGTGTCTTTAGTAAATTTCTTATTGTTGTGTGCACCTGTTTTGGAGCTGTTGGAACAGTTTGTGTGATGCTGCTTATTGTGCATTAATTGCACAATGCTGGTTTGGTCTGATGGATCAGTTTGCAAGGAAGATTTGGAGAAGCCTCTTCTGTTGCTTGCTTGATCTCTTCTCTCTTTCTAGCTTAAATTCAAGGACTAGTTGTTATACTTAGTTTTTTAGTCTCTTATATGTTGGATATTAGATAGTTGTAGTTGGTAGAATTCTTGTATAAATTATTTTGTATCCCTTAGTTGTAAAACACAAGAAAAACACATGAAAACAATTTTTCTTGGTCTTGTTTTCATTAAAGGTAAATAACTAAATGACGTGGTGATCTTGTTAGGTTAGGCTGTACAGTGTTTATGGTAGGCACTTGCGTGTTTTGCATATGGTGTCACACATTTGCAATGTTGTATATGTAATATGACGAAGCTTATAATAAGAAAAAAGATAACAGATATAGGAGGGGACTGATGGATCGGACTATAAACTATATGCAAATGCTGGTGATTCAGAGTAAGACAGCAACCATGGCAAGCCAGTAAAAGATGTCTAACACTGTCATAAGTCATAGCACATCACTTTTGTTAGTATATGCCTTGAACTAGTCGTCTGTTGGCGCTGACAGAGGCGGGGATCTCTCTGACCCTCGATGGGGGTTCGGGGGCAACGCCCCCGAGACCCACGATATCTGTCATGTTGGGCTAGGTTTTCCTTTTGGGTTTAGTATATAAACATCCTAAACCTAATTGTATTCTGTATTCTGTTTTCCTCAAGATAAATAAACTGCTCTCCTTTGCCCGTGGACGTAGCCAACACATCGTTGGTGAACCACGTAATTCTGTGTTTTTCTTACATTCGTTATAACAACTTTCGATTCATATAGACATCATGCTCTTTAGTCAATTCTCGAAAGCAGTTCATATAGACATCACTTTCGATTCATATAGATTTTATAAGACTAACATTTACATTTCGTTTGCTATTTACATTTCAATTAAGACTCCATGATCTGAATTATAAGATTCATAAACTACTTATATCTAATACTATAAATTTCTGATGATCAGAAAGCAAAATTAAGTCTTCTCCAAAACAGAACCAAGTGATGATGCAATTAATCAACTCAGCCTATGCTTGAATCCCTTTCCCTTGTGGAGACCTGACCCTGAAAACATGCTCTTCACCTGTGCATTTGTCAACTTTCACAACCCATTGAGACTTCTGCCTTTCAATAGTACTGGCTGCAATTCTTGTCACTAACAATCCTCCCCCTATAGGCAACAACTGAGTTCTCGCCCCACCGGACCGCCATGACCCTTTGCAGAAGGCATTAGTCCCAACTACAACTGCCCCATTTTGCTTCTTCCCCATTTGCACTGCCCTAAGAATCCCCTCATGGTTCTCAAGCTTACAATCAATCAGCACAAAATCAGCCTCCTTGTAATAGTTCAACACAAGACTTTGAGCCTCCCCAATCACAAATTCAATGTGACGCAAATTTTTTATCCCAAGGACTTTCTCAGACATACGCAGTTCTTCAACGCCGCGAAGAATGCACACGACACGCCCTCCGGTTTGCTGTGCTGCAGCAACCAGGGCTAGTGTGGTGTAGTCGGCTGCACCGGAACACGCCACAACCATTAGCTGTGCATTGTTGCCTGCAGCCAGTGCTGAAACGAACTCAACCACATCTGGCTCATTTACCCTTTGACCCTGCATTAACATAAACATCACAGTAATTAAAAAAACAAGTACAAATATTAATCGATACAAAGAAATCTGAAATGAGTTTGTGAATCCATGGACAATGAATATGAATACTAACCAGTTTCAAGGATTTGAGGTAGGCTTTTGTGGCATTCTCAGCAGACCAGCAAGCCATCTTTGTTCTTCTTTGTGAATGTAGCTAGCTATTTCTCTCTCCTCTCAGACTCAATCTTAGCTTCTTACTTTGGAATAGAGTAGACATAGAAGCAGCTATATATAACACTTGACCCGGATTGGATTCTTATCACAGACACTGTCAATCCAACTGGCCATGTCATAAAAATGATATAATAACAGAAATTTGCCAAGTACCAACTAGGAGATATAACTAACGCGCCTTTTGTACTTGTTTGTTTGCCAAAATTATTGGCCAAACTATAGTCCTTGTAGTGCAAAATCACTTCGAGGTTAAATTGCCTCACATTCACGATAAGAATTGGATTTGCATTCATCATCTACTTAATAGCAAAACATTTCAAGCTAGCACTGGTAGCTAGGGAGAGAATGAAATCATCAACAAAAATTAGATAGGGTCACGTCGGATCAGATTTATAATCGGACTGCTGACCTAAATAAGATCTGAATTTCCAGGAGGCAGCAGGTTACTCTATAACCAGTGCTAAATATCTTAATCTGTGATCTTAATTATGTTATTTAAATGTTGGATATGATTATTTGACTCTGACAAAACCATTGGCTCTAACTACGACCCAAATAATCATCTGCTAATTAGCTGTTCATGTCCAACATCGTAAAGGACAAAGGAAGGTGATTTAGATTTTATATAAGGAGACCAGTGCTATCTGAGGCAGAAACCAACAAATCTATAGTCATCGATTTGATAATCTTAAATCTATATTTAACATTTTAATGAAGCAGAGCATATCTGCACATGTAGTCCTCTTGTGTACGGGCTGTACGTGCAGACTAGCTAGCAAGTAGCAAGATATCTCAGACTGAAATCACCTCTTGAAGATCATCATCTTCCTCAAACAACCACTACCAGGAGGATCTATCAGCTTATAAACCCTAGTTCATATCAACTACACAGCAAACTGATAGCTCTTTACGCGATTTGAATCACATTTGTGCTGCAACAGAATAAGTTTCTTCCTGAATTGATTTGCTTTAGCAAGCTCCTCTTCTAAATACTACTAATTGCTCAACGAAATACTCTAAATATCTGTAATACATCTTAAGTCCACGTACGATATGATTAGATATTGTTTAAGACGGTAAAAATAATAATTAACAACTGCTGAATATTTTGCCAGTGGCAATATGTGTGTATAATAGTCCAAGATGTGTTATTTCTGTTCCCAGAACGAGCAACAGAGATCTGGATCAGATCTAATGGTTTCCCAGAACATTAAAATTCATAACAGAGCAACACAATGCATCAATTTCTCTGTCTCGTGGTCTGTCACTTGCAGTAGAAGATGCTCCATGACCTGTCGACCTCATGCATCCCCTTGCTAGCTAAAGCTCGACCCATGGAGCCATGGAGGTCGTCAGAGACTCGATCTACTCAGAGATGTGTGGTCCGACGAAATTGACTGCTTCATTTTTAAACAAAGGAGGAGCATGGGAGGACTGAGACAGTGATATGAAATGAGGAGGGCAAGAATAAACAAGTCGTGGGTCGAAATGAAGGTTCTTGGTTGGATGTTATGCATGCATGGAGGGGACATGGCTACATTACTGGGCAGCTTCATTCTACCGTGTCTCTCGTAGTGTTGTAGTCGTAAATGAATTTGAGCGAGAGAAGTGAGAAGGATCCATTGTTTAGTAAATGCATGTATTCTTGAATGGAGTATGGGGTGGTTTGTCTGTTGTGCCCATGATTTTGTGTATTTCATCTATATGATGCATGGATGTACAAGTACGTTGCATGGTTATCACTATACACCACAAGACTAAAATGAAATTCTTTAAAAAAAAAAAATATCTTAAAATCATGTTCTTATTACGAATGGTAAGCTTAAATTCATGTATTGGTCTGAGTTTGTATGTTAGTTTTGTCAATTGGAATAGATCAATTCTTTACGAATTCTGATTTGTGAGCATTTCTATAACAAACTAGTGTTAACAAAATTTAATATCTCTTAAAATGTGATGAGTGTCTCTACGGTAACTATTAACGTGTCACACTATAAAACACTTTGTTTCAATTAAAGTTATCATGTTTCTTAATCTTAGGTTATGTTTACGTACTGGTAATGAGATTGGATCTATGGGGAGTCACTCTCATTCCCCATCCGAAATGTTGTTTACTAACATTATCAGGGATTGAATCATTGTGGGTCCCACATAAAATAAGGGATTGAATCCCCCATTTTCACTCCGGTGGGGGGATAAGGTATTGAATCCCTATCAGCCCAGATTCAACTTTTTATTCCCAAAATGTCCTCATAAATTTAGGATAACCCGAAATTATCTTTTGAAACACTACACCCATCGATTAGCTTCTCCCCTCTTTTCTCTTTTGTTTCTTCTTTGGTCGCACCGCAGCTCTCTCCGTTTCTTCTTGGTTCGCACCGCAGTTCAGATCAGAAAACGAAGGACAAGAATAGAGGAAGTAGAAAAGCGAGAGAGATTAGTAGTTCTATAATCTCCAACAAGGTAAGTTCAACTTTTCTTGAATGGTTTGGGTTTATTGAGATTAAATGGTATGGGTGTTTCTTACTATGTGTCTCTTTGTATTCATTTTAAGTTCATTCGCCGTGAACTAATAATTGGATTGGCAAATTTGTTGAATGATTATAAATGTTGGAACTTTGATTCATGATTCTTACCCATTTGGGTTTGAAGGCTATGCTTGTTAAAGCCCTGCATGAACCTTATTGCTCAATTCCAGAATGAATTTCAGTTATTAATAGTGTTGATTACTATTTGAATTGTGCGTATATGGGTTTTTATTTCATGACTTTAGACTCTCATTTTTTTTTTTTGGGTTATTGATCACTGTGGCTGTAGTTTACATTCTTGTTTAGGTGTTTTAGTTTATTGAAAATTTTAGCCAAGGTTTTGTGCTCTATTTATAATTCAAGGTAATTGGCTTATGCTGATTGTTCTTTGTTGTTATTGTTTGTTTAATTTTATTTTGTAGACGAATGGCACGTTTAGGTCTGTCGACAAAGCAAAAGCTACTTGTCATCATTAATGAATTGATCGTCCTCCTTAGAGTTATTTTTGTTGTTTGTGCTGCCGGCTATGCTTATGCATTCTTAGGAAACCAAAAACGCATCACATATCCATATTCACCCACTAGAGTGTTTAGGCAATTATCACATCTATATGAACTTGTTTATGAGAGTGATGTGATTTGTATTGACCAACTAAGGATGGATAGAGTAGCATTTCATAAACTTTGTCAAATTCGTAACACTAAAGGTCAGCTACGAGGGACTAGGAATATGTCGATAGAAGAGATGGTAGCAATGTTCTTAAATATTCTTGCACACCACCACAAAAATCGAGTCATAAAATTTCATTTCCATAGATCTGGTCGAACCGTTAGCAAATATTTTCATGAGTGCCTAAAAACAGTAATCCGATGTCAAAAAGACTTTTGGAAAACACCCGTTCCGATACCTGAAACTCTACAGATTATAGGTAGAAGTGGTTTAAGGTATGTTCTATTTAACTTTATGTTAACTATAAACTTGAGATTTTAATTTATAAAATTATTAATATCTTTTTATAATGTAGAATTACTTAGGAGCACTAGATGGAACTTATATAAGAGTGCGTGTACCTGAGAAAGACAAACCGAGATACAGGACAAGGAAAAATGAAATAGCGACAAATGTGTTGGGTGTTTGCTCTCCTGAGTTGCAGTTCATTTATGTTTTGCCGGGTTGGGAGGGTTCGGCACATGATGGTCGAGTGCTTAGAGATGCTATAACTAGGAGAAACGGATTAAAAGTTCCAATTGGTAATGCTTTGAATCTCAAGTGCTCTAATAGGCAACCAAAATTATTGACCACATTATATATTAATATATTAAATCTAGTTGTAAGAAAATGGGAATTGGTCTACTCATTTCATTGATAATCCCCTTTATATAGGGTGAGTATTACAACGGTAATAGTAAATACATTAATGACAATAATGACTACCTAATTACCTCTCGTCAGTTACATTGACGAAAATACATAATGTGTTTTTCCTTTAACACTCCCCCTTGTGCCGAGTCAGAGGTGAAATGGTGCATGTGGTGTTGCCTCATTAAAAACCTTACCAAGTAACAAAAACCCAATGGGAGAAAATAAAACTTTGGTCTAAGGACAAAAAGAGCACAACGCACCTATTACATTTGGAAACATTATGTATGTGCTAGACTCCCCCTGATGTCTGCACTCCTCCTGATTTTTACATTAATCATGGGATTCTCTCTGATTCTTTCATTTGATCAAGGGAGCTTTAGTAACATTACCATAGTTATGCATTTTCACATGTTTTTCCAAATATGACTTTGAGCAATGATTTAGTAACTAAATCTTGTCAAATCGTCCTCAGATCCAACTCGATTTACTTTGATCTTGAGGATAAGGTTGTTCATGAACGAAACGCATAGGTTCATATTGAACATCAGGTATGACCTTCATATAACAAAATAGTCATAACTTCGTCTAGAGTATGGGTGAACCATTAAGAGATTTGAAATTGATATGTAATAACAGATTTTCTTATCTCACCTTTAATGCGTTTTTCTTTACGCATAGTTAGCTATGACGTGGATAATTTCTTTATCATGTCACATTCTATGTAGAGATTGAATAAGCCCAAATCTTTCATATCTTTAAGTATTTGAAAGAACCATTTGCGTTGCGTGGGCGCAGAGCTAAACATATAGCTTTACAAATTTTCATCGAATGAGAGGTCGAGTCTTACATATTGTGTTTAAGTACAATCATGCGTCATTGCACTTGTATAGAAATTTCATTTCCCAACACTTCTTTGTCATCTTCCTTTAGATGAAAAACGGATCTATTGTTAAAGTAAAGACTTCGACTGATCATGGGAGTATATGTAAGCCTCACTTTATTCTTTGGAGTGCCTAAGCCGATTGATGGATGGTCACCATCATAACAGTCCTTGAGTTCCATTTCAAGACTGTGTATTCCCAAGATCTTTTTCATTCTTAACTTAGGATTTACAATACATAGAGTATCTCTTAATTCATTGAGAGTCTGTGTGTATCCATAATGAGCACGCAAGGGCATAATTCACCAATCTCTTCCCAATCAAGTAGTCACTTTAGTGAACGTTTCAATTTCTTTTGCAAACGTACTCATGTGATCTAGAGACACTTGATTTGGGTGGATGAAGTCCGTTTAGGATCCTCATGTATATCTCTTAATTTAGATCCCCATAGAGATATATGTATTGACCACTTTCATAAGCTGCATGTTTAGTTTTTCGGAAACTACCAAATTGACAAGGTAGTGGAGTGCAATGACATCCATTACGAGAAATTGTCTCCTCGTAGTCCATTACGAGAGAATATCTCCTCGTAGTCGATTCCAGTGCGTTTTTGAGAGACCTTGCGCCATAAGGTGAGTCTGCATACTCTTATTCTCATTACGCATTCTAACAAAGATATATTTGATAGGGTTTATATTTGCGGTGTCGGCGTCACCTGCCCAAATACCTATCTCTTTGTTTATACTGGATCGCTTCTTTCCATTAGGCCAGTTTAAGATGTTGACATTTTCAACGAAGTATGGTTCGATATTAGACTCATTATTCCACGTCTTCATGTACACTAGTGTAATGTGTTTGTAGAGATCTCTATACTTTAAGGATTGGTTCTAACATTTGAGGCGTCCCCCAATGATAACCACAATCCATAAATATTCTCATGAGACGGATTTGAGTATCACTGATCAATAGATCAGTTTGTGCCAAACTTGTTTTCTTCCTTTACACAAGTATGTATCGAACCTAAGGTGGCCTCCCCCTCTTCCTTGGAGAGCCACGGCCTGTGACACCATTTATGCCACTTATGGCGTCACCATGCCACCATCCATGGTGGCAGTACAATACTCAATTCCTCTTGGGTGGTACCATGTCCTTTTGATAAAACACAATCCTTGCAGGTATATTTGCAGCAGGTTTATATGATCTCGTCACCTTAATGTATAAGACATCTGCACACTTTACTTTGTATTATTTTGGGGATCGAGATGAGACACAGTGGGGACAAACCACGACAATTCCTGTCGTTCCACTTGAACATGCTTGTTCTTATCTCCCCCTAACGACGGGAAGACTGTCTCATCAAAGTGACACACCGCAAATCTAGCGGTGAGGAGATCGCCTGTCAAGGTTTCGACATAGCGGACTATAGCTGGAGGTTCATATCCAGCATAAATATATATTCATCACAAGTAATCCATCATTGTGCGCTGTGGCGGCGCAATTTTGGCACATAAATACATTTAACCGAGCTCAAGGATTGTAGATCCGTGTCAATCCAAAAGAGCTCAAGGATTACAAGTTCGTTTGAAATCCTTTAAAATCATCACACACAGTCACTAACTGTGGTGTAAATTAGTTCAATGATGATGGCCATAGATGAATAAGTATCGCTGCATGCAAAATTGCATAACCCAAAATGGAAGTATTGGTGTGCTTTACCAATATCAAGACTATTATTGTAGTCGTCTTCCGTGAGACCAATTGGGTTTTTATATAGGAATATGATGCCCATTACAGATCCTATATAATAAGCTATAAAATCATTGCGCCTACGGAAATTAACCCGGCCTAGGTGTTTTGACTTTCTAGCATAAGCAACATAAATTCTAATTGTAAATGGTGTCATGACATGTGACCAGCGTGTCGACACAACAACCAACACCATAAAATATCTAAGGTGTCCGCAAGTTGGTTGAATCAGTCCACTGAATCATCTTTGGATTCAATATAAGAACATAATGAGAACACATATTTCCTTTGCATATGATGGTGTCAATCATAATTTTACGAGTAGGCTTTGAATGATATACTTTTATTCATAAAATCACGATGGATGTCAGAAGCATAATAGGGTATAAGTGCATATACTTTTGCATCAAATATATTATAATGCCACCTTAGGGGAGCGGTGAAATTTAGGAATTGAACACACGTCTTCAACCCTACATGGATTATGTCGAAACAATATTTGAGAATAACATGTTCTTTGGTCGTCCTCGGTTTCGTGTGGGAACCATATTCTTCTGTTGTTTGCTTCTATTCATCCAAAATATGGGTGTCCATAGTAATTTCTTTAATGTACGGATCACCAGATCAAAGCCAATCTATGTCAGAATTCCAAAAGATCATTTTCTTATGACTTTGGATTCAATTAGCGGTTTACATATAACCCACTAAGTTGACATATAAATTTCTCTAATACGCGTTTACATCCGTAGTCATTAGAGGTAATGCAAAGGAGCTCAAATGAATTCTCACTTGTGTCTTTTTACATGAACATCGTGGCATAAATTTCTTTAAAATGTTGAACAAATTCAATTTTCTCTTATCGCATAAATTGTCAATTTGACATATGCTCAATATATACATCGAAACGTAACTCAAGTTCTTTAGAGTAACTCGATGGGGATTGTAATAAAAACAATGGTAATCCCAGTTAGGCAGGTGCATTATGAATCCCAAAGGAACAGATATACCGATCCTTATCACTTTCATTATAGTATTACTATTCTTTAGTACTATTGTGCTATTTTTGTGATATATTAATACGATTGTCCTTCAGTACTATTATTCTAGGGATTACATGGTGCGTTTTTTTTCCACACGGTTCTTTGTGTCATGCCTATATTATGATATGTTACTTTACTTTATGCAATACTTTGCAAAGTTATATGCAGAAAATTGAATCATGTATATCATGAATACAATTTGAATAATCTCAATTCCTTTAGAGAAAATTCAAAAATTAATATGCCAACGATTACATTTAGCTTATCCAATTTAGAGGTATAAACTTTAAGACCAAAAGTCTAATTTAGGCGTAATAGCCTTTATAAGGATATCTTGAAAATTTAAAAGTAGACTAATCAAAGTCTATCTTGGATGGAGCCAGATTCTTTTGGCTTTTTTAGTAGCTGCAATGATGAGATGTGTCATTGACATCTTCTTCCCATATGGTATGCCTTTAGTTGTAAATACATTTTCAATGTTATTGTTGGATATTGAATATACTTTTCCAAAATACGCGTACTCGTATTATTCTTTATACTTATTGTAAGTCGCAGCTAATTCTTTGCTAGCTTGTAATATACGTATCAATATTTCATTCATTTACAACAATGGCAGAGTGCTTCACTGCACATGACATGTCCCCTATGTCATCTTTCAAATGGTACATTGTCTCCACTTTGCTTTTGGATGATTATAGAAATCTTTACGTCCATGGTAATTGCCCTTTGTTTTATGGTTGTTGCATTACTTTGCACAATTTGTTCCAAGAAATATATATATTCTTTTTCTCTCAGACGTTACATCGTCATTACCCTTTGTTTTCTCAGACCTTACATCGTCATTGCCCTTTGTTTTAGGGTTGTTGCATTACTTTGTATAATTTATTTCAGGACATTTCTTTTTCTCAGACCTTACATTGTCATTCAAGATATTATAATTATTTCTTAGCTATTTACATAAAGCTTGCATAAATATACCATGCTCAAGCCTTAGTTGGCTCAATAGGGGAATTTGGTACTCAAGTTCTTCAGAGTCCAATGTGTCAAAGTCAAACTGTGATGGTTAAACCATCTGTAAAATATAGGAAGAATAAAATGTATTAGCTTCGCGGTCTAAATGACATTCACGACAACTAATATAAACCAAGATACATTATGGTAAATCCGATGCTTTGTGAAATTACAATATCACAGTAAAATTTTGGTTTCTCCGTTTTCATTGCATGTGAAGCTAATGAAATTTCATTATTGTTGCTTTTTACACAATTAATAAGATATCCATCCTGAAAAATTTTCAAGAAATAAAAATTGGATTTCAAGACCGAAATTTGTAATGGTCATATTTTTCATTCTTCGTGAAAATGCTTTTTCACAGTATAGGTTTGTCCGTTTTTCTTTATATTACAATGCTCATGAAATTACATTATCATGGTAATGCTAAAACTAAATAACATGTTAAATAAAAGAATTATTTAACACTAATCAAATGAACATATAATGCTTCAAGTTTCACATTTATATAAAATACTAATGCGATCAAATTGAATAGAGCATTATATCATATAATAACTTGAAACAAAATATATTGAAAGCAGAACTTTAATGTAAATATTACTTGTAAGTTTGTCAAATAAACTGCATGTGAAGCGATTGCTCGATCTCCGACTCCAAATTGTCGTAGCATCGTAATTGATGTATCACATAAAAACAAACAATATTCATATGATTAATCATTTTAATCATATATATTTCTCATTTATCATATAAATTAAATAATTTCATATTTACCATTAAATTCGTAAAACAGTAAATAGTCACACAGTAAATAGTCATAGAGTAAATATTAATTATTATGCTGTAATTTCAAATATTACCTTTAAATTTTTTACCCCAAAAAAAATAATTCTTTTTTTTCTTCGTGGGTCGGGTCACGCAGATCAGGGTCAGGCCCAACAGATCCGGGTCGAGACAGGCCCAAAGGAACCGGTCGGATTAGGCTACAAACGGGTAGGCAATCTTTACCGACAAAGGAGTTTTTGGCAGATGTTTGAAGGATTTGAAGCAGGTTGTCCGATCCTAGTGCCGGGTGGTCCGGTCTGGAAATTGTGGCGACGGATTGAGTCGAGGCAGTCGAGGCGGCTGGGCCCGATCGGAGGAGCAGGTGGTTCTGGGTGGTCCGATCTGGCAGACGCGTGGTGCGATCTGGATTGGAGCGGTGGAGCAGCAACCGTGGCGTCGACGAGGCAGACGCGTGGTCCGATCTGGACTGGAGCGCCGGGCTGCTGGGTCGAGGTAGTCCGATCAGAGGTTAGTGGTGGCGAGGCGATCCGATCCGATCTGAGGTCAGTGGTGGCTGAGGCAGTCCGATCGGAGGTCGAGCACAGGCGTCCGAGCAGTGGTGGCGTCGACTGGGTGCCCAGATCAAATTTCTGGATGTCCTGAGTATTGAATCTCTCTGCCGACAAATCTTTCGTGGGCAGATTGCTTGGCCTTTCTTTTACCGACGAAGAATTCGTCGGGAAAAGAGTTTCTGGGGAAGGAGGCCTTCTTTGCCGACAAAAATGTTGCCGGCAGAAGAGAATTTCTAGGGTTTACCTTCTTTGTTTGCCGGCAGAAAAAATATTAGAGTTTTGGTATTTTTTTTCAGGGACAAAACCTAGGGTTTTTTTCTTTTTTTTTTCTGGCTAAAGCAAAGTGATGATAACGTGTTGTAAGAAAATGGGAATTGGTCTACTCATTTCATTGATAATCCCTTTTATATAGGGTGAGTATTACAACGGTAATAGTAAATACATTAATGACAATAATGACTACCTAATTACCTCTCGTCAGTTACATTGACGAAGACACATAATGTGTTTTTCCTTTAACAAATCTTTTTTTCTTTTTATAAATTGTAGGGAACTATTATTTAGTTGATGGTGGCTACACTAATGGAAAAGGTTTCCTTGCACCATTTAGAGCCAAATATATCATCTTAATGAGTGGAGAGATGGACTCCGACCAAGAGATGCAAAAGAGTTTTTCAACATGAAACACTCAAGTGCTAGGAATGTCATTGAAAGGTGTTTTGGATTGCTGAAGATGCGTTGGACGATTCTTAGAAGTCCTTCTTTTTATGACATTATAACACAACGTCGCATTATTTCAGTGTGTTGCATGCTCCACAATTTCATAAGAAGAGAAATGGCGGTTGATCCAATTGAGATTTTATATGATAGGCAACAAGCAGTGAATGAAAATTTATAGGCCAATGACTACATTACTTCGGTTGAATCATCGGACGAGTGGAGTGCTTGGAGGGAAAACCTTGTCAATGAAATGTTTGATACATGGAGAGGAAGTAGAGAAGCTAGATGACTTGTCATGCTTTTACATTTTGATGTGGATCTTGTCATTTCCCTATGAATTTTGTTGAATTCTATGGCTTATTACAATATGTTTGACTATAAACATCGGTTTGTAATCGTTAATTTTATGCAATGGATGTCTTTGTTGAATGTTATGACTTGTCATATAATTAGTTTCTTTTATTACAGATTGTTGTTATCTCATCATTTGATTATGATACTGTTTATATCTAACTTTATTATGTCTATATCATAAGATGAGTTCCGCATCAAATTCCCGAGGAAGAGGCCAAAACAAGCATTATTGGACAGAAGAAGAAGATGAAAAGTTGGTGGAGTCGCTTCTTGAACTACATCGTAACAAAAGTTGGAAGGCTGATAATGGATTCAAGAATGGTTATCTCAAACATCTACAAAATGTGATGGAATCTAAACTTCCAGGGCATGGAATATTAGCACACCCACACATTGAGTCTCGCATTAAGTTTCTGAAGTTAAAGTATGCTGCTTTGTATGAGATGCTAAACCAAAGTGGATTCAGCTGGAACGAACAAGAAATGATGTTAGTCTGCGAGCTAAGTGTATTTACTGAGTGGGTGGAGGTAAATGCGAAAACTTTACCTATCTTGTGTTTTGGAGTGCTTTTTTGTTTTCTGCATATAGTACTTTGTAGTTTGATTGACATTGGTTTTCTTTTATTTACTTCTTTATTTATGACTTCTTTTTTTCTGATCTAAATCTCTAGAGTGGTCATGCCATATACCGTTTCTGGAAAGTTTGGTTATTTTATATATTTGTGTTTTTATATGTAAGTATTATTTATGGTTTGTTTTGGGAGGAGATAAGAAGGGGGATAATTAAGAAGCGGTGGGAAGGGGGAGAAGAGAGAGAAAAGAAGAAAAAATAAAAGAAAAGGGAAGAAAGAAAAAGAGAAAGAGGGGGAGAAGAGGGAACACGGGAGAAAGAGAGGAGAAGGGAGATGAGGGCTGGAAAGTGAGAGAAGAGAAGAGAGCTGGAGAAGAAAAGAAGAAGAGAAGTTAAAGGGAAAGAAAGGGAGAAGAAGACGATGGGGAGTTTATGCCTTATTATGGGATGTGTTTGATGATGTTGTTTATTTAATAGTGTTGATTATATATTTAGTTTTTTAGGTTCTTTGTGACATTAAGGTTCAAGGCCATTTGCTCTGGAACATAGATACAGAAGTCCTATGTATTCTCCTCAATCACTAGCTTGCTTGCTATAGCCACAGGCCTTTGGTTTAGTATATTAATGCTCATCTGCTGCTAGGGTGTGGAGATTGATTGTCATCTGCTGCTTTGGTTTAGTACATGATAAACTCTTCATATTGCTTTTGATTCAATACTAAAAATCATGATTTTAGTAATTCATGCTGGTCTATATATGTTTCTTTTTCTATTCAGCTGAATTAGTTAATTTTACATGTGGTTGTAGAAAAGAAACAAAGATGCTGCTGGTTTATATGGGAAGTCGTTTAGACATTACTATGACCTTGGAGAGATCTATGGAAAAGATCGTGCTAATGGACTTAATGTGGGAAATGCTGATGATGATGAGGAGGAAATTAGACTTGAGAATACCAACCATGATCCACTCAACATAGAGGATGAGAATATGTTTGATAATGAGGACCCAAATCCACAAGAAGAAGGGTTTGATGATGTTGATATATCTTCTACACAACCTAGTCCTCAAACCCCCAATGTTTCACAACAGATGCATACTCAAAGTGTTGCTTCTAATAGTAGTCGCCGAAAGGGAAAAGCGTTGGATGAAATGAGCAAGAACTTTAGTTTAATAGCAAAAGCAGTGGCTGGAATGACACCTAAACTTGATGGGTTGGTTAATGTTTTATCTATGGACAAGGATTTAACTGAGCTGTAATCTAAACTTGATGGTGAGCTGAGCAAAATAGACTTCCTGACTCCAGTACAGGTTTTTCATGTCACCAACACTTTGGCACAGAAACATGATCTCCTCAGAGTGTTCTTTACCATGAATGATGAAAGGAAAGCATCATATGTCCAAAACCTACACCAATATGGTTTACCATGATGAGTAGCTGACTTTTGTTGGAACTTGCTTTATGTTAGGATCAGTTTACTGTTCAACCTTGCTATTTTTTTTCTTTGAAACTGGAACATTTCTCTTATTATTGATGTACCGGACTGGATTTGGTAACCTACCTTGGTGGTTATTTTGCTATCTAAATGTCAATTAACTTCACTTTCTTGATCATCATGTGTATTTACAGGGCCTTAAACATATATGCATGCATATGCAGTACAGTGTGCAAGAAAAAGAAAGGGACTTGGGATTACAATTGCATTATTAAACGTAAGGGTATTTTTGTAATTTCTCTGATTACAATCTTGAATCCTAAATGTTAGTAAACGTATGTATGGGAATGAATCCTTGGATTGACTCCCAATCCGGAATACAAGTAAACAGACAAGGGGGAATGACTCCTTCTCAATCTCACTCCCTCTCAATCCCACTCTTTCTCAATTCAACTCCTTCTCAATCCTATTACGGGTTAGTAAACGTGGCCTTACTATAGGTAAATCAAGATTCTTAGTACGAGAATCTATGCATAATGAAAGGAATAAGACGGTGAATTGTGGTCTAACTAGTTAGCTAATTTAAGTGCCTCATGCAATAGAAAAGAAACAAGATTGGAAACTCATTTCTGGGCTGTAAAATTGGATTAAGGCTAACTTCCATTCTGGACTTCCAATTCGGTATTAGTGAGAGGACCTTCTAATCAGCTATTCAGCTATCCCAAATCAAACATCTGGGTGTACTGAGCAAACACCCACTTCTCCCTCTAAACGAGCCCAAAAGGCCCAACCGCGCAAAGTCGGTAACCTCCATCCCGTGGCGTATAAATAGTCATCGTCGTCATCTTCAACTCCAATTCATCCTCTCACAGCGAAACCCTAAACCAGAGACCTTGATCGAGCTCAAAAGATGGGAAACACTTGTTGCTGCTTATGCATGTGCGTGGACCAAGCGAGCATCGGCATCATCGAGAGGTGGGGCCGGTTCCAGCGGCTCGCCGATCCCGGCTTCCACTTCCTCAACCCCTGCGACGGTCAATGGGTCGCCGGAGTCCTCTCCACCAGAATCCAATCCCTCGACGTCAAAATCGAGACCAAGACCAAGGTCCTTTCTCTTCTTCATTACTGAGCTTTACTATTTGTGTTTATGAAATGTGAAAGATTAGGATTTTAAATTGAGAATTTGGAGTGGTTTAAATATTAGAGTTTTACTCTAAGAATGTGAAAAAGATTAGGGTTTTGGTTAAAGATTTAAGAGAGGTTGAATTGTGTGGATTGTTGAAATTTGGCAGGATAATGTGTTTGTGCACCTGGTGTGTTGCATTCAGTACCGGGTGGTGAAGCAGAATGCTGATGATGCTTTTTACGAGCTGCAAAACCCGAGGGAGCAGATTCAGGCTTATGTGTTTGATGGTAATCACATTCTTGATTCAGGTTTTAGTTTTCGTGTTTGATTTCGGGTTGTAATGTGTAGAGGAATAATTTGGTTTGGTTGCTATTTTTTTGTAGTGGTTAGGGCTCTGGTGCCGAAAATGACATTGGATGAAGTGTTTGAGCAAAAGGGTGAGGTTGCTAAGTCTGTGATGGAGGAACTAGGGAAGGTAAAATTGAATGCTTTGGTTTATTGACTTGCTTTTTAAGGATTCTTGAATGTGAGTTTGAGCCTTAGATTCTATAGATCGTAACATATGGTATTATTGCAATGAAATAGTTACTGTACTGTACAAAATCTGGCAACATATGGCATATGGCAAATGAATGTGAGTTTGAGCCTTGGGTGCTATAAAGGGCAACATTTGGCATTGTTGTGATCAAATATATACTGTATACTTCAAAATTTGTTTTGTTATAGGATTAAGATTACCTTATTATCACAGTGCTCTGTATGAATAAATGGAGTATGTTGTAGTTTTTGCTTCTTACATCGTGGTTTTAGAATTTAGCTATATCTGAATTTGAGCACTATAAATGTGACGTGGTCTTTAATGCTTATAACATTATATGGTGAATTTTTTGGTCAGGTTATGAGAGAGTATGGTTACAGCATTGAGCATATGCTGATGGTAGACATCATTCCAGATGCTTCTGTCCGCAAGGCAATGAACGAAATCAATGCAGGTAGGTTCTATTCTGTGACTCCATGAGCATATAATACCAAGTTTTTCTGACAATTATGTTTGGGGCTCGATACTTAGATTCTGCTATTAAACTTCGTCTTATGCTTGGTCAGCTATGTATGTTTCCATTGCGGTCTCTATAAGTGTGTAATTCCTAGGCATCTGACAAGTGATTCCTGATAACATGTTTGGCTTATAGTTTGTTATATGTGGTGTTACTAGTATGTTATTATTGAATGCCATTATATTTTTATAAGTTTGTGGTTATTGAAACTCTGCCTTCTATGGTCAACTCCCCACATGTCAAATTTCTCATTTGATGGTTTTGGTGGCATGTATATTATGTTACTGTCTAGTAGTCTAGCCTGTATGCTCAAGTGTGTTTTTATAGTTTCACTAAAAGACAAACATTTGTGCTGCAGCTCAAAGGCTTCAGCTTGCTAATGTATACAAAGGGGAGGCCGAGAAGGTGCTTCAGGTTAAAAGGGCAGAAGGTGATGCTGAGGCCAAGTACCTTGGAGGAGTTGGTGTTGCCAGGCAGAGGCAGGCAATCACAGATGGCTTGAGGGAGAACATCTTGAACTTCTCACACAAGGTGGAAGGCACATCGTCAAAGGAGGTGATGGATCTGATCATGGTCACACAGTACTTTGATACAATCAAAGACCTGGGGAACAATTCAAAGAACACCACAGTCTTCTTACCTCATGGTCCTGGCCACATCAGAGATATCAGTGATCAGATACGCAATGGGCTCTTGGAGGCATCCAGTGCTAAACTCAATGTCGATTGAATATGTCCATGCCCTTTGTGTAAAGTTACCATCTAAATACCTTTTGGGCTAAACTCAAAGCCACACATATATGTTAGGGTTTTCATATAGGACATAGTTATGGCAGTCCATTTGTCTAAAAAGTTTTGGCCAGGGATGCTGATTAGGATCTATTCTCAATTACATTTCTGCTGTGATGAGCATGGTGTGTTCTTGCTTACACCATGTGGATGATGCTTTGCAGTCTCATTCTATAGAGCTGTAAATAAATTTGGTATATCTTTATCTGAGCTTGTTCTTTACATGGTTTAGCTTTGATGCAGACGCTAATTGCAGGGTTATTGGGTTACTGAACTGGCTCAATAGGATTATTTGGTGTAGACGGTTCCCACTGTCCCTGTCATGAGTCTTCTGCTAATCTATTTTTTTGTTGGGAAACATCTGCTAATCTTTTATTTGACATGAAATGGAATAAGATGATATAATAAAGCACAAAGATAGAAGAAGGAATTGTGTTAGAGAAATGGGTGGCATTCTAGAATTACCGATGTCTAGTCTAGACTATATAGACATTATGATAACAAATGAGTGGCATACTTTCCGGAAAACTAATGTGGTAGTGTTTGGTTTCATAATTTCCTTACTATTGAGTTATTCCACTTGTAAATTTGATAAAACTTGGCATGACATTTCTTAGTAGATCTTTTTTTTTTTTTGTATCTTTTTCGGAAAATATGTTTAGATCTTTTTTGGTAATGTTTTTCGGAAAAAAAATGTCTTAGTCTAGGGTATAGAGCTTTATCAATATTCCAAACATTGAGCTCTCCGTTAAGCAAGCAGCAAAAGTAAACCTAACGGGTAATAATTAAGCAACATAGAAACTCTACCACAAGTAGATCACATCCCTCTTTTATAAAGTCGTAGCACTCACTAACCGTGGACCAATTGAAATCTGGTTTGCCCCAAAAATGAAAAACTGTAGTACAATAATACGTTTAGGTGGCCAACCATGACCCGTACAAGAAAAGTGTAATCATAAACTTGTTGGAGAGGAATATTAATTATTAGAGGAAGTCTGAAATGTTTTGGTAATGATCATAAATCATGACTATATTGGTATTAGATGAGGGATTTGATGGGGTGCACATCACTGATTTCATTTCTTTGTGTTTGGTATTTACTCAAGGACAAGAACTATATTCACAATAGAGGGTGGTGCGACGAGATTACTCGCGTTTTTAATCTCCTATTTTGTATGATTGTGCCGGAGGACTCTCTTTCTCCGGCACAAGCATATACTACATACATTAAATTTCTGAAAAAATTCAAGACTTAGAAAGGCTAGCATAGACAAAGTTTTGAAGTTCAAGCATGCAAATCACGATTAATCAGTCTATAGTAGTTAGACTGGAAAAAGTACATGCCCCAGTCATTTAACTCAAAACTCAAGGACCGAGAATTTAGGTGCAAAAGAAATTAAGAACTCAGTGGTTAGATAGGTTAGATTAGAATTGAGAATGAAATTGATTAGAGTACGATCATAGTCATAATAAGCCATCATACATATGGTTGAAGCTCATGTGATTCAAATCATAGAGATAGATAACACTGTAGAATACAAATCAGAAACAGGGTTTGGGATATATAATCTCTCCCACTAACCATCATCAATACCCAATTTTAACCTTAACTTTTACCCAAGCCATGTGCAAAAACTTGAACATCTCAATACTCCAAAAGACTACTTAGATTAAACAAACTATCATGTACTTCAGCATAGAATCTATATTCAATGATCACTATAATATTGTTATGAACAGTTCTTCACTTATCTGTGTGAGCTTTCTCAATTATTGATGAACGTAAAGAACTCTGGAAAAGAAAGAAAGAAAATTCTTGTTTCTGCTAAATACACAGAAGCAAACAAGGGCCACAATAATAAGTATAGTACCTATTCATTTCAATATCATATATGATCTCACCTCACGTACATGGATATGAAGGGGAGGGCTTGAAATTCAAAAACAATGAAGATGAGTATTAAGTGGAAAGAAAAAAAGAGGGAGATGATATAAAGAAAGTTAATTATGGAGGAGCAATGAAAGTGTTAAGATTCTTGTAGGAAAGAGTGTTGTCCTATACTATTAATCATTATATCTACTTTCCCTTTAGCAAAAACATGAGTGGAGATGAACAATGAATCCATACTATACAAGTGAAAAAGAGCTTTCCGTTCTAGTTGGTGAGCAGTCGTATTACCAGGCCTTGCCGACAGGATCCGCTATGTCACCACCAAAATTAGTAGCAAAATGAAAATCCAGGGTAAAGAAGAACAAGAAATTTACATACTCAACTAAATAAGCTAAAAAACAAACTGAAATCTTATTCCATTTAATACCTTGTTAGTAATTTTCACAGTTCATACTTGGCCAATCTTCTTTATTGGGTTTATACAGCATGAGGAAAGGAGGTATAGTTTCGTGCAGCATCATAAAGTGCAATGGTAATCCAAAACCTGGAGTACTAGTTTGCTATTGTAAGGTGTTAAAAATTATGTCCAACTAGGGACCTCACATGCCTCTTTGGTATATGTCCTTATCTCTTATATCTCAACTCTTTCTCTATCTGAATCCGTACTACATTGATTCTAGACATGATTTGCAAACATGAAACTCAAATATACCACCTGCTAGTGCCAAGACTTGCCTGTATCCAATATTCAGAATTCTGCAAATCAAGAATAAGCACACCTTTAAATGTTCCATCAACATAAAGTTCTAACATTCACTAGGCTCTTTCTTGCCATTTAAGTCAGAAATGATGTATACACACACAGAGCCATTGTCATATTCCAGACTTGCCATTGTAGAAAGAGAGATCTTGAATTAGGTCAATTGCTCTTGTAAAACATTATATATGAGTTTTCGAAAAAGATGGGAGCCAAAGTCAAAAGAGAGCTGGGGATTACTTATGTAAACAGCAAGTCAGATGAAACGTAAAATGTAACATCACCGCAAGTAGAACTACCAACCTCTTATTTAGTCAACATTAATTGCCGAAAATTACTTGCAAATTCAGTTCAAGTCCGTTGCAATATCCCTTTCAGTCATCTTATGCACCTCTTCATGGAGACAACCCTCTTTGCTTCCATTTTGCTCAAGACTTTTTAGCAATCATGGCTGGCCTAACTGATAACTGCGCAAAACTTAAATCTTCAATGTTAGATATGCAATCTGTAACAGGGCCCAGTTTTGGAGATTAAAAATACAAGATTTTGAATGTTTAAATGACAAGTTATCAAATTCTTCAACAACAAAAAAAATGACAAGTTAGAGACAGCTTCTGGAAATGAGCTAAGTTTAAAGTTCAAAACATATCACTAATTGCACACAAAGAGAAAAACAAAAACACAGAAAGAGACGCACAGTGAGAGAGACTGAGAGAAGAAAGTGATGGGAAATAAGGGTCCTGATACCTTACTTTTCGTTGACCATGACAAGTAAAGCACTGAGATGGACACCCACTTCTCATGGTGGGTTCTTCAATTACATAAACTGATATGCCAGCAGATATGCCTAGATTAATCACTGAGAAGGGTCTTTGGTTACAAAGATTCTTTCTCAAATTCTTACGAGGTTGACCCATCTGATGACTCTCAAGTCTCAAGCCTGGTTTGCCATCCACCCAACCGATCCAAGCAACCCTAGTCTGCAGCAGAAAGGAAGTTTCAAAGATTTCAAAATGCCACTTTTGTGTCCTTTTGCAATTTTTTTTCTCAAGTAAGCACAGCAGACTCTACACTTCATGCAGATTGGCCACTTGATTCCAAACATGAAGATATGTTACACAATTCCATAATTGGTCATTACAGATGTTCTGTGATTTGGTGTAAACTATATTCAGCAAAATGTAGCATACTTATTTCAGGATCATGGTTAAATAAAATACAAACAGAATACTCTGAACTGTTACAAGCTAGAAAGCATTAGGTTTGAGAACTAAAATTGTGAAACTTCAATTATAAACTAACAAAAGTTTAGAATTGTGGGAAAAAGGAAGAAGATGGCTTTACTATACAGAAGAAACAGGACACTGGAAATGGGACTGCCAGCATATCAAATTATTTCCACATGATGCTGTTCACCATGATACTTTACATTAGCATAGAAGTCAACATTGACCTCTCTTTCTCACAATTGATCAAACTCTACCTGATCAGGCAGGCCAATCAATAGCGAATTTGACTGCATTTCAGGAAAATAATCACAAATGCAACACCCTCTGCATATATACAAGTGCAAATTGCCTTCACATGTGCCTAAAAGTACAGAAACCGAACACAGGTATGCCTGAAAGCTCCATGGCGACCACTTCTCAACGACATTGCCTAGTTAAACAATGTATATCATAGTTTTAAAACAGAGATTAGAGGAGCAGGAAATGTTGGATGAAATGGGAGACAAGAGGCCAAATGGGTATGTATACTCTTTAATTGATTCAGAAAGTTATTCATATAGTAACAAACTACACAATCCACATTAGTACAGCAGTATCAGAAATACCATCATGTACAGCTTATAACTCCCGGTTTCTGTTCATGTATTTAGTTGGGCATCTTGCAACATTGTTGCAATACTGATACCAATCTCAGAAAATTGATGCACAAATAATCAAGAACAGATGAAAGGTTCAATCATCATATGAAAGACTGTTAGCAGTCACCTGTTTTGTCAGAAAACTCATCTAATACTGTGAATACAATGATCTACAATAATAAACAGGACTAATATCTCATACTTACAATCAAACCAACAAAGAAATGTTTTAGCTTGTATCAGTCACTATCAAGTCATCAACAATGAAAAAATGTCGAACAAAGCAATATCCTCAACATTTTCCCAGATATCCTTCTTAATGGGAGGACTAAAGATATATTTGGATTATGATGGAATGCTCTAACAGTCTAACATATATTTTATCATTTGACCACTCTTATGATTATAAAGAGGAAAGGTATTCTTCTCTGAAAACCAGCAAATCCACAATCACTTTTTGCCAAGGGATCAAGTATTCCAGTAGAGTCATGAAGATATGCTAGTTCCAGTAATACAATGTCTGAAATTCCTTCACATTATCCTTTCCTCCAAGCAATAATCACGCAAAATTTTTAACTAGATCTGAAGTATAAATAGTAGGAAAAAAGAAAGATGAAAGAATTCAATAAGCCCTACAATTACAGAACTCTAGAGTAAAATAGAAAAACATTACACTGTGTTTGCATCAGAAAGGGCCTCATTCAGCATGTCGTCATCAACACTTGCAGTAGCAAACAGCTCTGCTTCCCTTTCTTCGTCGTTAGAGAGATCCCTTCTTTCAAGCTTTGCATGAGCTGCAATAAATATCATCTTCTCTGCCCTTTCAAGGCCTAATTTTGAGTGCCTATGTACACATATCCATTTCTTGAGAGACCAATTGCACTTAAATCCAAATGAGGTTGCATGGAGGAAGATAAGTCTCACTGCAACCTTCCCTAGTATGCTTAATTTGCTTAGACAAGTTTCCCACACAAGTCTGCTACTTTGCGGGTTTGCAATTTTCATTTTTCCAGTCACAGGATCTTGCTGCTTAACCTGAACTGCCTGAGCATATAGCGGATCCATTCCTTCTGTCCTCCATTTCATCAGCTCCATTAATGCAACATGCGCTTCTTCCCTGGATACCAATCTGGTAATGAGTTTATCTACATCCTTCTCCTGCTCATGCGTTAAGAACTTGAATGGTGGAAGGTACTTTCCACTAGTGTCCCTCATCAGATATTGTGGATCAAGAATAAATGCAGCTGACCATGCTGGGTGGTAATTCTTTGCGAACCGTTTCTCAACTATTTTCTCAACAGGTCCTTCATCAATGTTAAACTTGGCACACCACTCCTTCACTTTTGTTCGCAAGTCTTCCCAAAGGGGCAGGCATTGCCCAATTAACGGCCTCTCAGCTTCAATCTCCTGAGTCATCCCTCTTATCAACTTCATAAGTTCATAAACTGCAATTATTTCATTCCAGAATCCTTCATTTTGGATCATCCCTGCAACTTCCATAGCAATTGGGTCCTCAGCACACACCACCTTATAGCAATCATCCAACACTACCATTTTGAGTATGCCGGAACAAGTCAACATATCCTCCAGCATTGCATAAACAGCCGCATAGTTTCTTGAACTATCACATTTGGAAGAAGAAACTTGGAGCAACCCTGCAAACCCAAGCACCTGCATCTTGTACTTCTGGAAACTCCGCCTAACCTCGGTGGTGGCATTTACAAAATTTGCAACCTTTAAGCAATTATCAATAACAACCATAAACAACTTATGCTCTTTCTTAAAATCCTTGATCAAGGAAATGAACCCCTGTAGCTGACAGGCAACATTCACCATCCAATGATGCTGACTCTCTAAGTTCCTCAACGCCTTGGCTTTATACTTGTCAGCCACAATCCCAACGCAATGCTGCACACCGTTCCCACACACGCCACTAACCGCATCCCACATTACCTCCTCAGCATACTTGGACGAAACAGAACCTCCAGTAAACACAGCCTTCTGAAACACACTACTCCCATTCGGCAGATTAACCATAAACTTAACCATACTCTCTTCCCCACCACAGTTACTACTCTCCCAACCATCTGCAGCCACCTGAAAGAACATTGAATCCCTTATCCTAGCTTCACTCTCGGCTTTGGCCTCGCCATACTTTGCATCAAGCCGAGCACCCGAAAGCTCCCTCTGCAGCACAACAGGCAAGCCCACCTGGCCAAGAAAGGCCTTGAACTTGGGATGATCAAGGCTCGAAAACGAGACAGAACCACATGACTCATAGAACCACTCAGACAACAACTCAAGCGCAGAGTCAACCTGGTCCTTAGTAAGTGAAGCCCCAGCCATACAAGCCTTGGGGCTCTTAAGCTTCTTGACACTATTCTCCAACATTGCCAAAGCACCCAAGTCGTCTTTCCCACCCGACAGAACCAAATGGTGCTGCTGCTGACTCAGCCCGACCGGGTTGTTCGGGTTGGGACCGTAAAACTCACCGCAAAACCCGGGAGACTCGATCATAGCCAAAGAATGTACTTGAGTTGTTGGAGCTTGAGATATAGGAGAGATAAGAGTACCCATTCGTTTACGGTGGTTGTGCGACGAAGGCGACGGCAGAGACGAAATGGGCTGCGGCGAGAGCGACGCCGACGAATTGGGCCTCAAGACAGAAGTGAAATTAGGACACGTGCCGCGCTTGAGATGCTCGGAGGCTGTTCGGGACGGGTTTGACGCCGAGAAAACCGCGTCGCAGAGAAGACACTTGAGTTTAACTGCTTTGGGGAGGTTGGTGTTTGGGTTGCGGACCAGAACTGGTTCCAAGTGAGCCCAGTACCAAGCTCCTTTGCCCTTTATGGCTTTAGTTCGAACCGTCACAAGTCCCTCGTAGCGTTTAGTCAGCGCTCTCGTGGCGGCTTCGTCCGGCGAGAGCGGTGGTTGGTCGGAAGCTGGGGTTGAGTTTGTAGAGGTCATTTTGGGACAAAGATATAGTGATCTTGTTTAGCAGTTAGAACACTTAGAATAAACTGAACTGAAACAACAAGTGGGTTTGGTGTTTGGTTTGTGAGTTTATTGGTCTATCATGGTGGTGGGGTTATGGAGCATTTGGACGGAACATGTCGCCGGCGGCGAGATGGGTTTAGGGGTGTGGGTTTAAGGAGGGGTAGAGTGAGTGAAAGTTTGGAGGGTTAGATTCTCTGAGTGAGGCTCAGGAGAATGTTGAAGAAGAACACACAGCAGAAGTGAGGGAGGAACTGGAGACATTCATATAGTGTAGCAGAGAGACTGCAGCAGACTCTGCAGAGAGAGAGAGAAGAGAATTTTATTTGACATCATCAAAACATAAAGCTTTTTCCTTTTCTATTTCTATTATAGATTATTCTTCTGACCAACCAACTTTTCTGTTCTTTTTACCTCAAAGACTTTCTTGTTCTGTGAGGATTGGTTTTTGTATTTTCTTTTTATCTGCAGATTTTATTCCTCAAGTTGCATAACCAGTTTTGAATGTTTTCTGTTAGGATTTGTATTTCAAAATGGACATGCATCTGGTTTATAAATTATACTTACACGTTTTAGATCCGAATTCGCTTGGACTAAAATTTATTTAGACCTGAATTCATTGTTAACTCTCGTATCTTTAGATTAGATTTTTTATTTCATTTGACTCGAAAATAAAACATTTTTGGGAGTTTGATTTTCTCCTACAATTGTTGTATGCCCAAAATCACAAATCCGGAATAAAAATAAATGCTTGTTTGACCTCGTTCAAACAATGAATACGTCGCTCGTAAAAATACATGCAAATAAATCTTATAAAATTAATGATCGAAGCTGTTATATTTTCTTTGGACAACAACATCCTAATGGAAAATGCTCATGTGATCTTGTAACTTTCAAAGCAGAGAAATAAAATTTTTGATGTATTATACAGATTGTATGCTATCCATACATTACAAAATATCAATCTTGACAATTTTACAACCTTTTACATGCTTTGAATTGGATTGTGTCTTCCATATTTCACACACAATTACAATGGTAATTGGTGAAGAGACTAATGTCTCAGTCACACAAAGTGTCATGGTGTTGACTACAGGAAGCAACACAATTTTACTGAGCAATTGTCTTTAAAATAGTTGGGAAGTCATATCTTAACCATAGTAGATATAATTTCAACAGAAAAATACTTGCTATTGTTTACGTCGTGAATAAACTGTATCTATTCTCTTGTGACGCATTATAATCTAGGAGATTAAGAGTGATACATTAGACATTCCCTTTAAATCCAAAGTGGCAATTAATAAAGTCATAAAACAAAGCTACTCTAGTGTAGATGAATGCAGACATATATAATATTTTCTGTAGTACATTAGTTCTTTCATGATTCACTAACAATTTGGCTAAAGCTAATTATATGTGATCAAACTAGATCCATTATACATGATCATGTCTTATTAATGGACATGGACATAATCATTTAGAGCAAGAATCCACATAATATTAGTAGAAATGGCCTTATTTTACACAATGGTAGTAGCTATATGTACCACACTAATGGGAAAGAAGTCAAAAAGTATATGGTCTGATATTTTGGGTAAGAGGATATGGCATTTGCACCTAAACCATATGGTGTTGTCTAACCTAAACCCTTACATACTTTAAGATCCAAGGTCTACTTCAGATTTTCCCTTTTTGACATGCAAAAACTTTAGATTGAAAAATGATGTTGATTAATCAACATCAGTTTTTTGAGTTTGAAATATGTAAGAGGACCCATTAAAAAAAGAATTTAAATGTTCATTTTTAAGAATACGATCCAATTGTAGGTAAGATCTCTCATAATTTATAATTATTATTTATTTAAACACGAGTTACATTTAAACACGAATTACATTTATTCTCCAGAGAAATACTCAAAGAACAAGATAGAAACGGATCATAATTTGGGTCCATAACAAAATTGATACATTATTTTGGGCCTATATGTGCAGGGAAACTACTCACAAACTAAAAGTTATTTTTTATTAAAGAAAAAGCCAATAATTATATTTTTTTCAGATTACTAAATCACCTTTTAATAATTTCCCACTATTATTACTACTCAATGTCTTCTACCCATATATGGACACACGTGCTTCATATGTCTTAGGTGGAATCCAACCATATAATTTTCAGCTATATATAATGAGAATACGTCCATGCTACTCTACCAGACCATAGAGGTCTTGATAACTCGTGTTTAAACATCATTTCAAATAGTGCAAAGTATTAAGTATGCCGATTTTGTTAAGGAAAATATTTGTGTCCATACCAGGATGGACGGTGTGCGTTCGAATTCTCTCTAATTTGCATATATTGTGCAATGTAATCAACGATTTTAACAGTTTAAAAGTTGAATTAATCAATAAAGATCATCTCTACAAAAATTCGGAATAAACTAAAATCGTTTGCTCATTTGATTGCATCAAACAAATGAACAGTTATAGTGAAAGTTGAGAGTTTCATGATCAGCCGTCCATTTGTTTCATACAATCAGTTAAGCAAATGATTTTTGTTTACAATCATTTTTTACAGAGTTGATCATTATTGATTAATTCAATTTTTGAACGGTTAAAATCGTTGATTACATTGTCTAACATATGTAAATTAGAGAGAGTTCGGACTCACACCGTCCATACTGGTATGGACACAATTATTTTCCTTTTGTTAATTCTATTAAAACTGCTCTGCAAAAACAGGTCATGCCTAGGGTTTTCAGAAATTATTGTTTCTTCCGTCCTGCGGCGCGTCCTATGACGTTCTCATCGGACGGAAATTCCGGCTGGCCGGTCGGCGGTCCTACCTGGTAGGATGTTGGTGGTGGATGGAGAGGGTCGGGTTTTACAAGGAGGACGGTTGTGAGTTTTGTTATTGGTCTCGAGTGCAAGGATCGCTTTGTCTTGAATGGTGGTGTGAAGGGGAGAGGATGGCAGGGCGATGAGACTACACTCAGCTGGTGGAATCCTTATCGGCCGGGTTGTTTGGGGACCTGCTTCTTGAAGTTCAATAGTTGGTTACTTAGTTAGGCCTGGGTTAGGGTTTTGTTTTTGTTTTTTTTCTTGTGTTTTTTTTTTTAGTTTAGTTGTCGTCCTTCCTTTATGAGCGAGGGTTTAGGGGTTTTAGTAAGTTTGGGGGCGGTGGTTTGTTGTCCCTTCTCTTTTGAGCGAGGGTTTTGGGTTGGTATGGTGTTGTCGTAGGTCGTATCGCGGGGTGTGCCATGATTATGATGTCGTTTCTAAGGACTATTTTAACGTTGGTTAATTCTTGTGTCAATGTAATGGGGAGAGTTGTCTCTAAATATATACTTGTGGTTTTGGTATATACTACTAGATATAGTGGTTTTCTTCTTGAGGTTGGCCGGGAGGAGGAATCGAGACTTCTGGAATGAGTTAGTATAGTTAAACCTTTTTAGGTTTCTTATCCACTGTAATCGCTGGTTTTAGGTAGAGATGAGTGTGGGGATTTCATGTCCACCATTGATCTCCCTTGGTTTGTAATTTTGGTTTATTTTATATAATATTTTATTTCTCAAAAAAAAGAAAAGTATTAAGTTTCCCCAAATATAGCTACTAGCAACGCAAATTGTAGGTCACCAAGTCATGCCATCAGTGTGTTTATGAATATATGGTTATAAAATAGTCATTGTGATTGTCGTTTCAAACGTAGAGTAGTGATTCAACGAAAGTAAAAATAACAAATCCATTTTCGAGGACATGTTTCAATTAGCTTCTTTTCGTATGCAAAGAACATCCAAAACCGTAAAACACGAAACCGACAAAAGATCTAAATTTGCTAAATTATACATAAAATTTAGGTATAATAGTCAAAATGCACCCTGAATTTGGCTCAAATTGTCAATTTACACCCCGAACTTATAATTGTGATATTTTACCTCCTCAACTTGTAAAAAACTGCCGATTAGCACCCCCTCCGTCAAATCTAACGGTTTTTATCCAATTAAGAGTAACATAGCACATGAGGGGTATTTTTATTATTTTATATTTATTTAATTTTTAAAATAAATTAAGCAAGTAATTTATTTTTGGAAAAATGATCATTTGCACATAAATGGGTTAAAAATTGACCATTCCAATGTTTATTGCTCAGATCAATGAATCTTGACAAAAAATACCTAATTACCCTATATTAAACCCTAATATCCCCACTTCTCTCTCTCTCTCTCTCTCTCTCTCTCTCTCTCTCTCTCTCTCTCCTCATCCATAACGCCTCCACCTGCAACCCTAGCGCCTTCTGGTACCACGTAGCCCCTCCACCTGCAACCCTAGTGCCTCCTGGTACCACGAGAACGTCGTCGACGCCGCCGCCTGCAACCCTAGCGCGTCCTGGTACCACGAGAACGTCGTCGACGCCGCCGCCTGCAACCCTAGTGCCTCTTGGTACCACATAGAGCCTCCACCTGCAACCCTAGCGCCTCCTGGTACCACGAGAACGTCGTCGACGCCGCCGCCAACGGCTTCTGGATCACTCGCTTCGCATTGCCGGCGTCGGCCTTGAACGAGCGAGAAGAATTTGAGTCTGGTGGAATAGGGGAAGTGGGCAACGGTGGCGAAACTACCTCCGAATCCCTCAACTCTATCTTTTTTCTATACTTATAAACTTCTAAGTGCTTGAAGAATGGAATTTGAACTATCAGATTAGGAGCTAGCTAGCTAGAGAGATCGGAGAAGCTGGGTGAGACAGAAGAGAAGAGAAGAGGGTAGAGGGTGCCCAAAGTATATTTCTGGGTGCCTAGAGTATATCTCATGGTGCCTTGATTAGGTTTCTGCTCTTTCAAAATGTTGGTTCTGTTTGCTCTTTGCTGTTTTCACTTGTCTAATCTGTAAAGAAACAAAAATAAAAGGATTATCATTCATATTCAAAATATTACTGACCCTCAGTAATCACATTACTGACGCTTAGTAATCAATTACTGACCCCCAGTAATCACATTAAAGACACTCACTAATCTATTACTGACCTTCAGTAATCACATTACTGACCCTCAGTAACTTGAGTCAAGTGACTGGAATCCGGCAACTAAAGTAATATTGAAAAAAAAATTCCGGCGAAAAAATTGGGTGACCGGAATCTGGCGACCGGAGTTCGGTGATTCTAGCGACCGGCTATGGGAGGCCAGCGGAGTTGGGTGACCTTTCGACAAAGTTTCTTTATCTTCCACTTCATCAGCAAATTATAATTTAAAAATTTGTTAGATAAGACAGAAGGACAAAAAAGGAAGGAAAAAATTAAAATTGTACTAGGGTTGAAAAAGATTTGTTCAAATGGGCAGTAGAGTTGTAACCTTATGTTCAATAGGGGAGAAAAATAAGATGGTCATTGGAATGAGTAATGAGGGGGTCAAATTAGCGTCTACTTACTTATATTATTATTATTATTATTTTTTTAATTTTTTTCTTCAAAATAACGCATACCTTACGTGATATAATTTTTAAATAAGAAAAATTATGTGGATAACTAAAATTGAATTGTCGAACCACTATTTTAATTAATAAGAAACATGATATAATTTGTCTAAGACTAAAGAACTTAAATATCTCAACAAAAGTAGTCTTTAGGTCACAAATACAATGATATAATTGTAGAAAATAGTGTACAAAAATAAATTTATATGTATTTTTATTATTAAAATAAAATAAATATAAAATAATAAAAATACCCTTCATGTACAAGGCATGTGACTCTTAATTGGATGGAAACCGTTAGATTTGACGGATGTGGTGCAAATCGGCAGTTTTTGATAAGTTGAGGAGACAAAATTTCGTAATTACAAGTTCGGGGTGTGAATTGACAATTTAAGCCAAGTTAAGGGTGCATTTTGGCTATTATTCATAAAATTGAAGGTCAATATAACATTTTTAAACCTAGACATTAGAAATGGGAATCCGGGTTCGGGTTAAATCCGTGGGTTCAAATTTCGCGCGTGAAGTTCCTCCTAGACACGTGTTCAGATATCCACCGTCAATCACTAACTAGTAAAATAGAACATCGAGACGCCACGTGTAGGTGCATAGAATGTCCGTGCTACCGCGAGGAGGGTTTAAGAGGCAAAGCGAGAGGCGCTGTCTAGGGTTTAAGAGGCAAAGCTCCAGAACCAAACCAGCAGCTTTGCGAGCCAAACTTGACTAATAGCAATGGGCGGCTTTTGGGGTTAGTTTTCTCATCTCTTTCTTCTCTATTGAGTTTATCAATTTTCTCAATTTCATATATGAATTGCTAAATTTCGCAGTACATGTTGAAATGTCAAGAAACTAAAAATGGAGGTTCTGGGATTTATGAGGGATTAAAAGATTGAATTTTGATAATAATATGATGTATCAGGGATTGAAAGATTGAATCTTGATAATACCCATTTAGTCCCTGATTTGGTTTGTGAGATATTGGTGGTTGAAACTTAAAAGTTGAATTCATACTGAGTTTTGTGTATTTTTGAATTATAGGAATTGAAGTGAAACCAGGAAAAGAGTACCCTATTGAATTTCCAGAAGATGAGGATGCAAGGCTTAGAATTACTCAGGTATATTGTTCACTTCAGTTGCTCAGAATCAGCTCCTAGTGTTTTGATTTAGAGTCTTTTGATTGTTTGGAGCTTTGTGCAAGTTTTAGAAGTCTAAGTGAATTGGGTGTTGTATAATGGTTATTTTTGTGTGTTTACTTTGCATGATGAATCAGGCGACTTTAGGCCTCGGCGACTCAAAGGGGAGGAGCATAGTTCAGTGTTCTGTTGGAGATAAGTGTCCTGTCTTTTTGTGTTCTTTGTTACCTAAGAGGAATGAATCCTGTCCCTTGAATCTTGAGTTTGAGGAAGATGAAGAGCCGGTAACCTTTTCGGTTATTGGCAAGCAAAGCGTGCATCTCTCTGGCTACTTTGAGACCTATGATGAAGACGAAGGCGAACCTGTTGGAGAAGGATTTGAGTCGTACGTGGACGTTTACTATTGTTGATTCCTTTCCAAGTTACATTTTGACTCTGTTTCTTTTACAGATATTTAATACCTCACTTGTAATATCTGTAGTGATTCTTGTGAGGAAAATAGGATCGAGTCTGGGTCGGAGGAGTCATCAGATTATGGTAGTGATGACCAATATGAGATCGATGATAGTGATCTTGACATTGATGGCGCTTCACGTCCTTCCAAAAGTGGAGGTATGTTGAAATATCAGATACTATTTTTTAATGTTCAGTCGTAATCCAATTTTTCTTTCCTGATTTGTCACAGTGTCATACTCTTCTGTTGGAAGCGTATGAGATACGAAAACATTTTGAATAGCTATAATGATGTTGTAGAGAGCTTTCCTGAAAATTGTTTTTGGCTTATTTTATAGTTATAATTGAGGAGATAGAGGATGATGAGAAGCCTACTAATGGAAAGGGTCAGTCTAAACCTCTACTCGAATTCAGTAAATCAAATGGCTCTGAGAACAATACAAAAGGTGCTGGTGTTTCTGTTTTGGAAAGTGAAGATGAAGATGGCTTTCCAATATCCACCAAAAACAAAACGAAATCTGTTCAATCAGACACAGACGCCAAAAAAGATAACAAGGCTAGGAAAGCCAAAGGTGGTGATGATGCTGCAGGATTAAAAAGGAAAGTTGAAGATCTTGACCAAGATCATCAAGAAAGGTGGTGTTATTGATCCATCTCATTTTATTTGTTTGAAGTGATTTTACATACTTGTTTACATATATACCTATATGTATGGTGTGGGTTATTGAAGTTTCTTTGCCAAATTGATGTCAGGCAAAAGAAAAGTAAGAAAAAGCAGCAACTTAATGATGGAAGTACTGGTGAAAAGAAGCAACCTGAGGCCTTGAGCGAAAAGGAGCATGGACAACTGCTACCTAATGAGAAGTGAGATTTGCTGCATTGTCTTTCAATATGTTTAATTGTTGTATCGGTAATTAGGTTCTAAATAGAGAAGTGTTACAGTTTTTTTTTAATTGTTGTATCGGTAATTAGGTTCTAAATAGAGTTGCGGGTTTAAGTGATGAGGCTCACAAGAATTAGAAGTTGGAATCCAAATTGCTTAGATCTTATCTCTGTCCTTTTTTTATTATTAAAATTCTTGCAAGACCCTGTATGTCCTTCACAAAGAAATCAAGTCAAATGCAGTCTCTAGAGAAATGAAATAGTACCTTCTAAAATGTCTCACTTTTGCCAGTTGCTTACTTGCCATTGTCAATACTCGTTTATGTGCACATATTTGCTTTTTGCTGTTCCGTTGAACAAAATAATTATGCTTGTAAACATTACAGGAGCCCCGACACCAAAATGGATTCTGTTCCTACTGAGAATAACGCAGAAGAGAAAAAGAAGAAGAAGAAGAAGAAGAAATCCCAGGAGACTGAAGCAAAAACTAATGCTGATCAGACTGCTGCTAACATGGGAAAAACCAATGGCAAGCCATCTAACGTGAGAACCTTTCCAAATGGATTGATTATTGAGGATGTAGCTATGGGTCGACCGGATGGCAAAAGGGCTGATCCGGGAAAGAAGGCAAGCCCTCGAGTGTCTTCATAAAGTCTTTACTTGCCAAATCAAGCATTTTGGGCTTCTTGTTAGTTTTTGAATCGTCTTATGACAGATAAGTTGTTATACAGGTCAGTGTTCGCTACATTGGCAAGCTTAAGAATGGAAAACAATTTGACGCAAATGTAAAAGGGCCACCATTCAAATTCACATTAGGTGCGAATGTCATTTCACTGATATTATGTACTTAAACTCAACTTTTATATCTGTGTAACCTTGCTTTTCCATTGGTTGTGCAGGTGTAGGACAAGTTATATCAGGATGGGACGTTGGGGTTAAAGGTAAGTTTCTAAATGTTAAAACTTCCCTAAAGTTTGATTTGCAATTTTACAAATGTGTTTAGCTGTTGCCTCTTTTGAAACACATCTACCTTTAGGTATGCGTGTTGGAGATAAAAGAAGACTTACTGTTCCACCATCAATGGGGTATGTTGTCACCATTCTTTCTTTGACCATGAAGCATTCACCCTAATCTGTTGTTGTTAACCAACTTATTGGTATTTGATGCAGTTATGGACACAAAGGTGCTCCCCCTGCAATACCACCAAACTCATGGCTCGTGTTTGATGTCGAGTTGGTTGCTGTTAATTGATTCGGCTGCAGTCATTCTTCCAGTTTCTGAGTTTTTTTTTTTTTGTTAATTTGTTCACTGCCGGGCACTCTTGGCGTGGAAAAAATAGTGTATCTGTTTGTACTTTATAGCTACATATCTATGAACATCATTTGATGTCAGTTTTGATGACATATGAGCATGTTGATGAAATTACCAAACCATAATTCCAGTGATCTACTCTTTGAAATATTTGTACGAGTTTTCTATCTCAAGACTCTGTCCGTCTGGAAAGGATATTTACATGCAACAAATATTTGAGGAGGTATTTCAATCTTGAAACTTGATTAGGAACTAATATTACTCATTTTTGCAACTTTCTGAATTCACCTTCCAAGTCTAGATCTGAGCTGCATTCCTTGTGTAATGCTCATGACCGTAAAGACAATTTCATTTTGGCAGCCACAAATTCTGAATGATGCCCGCAGCTTACTTGTCTGAGAGCACTCATCGTTCAACATTGTACCGACCATTACACTAAACAAACGAAAGGAAAACCATATATTACCAAAAGAACTTTCAAACACATATACGCTGATACGTTTTTGAACCCTCCTAATACTAGGGAAGTTCTTTTCAGCAAAATTACAAGCCTCAAAATACCAAAACTACTAGGGTTATCGAAATACAGTTTCGAGATTCCAGTACTAAAATCAGTACGGCTCCACTGGTACTCTGAATTTTGATCCAGCATAGACTGCTGCAGATCCAAGCTCCTCTTCAATTCTAAGTAGCTGCAAAACATAGGAAGAAAAAGCACCAAACCGTCAAAAAGAGAACTTGTTAGATTCAAGTTACCAATCACAGATGCATGTAAAAAGATATACCTGGTTGTACTTAGCAAGACGCTCTGATCTGCAAGGAGCTCCAGTCTTAATCTGGCCCTGTTTCAACAGACAAGAACAAGTACACCAAATTAGCTTATGAAACTACCATAATAAGAAGAACAAGGTGGACAACAGAAAGACTTACCGTAGCAAGCCCAACAGATAGGTCAGCAATGAAAGTATCCTCAGTTTCACCACTACAAGTAGACAAAGATACTGGGTAAGCAAAAGATTATGTGAGGTTGATTAGTAAAGATAAGACATGAAAACTAGATGCATTACCTTCGGTGACTTGCCATGACACCCCATCCAGCACGCTTTGACATTTTCACAGCTTCAATACTTTCGGTTACTGAACCAATTTGATTCACCTACAAAAACATAAAACGAGGGTCATCAGTAAGCAGTAAACACTGACCAACCAGAGAGATTCAAATAGTATAATTTCAAATAATATCTTAAAAAGCGGTAAAAAGAAAATGGTAGGAGCACCTTCAAAAGAAGGGCATTGCAGCTCTTCTCCTTGATTGCTTTCTCCACACGCTGCGGCATTCACAATAGACTACTTTATTATTTATTCATTCCCACAAGCATAATTTTCAAATAAAAGTATTAATAGAATATGCTTGCCTTTGGGTTTGTAACAAGGAGATCATCACCAACAATTTGTACTTGCTCGCCAATTTCAGCAGTCATCTTAGCGTAGTGTTCCCAGTCATCCTGATCAAAGGGATCTTCAATTGACACGATTGGGTACTCTGTAACAAATGACTTGTAAACATTCTTCAGACTGTCTCCTGATATTCTTTGTGATCCGTCATTTTTCTGCAGCAGAAATAAGTTGTTCAGCCAACAAACTATGATAACGCATATTTGCAGCCATATATGCTGTTTTAATTTACCTCTTCCTTGAAGTTCAAATCATAAGTCTTATCCTTATCATCATAGAATTCTGAAGCAGCAACGTCCATCCCAATGACAACCTTCCACCAACAAAAACATGGAACAAATCAACTAACCAATTAGCTTACCATATGCACTAGAGCAACTCTTAAATTCACAAATTAGAACTAACCTTTCCAGTATATCCAGCTTTAGCAATAGCTGTCTTCAGTAGTTCAAGACCCTCTTTGTTTTCCTAAAAGCATATATCAAAGATTATAAGCATCTCATTGTCTACTTAAACTAATTAATTAAAAATAATAATTGTCATCTTTAGCAACTTAGTAAACATCTCAAGCTAAAAGAGAAAAAATCCCCTAAAATTCATTTCTTTGTCAACATCTAAATGTACACCTGAATATTGGGTGCAAAGCCACCTTCATCCCCAACATTTGTGGCATCTTGTCCATACTTCTTCTTTATTACAGCCTGGTCGAGAAAATGAGTTGACAAACAATTAGGCCCACATAGAAGTTCATTATTTTTCGGAAAAGCAGTAAAAAAAATTCATTGAAATACCTTCAGATGATGATATACTTCGACACCCATCTTCATGGCTTCCTTAAAAGAAGATGCTCCAACGGGGAGAACCATAAATTCCTGTTACAGAAGAACTTTATGATTGCAATAGAAAGGCACAACATTCTCACATTACAAATTCTCATTTATTCTTTTTGAAAAGAGGAAAAAAAATAATATTTACCTGCATAGCTAGTTTATTGCCAGCATGAGAACCTCCATTGATGACATTGAATGCAGGAACAGGCAGAACTAAGGTCTTATTTCCAGCAAGATTGGCTATGTGCTGAAATGTGTAAAGAGTAAAGGCATCAGTATTGGAAGTTTGACACTGAACCTCATTCATGACATCAACTAAATGGCAGTCGCGTTACATAATACAAACCTTGTAGAGGGGTATCTTGTTTACAATGGCACCTGCTTTACAAACAGCAAGAGACACGGCTAATATAGCATTTGCTCCGAGCTAAACACATAACAAAAGTGAAAAGAAACAAGAATTAGCACTCATTGATAAACTGAAGTGACAGAAGTACCAAGACCACGACATTTATCTAACCTTCTGTTTGCACCAACCCCATTCATTTGTGGTTCCATCAAGCTGTTGAACCATGTAATTGTCAATTTGTGTCTGTTCCATCGGGTTCTACAATGCACAAAACAAACAAACAGATACATAAACAACCAATTGCCTCGTTGGAATAGGAACATAATCGAGTAAGTAAAACAAATTACAGTAGAGTACCTTTCCAATCAAGGCAGGTCCAATGATGCCATTCACATTCTCCACAGCCTAAACCATCAGGAGATTATATCACACTGATAAAAAAAAAAAAAAAAAAACCGAAACAGAAATCGCAAAGTTCACCAACTATAACTGAAAAATGTAACAATCTAACAACACATACCTTAAGCACACCTTTCCCAAGGTAATCCGAACCGCCGTCTCGCAATTCCAGGGCTTCATACACACCTTTTTCAATAACAGAAAACAATCAAAATATCAGATATAAATTCCTATAAACCCTAATTCTCCAACACTAACTGATCAATTACATATGAAGGCTATAATTTTTACTGTACTGATAGTAACTTTTTTTACCTGTGGAAGCTCCACTGGGCACAGCAGCTCTGGCCACAGCTCCATCCGAAAGAGTAACATCAACCTAAAATTTACACAGAAACTCAAATATTTACTTTGACAGTTTTTACAAACAAAAAATTAGAACGAAGAAATTTAACTAATCGGAGACTTACTTCGACGGTGGGATTTCCACGGCTGTCGAAGATCTGACGGGCCTTGATGAGCTTGATCGTGGTCGCCATTTTTTTCACTGAGAAATCAAAGTCTGAAACTAACTCTACTGAGAAAAGTGAAGAAGAGAAGTAAGTTGGGTGTGAGAGTATATATAGGGAGAAAAAGGTAATGGTGACTTTCAACGGCTGTGATTACTGTCTTGCCCATCACGGACTGCTTGCTTCTTCCACGTGGTTTTCAACTAAAAGGTAGTGACAAACTAGATAGGGGCAAAATCGTCTTTTTCACTAATGTCTGATAAATTAAAGGACTAAATTCTGTTTACTACTCTGTACTTTTGGAGTTTCATCAATTCAATTCTTGAACTTCTAATTTAATAAAAAAAAATCCTCATATTTTCCAATCTATCAAATCGATCTAATCTATTACCAATCCGTCAAGTATCTCCGTCAACTTGCTAACCTGGCAAGTACAGATCTGACAGATCAACTTGTGAGACATTCTCACATAAAAACTTCCCAAAATACCCATCAATTGTATTTTTAATGGCAGATCAACTTGACGGATTGGTAACAAAATAGATCGATTTGATGAGATTAGAAAGTACGAGGACTTTTTTGATTAAATTAGAAATTTAAGGACTGAATTGATGAAACCCCAAAAGTACTGGATAGTAAGTAGAATTTAGTCCTAAATTAAATTGGAAAAGACACTTTTACCCCTTTGTTGATCTACGTTGCCCAAGAAATTAAATTGGACTACTTTGGGCGGGTTATAAACGGGCCGGCCCAAACAATAAAAACCTAGGGAAGTGCGGGTCAAAACCCGACCTGAAAGTGGCTTGGTTTATGTGTGTGCTTGGTTGCTCGACCTAATTAGAAGCAGGGATTTTATCAAAGGGTTTAAGCAGAAGCCGCAGTAAAGGTAGAGTCTTTCATACTCACTCTTTCTTTGAATTTCTCAACACCTTAATTCTTCATTTCAATATATAGCTTACTGGGTTCACTTATAATCATCATGGTCCAGTTTAGTATCTAGCTTGTTTTATTATTCCTTGTTCTGGTTTATCTGCTCAGAAATTTAGGTAATATAGAATGAATCCTAATTGGGTTTTCATGTTTAGTGTTATTTTGGATATTATATGGATGATTTGATTGAGTTGAGCTGGAAAAAACATTTTGGGTTTTGGATTCTGTAATGCTTATTTGTTTGCTGAGATTAAAGTTTGTAACTTTTTAAAACTTAATCTGTGTTATATCTAGATTTTATTATACAATATGAACTGTTGGGAAGTGTTTTTTTTTTTTTTTCTCTCATGCTGGTTTGATGATTCTGATGGAGATGGAATTGTGTGTGTGTTTTTTTTTTTTTGATAGATTTAAGAGATGGCCGTATCTAAGAAAGAATCGATGCTGGTTAACGAGGAGGAGCTGGAAGACGATAGTGGTATGGGAGAAGACGTGTCTGATTCGGAATTGGAACAAGAATCGGTGGAGGAATCTGAAGAGGAAGGAGATGTGAGGTTGGCTGAACCGTCCCAGAATGCTACATACAACAAAGATGGTCTGTTGGAGAAGCTTGCAGATATGAGCTGGCCGGAGAATGCTAAATGGATAGACAAGCTCACGTTGGATATTGAGCAAGAGCAGCCTGTGGATGTGAACGATGACCTGACGAGGGAGCTTGCATTTTATACACAGGCTCTAAATGGGACGAGGATGGCTTTTGAGAAGCTTCAGTCAATGGGGCTTCCGTTTCTGAGGCCTGAGGACTACTATGCGGAAATGGTGAAGTCGGATTCCCACATGGAGAAAGTGAAGAGCCGGCTTTTGGTGGAGAAAAAGAACATGGAGGAAGCTGAGGAGAGAAGGAAGGCCAGAGAGGCCAAGAAATTGTCTAAAGAGATTCAGAGCCAGAAGTTGAAGGAGAGAGCTAAGCAGAAAAAGGAGTCCATTGAGTCTGTGAAGAAGTGGAGGAAGCAGAGGCAACAAAGTGGGTTTGCTGGGGGTGACAAAGGAAGTGAGTTGGATTCCGCCTTTGAAGATGGGAAGCCATTTGAGAAGTCAGGTAATAAGAGGTCTGGTGTAGCTCCTGGAGATCGGTCTGGAGGGAAGGCAAAATATGCTGGAAAGGGGAAGAAGCCAAAGAAGAGAGAAATCAAGGATTCCAAGTTTGGATTTGGAGGGAGGAAAGGTTCCAGGAAGCAAAATGTCGCTGAAACCACCAACGATTTGAGAGCCTTCAATAAAGAAGATGGTTTCTCAAAAAATAAGAAAAGGAAGATGTGATATGTAAATCTATGATTTTGGGTTTTGTTACGCATGACGGCAAGGGCTTGCCTGTGTAGCCTATTAATTTTTGTTGGTGCTTCTAATACTAGTGAACTTGTAAGGTCTGCGGTGCTTTGTAATACACTATTGTTTTTTTAAATAGTATCAAGTAATGTTGTTGCTGCTGCGAAGTCTCATTTGCTTTCATTTCAAAATCTATATCTGCATACAAGCCTGAGTTTTCTATCCTTATTATAACAAGATGGTGCTGAACTTCGTTTATTCTCCTCTCCTACAAATCTACAATGACTAAATATGCATGTAGTTATTGGTATGAATTGTTTCAGTATATATTTGCTTCATCTGGCATAAAGCTTCGAATTCTGGCTGATCAAATCCAATATGAATCATTGCTTACCCTCCTTCCCTGATCATCCATTTCGATTAAGGTCGTCAGTTTTTTTCTCAATCTGTAGCGTGTGCAATAGGCTAAACTGAGAATGCATTTTCAGGCTGCACTGATTCGATATGGAAGAGTTCTGTACTCTACCAATGCAAGTCCATTCAGACATAGCTTTGTGCAATGTCACTTATGTGATGTCAATCTTTGATGACATACTCATAGAGTGCTGGGAAAGTTCCATGTGAGGTTCTTCGGAGGTACGTGGACTTTGAATAAATAAAAGATAGGGAGACCCCATTAAACTATACAGTGAGTTGGAAGTTTCATCCCAATTGCAATAATTTGACAAAAGTATACTATATGTCGTTCTCCCTATAGCTTTCACACTACACCTTTGCGCCTCTCCTCCTTAAAAGGAGCTTCTTGCCTACACTTCTTTCAGCACCAAGTTATTTAAGTAGCTCCTTTTCGTTTTTCAAATCATACCAATCTCCTTCTTCTATTTCTTCATCAACTTATTTCCCTCCCAGTCTCTGCAACCATGTTGGTCTCTACACTGGACTTGCTCACTCAGGCTGCTTCGAATTCTCTCTATGTTTTCTGCTTCTGCAATTTGATCATCGTCATGATCGTCGTTGGCTCCAAACCCGGGTCTTACTTTGATCAAGAAAGTGAACTCCCTCACTCAAAGGTCACCTACACAACTAGAAATGATAAACAAGTTGATCATGATGCTAAGTGTGAGCAGAAGGGTACCACCAGTTCATCAGTTGTTATCAGAAGTGAAGTTCCAAATGGCAAGACAGAACCAGCAAGAGATGAAAAAGCAGGTTGTGAAGAGCAGATTGTTGACAACAAGGTGTGTGACAATGATGATGAGCTGAGAAGAAGAGCCGAAGAATTTATCGAAAAAGTTAACAGGGGGTGGAGGGCAGAGTTGCTGAGAACCTCACAATTAATCAAGGCATAAGAAGCCTGCGTTTTGAGTTTGTAGTAACTTGGTTTTGATGAGCAACCTAAAAATTTTGTAAATTGTAACAACTCTGATATGGTCTGCATCTACCTAATGAAATTCTAATCTTAGTCGTTGGCAAATTTTTTCAACTTTTTTCGTGGTTCTTTACCCCTCCTCCTTATGTTCTGGAGGGTAATTTAGTTTAAATGTGAGGACATATCACATATGACTAACAGAATGTAAGCAAAGCCTCTTTAAATCCCAAGTATTATAAACATGGTTTGATTCTCATCTCACATGGATAGAAAGGGAAAAAGTGTTTGTAAAGTTACAAAGAGCATGTTCCTGTAAGCTGCAAGTGTTCAGCTTTCTTCATCTTCTTTTAATTCCAGGACCATTTTCAACTTTTTATGTCACTTCTCATCTTCCTGTAAGCTGCATGATCATAGAGCTTAGAGTTCAATGTTCAGTTAGGTCACCTTTTTAGGAGAACTGTCAATTTTGAGGGCCAAGTCAATGTCAATGTCAATGTCTAGTTGGTGAGTCAACCCTCGAGTCTTCTTTGATTTGGAACTATTCCAAGTCTCCAAGTCTCTTTCAGCTATTACCTAATCTTGTAGTTAATGGTTGGTTATTATCTTGAAAGTTCTACTAAATTTTAGGGGGGCTCAGTCAAAGAGACAGCAAAGAGAGTATAGGAGAGGATGTGAAGGATCCATATGAGCTTATTGTTTGGTGCGGTGAACTTTTAATTTGATTAATGGAAAGGGTTGAGGCCACTAATACAGTTGGGAAGAAGCTTTCCAATAATAATGTATACAAAGGTCTAACTATAACATATTTTATAGCATTTTTGCATAGCATTTCACACTCACAACATTATCTCCTCCTTAACTTCTGCTACCTAAAGCTTCCCACCCACTCTTTTTCTTGATCCATACTGGGGTTTAAATAGAGACACTCAACTCATTCTAATCGCATCTCTCTCTCTCTCTCTCTCTCTCTCTCTCTCTCTCTCTCTCTCTCGTTAACAAGTTTAGTTCTTTCTATATCCACAAGAATGCTTGATACAACATTAGATTTGCTCACTCAGGCTACTTCCAACTCTTTAATCATCTTCTGCTTCTGCAATTTTATCATAGCCATTGTCATCTTGGGCTCGAAATCCATCTCCGACAATCATGTAGAAAGCGCAATTTACCTCAGAAAGTCTACCAAAAAGCATGATCAAGAAGATAAACAAGGTACAAGTGCTAAACAAGTTGGTGAGGAGAGGCTGGAGAGCAATGCCTCGATGCAAGTCAGTCAAGTATCAAAGGCCAACAATGCAGTTCCTGATAGTAGTATAGTGAACAAAATCAAATATTGTAATGGCAATGATGAAACTGAGGCTGATGATGATGAGCTGAGGACGAGAGTAGAAGAATTTATACAAAAGGTTAATAAAGCATGGAATGCTGAATATTTAAGAACTACGTGCGTATTCTAGGCCAGCAATGTAAAACTACTTGTGCACTGCTGTGTATGATGCTAAATTGGTGACTTTCACAAAGTTTCTCCTATTCACTTCAAAATTCGGTTCCCTTTGTTTTGAATTTTCTTTGTGTTAAACAAATTGGTTCACCAGTAGTCTTAGTCATCCATCAGTTTTGAACATCAACTCAACCGTTATGTGCTGATATCGACTTAGTTTTCTGAGAGAACACAGAATCAGAATTAAGAACTTCTAGATCACTATTGAGCTTTTAACAAAACATTGAAAACATCCACTAAAATTCCAACTTTCAGAAACCATGAACTCGTTGGGACGATACAAATGACTAAACATGTTTGATACATCTAAAACTGCTACATAGTACAACACTAGAAATACTAGAATACAACACCAGCCACATAATAAGCCTCATGATAGAGAGACTAAACTAATGCCTACTGAGAAAGTTCCCGGTTAAAACAACAAGAAGAGGTTAAGCCTAGTATGTCCTTAACGAATAGCCGTCAGACAAAGGTTGAGTGAGCCTAGATGTCACCAAGTCTGAAGAAAACCATTCGGGTACAACAATCACACAAGGAGACTGCGGAAACATGATCAACAAGAAACTTCACAGTTTGATTGGCCAGAGCCTTTGGAGTCTTCTTCTGCTACCAATGAGTTATTCTCAGGAGTTGAATTTTTTAAGTTCTGATGCACTGGGTGGCTCAGAGAATTCGAATTGTCTCCATGGAAGGAAGTAGTCATCATGATGGGTTTTAACCCACTATAGCCCTTTATTTCTTCACCAGTCACAGAGTTAACAATGATGGGGACAATCGGTGATGATCCTGATTCGATTCTCTGCTTCTTGGGCTTGTGTTCCTGCTGGTGACCTGGTAGAAAACTTCCTACCACAACCTGATTTATAAAAAATAAAAAAAAACAGAATATTAGATTATTTGATAAAGATCAGCAAAATTAACTTCAATTATGTTCCTAAGAATTCATGTTACCTGCACAGGTCCTGCAGCAACTAAAAGACCAGCCAGTCCTCCCCCAACAACTCTACCGTCTGGACCTGCCAAACAGACGCTCATGCCACCTGACCTGCTCTTTGTTCCTGCATTCTCAGTTGGCATATATGATCCAGACAATGACAGAATCTCAAATCGGCCCTGTAAATAACAGTTCAAGTAAATCATGTCAGCCAAGTCAAAAACTTGAGTAATTTACAGGTCATTTACTATAACATTGGGATACAGTAAATGTACAATCTTCTACTTGCTAGAGTTGATCCATTTTTCACAGTAATGTTGATATCTCCCATTTACTAATACAGAAGATCTAAACAGAAAAACAATACTATATGCACAACAGTAAATACATGAGTAGAGAATACTTGGCAACTAAGAAGTTGCGTGATGCAGTAACTTCATATGTTAGTCACACATACACTAGCAGAGGACGGAAGACCATACCTCGTAAGTTAAAGTACCTCCAGATGTACTGGGCTGTCGAAGTGTGACATTCGATATGGTACCATTTGCAGAAAGTATGCAAATAGCACGAGATCCTTGTTGAGAGAATGACATAATCTTCATCGTAACATCCTACATAGACAAAAGATACATCAGGAATCAAGTACAGCATAGATCAAATCACTAAATATTTAACTCTTGCTTAAGAATATTGAGATAATGGAACTCAACCAACTTTCCCATCTCTTTTCCTTTTTTGCTAGTTTTAGAACTGATTTCCCATAACCCATCACTTTAAAAAGATAACTTTGTATTATCAAACGGGTGTTGGCTGGGTGATTTACATAGAAGTAATCCCATGCGAACTATCAAGTCCCTACCCTATTAATCAAGTTATTGCATTGACCTGAAATCTAAGAAAACAAATTTCACACTTGCCTATTGGATTAAGGCTCCAAGTTGAAGATCTTCTATTTTGAGGGGAAAGAGAAAAAACAAATCAATACCATTTCCAGAATAAACTAACACAATTATGCATCTTATCATTGTCGGTACTAAATAACAGATCCCTAAACACAAGGAACTAGTAAGGCCTCTTTCAGTTAGGAAATTGTTAATTGACATGAAAAGTTGATTCACATGGATTTAACAGTGCACCTCGCCAGTATTGACAGTAAGGATATGAGGTGTAAAATTTGCACCGACAGAGTATGCAAGTTTCTCGCCTGCAAACAGAGAAAAAAGGAAAATGAAAATCAAAGCTCCTCGAATGAATTCAAGCTGGAATTACATAATCAGGCACCCATAATCACACTATTAAGACTCAATAAGCTTGCCAAAGTATTTGGTTAGTCTCTTTTCTTTCTCATTATTAGAAAAGATAATGAAAAAGTTGCCAGTATATGAATAAAGCCTGGAAACTGTTGCTAAGATCATCATCAGTAGTAAGAGGCAAGTCCAAACCAATTTGATGAACTTGAGAAGGCAACATTAAGAAGTGAACAAACACTAACTTTATAATAAGAGATCATATCATTATTCCTTGGGGCCATTTAGAAACTATATACTAACTGGACTTCCTGTAGTCCTGAGGAGACAGGAACTCTCAAACCCAATGGTTCCAAAACTGGAATGGTGACATTGATTAGTCAGACCTGCCTCAGAAAGTATTTAAAATCATAATCCAAAGCATCTTAACCAGGTATTCCCAGATGGATTACCAACTATACTTGGCAACTTGTATAGTCCTCCCCACTAAATGTTTGTCTTTCTATCTTATCTTGCACAATTAAGATAGCTAATCACTTAATTAGACAAGTCTAATCCCAGGCACGTCAGCTCATTAGTGGACTCTTACCCTATAGAGCAAGCTGGTAGTACTACTAGTACCTTCAATCATTCTCATTCTGTTTCCTAGTAAGCAGCTTTAGCCTCACAAAAAGGCAGAGCCCCAGTTTAATATTGTAGCCAGCAGAATAAGTTCCCATCACCAAATCCCTGCTTCACCACAAGTACCAGATCTGACATGGAATCTGATACATCTAAAGGGTCCACTACTAAATCCAATCCTCAATATACTCTTCCAAAACCTTGCTCTAAAACCCCTAAATCCAATCCCAGAAAAACCAACACCATAATTTGCATGCAAATACTAACAATTACAGATCATGATCTTCTACATGTAAACAGTAAAAAGAAGTAAACTCAAAGTAAAAATTTGCAAGACCACTGGAAACAAATTTATAAAGGCTCGTCATTTTCAGTACCTGAGCTCTCAAACACGTCATACTTATGTGAAGCCTTCTTGACCGAGTCAACGGGCCGGCCCCGGCCACGTTTCCACGCCGCGAACTCCCCGGTGAGCGGCACCGACGACGAAATCGGCATCGGTGACAACGCCGACGCCGGCGAGGACTTGTCGGCTCCGTACTTTCTGGGCCGGCCCCTCTTTTTCTTCAGAGAATCTGTGCCGGGCGTCACGCCTGAGCTCATCGGAGACGCCACCGCCGCCATTGTAGGACCCACAGATTGCGGAGGAGGAGGGATTTCAGTTCTGGGGGCAATCCTGTAAATATCTTGAGATGGGTCATTGCTCACTACAACTCCAGAAACCATCATCAAGCTGTCTTTCTCCTCCATTTTTTCAGCCAAACAAAACCTAAAAAAGCTTAAACCCTACAAAGCCTCTGAAATTCACAGCCTACCCATCAAAGTCTTAAGCTTTGGGAAGCAAAAACAGAACCCAGAAAAACCCCAGAATTTATTTTCAGCAAAGCTATGAGAAAAAGTAGTATACAACAACAAATTCAGCTCAAAATTGAAGATTCTAAAACCTAAAACCCAAAAGCCTTTGCTTGGCTGCTCAAAGCTCAAAGCTTTTAAGAACCCAGTACTGTAATTGCAGAATTTCTGAAGCTTCTGTTCACCATTGTAGAGAAAGCACAGAGCTTGAACAGCAGGAACTGAAATCCAGTAAAAAAAAAAAATTGGAAACAACTCCTGATAATTACCAGGAATTAGAAACACTAATTGTTGGGGTGTGATTTCAAGAATACTTCTGAGAAATGTAAAATTTAGGGTTTTGCGGAAAAGGGGAGGAAATAAATAAGTTTAATTGGGAAAATAAAAATAAAAATATAATGGTATAGTTAAAATATTGATGAAATTTGAGTGAGAAATTAATTGTTTAATTGCAAATTCAAAGTATGAATTTTAGTTAAGAAAATGGTTCACGTCCGTCTTGGAAATTTAATAAAGGCAATTTAAGAAATGGACAATGATACTAAATTTGAATAATAAAAACACACAATGAAGTTTAGTTTAAGAAAAGAAAAGGGCTTTTTGTATATTTAATTACCTTTTATTTGTTCAAAGTTTATTAAAGAAATAATACACCCAAAGCTGTAAAGCTAACGGTAGAGAGAGGTATACCAATTTTCCAACTACTGACAACTCCTTTGTCTTTTCAAAAATTAAAGTTTGACTAGAAGATTTAAATTTGACACAAAATCACCCTTCTAATTCCAGCTATCTACTATTACTGCCACTGTAAATAACATCCCCATTCTTCATGAATCAGATTTACATAACTTCAAGTCTTCAACAAATGAAAGATGATCACATTGATAGGGAGAGGAACAGGTTCAGATATCTTAGTCCACGTTTAAAGGTCGTCGTGGACTATATACACAAATCAGGGAAGCCAATTAGAATTGACTTACAGAAAGAAAAGCTAAAACAAGAAATAAGAGTGTTGTTCAAGTTCACCAAAGAGTTGACTACATGTAACTACTAATCCTATCAGACATGTATCGACTTGGTATGTGCTTCAGGGAGCACGAACCCCGCTCTGATTTCCTCGAATGAGTATTCAATCTCTTCGGGGGTAACCACTTCAGCAACATTGGCTGCATAAGGAATAGGTTGGTGTGATGGAGGAGCTGGGGTCACGGCTGTCTGCATCGGTACTGACACTGTTTGTGGTGTTGTGGGCACAAAAGACATGACCTTGGGAGTCTTGGTGTAGTCTTCCTCTGGAACATTTGAGGACTTCATAGGAGTAGCAAACGTGCCGTTTTCAGCAGGGAGAGAAATTGGCGCAAATGGTTTCCGCATCATGGGTGACTCTGGTTCATAGTTGGAACCAAAAGAGCTATTCCGACTTAAGGCTCTCCTTCCTGCATAAACACATTGAAAATATAAAGATATGATTAGATTTTGCTGCACTGAAATGACTGCATGTAACTTTTGATACTGCTAAGTATGAAGAGAAATTGCTGATGAGCTTTACCAGTGGCCAACGCAGTAAGGCCATCATCGTGATACTCATTCTGGTGGCCTCTGTCACTCTTCCTTGAACTAGGACGTGAAAGAGGAGTAGCAGGCACTCTAGTGGAGTGAATTGAATCAGCTTTGGGAGCTTGTATTGAAAGTCTTCTACTGCTTGCACCTCCTGTTGACATTCTGGGACCCTTTTTCACACTCTGAGGCTTTGAAGGACTAGGTTTTGACCCATAAAGTGCCTCTTGTTCAGCTATCAGCTGACCCTGAAGCTTTTTCTGGTCCTGAAACAAAGATTTTACTGTTAAAATGTATTCAAAGAGAGATAACTTGAAAAGTTCAAGATAAAGATGATGTTCAAGTAAACTAGAGAGCCATACCCGCTGCCTACGGCGTTCTTGTTCCTTTTCATCTCGTAATATAGTATACTCTTCAAGCATGGAAAGCAGACGGACCTGAATAGCAGTAGACAACAAGTGACATTGTTTCAGAAAGTGCATGTGTGAATACAAAAAGAAACATTACTTTATGGCGTGGATAGATGAACAAACATGAACCTCTTAAAGTCTTCAAAAATACAATGAACAAACATGAACCTCTTAAAGTCTTCAAAAATACAAGGCAAGTACTTACACCATCATAATTAAATTCAGTTCCTCTCTCCTGCTCCCATGCAATGGTTTTTGAAGCCAATGCATCCACCATTGCTGTACAAAAACCAGGATACTTGTTAAAAAAAGAAAAACAAGAAGAAATATCAAGTACATATATCAGGATTGTGTGAAAGAATTACTTTTTTCACTAGAAAAAAAATATCGATTAGTTCCAAATTAAAATGAGCTACTTGACCCACATGTGATTCTGTGAAAGTTACGTATGTCAAAAAGGCTAACATTGTGATAGAGGGGACGCATTCTATCTATGCAATCTGTACCTGGAAGTTTGTTAACCAAAGCACGTGCTTTCTCAGCGCGCTTGAGTGTAAGATGAGCTCCTCTCCCAGCATTGTATCGGTTTTCATCCTAAACAACCATAACAAAAGGACATGTTAGCAAATGGACTTGAAGAGGTTGAAATGATCAGCATGCAAATTGATGGCAAACTAACCCTGTTATATTCCTCAAGCCAGCACTCCTCATCACAAGCAAACAACCATTTGTCAACTCTTTCAAGTATGTCTTTCCTGCTAAAAGCTTCCTCTTTAACCTTTGCAACCTGGACCTCAATTTGGTCCAATACACAAGAAGGATCCACAACTCCTGCACAAGCAAGAATGGCGCAGACATTCAGAAACACATTCTTAGTTCTTTCTTTAGCATATTATGTGCTATCAAGTAATTTAAACACACCAGATTCTATAGCTTCAATGGCATATTCAATTGCACTATCTGCCTCTATGACCATATGAGTCTTCCTACAGATCTCTTCTAGCTCTGTCCTCTTCTTAAGAACAAGCTCTTTCATTTTACTTGATTTCAACTCTTCCAATCGAGACACCTCTGCCTCAACCTGCAAAATATTTAAAATCCCCAATGAATTCAAGATATGTATTAACATACATTGTAAAATTAGACAGAATTACTCCAGAAAACTCACATAATTGATGAAGTCCACAGATAGCGTATCCGGCTCAGTTATCTCATGTTCTGAAGCAGCTATGTTACATGTTATATTCTGAAACATCTGTTGCTCCTCTATTGGCGTATCCATCAAGTTCCATAACTCCAGCATGGTGCTTGCAAGATCTTGAAGCTGTCAAGAGGTTAAGTTACAAAGATCGTTAAAAGGCATATAACTTCAACTAGGAATTAACTTTTATGGAGAACAGTCTTTACCCTCTGCATTCTCTGTAATTTAACATCATGCAATTTCTTTATTGTTGTGGCCAATCGCTCAATTAAGTCCAAACTTATATCTTTACATCCTTCTGAATTATCGAGACTGGGATGAATCTCTCTGATAGTCTGTTTGAAATCCATACCAAGAACTATACAAAGTGAGTTCAATGTACCCAGGTGGACCTGTATCTGCTTCAGCCTATCACTCTGCAAAAGAAGAAAGATTAGCATGAAAAAGTGGTGAGCATATATAAAACACAAACTTAGACTCTCAGGACATGTTGATGGAGTATGAACAGAAAATAGAGCACTCAACCGACCTTCTCTGTTTGTAGTGCATGGAGCTGCCTGTGCAATTCTTCAAGCCTTCTCAAAGACAAATCAGTTTCATCCACATCTATTTTAGAAGAAATGCTGCTTCCATTAATTTCACTTGAAATAATTTGTATCTCCTCTACAACTTCTAGAAATTGATTTCTTCTTTCAATTTTTCTTTTCTTCATTTCCTCCAGCTGGGGAATTATTTTGCTGAGTTCTTCCTTCAAGCTTCCAGCATTTTGATCGGACTGCAATCATAAACCAAAATGTATCGAAACTTCAAGAACAAAAACTGATTTATCTACAAAACCATCAGAGTTCATTTTGATCGGACTGCAATCATAAACCAAAATGTATCAAAACTTCAAGAACAAAAACTGATTTATCTACAAAACCATCAGAGTTCATATCTTTCTTAACCATTGAAATTGTGCATTCAGTTTTCTTTATTCACACTTTTCTTTCTTAATTTTATAGTAAAACATTTTCTGATTTTCAAATCTCTGTTAGTATGATCAGTGCCAACAGCACAATCAAGATTGCTCAATAGTCTATAATTCAAAAAAACAAAACAACTGATGCCACATTAGCTCCTGACCTGCCTAATATGAACTGGCCGCTCCCCCATTGCAGAACAGATTGCTGCCAGTTCTGCTTCAGAGTCGGCAATTGCCTGACGTAGCTGTGCCCTACACCGATTGGCCTGATCCACCTTTCTTCTGTATACTTCAAGGCACTCCTGCTCAAGCTCAAGCAACATCTTATCCCTATCCTTATCCGTCTCTCCAACTTCATTCCAAATTATCTGCATTGTCAAAGCAAACACAAAATGAAATGAATTAGCACATTGACTACATTCCAACTTAGACAACTTTCTATTCTATTCATAAACTCATATATACCTGAAGCTCATATAGAAGAGACCCGCATGTTGTTTCCATTTGCAGAAGCTGCTCGCTTTGGAGATTCGACATGTTGAACAACCTTCACCAGCCACAAGCAATTCCAACAGTAAAACCCTAATTACATCCACACAATAAAACCATTAATTACAGCCAACACATCAACATTTCCTTCTTTAACATTATGATTCTCTTTACATTTACGCATAGCTTTAATTAAATTAATCACCAAACTCCAAACTGATCATCAATTCAAAAAAGGAAAAGCTGTTAATGAAAACTAAACCCTAGATTCTCCAAAACCCCCACACAAACCTCCATTTCTCACATTTCTAACCCAAATGTTAGATTCAAAGACGAAAACCCTCTATTCTAGTCCCAATTTCATCGAGAAAAACCAAAATTAGGTCACAACCACCCCAATTCTAATTTCGAATCCGAAACCTCTCCTTTCTATATCAATTTCAACCGCAATCTAGCTCAACGAAAGCAAATTCAAACCTAATTTCAGATCACAAGCATAAAAAAATGAGGAAAAAAAAAATTCAAAATGAGGAAATGTAAAACAAATTCCAGAAACTACGAAAAACGCGGTTGTGTTCCGTTCTCCATTTTTTTCTCGGAGAACCAAACGACGATAACGGAAAAGCAGAACGGCGATAACGGAGAAGAGAAGATCCGGCGACGAACCTGACGGCGTTGAGTTTCTTGACGGCAAGGGATTGTTGGTTGAAACAAAAAGGCGTTTGAATTTAGGTCAGAGAAGAAATCTGAGATTATATGAGAGAGAAAGAGAGAGTAGCCGTTTGAAACCTGAAGAAGGAGAAAGATGAAAGAGGACCGTTGATAGAGAGAGACAGAAGCGCCCTGTTTTTATTGATTTTGTTTATTAATTTAATTGATTCCTCTCTCTCTCTCTCTCTCTCTCTCTCTCTCTCTCTCCTCCAGGAAGAACCCACCAACACCATTTGAATTTCAAAATTCTTCACCTCCAGGCGAGGGCTGGGATCCGCTGTTGTGGGTTTATTCAATTCTATAAGTGTTCAACCAATAATATATTGCCACGTAATCGGAAAGTGAAGGTTTGGTTGCTGATTTGCTAGAGGTGGGGATAAGGACATTTGGCGAGAGTAGGAGGGGAAATGGAAATTATTTCAGATCTATAATAGTGTCTTTAATTTTAAAACCATATGGGGTCTTAAATTTGAACGCTCTCCATTTTTGTAGTCATTCTTTACCTTTTTTTTTTTTTTTTTTTTTTTTTTTTTTTTCGGCCCGTATGAAAAAGTAATCTCTTATATTCCAAATTTGAATGTTAATGTGTTACTGATGATAAATTATAGGATTAATGACTTGTATGTAACATTTCTTGAAATTTTACTACATGAATCAATTTTCAATATGTATAGTGAAATATAACTTGTAACGTTTTGAAATTTACTCTGGTCTCCTTTTTTTGTACAGAGGATCCCCAAATTTTCTCAAGTACATCACCCAAATAAGGAAAGTACTTCCAGCTCCTGGCAATGAGTAGTAAGTAAATTGAGTACAAATGCAACACAATGCAGATGAAAGTGAAACTGATCTGGTTTCTTTGTTCATCCAAATTGAAATGTATGACGGTAGTACAGAATCATTTTGATGACTAAGCTAGAATTACTGTTCAAATATAGATTTAGCCACTAATCCTCTGATCTATTGCAATATAATTTCTCTATAAGCTGTTCAGAAGAATAGAAAAATGTTCCCGTGGAAGCTTTTGCTCTTGCTCCAAGTGTGGAAATAAAATGGATGTCTAACCAGTTATCCTTCCACTTACCCCCAGCAACATGGTTCATACTCAACAAGGACCTCTCATGATGATAAGTTCTTGTTGCCCTCATATTCTCTCCTTATGATTTCAAGCACAAATTCGTTCCAAGTATCAACTGGACCTGGCATGCACCAATGTAGACAATCCTGTGGTGGCGGCCTTCCATCAGGGCCACGCTTGGTTTGCTTATTCGGGTCAGGGCTTCTATATGGACCTGGATGCCCATCATGACGGTACTCAAAAGGTTCGGTGATATCCATTAATTTCAGCTTCGACTTGTTTGACAATTTCTTTATTGCACGGTTAAAACCCGAAACCTGTTTTTCATGCATTATATTTGTAAACCCATTTTCCACTCTCTCACCGAGTGCAAGAGGCCTTACTTTCCCAGTGCATGATCCACCTGTATTCCAAGCCCCACCTTCATAATGATCAGGTGAAAAGGAACGAACAATGGCAATCCCTGTATAATTTGGATGTGTAGCAAGAGCAGTGAGAATCGTCTCAACAGATATTCCAAATGCTTCAATGTTGTTGACCTTCATTTTCTTCGATTTATCTGGCCACCACAACTGTCCTCCCACAATCTCATTGTTTAGGATATAAACAGACTGCTTAGCAAACCAATGGCCAGAAGAGAAAACAATCACATCAAACTGAGGTATGACATCCATCAAGCGGTCATCAGGGGCATCAAGGTGGAGTTTGGTCACACCCTCTGGGGCAAAATCAAATGCTTCAGATGCCTGCTTGACAAGCCATGAGGACCAAATACGAACTACAAAAGTATTTGTTGACTTGAAATAATATCGTTGCATTTTCTTGTTTCCCCGGTTTCTTGGGGCTTCTACCTGCAAACACCACACAAACACACAGCATAAGCCCCACTATATTAGTAACACTAGAATTGTCCAACAAGATCAATTTACGTTAGTAAAACTTTTCCTCTGCTGCTTAAAAACTTAACTCGAAGGATAACAGTCAACAACACCAATCGTGTCCCAAACTACTTGTCAACGGACTAAAAGAAGAACATGTGTCTTAGAAGATGGTGGATATCATGTGTACAAAATAGATGTATATGCAAATATAGGATAAATAAAGGGAATTGCCTGCCAGAGAACGCACAACATTGCTTCCATGTGATTTCGAGCAACAGAATCACCAATGAAAGCTATTGTCTTCCCCCTCATCAACTCTAGAAACTTTCGGGCATCAAAGCGTGGCAGGTCACACTGATCGGGTTTCCATCGCCAGTTTTCATACTCCTTGTCGGGCCTCCCATTTCCCTGGCAATTTTGCATCTGTGTTATGACAGGGCATGTATTGTTTGTATACTGTGGTCCTGCTGAATCATAAAACCAACTTCCATGGTACAGATCACAGCCTACGCGATACCAATGAAGTGTAAGTTAGAAGCTTGGAAAGAAGCAGTGAGGAAATGACAATTTATACAAATGCAACTTGAAAAACAATGAACATACTAGCTAAAGCCATTTGCAACCCATTTCAAAAATAGAACATCTGAAACTGAGTCAGGAACAGAACAAAGAAGCTAACTAGAGAATTTATATGTGGAAGGAAATCTGTTCTTCGAGAAATTTCTAGCAGATGGAAGCATGAGAGAGTTCCTCACACAAATGAAAGAGTTTAAAGACTACCAAACAAGTCATATTTCAGCAAACATGGAAAACGAAATAACTGGAAGGCTACCTGTATCGACTGAAACACTACTTCCATCATTGGGCAGATGAGAAGAAGCTGCAATCCCTCCTGATTTGGAATCAGTTGAAGAGGGAGTAGCATCATTTGTTTCTGGACCCACAGAAATAACAGTAACATTGGATGATCCAAGAACAGGTTTTGCTACATCTTCAATCTCCTTGTGTTTTTCACTAAAGGACACATGTCCTTGAGAGTTGGTATCGTTGAACAAAGTCTGATGAGTTGTTTCCACATTTTCATCAACTGTAGAACTACTCGAACCAGAAGGCACTTGAGGATCAACCGGTTTCCCTGACGCACCATTCTCATTAACTACTGGCACATCCGGCAGATCTCTCACATCTTTACCTTCCGACCCACCCACCGGACTATTTGAACTCGTGGAAACCTCTGAACTAGACTCGGATGCCTCCTCCTTGTCGGACATAACTACATTGTTCGGTAGTGGCGAATCAACCAAACTCTGATTGCCTGAAGGGCTGGAAATCTCAACTCTCTGCAAACTATCAACACCATAGAAGTACCCCGAAACCGTGGAACCAATTGGGAAGGAAACTAAAACCCAGGAAGCAAAAAGCAGAAACATAGCCAAGCCTCCCACCGAAAGCGCAATCCAGGAAACATTTTTTGGGTAATGATTCATCGAAATCGAGCCCTTGGGCGATCCCCAAGTCATAACTTTCCAAATATAGTAAGTAATGCTCTATCCAACTATCCAGAAAACCCCAAAAGCATTCATACAACTGGCTAAAAAGCAATAAATCCCCAACTCTCAACTCTGAACTCACTTTTCCAATTCAGGACAAATTCAATTATGACTAATCCAGCTCCTCCAGCAACCCTGGAACACAATTTAATTAAAGACTCAAACTTTAAATCCAACAATTAATTAACATAATGACAAACACATTACAATGCAGAATTACGGATTGATATTTAGTATGAAGATCTGAAAAGAATAAGTACCTTGATCGACACTCAACGAATCCAGGATCGCAGAAGATCGGAGTCTCCGTGGAGGTGGGAGCTACCGGAAACCGGGAGGACTGGTTTTCGGAGACGGAGGAGTTGACCGGAAAAGTGAATTTCCGACCGGGAAAATTAGGGAGTTTCTATTTTTGGGCGGTGAGGGAAACGAAGAGTTTCTGGGAATGTGAAGATCTGGGATTTGGAGTTAAATTAATAAATCAAAGAATGAAAGGTGAAAGATTTAGGGTTAAATATTGTGTGGAAGGATTTGGGGTTCAGAATCTAAGCGGCTTCTCCATGTTCGTCATTATTTTTGCTTCGAGTTGTTTTTAATAGTTTTGGGGAGAGAGTGTGGACGGGGGGTGGAATTACGGTTGTACCCCCGAGACGTGAGGAGTTGTCGGGTGAGAGCGACCTCATGGGTTTAGTGCTGGCGTGGGTAGTTGAGGACATGACATGTTGACACGCGTTCGGAGGGAAGGTCAAGCGACTTGATGGAGTAATTTTTCATATTGGATTTTGATTGTGAACTCCTAGTTATAGTTTGAAATCCTATTGCTGAGTGGTGAATTGATAAGGTTAAAAATGTAGAACGACCATTACTATTGAGATGCAATATGTTTGAGGGGAATTGAGGTGGACAACTTCGTTCTTCCACAATTGTATGGATGGTTTCTCAAACCAGTAACTAGAAGAAAGAACAATCAACCATCACATCAAATTGTGGAATTAGATCGATGAAGTGTTTCTCCGGAACACCGAGATGGAGTTTTAACACACTGTCAAGGCCGAAATCTCCATTCGCTTCGTTTATGAGTCGTGAGGACCAAATTACGCATTCTTGTTTACACTTGAGAATTAAACCCAAACTAATGTCAAATTGTCATTTGAACACATTCTGTTGTTTGGGAAAAATAAAGTAAATGAAACCCTGAGCCCGGCTAGCGCCACCAAACACTCTTTTAGCGCCTGCCTAGTACGTTTTAAGAATCCTCCTAGACTAGTCTAGCTATCGCCTAACATCTGCCTGGTATTCCTATTAGCGCCCGCCTAGCACCGCTTAGTACCCGAAAAGATGAAATGGATTAAATACAGACAAAAAGACCAATCAAAAATGATTGCCCACCAAAATCAAGAACTATAACAAAGGAAGAAACAAAAATATTTTCATAATTACCACAAGTCAATCACATTCAGCAAATTAATTGGGAAATGTCGACTTCTTTTCATCAATTACTCTCATTGATTAGGATATTGAGAGTTATTTCAATTTGGCTATTAATGAAGCTGGGTATTTTTGCCTGACTTGCTTTTAAAATGGATGAAAGAAACTGATTTTTTTTTTTTTTTTTTGGTAATGGCATGAAAGAATGATGTTGAAATGGCATGAAATGATCGAGAATTCTATGATTTGAATCAACATGATGTCGATCAGCTTTGAATTAGCTAATAATACTCCGGCCCTTTATGACTTGCATCGAAATTGAAATGTAACTTGTGCAAAATCTTTGTTTGATCAAATTTTAGAATGTTTATCAGAGTCAATGATATATAAGTATCTCAATAAAACAGAATCACAAAAGAACTGTCAAGCTACCACACATGAACATGTGTTTGGCAGAATGAAATAGATAATATGATTAATACGTTCTAGTTTCTACTTTCTACAAGCTTTGTTTACCCTCATATTCGTCTCTTATGATCTCAAGCATAAACTGGTTCCATGTATCAACAGGACACGGCATGCACCAATGTGAGCAATCCTCCTTTCGAGGGCTGCCGTTTGGTCGCCGCCGGCCGCCGACCGCCGTACTTACCCGGATGCCCGTCGCGGCCATACTCAAAGGCTTCGGTGATATCCATTAGTCTCAACTTGGACTTGTTCTTGTTCTTGTTCTTCTTAACCGCACGCTTAAACCCCATTAGCTGTTATTCATGCATTGTCTTTGTGTCTTTATTCTCCACCAACTCTCCAGGCACCAATAGGCATTACATTTCCGGAGCATGTTCCACCTTCATTCCAATTCCCACCCTTAAAATGCTTCGGCGAATAAGAGCTCAAAATCGTGATCCCGTTATAATGTGTGGATGTGTTACTATTGAAGTGAGAACTGTTTCGACTGAGATCTCATATGCTTGATTGGTATTAAATATTCCAATATTCCAAAATTTTAATAAATTACTATTAGTGTTTATATCTCTATCTCTATTATTCTCTATTATTATTATTATTAGAAAGTCAGGTCCTTAGAAATATCACCAAATTGTGTTATACCAAATTTAATCTTTTATATTACAAGAAATAACATAAAAATATTAACACAGAAGAAAAAACTTAATTCAGAAAAAAAAAAAAACAAAGATTTCATTGACCAACAACACACAACACACGTGCATCGCACATGTATGAGGCTAGTATCTATAAAAGAAAGAGAAATTCGTCCAAACAGTGTCCCGATTTTTCCAAACTATTAGTTTTAGTGTCTCAAGTTTGAAAAATATCATAATGGTATATGAGATTATCACTTCAGCACAACAACAGTACCCGGAGCCGTTGACTTCTTTACGGTGTCAATCAACGTACATAAGTGAAAGGGTATTTTGTCCTTCTCACGTCTCTTCCCCAAAGCTCCTCCTCCTCTCGTCTCTGTGTAATTTATATGCTTCCTCACCCAAAGAAAGTCGTCTCCGATCACACTACTCATCCCGGTAACTCTCTCGAACTTACACAATGATTATCTCTTGTATTCTTTATTGTAAAGCTCCCTTAATATTCTTATTCCTTAAAATTTCTGAGTTCCTCTTCTTTCTTGCATAGTTCCCAACACGTCACATAGAAACGCAAACCCCCAGATTTAAACAAAGATTAGCAACAAAAATAGAAGATGCGACATTGTATATATCATGTTGGACAGAAAAATAAAAGGGAGATAATAGGAGTCATGTGGTTTTAGGAGGAAAAAAAGTTAGCACCTTTGCAGAACCCATGTCATTTCTCTTGGCAGCATCTTTAATTACTTTTGGCATATTTATCTCTTCTCTCTGTACCTCGAATTTGGGGTTCTATGTTGCGCCACTCTTGGAGAAGTTACGCTGCCAATCTTGCAATTGCTGCTGTGGGTTTGGTTTGGGTTTGATGATATTCATCATCTTCTCGAATAGTCAATAGATCTGATACTATTAGAACCTAGCTAACTTGAGGAATCATAACAGATCTGAGGACATGTAGGCATGCATAATTGACCGATCTCCTGATTTAGGATTGTTCATCATTTGATGTTGTTGAAAATATGAAAACGATGACCAGATTCAAGAAATCTGGGGATGAGTGGAGGAGCTTTGGGGAAGAGACGTGAGAAGGACAAAAATACCCTTTCACTTATGTCAGTTGATTGACACCGTAAATAAGGTAACGGCTCCGGGTACTGTCGTTGTGCTGAAGTGATAATCTCATATACCATTACGATATTTTTCAAACTTGAAACACTAAAATTAATAATTTGGAAAAATTGGGACACCTTTTAAAAGAAAACTAAATAACATTAATTACACAAAAAATAACATTAAACTCCTAAATCATAAACACTAAACACTAAACTTTAAATCCATTTTAAAAAAAAAAACAATACCCAGTACCCAGTGCCCAGTGACCAGTGCTCACTGCCCACTACACAAACTCTCATTTTTTTTTCCAAAAAAAAAAACATCTCTCCTGTTTTCTTCGGTTCCTCAGTTACGCAAATTGGCATGGCAAACATGATCATGGCCTCCCCAAGGTCCCTTCTGTCTAATCTCGGGACCTTCTTCCCTAATTGCAAAGCACAAGCTCCTCCACCAAACCCCACCTCCTCCAATCCCTCTCCCTAATCGCCGCCACCTTCCTCATCCTCAACCTCCCGATCTAGGCCGTCCAGTTTCTCTGGCTACGATTTCGTCGTCGTCGTCGTCAACATGGAGCTTTGCACTGTGAGAAAAGGGTGGGGGAGTAGGTGTAGATAGAGACTGAAGGAAAACTCCGTAAAAGCTAATTAACTCGAGTTTGACTAACGTCTGATCCTCCGCCGTTTCCCCAAAATCTTAACTTGTTTGCCTCACGCACGTACTTGACTCACGCAGGGAAAAAGCTCTCATTTGCATGCATCTCTAAGATTAGGTAAGGCAAACGTGAAATTATTAAGACCTAGACTAGCTAGAGTTAGCTGAACTAAGACCTTCATTTTTATATCGTTAATTATACCTCAAGGCTCTTTTAAGCGTTATTAAACAGTGATAATCAGAGATCATTTCTGGTTGTCGGTAAAATCCTCGAGCTCAAAGAAAAGCTGTTCTTAGCATTCATTATTATTAAGACTCGGCAGTCTTGGCTAGTTGGCTCTACTCAGCTACTGTTTTTCATTACACATAAGTGACATAACCAACCCGCGAAGGACAACCTGCCTCATTCAAGAGGAGTGCAAGACGACTAGAAGAGGACTTCTCAAGAGAATGGTCACCAACCCCTGGCTTAACTTCGTAGGTTTTATAGCCTCTGGTGCATAATGTTCGTAGGTTTAATAGTACTCTCCGGCCGGTGCATTACTAGGAGGCATACAGTGATACATAAATCATCACAAGATAAACCGATCTGTTCATTTGAATCTAAATAAAAAGAAAAATTTAACCATTCAGTGATGTTGATCTGAGCAATTGAAGTGTTCACATGCATGGTCTGAAATAGTTATAAACAATAGTAAAAAAAAAAAGAGAGAAAAATGTTCTCTCTCTCCCGAGAGAGAAAAACCCTAGGTCTACCTCCGACCTTCCATGGTGGCGGCATGTCTGAAAAATATCTGGCCTTTGGCACATACAATACCCAGCGAAGCAATGCGTTGGGATCTAGCCTTTGGATGGGCGAACACGCCTCCTTTTCCGTTCGAAGGAAGTCGTTGTCTCAGATCTGTAGAGGAGTGATAAACGATGGCGGCGGCTTCGCGACTTGGCGGTGGGTTTCTGGGGTAGCGGCGGTGAATGGAAGTGGTGCGGTACAGCCACAACGGGCTCGACTGAGAGAAGAGGTCGATTTAAACCAGGATGAGAGGTTTGAATTGGCCTGCCGTACTCAATTTTGGCAGGATAATTTACAGAAGAATTTCAGGTTTCTTGAAATTGTTGATGGTGATTCTCCAACAGTTGTTGACCTGGTGATTCGGAAATCTTCATTCTGGCAAAAGAAGATGGCGATTTGGCTTGATTCCGATCAGGAAGATTCTAGGACTCCGATCTATGTTTTGGGTCGAATCTGGATCCGGGTTTGGGACCCGGGAGGGCCCTGGGTTTGGATCTGGGACCAAGCCCAAAATATTTGCTGGATCTTGAACCAATTTAGGTGGTATTGGCCACCAGTTTGGTTGGTATATTGGTTGACGGACCCACAATTATGGTACATGTTCATTAAGGATCGTCTGTCATTATGGCCATATTTGGCATCGATCACCCTTGGTCGGCTTCGATCCTTTAGGTGCAAGATTACCCTCAATCTTACGTACGAATGACTCTTGTCAAATTGTATGTAGGATGCGTATGGGTAGTTATACTACCGACTACTCATTTCACTACACGTATGCAGTCAGTAGTGTACACCCAGATCGGCGTCGACGTTTCGACGTGTTTCTGTCAGAATCTGTAGACTCACAGAGACTGGTGGATCCTAGTGTAATTCCTTCTTCAAATCCTGCTAACTAAGAGAATACCGGACAGGGCCGGTCTATTCCACTCTGATGCTTAAGTTAGTAGAGTTGGGATTGATAAACTGATAACTTAACCGGGAATATGAGTAGTTAAGATATTGATTACCATTTATTGCAGGTAGTTGGGCCGATATATACGATGCCGGGTGTGAGGGCTGACATCACCCTTCGATGTGGGACTGACCCCCTTCTGCATATATCATAGTGCCGTTTTGGCCTCTGTTTGGCGGGCTGGCGCCTCCGGTTCCCGGTCCCTGGTCACAAGTAAGACCTGTTGGGACGCAAGTCCGGGCATCCATGCTTCGCTCCCTAGCCCTGGGCCTGGTCCGGGAGCCTTGGTAACGGGTTCGGGGGCCTGGGTAGCCTCTCTATGGCTACTGTCAACAAGTCCCCCAAGTTCCCGGTCAAGTGCAATCTTGAATGGTGACTTAATTTGTGCTTCGCTCTGCAGGCCTAGTTAAAATTTCTGTTAACTTGTTGTGGTAGCAATTTCCACCATTCCAATTCAGCTGGATGCCTACCACATCAGTAAAAATATCTAAAATACCCCTCATCACAACGAACCCTAATTTGGCTCCCAACGGCACAGCCGTACCAGCACCACAGCGATCAATCAAGGAGTGCAGCAACTCCGGCACCAAGAAAGGTTGGGTCCTATACAACGTCCGTTACCGCACAACATTACGACACCTCTGGACCTCCTGCGTCCATCACCTTCACCCGGCCAGCTTCTACCCCATCTGCTTCCTCACTCACCATCAAAATCACCAAAATTCCCCCAACCAACCAGTCTCGTGCTCCAATTGCCCCTCCCTCTCCCACCCCGAGTGTCTCCCTCCCTCCGCCGCCTTCTCCTTCTTCCACCTCAACAAAACCCTCGACAAGCGCCTCGCCGCCATCCTCCTATGCTCCGCCACCATCGTCGTCTTCTCCTTTCTTAGCCTTTTCGAGTTTATCACTTCGGAACCTTCACTCCCTGCTTGTTCAGTTTCAGAGTAGCACCTCTTCTTGCTCCTCAATCTCAACCCTCAATTTCAAATCCTGTTTTTGATCACCACAAAGTGGACCCACTTTGGGAATTTGATTATGATGCTCGGCTTCTCACCAGAGTTATTAGAAACAGGTCTGGGTTATTAGAAACAGAACAAGAGTAAGAAGCAATACATATAGTCATAGACACACGTCGTTTGAAATTGATTATGATCCTCGGCTTCTCACTCTACTTTTGAATCCCACTAGACCCAGACCTCTTCTTTTTGGGAAAACCAAGTGAGAAAAGGGCTTCTGGTTTGTTCTTGTTCATCATCAACTCATTCAAAACCGTCTGGGTCAAAATCACTTATTGCTCTAATGGGTCGCTGGTCATGGCTTTCACATGATCAACCATTTTCAAGAAAGACCCACAGAGCGTGGAATCATTTCTTCTCAAATCTTCAAGGCTGATCACCATCTTCAAGTAAACCCTAGTTCCTTTGCTCCTCTTCTTTCTCAGGCAAGAAAGATTGAATCTTTAGCCAAGATTGCAAGTGGGTATCGGAGACAGAGCCAAAATCGGAATTGGGTATTTGCCAACGACGATCGGGACAAGACGAATTTGATTTTCGGGGTTAGGGATTGTAGGGGTAGAAGAAGAAGATGGAGTAGAGAGCCATAAAATTGATACAGGGGTATTTTAGACATTTTTACTGATATGGTAGACTTCCAGCTGAGTTTGAACGGTGGAAATTGCCACCTCAGCAAGTTAACAAAATTTTTAACGGTAGACTGACGGAATGGACTAAACTGTTGAAGAATGAAAGATTGAGGATGTACCAGTTTAATTTCAAAGGTCGAGGACAAAACTGTTTTTGAGTAAAGAGTTTAGGGGGTAATGACAGGACCCGAACCAGATTTCACCCTGAAACCCGGATAAAGCCCTGCGGGGACCACCTTAAGACTAACTCTATCGATAAATCGATAAGTCAATCTTAAGATGGACAACCCTAAAACCTGCAACAACCAAAACACTTCTAAATTCCAGTTCCATCCGTAACACCTGGAGCCATTTGCTCCCCAAATCACAACAACCGCCACAAATAAACACAAAAACTAATTCAACTGGCTCACAGGTAATCAGAGCAATCTAACAAAATGAACTGGAATTACAAAGGAGAATATAACAAGAAATAGAATAATAATAAGGGATCACAGATCCCACCTAGCGGAAGCGACAATGATGATGACTATGCCTCGACTCCGAGTACTCTTGACCTCTGATCACTACTCTGCACACTGGGCGATTTTAAAACGAAGGACCCAGGGGAAAGTAAATTAAAAACACGTTAGAGTGAGTGGATAAAAATAAAAAAATCTAATATAATACTTTAATTGAAAGTATCATATTACTTTCCCAATATTTTAAAAATAAAACCACATTGCATACCGTTAATAAAACGTCCCACGTTTTAAGAAAATCGTATTTAACAATCAGCCCCGCTGATATATCAAATAAACAAATAATGATTTTGTTTATATATGTATTTCAAAACGAAATATTTTTGAAAATCAATTAATAATATTTCACGACCAATCCCATTGGTCATATAAAAACCCAGCCCCGCTGGTTCGGAGATTTATTAAAATCAGAAATCTCATAGAGAAAATATTCCCGAAAACCTCATAATATAAAAATCATGACCAAACCCATTGGTCATATAATAGAATAGGGGAACGTTATCACCACCATTTAACAGTAGCCTCTAAGGCTAAGGGTTAACACTCCAAGAGTCTCAATAGCGTCCTCACGCTATGCCCGTACACGTCGACCACCAAGCGTGAATCTGACCTATGTGGTCAAGTCGTCACCTCGCGTGGGCTCAGGCGACACTATGCCCGTACACGTCGACCACCGAGCGTGAATCTGACCTATAGGGTCAAATCGTCACCTCGCGTGGGCTCAGGCGACTAAGCTAGCTAGCATCAATATACACATATATTCCGACCCTGATATGGTGAAAATCCGAAAACAAAACCGAAAGTACGCTTCCCCTTATATATCATAAATCCGTACGGTCCCCGACCGCACATCTGAGGCTTATAATAATCATAAATAGTATAATAGCCTCAAAATATATTCATATATGTCCGACATATCCAATATGCCGTAAAATAATATCGAAAATATATATACAACATCGACATGTCTCACATGTCGAAAAATCATAAATAACGAAAATATAGAATCTCCGGAAATCTCATTTCCGGTCTTTACATCAAAATACACATAAACTTATTTAGCATAATCAAGTTATGATTAATTAAAACATTCTATTTCCGGAAACCTCGTTTCCGATTAAAATACGTACTACTAAACAGTAGTAAATGTGTAACCCAAAACCACATTTCTTTTAATTATCAATATCATTTTAATTATATGAATTCTCATGCTTCTCAAATCATTTATTTAAAATAAACTGCATTTCATTAAAATAATTATGCATGCATTTATTTAAAATAAAAATCCACTCACAGTACGGCCAAACGTACCGCTATTCCTCGCTCTCATTACGTTGAGTAATTTCTCGACCTGTAACAGAGACGTAATTATAAATATCTCAAACTTCGGAATTAAATTATAAAAGTTAAATCTACGGACGTCTTCACTCGCAGGAAACCTCCAAATTTTCTCTTTTTCAGTTATCGGTATAGGAATTACGCCTCAATACCGAAAATCTACGTCCGAAATTACTCAGGACACCCACCTCGTGTCCAATTAATCCTTTTACTAGTTATTTCGTCGTAAAAACCCTTTAAAACAGCTTTTACCTTTTTACGGTAAGTCAACAGTAACTTTTAATAGTCAAACAGTAATTCTGAAAGTCAAACAGTAAATGGTTAAAATTAAATTACTATTTACCATTTACTTTTACTGTTTACCTTTACTGTTACTGTTTACTATTTACCTTTCACCTTTTACCGTTTTACTTTTACCTTTTACGGTTTCACTGTTCATCATCTCCTACCTCACGCCGCCGGAACAGTGGTGCCGCCGCCGCCACCGCCGCCGGAACAGCAGCGCCGCCGCCGACAGCGCCGCCACAGGAGGCAAAACTACCTCCAATCGATCCCAAATTTCCCCAACACCATCGGCACCACCTCGGGGACTCTTCCCCGACGTCCCCGCCGCCAAAAACAGCCCCGGCGGCCCAAAAATCCCAATTTTCAATTTCTCCAAAACTCAACCAATTCAACATCAAAATACACCCAATCGACTCCAATCATCGTCCTAAACCCAATTCTAGCCTCCAAATCCACCAAAAACACCAAAATCACAACCCTCCAATTTAAACCCGAAACCCTAGAAAATTCACTTTCTAATTTCTCCTTACCTGCTACGAATTGGTTCAATTCCTTTTATGGAGAGGTAGTGCAGGTCAAGGCCTTCAATTCCCCCTAAGAATCGGGTGGAACCTTGGCCGGAGGAGGGAGAACCAGCCCAACTGGGCTTGATGTTCTTGGGCTAGAATCGGCCGAACGGCGGCGATTCCCACCGTGCCACCACCACAGACTTGAAGGGGAGGAGGAGACGGTCCAAACGGGACCGGTGGCGCAGCGAACGGCGGCCGGACGGCGAAGAACCGAGGGCGGCGACTCGGTCGGCGCTGCTCGGGCAAAGCGGGGAGAAAAGAGAGAAAAAGAGAGAGAAAAAAAAAAGAAAAAAAAAGAAAAAAAAAAGAAGAAAAAAGAAAGTTTCCCGTTCGGGAAATTTTTCATTTCCCGCTATTTATACTCGTCCAAAAATCGGACAATTTCCTATTTTACATCGTAACTTTTTCGTACGAACTCCAAATTGAGCATGCTACGTGTCCACGAACTCATTTCAACGTCTTCTACCTCGTCATGAAATAAAATTCTCGGTCGAGTCAACTTATTTAAAAGTCAACCTTTTGAACTTTCAAATCGTAAAAACAATTCCCGAGGAGAAATAATAAAAGTAAAACAGTTAAACGGTAATTCTAGGTTCGGGTCGTATCAGGTAACAAGTATTTTGTCCTAAAATAAAACAAGCCGAGAGGGGGGAAGAAGTAGATCGGATCACACTTTGTAGACACCTTGAGGAGATCTTCACAAATGTGACTTGATGATCAGATGGAGGCTTAGAACTTGGTACGGGTTATGGCAGGGTTTTGAGGTGGTGGTGAAGTGTTTTTGACTTGCTATTCTATGTAGGACTTTTGGCTGAATATTGGTAGAGTTTAGGGCTTGTGTTTTTGCTTCGGAATGTGACCCCTTTTCTATATGCAAAGCCTTGGTATTTATAGAGGAAGGATTAAAGAAAATCGGCAGCAATAATGGATGTGTTGACAGTAGCCACAGAGGGGCTACAGCAGGCCCGCAGACCCTCAGCTAGTGCACCAGGGGCCGGCCCAGGGCCCGGGACAGGATCACCATAACCCGACCTCGGGGTCCAGCAGTCCATCCTGCTACCAGGGGCCCGGGGCCCGGGAGCTCCTGCCTGCCCAAGAGGTCACCAAAGCTGCCCTTTGGTGTGCAAACAGAAGGGAACCAGTCCCACATCGAAGGGTAAGGCCAGACCTCGGTCATGGCCACCTATATAAGGGCCCCAACTACCCTCATTAATAGGTAACTGATCCTTCCTACTGCTTATATACGTGCTTAAGTTATATCTATTCCAACTATACTAACTTAGGCATCGGAGAGGAGAAGACCGGCCCGCCCGGTATTCCCCTTAGTAAGCAGGTTTGCAGGAGATAGTACGAAGATTAACCAGTCTCTACCAGGCCCCAGGGTTTTGTTCAGAAACAATTGGCGCCGTCTGTGGGAAACTTGGACAAGAAACCACGTAAGCACTACCGATGGCGGAGAGTTCGGAAGCAAGACAGGAAAGAAATACCACCGAGGGGCAGCGTGTTGCACCAGTGCAAACGCTAGTCTCCACCCCGGTCGTTATACGAGAGCAGCGCGGCGACCAGGGCGATCAGGAAGGCGGGAGCTGTGGGAGGCCGACCGGCACGCTGGGGCCAAACCACGACAGCTCGCGCGGCAAAGGTCCGGCAACTGAAGACAGGCCTGTGCACCGGGGCTTTTCTCTGACGTTCTCGGATGATCCGAGCGACCGAGAGGAGAGCCCGCGCTGCAACAGTGACCGAGACACCGCGTACAGCCCCGACCAGAGCAGTATGGCGGGAGAGAGATACGAGCAATGGCCGCAGAGGTCAGTCGCCTGCGTGAGGAGGGCGACCGGGATAGAGCCAAGTCCAACGCTCGGTATGAAGAAATGGAGGCGGTGAACGCTGCCCTGGTAGCCGCCCTGGAGAGAGGACAACAGCGCAACGACGCTTTGGTCAAGGCACAGGCACCCCCGCCAGTTCGATCTCAGCAGTTTGAAGCGGGGCAGTCATCGGGCGGTAGGCCCAGTGATCCCGGACGAGCAGATTCACCGGCCGGCAGGGCCCCGCCAAAGAGCACGCCGACGCCTCGCCAGCCCCACACTTCGTTCGAGGATGAAACCGTGACCTCGACTGCACGAGCGTTGCAGATGCTCGCCGACACTGTGTCGGATTTGAAGGCCCAAATGGAGGCCAGCGAGAGAAGAGCGGCACGACCGATGGAAGGCGCATGGTTCAACGAGCGCATGGGCCCCTTTTCGCACAGGGTTATGGAATCGGGGAGGTTTGGTAACCAGAAGTCCCTCAAGCTCACCTATTCAGGGTCCGGCTGCCCGTACCAGCACCTGGATAGTTTCCGGTCCCAGACATGCGCCAAGGGATACTCCGATGCAGTATGCTGCAATATTTTCCAGGAAACTCTGCCTGGGGAGGCGCTCAGCTGGTTTTATGAACTCCCGACAAATTCAATCGAGGCCTTCGAGCAGTTGGCCGACCGGTTTGTAGGCCGCTTCATCCACAGGGTCGAGGGAGCCCGCACATCGACCATCCTCTTCAACTGCATGCAAGCGCCCAGCGAGGAATTGAGGACTTTCGTCAACCATTGGCAGACGGCAACGGCCGGGGTTCGGAACCTTGACAAAGGTATCGCCGAGATGGCGTTCAAGCAAGGGCTCCGACCGGGAAAATTTTCCTACGCCGTGCGGGTGGAACTCCCGCAGGGGTATGACGAGTTGATGGCAATGGCCATCCGGCACGCCCAGACCGATCACGAGACGTACGGGCAGCACCTGCTGAAGAGGAAGTGGGAAGAGCAGCAGCAAGAAGACCACCCCCGGGAAGAGCACCCCCCACCCCGCCAAGAAGACAAGACCAGCCAGCGGACCGAGAACCGATCCTCCAGACCGAGCCGGCCCAGCAGAAATTGGGGGCAACGGCAGCAAATGCCCTATCATGACCGACCCCAGAACGAGCACAAGCCGGCGCAATACCGGCAAGAACGCCCCCTGGCAATCATGCCAGCACAACCAGCCGATCAAGAGGTTTTCACCGCTCTCACCTCTTCGTATGAGGACATTTTGCTTGAGCACGGGAACATCATTCCACCACCGCCCAGGAGAAAGTACCCAAAGGGGAAGCTTACCACGGCGCAAACGGGCAAGTACTGCTCCTATCATGATGAGGCTACTCATCGAACGAGCCAGTGCTGTGCTCTCAAAACAGCGGTGGAAGGTTTGATTAGTAACGGCCAGCTCCAACGGTATATAGGGGAAATGAGAGCAGATCCCGACCGGGAACAAGACCGGGGCTAGTAGACTAGTCGAGCCTCCAAGCGGTTAGTTTGGCATATCGCCGGTTCGACCGTTGTAACATCAAGATGTATATACAAGCTACTTTCAAGAAAAATTCTACCGGCTCCATCAATTCAAATATATTCATAGTTAAGGGACAATACAAGCAGATGCCGTTCCGGCAAGTTTACAAAGAAAGCAAGGGCAAAATCCTAAGGAGCTACGCCTCTACCCTCAGCGGGCAATCCACCAGCTTCTCCGGATGAAGCAGCCGCGCCTTCAGCAATCTGAGGTCCACCCTCACCTTCCGGTTGCTCTTCCGCCGACTGCTCATGGATATCCGACTGCTCATGAATATCTTCATCAGCAGCCTTCGACATCCGGGAAGTATCCAGGTACCCCTTCTGCTCTCATTCCGTGTACGCATCCGCGATGCCTGATTCCCTGGCCTTCTCCAGGATCTGAAGGAACTGATCGCTCTCATGATATCTGAGAACAACCCGCTCGTATAGTTCCGGGTCCTCTTCCCCGGCCGCAGCGGCAGCTCCCACCTGGAGCTCATCCACCTTGGCCTCCAGTTCGGCCTTCTCCTCCTCAGCCAGCTCCTTCTCCCTCTCCAGGCTCCGGACCTGCTCCTCCAGTTTGGCCACCTGCTTCTTGGCCCTCTCCTCCAATCTGGCCTTCTCCCGCTCCAGCCGAGACCTCTCTGCTTCCAGCCGCTCTCGGGCTTCTGTCAGCTCGGCCACCTGCCTCTTCAGCTCCTCGCTCGGATCGGGCTGGTACAGATTGTACAGCAGCTGCATAACAACAGAGCCAGTTAAGCAAGCAATAGAGGAAATGAGTTTCGAGCGGTACAATGGCACCGGGCAATTCTTACCTGCAGGACCGATTCCTTGAACTTTTGGCGCTTCCCGCCCGCCAAGGCTCCGGTGACCTCAGCCCTGTCCAGACCAAGGCCGGCCAAGTCTGCCGCCAGCTGCCGGGCGAGTGCACTCTCCGGGCTTCCCCTCCGAGCCTCCGCAGGCGCGGGGCTACTCTGCCGGGCAGCGGCAGCCTTCTGCCCAGTGGAACTCGATGCACCGCTGGTTACTTTGAGCCGTTTGGCCAGATTCTCACCGGACGACCCACCGGTCAGCGTCACCAGCGTGGAGGGAGGAACGTCCATGATCCTCCGCCTCTTCTCACCCTGGCCGTCAGGCGAAGAAGATTGCGCGCTTGATCGGGTCACCCGGGTGACGAGCGGGACTGACCCCGGCCGGTATGGAATCCGGCTCACTCCACCGGGAATCTTCAGTGGCCCCCCGGTAGTCTTGCCCTTACCGGGTCCTGCCTTGGGCGCAGCAGGATGGCTCTTCACACGCGCCAGGACATAGCCTTCGTCCTCGACATCCATGGCCCGCGGTTCGGGATGAACCATTAGCCGACCGGACTCCTCGTCCACGAAGGTTCGTGAAACGGCCTCGCCTTTCTCCTTCAGCATAGCGAGAAGCTCTTCACTGTCCATGGATAGAGTGGTTTCGGGTTTGATGACCGCCCGGGAAAATGCACCTACAGGACGAGCAAAGGTTAGTATTTAAAGTTAGCAAAAGTATCACCGCTAGCACTTGCTACGCACCGGGATCTCGCCCAAGACAGCAATGCTCCAGCACTTCTCGCCGGATGAAGTTGTAAGAGCTCCTTTCGAGATCATCCCAACATCCGAGTATGGTCGTGATCCTCTCCTGCTCCAACTCAGACAGCTCGAACGATTGATCCCCAAGGGGCTGGAAGGCACCAGGAACCCGGTACATCTTACTCCTCTTCTGCCACTTACCGCCCGCCATCACCACCTTCTTCCTCCAGTTGTTACCCACCCAAGTAGGCATATTGGTGATGATAGGTTGAAAGCGCCGGGCGCTGAAGGACAGGCAACCCCGGGACCCTCGCTTCTTCGAGTAGGACAACCTGTACAGTGCCCGGAATTCGTTTACCGTTGACATACTCATCCCGGAAAACTCGTAAAGGCAGCTGAGGCTCAGAAGTCGCCTCCACTGGAGCCCTGGAAGCTGCGCGGGAGATACTTGCAGTGCACTGAGCATGTACTGCACGAAGTTTGGCAGTGGGAGCGAGAACCCGTGGCGAAACTGGTCTAGATGCACGGCAACCGAACCTGCCTCAGGGTTACAGGCTGACTCTCCGGGATTCAGTGGTCGTAGCGCCACCTCAGTGGGAGCGAGAACCCGTGGCGAAACTGGTCTAGATGCACGGCAACCGAACCTGCCTCAGGGTTACAGGCTGACTCTCCGGGATTCAGTGGTCGTAGCGCCACCTCATCCGGGATACTCCACGTCTCCCGAAACGCAACAATCTCTCCGGGACTCATGCTACCCTCCGGCTCATCACACACCACGGCACCCTTCCCTCTACCGATGGTGTAGCTCACGGGCGGAGCACCAGCAAGGCGCACCCCGTGCGGTATTTCCTCAGACCCTGAGGACCCGGAAGTCGAAGCCCCGCTCCGGGAGCGGTTAGCGGCTTCGGACACTGGGGATTCTGAACCGAGCCAGTACTCCAGTCTTTCCTCATCATCCACAATGGGACGCCTGTCGGTCGATTCGGAAGCCCCATCAGAACTTGCAGAAGACATTTTAACCTAAGGGGAAGAAAAAACAAAACCCTAGCGTTGGTCAGCAACAGGCTAGAACAGCGCCCTCTGCGGCCCCTCCCCAAGTCTACCGCAGACGCTCCGCTTAAAACAACTCAGTCGGCGACAGAGATCCCTTCCCCCCGCTGCAAAAACACTGAAAAGAAAAACAAGAACAATACCAGGCAAAGAAAGCAAGAACTTACCGATTAGTATGCTCAACCGAGGAAAGTTCGCCCTGCGAAAGTAGCGAGCAATGGTAGGAGAAGAGTAAAAGAACACTTGAGGCAACGGATGTCGCGGGGCACCTCCACAGAGCTTTCGCCGGATTTCTCTCTTTCTCTTAGTCTCTCTGAGCAAGAAGCAAAACAGAATGAAGAAGGCAGAGCAGGCCCTTTTTATAGAGAGGTTCGGTGCCCTAGGCACTTGTAATCCCCCCAAACACGCAATCAGAGCAACTCAAACGCTCGCGAATCCAGGCCTTCCATCTCAGACCACCCCCTATCAGCACGTGTCCCAGTATAAGTAAACTGCCCACGCTATCATAACTGATGGGACTGATGGACTTCCTCCTTAAATGCATGTCAGCCACTTGTCCCGCCTTCTGGCGACAGGTAAGGGAGTTAGGAGCGGGAACCGAGGCGTCAGGCCCCCCCCCAATTCCCCAGGCTCCACGGCTGCATGGCAGTTCACGGTTAGGTATCATTCAACCGGCTGCATGGCATCTTCACTGCAAGTCACCGGTTATGATCTTTCAACCGGCTTGAAGGCATCTCACCGGTTATGAGTTTTTCAACCGCTTCGAGAGCTTTGTTCCGGGTATGAGCCAGCCATCCGGTACCATGGCAGTTCACGGTTAGGTATCATTCAACTGGCTGCATGGCATCTTCACTACAAGTCACCGGTTATGATCTTTCAACCGGCTTGAAGGCATCTCACCGGTTATGAGTTTTTCAACCGCTTCGAGAGCTTTATTCCGGGTATGAGCCATCCATCCGGTACCATGGCAGTTCACGGTTAGGTATCATTCAACCGGCTGCATGGCATCTCACCGGTTATGTTACATTCAACCGACGCGAGACCATCTCACCGGTTATGATCATCCAACCGGCTCGAGAGTTTTTTTTTTCCGGGAAAAAGATCCACCCGGCCCCATGGCATCTCACTGGGGGACTCGTCTCGATATGGCAGGACGCCCGGTCGAGGTCCGCCCGGCTCCATGGCACGACCCCGGTCATGAGAACATTCGATCGGCATGGGCTTTATACACCCGGGTGAGTTTACATCTAACACATGTACTCTTGTCCAGCAGGATAAAAACCTTGCATCGCACTGAACTGCGATCAATCTGGGGCTCTACGGCGAGACTTGTCACCTCAACGCCACCCCATTGCCTCAACGCTTATTCCAACACAAGCTGAGAAGAACTAGCAAGTGTTGATCGGCGCCACATCAGACCGCAACACCGGGGCCACCGCCTCGCAGCCTAGCAATATGGACTCGTCTCGATATGAAAGAACGCCCGGTCGAGGTCCCATACTCCGCTTCGTACCGATTTGGTAGAACGCCCGGTCGAGGTCGCAGCCTAGCAATATGGACTCGTCTCGATATGGCAGAACGCCCGGTCGAGGTCCCATACTCCGTTTCGTACCGATATGGCAGAACGCCCGGTCGAGGTCGCAGCCTAGCAATATGGACTCGTCTCGATATGGCAGAACGCCCGGTCGAGGTCCCATGCTCTCCGCTTCGTACCGATTTGGCAGAACGCCCGGTAGAGGCCCAGTGAACTCCGCTTCGTACCGATTTGGCAGAACGCCCGGTAGAAGCCCAGTGAACTCCGCTTCGTACCAATTTGGCAGAACGCCCGGTAGAGGCCCAATGAACTCCGCTTCGTACCAATTTGGCAGAACGCCCGGTAGAGGCCCAGTGAATTCCGCTTCGTACCGATATGGCAGAGCGCCCGGTCGAAATTCCATGCACACATCTATTGCATGGCGGATTTCAACGCCCCATTATCATTCCATGCACACATCTATTGCATGGCGGATTTCAACGCTCCATTATCATTCCATGCACACATCTATTGCATGGCATCATCTCATATACTTTCCGGGTTTCACCCCACTCCATGCTCATAACACCACAACACTTGAGCACAGTACTAATATTGCAAACGTACTCATAAATTGTTGCTCACCATCGGTAATAGGTACTCACCCCGGTCACGCCCAATCTTCAACGCGGACTTGGGGGACTGGGCACCGTTGGGTTGGTAACCCTGCGGGTCTGCAGGGCAAGGGCAAGACAGATTAAGTCCCCATTCAAGATTGCACTTGACCGGGAACTTGGGGGACTTGTTGACAGTAGCCACAGAGGGGCTACAGCAGGCCCGCAGACCCGCAGCTAGTGCACCAGGGGCCGACCCAGGGCCCGGGACAGGATCACCATAACCCGGCCTCGGGGTCCAACAGTCCATCCTGCTACCAGGGGCCCGGGGCCCGGGGGCTCCTGCCTGCCCAAGAGGTCACCAAAGCTGCCCTTTGGTGTGCAAACAGAAGGGAACCAGTCCCACATCGAAGGGTAAGGCCAGACCTCGGTCCTGGCCACCTATATAAGGGCCCCAACTACCCTCATTAATAGGTAACTGATCCTTCCTACCGCTTATATACGTGCTTAAGTTATATCTATTCCAACTATACTAACTTAGGCATCGGAGAGGAGAAGACCGGCCCGCCCGGTATTCCCCTTAGTAAGCAGGTTTGCAGGAGATAGTACGAAGATTAACCTGTCTCTACCAGGTCCTAGGGTTTGTTCAGAAACAAGATGCAAAACCTAATCTGAGTTGGAATTGGTTTCTTGCCGGCCAAGTCTTGAATCTTCTTGAATCTTCTTTTCCTATTTCCTTCATGGATCAAAGTTGCAACCCTTCATGAACTTCTTCCTAGACTCAGCAAAATTCCTTGATGGATAAATAATCCATAAATACAACCGTGAGTTTCCCTAGTTGGGCCGGGAACTCCTTTTCCTAGCCGGGTGAAGCTTCGCCCTTTCTTTGTTGCACTAGGCTTCCTTGTAGCTTTCGGCCTTGGACTTTGTCACGCGTCTACTCCATGTGCTTCACACGCTTTCCTCTTTCCTTGCAGGCCTAGGATACGGCTTCATAGCTCAGCAGCCACCCGGAAGCTCCTCTCGGCAATTGCAGGCTTCTCGGCAGCTTCAGTAGATCCTGTCGACAGGTATCGGACACAGCGGTAGATCTTCTCGGTAGGTCATGGACACGCCTCGGCAGCTGTCGACAGGGTTGGTGCGCAGGGTCTCGGCAGGTGTAGCGCAACTTCCGGCATATGTCGACAGAGTATCAGACTCGTATCAGATACGACTGCATCTTGGCAGGGATACGCGGATAGGCCTGGGATACGTCTTGGTCACGTGTTGGATACAGCTTGGATACATCTCGGCAGCATGAGTGTCAGCCTTGGCAGGCTGCATGTTAGGGCCTTCGGCAGCTCGGAAGGCTGCGTGTTGCTCGGCTTCTCGGCAGGCTGCATGTCAGCCTGCTTGGCAAATTTTCCGAATCTTATTCCTAACACGATTCTCTTCTCATTTCTTGCCGATTCTTGTTCTTTTCCCATTCTTGGATTTCTGAAAATATAAACTAGGAAATAATATTTGAACAAGAATATACTTAGCAAATTCGTCACTTATGATACGAAACAAGGAATTACGACAAACTTTGCTAATTTTGGCATTTTAACAATAAAACACAATAAGTCTACCAAATACTCACAACTCTACTAAATGACTCGATCTTACAACAAATAAGGTTTAACAAATGCATAAATGGAAGTAGAAACATATTAAAAACATAGCACTTTGTGTTCTTATCAAATCTTGAGCAGAATTGAGGAGTTCATGAGTCGTTTGAGTTGTGTTAGAGCAAATATTGAGCAAAATCTTGAAACTTGAGTAGAATTGAGGAGTCAATGAGTAGTTTGAGTTGTGTTAGAGCAAATCTTGAGCAAAATCTTGAGCAGAATTGAGCAAGAAGAAAAGAACGTGTTAAAATTGATGAGTTCCAGAATGTATTGATCGTGGTTTTATAGAAGAGAAGTTTATTGTTTCTATGTGTTTCTGTTGATTTGTGGAGTCATCTGTGATTCAATTTCTCTGAAGAAGTTGAAAATTGTGAAATCTTGCAGTTTCTCTTTTCAATGGCTCCTCAAGCAAATACTACACCTGTTGTTCCTACTCTTACTCACTCAGATGTCCATTCTCTACTGAGTGTGATTACTATCCGTCTTGGTGAGAGAAATTTTATCAAATGGAGTTTTCAGTTTCAAGCAACTCTTACTGGAAATGGCCTGTTTGGACACTATGATGGGAGTCAGTCTGTTCCTCCTCGTTATGTTCTCTCTTTTGAAGGGGAAGTTACTAGTGAAGAGACTGCTACTTATAAAGCTTGGAAACAGACTGATATGGCTTTAATGAGTCTTCTTATGGCAACTTTGGATGAAGACATTGTGAATGTTATCATTGGATGTAAGACTTCCAGGCAAGCTTGGTTAGCTCTTCAAGAACGTTTTTCAGTAGTTTCAAGAGTAAGTATCATGCAACTTAAAATAGAGTTACAAACAATAAGGAAGGGAGCAGAATCAATTGAAAAATATCTTCAACGAGTTAAAAATGCTAAAGATCAGCTTCTGTCTGTTGGAGTAGTAGTTCCTGATGAAGACATAATCATTGTGGTATTGAATGGTCTACTTGAAGAGTATTCTACAGTGAGAACTGTTATTGAAGGAAGAGAAAATCCTATTACTCTCAAAGACTTAAGGTCTCAACTCTTTGCTGTAGAAAGGCGCATTGAAGGAAGCTTTTCTATGCTATCAAGTATGACTGCTTTGGTAGCTCAAGGGAATGAATTGAAGAACAATGAAAGAGATGACAATAATAGAGGCTGGAAGAGAAAAGAGGGAAAACGCAGTGGTACTAGTTCTGAATGTCAAGTCTGTGGAAAGAGAGGTCACACTGTGGACACATGTTTTCGTGTTCATAAGTGTCAGATATGTGGAAAACATGGTCATCTTACAAGTACTTGCTATCAGAATCCAGAATATAAAACTCCTCAGTATGCTCAGAGTCAAGTCAGACAATTTCAAATGGTCTTTCTCCTGAATGTCAAATTTGTTCAAAGAAAGGTCACACTGCAGCAAATTATTTCTATCGTTATAATGTTCTTGCTAATCATCCCTCATTGTTCATTCCTACATGTCAGATTTGTGGTTTGAATGGTCATGTTGCTCTAAATTGTTCTCACAAGACAAATTTTGCTTATCAAGGTTCTAAACCTCCTGCATCTCTCACAGATTTGTCTGCTCAAGCTTCTGGAATCTATCCACAATCTCAAGGAAGTTACTTAGTCTCATCTGGAGGAAACAGTTTTCCTGGAGGTTTTCATCCAAGAAGTGGTGCTTCTTCTTCTAGTTCAGCAAGTAATCATAATAGTAGTGAAGTGTGGATTGGTGTATCTGGAGCTACACATCACATGACTGTTGATCTCAGGAATCTGCTATTGCTCAACCATATTCAACCATACTCTTCTGATAATAAGATCACAATTGGAAATGGAGCAGGATTGAATATATCACATGTTGGTTCTAGTTCAATTAAGCCAGCATATCATATTCTTAAGCTGGATAATGTGCTCCATGTTCCTAATCTTGCTATGAACCTGTTATCTTTTACAAAATTGTGCAAAGATAACTGTTGTTTCATAACTCTTGATGAGAATGATGTTGATGTGCAGGACAAGGTATCCAAGGTTGTTCTCTACTAAGGAAAGAGTAGTGATGAAGGTCTCTTCTTGTTCAAGTCTCCTCTAGTTTCATCTCTTTCTTAGCTCTCTCACAGTGCTTTTGTCAGCTCATCTTCATCCTCTCTATATTCAGTTTGGCATCAACGCTTAGGTCATGCATCCATCTTATTCCATACCGTCAAAAATGTTGTCATATTCACAAATACAAATTCCTAAAGTCGTTCCTAGTCATGTTTGTTATTTCTGTTTAGAAGGCAAAATACATAGATTGCATTTCAATGAGTCTGTATCCAAAAAAAATGTTCCTTTTGAAAAGGTTCATTCTGATGTTTGGGGTCCAGCCCCTTGTCTCTTCATAGAAGGACATAGATTCTATATTATTTTCATAGATGATTGTACCAAATTTGTGTGGATTTTTCCACTGATCAATAAATATGATGTGTTTTATCAATTTGTTAAATTTTGTGCTTTTGTGGAAACACAATTTGACTCTAAAGTCAAAATTCTTCAAACTGATTGGCTTGGTTCATACACTCGCAAGCGTATGAATATTGTCAAGTAAGAGAAATATTAAGACCTTAGTTATCATACCACGGGGATTAGGCGTTGGACCTAATTAATCAAGGTAATTGACTCTAGGACCACTAAAAGCACACAATAAAAATAAAATGTAAATAATAACTATGGACAATCAAGGCACCAAGCCTTGGCAATGCTCGGCCTAACTAGCACTAAGCCTAATCAAAACCGCTAACTTGTGACCCTAAGGTGGATATGCACAAATGGGAAGTAGATTTTGTGAGAAAATTTGATTTGAAATTTAACTAAATTAACCGTAACAAAAATAAAAAGCAAACAACTAATTATAAAGCAAGAAAACTAAATATGGAATTCAAATGAGCGAGAACATGGGAGTGTAGGGTGATTCACACTAACTTTCTTGCAAACATCGATGTCAAACTTATAAATGCATGTATTTCCTTAAGTGTAAAGTCTCATATCTAATACTGGTTAAGGCTACTAGATTAATTGTCCTTACGGTGTATCGGTTATGCCGGTTAAGGCCACAACCAACTCTCTAATTTAGGCACTACGCCGGTTAAGGCCGCAATATCTAAAATTAGAGGCGAAAAGTCCGAGATAATAGAGAGCCAAGCAAGCTTAGCTACAATTAAGCTAGCTAATGGTTACCACACTTAAAATCCTAGATGCACAAGACTAATAAGTTGTCAATTTATCAATCTATCTATCAAGTTGTCCACAACATAATCTAGGGTGACAAAGCCTAGAAACATGCTTCTAAATACCAAAACATTCGGATATCAAGTATACATAATTGGAATTGCATTTTTTTAAATAAAGCATTAACATTCTTACAAGATGAGTTAGGCTTCACAACCCTAACTCCCAAATTAGAACTACTCACTACCCATATCTAAACACATCATCCAATACATAAGAAACAAAGAGAAATGATAGATGAGAGAGGGAGCACAAACTAATTCACAATTTGCTATAGGCAAATATGAATACAACTTGATATTAAATTCTCACCCTTTACCAAACTACAATATCCTTATATTAGTGAAGCCTTGGTGATGTAGTGAAAGAGCCAAATGCTAATTTTCCTCCAAATTGGTGAGAATTGAATGAGGAATTGAGAAATTGGAAAAATGGAGGAAGAGGAATAATGGAGAGAAGCGGGGCTGCTGGGTTTTTTAGCAGAGAGAAGGGATCCCAAAGAAACTTCCTTCCAATTTTTCTCGGGTTCGCTGAAAAAAAAAAAAAAAGAGGATAGAATTGAAGTGATCCAGTGTGGTCTCAGCAGGAATTGAAGAATAATAAGGTGTCAGATGTCAATACTCTTTTGGCCTTGGAGAGATATCAGCACACATGGCGGCTTCTGATTGGAGCATAGGAGAGGGAGCTCAAATGGTGCAACACGTGAGAGAAAAGAGGACAAGCTGACATCGGCGTTTAATTACCTAAGAGCATCTCCAATGAATTAGTCAAAAAAGTTGGTCAAATTCAAATTTGACTTGTGACATGAAATTGGTGATGAATTTTATGCTCCAACCGAAATATTAAATTTGAACATTATTATATTATTTTACTAATTTTTATATCAGAAAAAATACATTTTCCTATCTCGTCCTTTCTTTTTGCTTCCGATAGAGAGTCGCCGCTTAATCTCTCCATCTCTCAGATATCCAAATCTCAATATTTCATAGCCAAAGTTAAATTTGTTGAATACCCATAACCCATAACCCATGGCCCTCATATTTGCTTCCTCTATTCCTATAATCCTCTGCGTAGTGCTTGGAAAAGAAAAAAAAATTGTGAGAAGCTGCGATGGTGGTGATTCAAAGCTGGGTTCTGGAAATTGAAACTCAAACAAGTTCAATTGGTACGATTTTCCTTTTGAAAATTAAATCAAAAGGAGAAACAGATCGACTTGGTTCTGTTTTGGCTCTTATCTCAATAAAGCTTGGAAGCTTTCAAGGTGGGTTTGGTTGATTTTGTATTAATATCCATGGTACTAGAAAGAAACAGAGAGATGGATGGAAGAAACGAGAGAAGCGAAGGCGAGAGAAGAAACAATAAAAAAACATTTGACACTTTCGTTTGTTCCTTCAAATTTGACAGCATGAAGCAAAGAGTCAATTAGAGCATCTCCAACAACCCTACTCAAAACCCATACTCAAACTCATTTTTTGACTCACCCAAACTCATTACTATTCAAACTCATATTTCATCTCCAACCATTTTGTCAAAACCCACACCCATACCCAAATTTTAATCTTTTTATATAATTATTTAATAACAAATGAATTATATAAACTATAGATATTAATTATATAATATATTTTAATATGTGTTAGACTTAATTAATTATATAATTTATTTTAATATGGTTTTTTTTTGTCCTTGGACCAATTTGGTCCCACCAAGAAGAAATGAGTTTCCTCTTTAAAAAGGTTCTAGAAATGGGTTGGGTTTGAGGAAGGAATCCAAATTTGGGTATGGGTTCTCATTGTTGGAGATGAATTTTTATAGGTTTTGGGTTTGGGTATGGGTTTTAAAGTGATTGTTGGAGATGCCCTTACATGTAGGATATAGCTAATTCGTTGAAGTGTTTTCATGAGTCAATTTTACCATTTCAGCCTCCATCGTGGATTTGACTTCATGATGGTTGGAGATGCTCAAATTTGCACAACTTCATTGTTCAACAATTATATGGCTGGTTTCTCAAACCAATGGCCAGAAGAAAGAACCATCACATCAAATTATGGAATTACATCGATGAAGTGTTTGTCAGGAACATCGAGATGGAGGCTTCGACACACCGTCAGGGCCGAAATCTCCGTGTGTTTAAATTCAGACAATGGTCATGGATGAGGAATTAAATGTGTAGGTTCGCATCCTACGGTTGCTTCCCCTTTCCGGAACTTCTACCTACACAAGTGCACATTTCAACAACATTTAGTTGATATATGATTGTACTTAATATATATATTTCATTTCCAATTGATGTATACTATGTATTTCTCATAATAATTTATCACGTAACGAGCAAGTTCAAGAAGATGAATGTGATTGTATATAGAATCTAGGATGTAGATTAAGTGTACATAAATACCTGATGAAGAGTGCAGAGTAAGGATTTCATGTGGCCTCGATTGACTGAATTGCCCATGAAAGCGATTGTCTTCCCTCTCATCAGTTGAAGAAATTTCATGGCATCAAATGGAGGGAGGTCACACTGAGAGGGCTTCCATCGCCAATTCAGTTACTCATTGTCAGGCCTCCCATTTACTCAATTTACTACCAGGTTTTGTATGAACCGTATACACAGTAGGGTTTACAATTTACTCAATTTACTGATAGTGTTAACACTAATCCAAATAAACTGAATTTGGAATTGATTGTAGGGGAAAGTTCACCATAGGTCTCTATACTCTTAGGGTAAGATTAGAATGATACATGAACTTTAAAACAGATCAAAATGATACCTGAACTCTTGTTTTAGTATCAAAAATGTACCTAAGGTATATTCCGTTAGAATATTCCGTTATTCTCTATTTTTCTTTCAAAAACTCTTTTATTTTATATTTTGACGGAGCGTGGTGGGCCCATGAATTTGTTTATTTAGCATACTGCATATATATAATTTATCATCTATACTCAAAGGTAAACAGTTAATTTTAATTATTAAACCATTTCTTCTCAGCGTTTAATTTATTTAAAAAATATTAGAATCACTGAAAAAGAATTAAAAGACAAAAAAGAAAAATTGAAAAAATTAAAAAGTTATCGAAAAAGACTTTCTAGAAGTAGGCAAGGTTAGCGGGAAATAATTTTCAGATTTACACAAGGTATTCATATTCTAGAAAAACAAATTGCAAATCTTGAAGAGACTTGGGAACAAGAACAAGAACAAGAACCTCTTAACATTTTGAGCCGCGGTTAGCGCCGTTGGTTAGATCCGTATCAGTTGGTATTAGAGCCTGTTTTGCTCAAAAATAGGTACAAGAAAAAAGCTTATGCCACAAAGTTGGCTTCTCTTAACTAACAAAAGAGAGCCAAAACTCAAGAATTATCAAGCATTTTGCATTGAAAAAAGAAAGAGAGAAGTGGAACTTGTGTTTTCACACAAGACACATCCAAGAAAATCAATACTCCATTGAATACGCCTGTAGAGTTCTAAACACTCTATACGACGAGCATATTCATCTCCAGAAAGAGATAGGAGTAGAAGAACTTGATCTTTCTAGACCAAGCATAATTGAATTTCTAGATCATTTATCTAGAAATAAAACTTCTGAGAAAGTAACAGAACAACTCGAGAGATTTAATCTTAGGATTAACCAACTCTGAGAAATACAAGCAAGATTATCAAAGCTTGAAATCAAGCTAGACTACCTTAAAGAAAAATAATATCTTTCAGATATTGAAAAGAAATTAGTAAGGACTGAAAATCTTGCTAACAATATTCATCAGCAAGCAGCTAAATTAAGAGAAACTCAAGAAAACTTGAGAAAACTTTTAGAAACTCTCATATCCAGGATAGGATGAAGCAAAAAGTATAATTAAAAATAAAACAAGAAGACGCCAAGGCTTTAAGTCTTTATCTTCCTACAGAAAAACTTACTGAAAATGTAGAAGTAATAATACATCAGCAAAATTACAGCAACACCTATCTTCAAGAAATAGAAAAAGACCTAGAAGAACAATTTGAAGAAATAAATACAAGAATTTCAGGTCTACAAAAGAGTGTAGAAAAAATGAAAGAAAGCACAAACGTTGAGATAATCAACGAAGAAACACTAGCACAAAACTTAGCCAGTAAGATTATCATACCTTCACTAAAGGTAGAAAGCGAGTTCAAATTTAGTGAACCTAAATTACTCGAATGTAAAGCATCCAAAACACCCAAAAGAGAGATAAAATGCTTAGTAGAATACTCAGTAAGAGACATACTGTACCATTTGTACAGTTCATAAATGATCAAAAATTTGAGTATAATGAAATTGAATCTAGCGTGAGAGAAGCATCCGCTCCAAGATTTAGATTCAATGAAATCTACAAGAAATGATCTTTTATCTTGGATTCTCAAAGATTCAAGATATTAGAATTAACAGTTCCAGCAACTGGTGGAGAAACAGACATCAGATTAATCACTCCAAAAGAAGTGAGTGAAGCGTTTCAGAAAAAATATTCCTACATGTATATTGGTGCAGTACAAGTATATATAAAACTCTTAGCAAGAGATGGGATAGATTGTTCGGTATTGTGCATCTTACAAGATGACATAATAACATATTTCAAGAAGAGTCTATTAGGAACAGTTGAAGCCTCGCTATGCAACCAAGTTGCGTATTTTAATGTTTTTCCAAACTTCACCACTCATCTGAGTGATGCAGCTCACTGTTTGAGATTGAGAATCAAAACAGATGGAATTTCCATGAAGTAAGGTATGATGGAACTAGCTATTAACTATAGGATATATTGCAAGCTAATAAGTTCCAACGTAACACCAAACACTAGGTTCATAAACATCCCTGGCATCACTACATATGTCCTCACAAATCCGAAGAATAATACCCAGTAAAAATACTACCGTATCAGGCTGCTACGGAAGAATCAGGAACAACATCCATGGATGCGGAGGCAAGTACTAGCCAACAAGTACCCCAAGACGGGCATACTATCATCCAAAACATCACAAATAACCCTACTAAGATCATTAGAGAAGAAAAGATCAAGCTTCCTAAAGGGCAAGCGCCTACGGGAAAGAATGGAGAGCGAAGCTCCCAGAAGTACATTCCTACATAACCAAAATGAGGACAAACAGTCTCCGAAAGAGGTGTCTATTTAGACCTAGATAGAGTAGGAGACAAAAGAAAAGTCATTGACGACTGGGTTGCTAGCCTGAAGCTGACCGAAGCGTTAATATTGTCTAAATACGCCTATGAAGATGCTCATGCATACTATGAGTCAACCTTAACAAGAATAGTCCATAAATGGTACAGTTCCTTTAAGAGAAGCTCTAAATGGGCTGATTGGGCAACCAAGCTAGCTCAGACTAATAATCTTCTGGATTTTGTTATTCCCATATATGCACAATTTTGTGGAGATATAACTGGGCATATCGAGCAGTCTAAAGAAAGAGCTAGAGCAAATATTCAAAAGCTGAGTATCTGCAACATGAGATACTTTGAAGAATATACAAATGAATTCCAGAATTATTTCTGCACAATCGGAGTCAGAACATACTAGAGAAAGTTACCAGAACCCTAGAATAGTGCAGTAGCACAGTCTCTTGAAGAAAACCCCCTCCAGTATTTTACTGTTGGAGGAATAGAAGAAAGAGTGAGAGACCTCTTAAGAAAGCAATGCACAGAATATCAAAAATCAAGAACAGCCAAAAAATAACTCAGAGGAGTTGAGAACATGTGTCTAAAAATATTGGATACTCTGACGCAATGGGATGTCATCTCTACACTGATCGGAAGAACAAGAGCAAGTTCAGAAACAAGAAATATAACCGCAACTTTACTTCTAAAAAGAAGTATAAGTTTAGAAGAAGTTTTGAACGACACCAAAGAAAATCATCTCCTAGAAAGAGATTTTTTAGGAAAAAACCACCAAAGCAGAATGCTTCAAGAGAAACAAAGCCTTGCAGATGTTGGCTTTGTAAGGCAGAAAGACATTATAAGAACGAATGTCCTAAAAGAGAAAAAAGATCTTCTAAAGCTCTCATAGCAGAATATGATGAAGCTATAGAATATGCAAACCTAAAATGTTTTGAAGTAGCCTATTCTGATGAAGAGAATGAGTCAATATATTCTCTTGAGTATTCATTAGAAAAAGATACAGAAAGCACTTCAGACGATTCTGAAGAAGAAAATAGTTATCGCCCTATATTCATGTTAATCTAAAATTGAAAACAAGAAAACATTGATAGCATCAATGAATTAGAATTTCTACCAAATCTAGGAACATTCACATGTGACTATTGTAACTCTTATGATAGTAACACAATACCTATGTACTGTGAAAAAACAGGAGAAACTTTTCATCGAGAATGTTTCGTAGCAGAGCTAAGAAGAAAAATAAAAGAAAATGATGCACATATATTGGTAGATCAAGAATATGAGATCTTGAGGATGACCTCAAGAAAATGAAGTTAGTAACTTCATTAAGTAAAAAAACAGTAGAAGAATCAAGAAAAGATTCTTTGATAAAAGTTACTGAGAATGAGAATAAAATCCAACCAGTAAAACAGGTTCAGACGAGTATATATATCAATTACATTACTGTTGGTCTGAAATTTCTCAATTATAAAAAGTATCATCTACATGCATTTGTAGATACCGGTTCGGGGTACAGTCTAGCCAAATGATATGTTATTCCTGAAGAATATTGGGAAAAGTCTGAGAAAAATGTTACTGGGATTGGAATGGGAGACAAAGAAATCCTTATGAATTATTTTGCTAGAAATGTCAGAATTTCAATGGGAGGAGGAACCTTTATCTTCCACAGAATCTGGCAAAGTGAAGCTCAAGGTGCTGATATGCTAATAAGAAATGACTTCCTACTTCAGCAAAAGATAGTGCAAACCATAGAAATGATCGAGTTTGAAAAGGATAACAAGCTCCACTGGGAATCCAGACTTATTGATGCTGTTAGCATTGCAAGTAAAGGATTCACAGAACAATATCAGAAGTCGCCAACAAAGCGTGGTGATCATAAACCACCTTTTAAACCAATTTTGCAACCAGTATTGGCGTTAAAAGAATACTAAGAAATCATGTCAAACGAAGCAGCGAGTCCAGCAGACACAGAATCAGAGATAGAACCTCAAGATTCAGAAAACTCAGATGGTGAATAAGAGTTCATCAAACAGCACAATTAAAAAATTTATGCTAACAAGATAGAACAAAAGAAAGTTCCAAATCTTGTTACAATAGAAAACTTACTGAAACCTATAATCAGTGAGGATCCCCAGTTATAATGGGAAAGAGACCCGGTATATTGTTAGTTAAAAATGCATGATGCAAATGCAATATGTCATGTCAAAGCCATTCCTCATTATAAAAATGAGGATAGGAAAGAAATGGAAGGTCATGTTTAAGAGTTGCTTGAAAAGAAATTAATTAGACCTTCTGATAGCCCTCATCATGCTCCAGCATTCTTGGTTAGAAACCATGCAGAGCAATTAAGAGGAAAAACAAGAATGGTTATAGACTACAGACATGTCAATAAGAAAACGGTCAAAGATGGCTATCAAATTGCACAAGTAAGAGTCCTCATCAATAGATTGAAAAGAGCAAAAATATTCTCAAAGTTTGATGTAAAGTCAGGTTTCTGGCAAGTCAAGATGCACCTTGATTCCATTGCCTTGACAGCATTTGGGACTACTCAAGGACATTACGAATGGCTGGTAATGTTATTTAGACTTAAGCAAGCACCATCTATCTTTCAAAGAAAGATGGATAACATTTTTAACCCATACTCAGATTTCTGCATAGTTTATATTGATGACATTCTTGTCTTCTCTAAAACTATGAATGAGCATTTGAAACATCTTGAGCAAATTTGTAAGCTTATGGTCCAGAAAGGTATCATCCTTGGACAAAAGAAGATTCATCTCATAAAAGGAGAAATACATTTTATTGGCATACATGTCAAAGATGGAGAAATTCGTCTTCAAGAACATATTGTAAAGAAAATCAGCCAGTTCCCTGACAATATCCCAGATGCAAAGTCTCTTCAGAGATTTTTGGGAGTTGTTAAATTTGCGAGAGATTTTATTCCTCAAGTGAGTGGCCTCACTGCTCTTCTCTCTCCAAAAACAAGCTCAAAAAGAAAATGGTCATTTACAACAGATGATAGCAACACCGTTAAGAAAATTAAAGAACTCACAAAGCACCTCCCTCCTTTGCAGTTACCTGAAGAAGGTGACTTAATTGTTTTGCAGACAGATGCAAATGATTATTACTGGGCAGGAGTAGTTTTGGCAATCACGTCAGATACAAATTAAGAAAATATTTGTAAATTCTTGTTAGGAAAATTCAATCCTGTAGAATTAAATTACTCCACAGGAGATAAAGAAGTACTTGCCCTGATAAAATCCATTAAAGGAGTATAAGCCTTTTTAGGAAATAAGTTTCTGGTTAGAACTGATAATAAAAGAGTAAAGAACTTTAAAAACTATAAACTAACAAATGCAGCTGATAGAGGAAGAGTTCTTAGATGACAAATGTTCTTAACCCAATATGAATATGATGTTGAAATGGTTGCAGGAGACAAAAACTATCTGCCTGACGCTCTTACTAGAGAAATGGCAATGCTCGAAAGAAGTGAAGGTCGCAATCCTAGGAGCAGAAGACCAGAACCAGAACCTGAAGAAAGAAGAAGGCCGAGTATTGAAGAGAAACCAGAATTTGAAAGAAATAGGCCAGACTTTGAAGGAAAAGACAGACTGATACCTCAAGAAGGAAGATTGAAAGGGAAAACTTTGTGGGATAGGCCCAAAGAAGGAGATAAAACAATTGGACCTCTACATGATGGACCAGAATACCAATATATTGTATCTTATTCTCCTGCAGAATCAAGCAAACCTCTGAAAGGATACCAGCCCCAGAAAGAGTTCATACAGACCCAGCAGAATGGGATGAATATCAAAATAGTCAATCCAAAGTCTCTTCGCAAGATGAAATGCAAGTAGAGGAGGAGAAAAAACTCTTAAACGAGTTTCTACAGCATCCTAGAAATGAAAATGCATGAGATAGAATCCTAAGAAAGCCAACCAGACCCTTTCAAACAGAGAAACCAAGTTATGACAGGATAATATCCTTCAAGAAAACACAACCAGTGGTGACCGAAATGACCATGATATTCAATCATCCAATGAGGATCTATGATATGCCAGTTTTCAGAACTAGTAAAGATCTTCAATTTAATCATAAGGTTATTATGGACAATCTCCTGACTGTCTCTAGAAATCAAAATGAAGCTCTTGTGCTTCAAGATTTAGAGGCGTTAGCAGAAGAACTTTCAAGCCAAGACGAAAGAAAAAGAGAACAAAAGCCTGAAAATGCCATCAAAATTCCTTATCTTGAAAATCCTGAAAGTGCAAAAATTCTGGTAATAACCTTATCAGAGTTGGAATGGTTCCGTTTTCATAATCTCTTAGGAGATTTTAAAAATAGAAAAATTCTACAACCAACACTATCAGCAGTAACATGTCCCTACTACGGGAGATATATGGTTGATGTTCTACCAGAACATCCTTAAAAGCATAAGCTATGGTTAATAGAGAACAGTTTTGTTCGTAATCTTTGGACCAAAATTAATAAAGACTTAGAATGTCTTCCTGAGAAAATTTATGATGCTATTAAAAACATCAGACCAGAAGGATGTGTCTTAAGACTTAAATTCATCTCAACCCCTCTAGAATGGACTACTGAAGCAGGACAGAAGAGTTACATCTCTCCATATCATTATGTGAGAATAGTCCAAGGTTGTACTCAAGGAAACAAGTCTTCCATAAAAAATGGATCTCCAAACCATAGCATACCATGGATGAAGGCAATGGCGATAAACCTCATAAAGAAGTTAGTCTAAAGAGACCAGTACACCACTCTCCTGGCTAGTGGAGAAAAAATAATGGTCACAAGCTATAATCATCACTCTTCAGATAATTGTGACTTTTTCAAAGCCTTAGAAAGGCAAGAGATAGATGGTACGCTTGCCACCACAAAGTGGATAGAAAAGGTTGAAAAAGAACAGAGACATAAGGTGCCATATGACTCAGACATGGAACCTGAGGAAGAAGGAGAATACTCCAATACAGGGGCATCGTTTCATGATGAAGAACTCCATAATATCAATATGATGGAATATTAGGTGCCGACGCATAAAGACAGATTACTTTTTCTAAGTGGAGGGTGCCTTTTTACACGTGGTAGTTGCCGACACTTGAAGACAAGTAACTTTAGCTTAGTGGGAGACAGCTAGAAGCATCTTTAGTTAAGATAAGATTCCTCCTGTCCTCAAATTCAGAAGAAATGAATTCGAGTTTGCAGTCCGGCTCCTATAAAAGGAGAGGAAACCCTCTAAAGAAGGCATTCGAAAATTGAGAGAGAAATCAAAGGAGCATACTCCGTTTCAAAGCCTGTCTAGAATAAGTTGTGAGCTAAGAGTGTGATACTGAAAGTGTGCTACTAAAAGAGTGATATTGTAAGGGTGCTACTGTAACTAGTGTGGTGAATTTTTCATTTACAAGTAAGCTTGTAATTTTAATTTCTATTATGAGTAGCTAAACAACTTTAGCTGTTTACCCAAAGGTGAGGCTCTGTGTTATGTATATGTATGTATGTTTGAATAAATAAATTTCAGTTAGTGTTCCCCATATCCGTCTAAAATTTAGTTTGTTTTAAAAACTTCTCAAACCCCAGGTGGAGGACTACCTCCTAGGAGTGGTATTTGAGACATAATTTTCTGTTAGTTTTCTGCTTAGCTAGAACTTAAGAAACCTTATTTGTCTGTTTTGCTAGAACTTAAGAAACTGTCCAGGCTAAGAACAGCAGTGATTCCGCTAGAATAGTAACCGTTTAGACATAAGGTCATTAGGTGAATTTGGCATGTTGAAGACTAGCTCTTAGAATGGGTAAGTAATTAGATTTTAGTAAGCAAATAAATATTAGGCTTTTAAGTTCTAAAATAAAAATAATAAAATAAAATAAAAAATCTGTTAAGTTGGACGGAAAAGTTGCTATAGGTACTACATTGAGATAAAAATGGGAGTCCAGGTACCACAATGATACACTTTAGAGTTTGGGCATCATAATGACAGTCCCTGAAGTCTCTAGACCCTGTTAATGAATTTAACTATTGATTGTAATATAACTTACCGAAAGTGAAACAACTAACGCTGTACAAGGGCAAGATGTTCGAGAGCAAAAGTACAGGTTACTATCATAGTTAATCTTGATTGAAATTTTGTTAGATTCTTCAATAAATTCCATGATATACTTCAAGTATCAAACAAATTTGAAATCTCAACTCTTGATATATATATATATATATATATATATATATATATCTGAAAAATTCATTTTGAAACAACTAAACTAGTTAGGCGGTCTCTAGGTGGACGCTTAAACTGACTAGGCGGTGAATAGCTGGATGCCTAGACGGGTTAGGCGGATTTTAAACCAACACTTAGAAGATATAAGCGGGCGCCTAGCGTCTAGGCGGTTAGAGCATCTGCAACAGTAGGCAATTTCAAAGGCGTCGGCCGCCTTTGGTCAGAATTGCAGCAAAAATTGAATGCAGCAATGGGCAACAGTATCGGGCAAAGCAGTGGGACCCAGTTGCCTGACCAATTAAGAAGGCAAATTTTGCCTGTTGAGTTGCCCGGGCAAAGGAGAAGTAGATCAATTTTTTAATGGAAACAAATGGATCCAGCTAGCCGTTGCACTTTCTCTCCAACGGAAACAAACGGCCACAAATTTGTTTTTATGATTCAAATTTTGTCCTTCTATAAATATCCACTAATGGGTAACACATTTCTACCACCAATTTCTCTTCTTGTTCATCTTTATTTTTCATTTCTTGTATTGCTTTTGAAAATGTCAACTTGGCTACCTATTGAAGAAATTCAATTGTGTACATCATGGGTGCGTTTTACTACATGTAATAAATAAAATCTTATCCGCATAAGATATTTTGTCAACAAAAACTTTTTTTTATTTAATATATAATTTAATTTAAAGATTTAAATTATATATATCCAAGCATAATCTAAATATTATGAAAATGAATTTTTTACTCAAAATAATACACTGCCTTTAAAAATTGCCTATAACTACTGCATAGAGAACAAGAAGGCAAATGCAATTTATGTAAATAGTGTCTGCCTTTGTACAGATTTTGCCTATAGGCAAAGCCTATTGCTGCATATGCTCTAAGGGACGCCCGGCGGACATTTGTTCTCATAATTTCGACTCACGAAATATTAGTCGTGGTGCAATTATCTTTTAAAGCGCAAACCACCGGTTCAACCGTGTCAAAATCCATCGCGACTGGTCCTCCCGCCAAACCCAGAAAACCTCACTCTTGAGTCTTGACACTCTCTTCAAACCACTCCAAAACCCTAACCTCCCTCCTCACCTCAAAACTCGTCCTCCCTCCCTCACCAAACCCACACCCTCTCTCCTCTCTCCTCCCTCGAATTCCAAACCCTAACCGCTCCGCCACCGCCGTTGTCCTCCTCCGACAATGAGCTACGCGGCTCACAAGATGATGCACTGGCCGACGGGCATCGAGAACTGCGCCGCAGGCTTCATCACGCATTCCCGAGCCGACTTCGTCCCTCGGCTCCCTCCGATTCAGACCGACGACCTCGACTCCGATTGGCCCGCCGCCCGCCGCGAAATCGGCCCCGTCCCCAACCTCGTCGTCACCGCCGCCAATGTTCTCGAAGTCTACGTCGTCAGAGTTCAAGAACAAGACGCCGCCGCCGCCAGAGGTTCTAGAGCTTCTTCAGAATCAAAACGCGGCGGTCTCATGGATGGCGTCACCGGAGCTTCGCTCGAACTCGTCTGCCACTACAGGTACTTTTGCCGTAGCTAAATGCTCTTAGTCTTAAGCTCGAATTAGCTGAATGAGTTTATACTGGAATTAATTGCTGATAGGTTTCGATTTTCGTATCTGTTTGGTTGTAATTGTGTTACAGATTGCACGGAAATGTGGTGACGATGGCGGTGTTATCTAGTGGAGGTGGTGATGGTTCTAAAAGAAGAGATGCTATTATCTTAACCTTCGAAGATGCGAAAATTTCAGTACTAGAGTTTGATGATTCGATTCATGAACTTCGCACTAGGTACATTGCATTTGTGTGCATTATTTTCGGTGTCTGGTTCAGTGTAATGTTGATTAAACCTTAGTTTGATTCCACATTGGACCGTAAGTGGCTAAACAGCCAGGTATTTTAGAGTTTGATGCTTGAAGCCAATTGAAACCTGAAGTTATATACTAGGGAAATGATAATGAAATATAAATGCCTTGAGAATTAAAGTGTGTTTTATGAATTTTGCAAACTATATAATCGATCTCTTGTAGCAGACTTCTGTACAGTAATTGGATGACTGACTTCAAGTAAGCTGGTTCCGTAATTTAGCGGCTGAAGTCTGTTAAAATCTGTAATCTGTAACATAATTTTAAGTTATTTCCATCTTTAATGTGATTGGATTCTAAATGTATATGAACACTCTTGGAATTTTATTCCTTTGTGTTTTCTATCATAATATGTTCAACTGTCTTTGCAAGATGATCTAAATTCATAATATTTTCCCCCTTCCAGCTCTATGCACTGCTTTGAGGGCCCAGAGTGGCTTCATTTGAGAAGAGGTAGAGAATCGTTTGCAAGAGGCCCATCAGTAAAGGTTGATCCTCAAGGCAGATGTGGAGGTGTTCTTGTTTTTGATTTGCAACTGATAATACTCAAAGCTGCTCAGGTCTCTTCTGTCTCCTTAACTTCTTTATTTGAATGGTGGACCTCCTGAAAACAATATATTACTAAGTTTTACTCTTTCCTGCTACATCAATTATAGGATATGAAGGATGAAGGAAACATTGTTGCATTAGCAATAATTGTAATTTTTGACCTGCCTTATAAAAAGCATATTCAACTTGGCATGTCATATTGAAACAATATGATATAAGAAGTTAGTTTTCATTGTTGTTTAATAAAAAGAGTAACCTTGTTGGCTTAGCAACAGTGTATGTATTTAAGCAGTAGATGCCTGTATTAGTAGCATGCTCAAGTATCTGTCTTGGTAATTGTGTTTCAAGGTCGTCAGTGGAAAGCAGTTCCCCTATTATTGACTTTGACGCTTTTGTTGTCAGGGTGGCTATGGTTTGGTTGGGGATGATGATGGGTTTGCATCTGGTGCTGCAGTTTCTGCTCGTGTCGAGTCATCTTACATTATTAGTCTACGAGACATGGACATGAAGCACGTAAAGGATTTTACATTTGTACATGGTTAGTTTGGTCATGCTACAATCTTTGAAGGGCCTAATGATTAATATGACTTTTGCAGACTAATCGTTTCTATTTATTTGTTACTTTTAAATTGTGGCACCAGATCTCTTCTTCACCGAAGAAAAGAAAAGAAGAGATCTTCTAGTAAAAAATTGAAGTTTGTATAGTGAGATTTTTATAACAAGATTATCTCGATCCTCAAATTTATGTTCAGCACAATTATTTAATGCCCTACAAAAATGTGATAGTTAATTGGTTATAAATACTCTTTGCTTATATTGAATTCATAAGTCAACAGAAAACAAATAGGTCACTTTTACATCATAAGCGCCCTTACATCTATCAAAAGCGTCACATAATAAGATTTTTATAGGTTACATTGAGCCCGTTCTGGTGATCCTTCATGAGCGGGAGCTTACTTGGGCTGGGCGTGTCGCATGGAAGCACCATACATGTATGATTTCCGCACTTAGTATCAGCACAACTTTGAAGCAGCATCCTCTGATATGGTCAGCTATTGTAAGTTCCATATAAAATAAGATCATCTGTAAATTATGGAATTGACATTTTTGACAAATTTCACAAATTTCTTATCTGTTGTATGTGATTAAAATTCTTGTAATCTATGATATTATTGTACAAATTATCAGCTGAACATGAAAGTATGAAGGATATCTTTCTTGAAAGTTGAAAGTCTTGCCTTTGTTTTCAAAACAAAGAATGTACATGGTTGGAAGTAGTGATATGGAAAGATATCCTTATATTCTCTCTGTTTTTTTTAATAAATAAATAAATTAATTATTATTTTTTTTTATAAAATTTCTTTGGTCAGAACCTTCCACATGATGCTTATAAGCTACTTGCTGTGCCATCTCCAATTGGTGGTGTCCTTGTCATCAGTGCAAATTCTATTCATTATCATAGCCAGGTAAGTTACTTTCTGTCGAGTGGAATGTTAATAGTTGAAGCATATTGTGAGGGCTTATCTCCTGTTTCATGCAGTCAGCTTCATGTGCATTGGCATTAAATAGCTATGCTGTTTCTGTTGATAGCAGGTCTCAACTCTCTCTCTCCCTTCTTTTCTTGGCTTGGCTTCATTCTTTCCAAAATCTTTTGCTCATGAGGCTTTTTCTCATATTCAATATTTTCTGCTTTATTCAGTCAAGAGATGCCAAGATCTAGTTTCACTGTGGAGTTGGATGCTGCCAATGCTAGTTGGTTGTCAAATGATGTCGTCTTGCTGTCTACAAAAACGGGGGAGCTCTTATTGCTTACCCTTGTTTATGATGGAAGGTCAGTACTCACATATACTTTATAATATGATTGTGTGCATAGTTCTCTTAGTTTTGTTTTGGTATGAAGAAGCACAGCTTGTTTACTTGTCTTTGCCACCACTGGGTGACTATGGTTACACAGTACAGAATTTTTTACGAGTCTCTTATATATATATATATATATATCTATATATATATATGAGTAATAAAGTAGGGTTTGAAGAGTGATTAATTTCTCTTAGTATCCTATAAATTGGAAATGGAACCTATTTCTTGACATACCAATTTTTTCCCTATTATTTATGATCTGGAGTAATGGCACAAGATGTTGGAATGTTGCATACCTTGTAGGATTCATGAGCGGCTTGAGTTTTCTCTTCCCTCATACATAGTATAAGGAAAGACATATGTGAATATATAACACACACAGAGACACACTTACATACACATGTTCTTCTTTATAAAATAGTTTACAGTGATCCTATTTTTATATGCAGGGTCGTGCACAGACTTGATATTTCAAAGTCTAAAGCTTCAGTACTGACATCGGTCAGTTCCATTTTGTTGTTGTCCTAATTTGCTTTTAGCTATCCCACTCTTACGTTATTTTGTTCCTTATATAATATAAAATTAATTATAGTTATGGTAAATCGGCTATTTCTTGTGTAGGGAATTGCAACAGTTGGACATTCGTTATTGTTTTTGGGCAGTCGGTTGGGGGATAGTTTACTTGTGCAGTTTACTAATGGAGTAGGGGGCTCGATGTTGTCAGCTTCTCTAAAGGACGAGGTTTGTGTTGATATCCTTAGGCTCTTTTCTGGAAAAAAAAAAAAAACTTAATAGTTATTCTTGTTTCAATCATCCTTTTGAAGTCTGCTTCTTATAAATGAAATTTGAATTTAGCTCCTTTGTTTGATATTCACTCATTTGTAGTATTTTTACCTGTACTTTTAATTGTTCTCTTCCTCCCTACTTACAAAAAAAAGTTTTTGAAGTGAAACTTTGGCGCCTCCTTTGTTCTCAGCAATGCTTGAATCTTCAAGTTATTAATCAATTTCATGTGAGCGAAATCTTTTGATTTTTTTTGTTTGATCTTTACTGATTGCAAACTTTTTTGATCTTTCATTAAGTTCTGTACTCAAATGGATAAAAAACATTCCTGATGCTGAATCAGCTCAGGTTATCAATCAATTTCATGTTAAGTGAAATCTAACCTTCAAGTTATTAATCAATATAAACTTTGAACTCTAAACTTTGTTGAATCTTCAAGTTATTAATCAATTTCATGTTGAGCGAAATCTTTTGATTTTTTTTTTGTTTGATCTTTACTGATTGCAAACGTTGTTGATCTTTCAATAAGTTCTGTACTCAAATGGATAAAAAAACATTCCTGATGCTTTAATGTTACAGGTAGGAGATATTGAAGGTGATGCCCCATCAGCTAAGCGGTTGCGAATGTCATCTTCTGATGCATTGCAAGACATGATTAGTGGTGAGGAGCTCTCTTTATATGGATCAGCTCAAAACAATGCAGAATCAGCTCAGGTTATTCACTTTTTGGAGAATGCATTTCCTGTTTATGCTTTTGTACCTGCGTGATTTATTCCATATGGGGAACTTTTAATCAAAAAACAGTGAGAGGATCTCTGTGTCAATGCAGAGCGAGATATTGTAAAACGGATAAGGGCATTTGAATATTAAATTGAATGCATATGTGCTTTCATGTTCTTTTTATTACATATTCAACAGTAAAATATGTTATGATTTGGTCTGCATAGTATGATTCATTGCTTATGTTAATATTTTTCTTTTCGCTTCATGCAGAGGTCTTTCTCATTTGCGGTCAGGGATTCTTTGGTTAATGTTGGTCCGTTGAAGGACTTCTCCTACGGGCTAAGGATAAATGCAGATGCAAATGCTACTGGAATCGCTAAACAGAGTAATTATGAACTGGTAATCTGATGAACTTACTCCCCTCTTGTTATCTACAAGTTTTCTTTGATATGAATAATTGGCTACATGCTTATGGTTTCGGTAGGCTCCTTCTGGAAATGAATACAGTGCCCACTTCTTTATTTCCTTAATCAGGCAACATTTAAGCCATTTGGAACTTATTTTTCTTTTCTATTATTTGAAAAAAAAAAATTACGTTATCAATGTTGGTATCGTTTTATAATTGTATCTTTAATTTCTTTTTGGCGATTATTATAGGTGTGCTGCTCAGGTCATGGAAAGAATGGTGCCCTCTGTGTTCTTCGTCAGTCAATTCGTCCAGAAATGATTACTGAGGTCAGTGGTAGTTTAGTTTGGTTTTACGCTTTGCTAGTTGCTACTTTAGTTAATATCCATTTCCTGTAAGAATTTATCAAATGATAATAACCAAACTCTTTCCACTTCCTCTTTTTTAATTTTTAATTTTTTTTTATTTAACAGGTTGCACTACCAGGTTGCAAGGGAATTTGGACTGTTTACCACAAGAATGCACGTGGTCATAATGCTGAGTCTTCTGATGATGAATATCATGCTTTTTTAATCATAAGTCTGGAGGCTCGGACAATGGTCAGTCATCTTCTTTTATATGTTATATTAAACCTGAGAGGTTATTTCTAGGTCGATAAAATTTTGTTGTGCAGCTGCATAATGAATCATTCAAATGTGCGACCTTTTCAAAATGATAATATGAGTCCTATGTATGTTTAAGAATGCTGTCTTTGGAGTTTGGTTGTTGGAGAGACCTTAGTAGATGTTGTATGAGTAGTATAGATGACCAAATTAATGAAGCACACCGACAGACTGCCCACCAGCTTATATCCCTAAATCAGCTACTTTAAACATTTGGAATCGTATGGTCTTTGGCTCTACACAGTTCTGTACATACTAGGAAGAGCTCAGTCTCAGCAGTGTTTGATATTTACAATTTCTTTCGGACTTTCATTCGAAGTAGTCTTTAACACCCGTTTACCAAATGTTGGATAGGTACTTGAAACAGCTGATCATCTGAGCGAAGTCACAGATAAAGTTGACTATTTTCTGCAAGGGAGAACAATTGCAGCAGGGAATTTGTTTGGAAGGTGAGTGATTAATTTCAGTTACCGTTCTTCAACTCTTTTATAGATGTATATCATCAGTGGGCTTATTCATTGTGTTTTGTGCATTTATCTTATGTTTCCTTTCTATTCCGATCTTCAACTTGTAAAGGACTAGGGTGGCTTCCATATTCATACTAATATTTTCTTCTTTTTAGGCGTCGAGTTGTGCAAATCTATGAAAGGGGTGCTCGAATTCTAGAAGGCTATTATATGACTCAGGACTTAAGCTTTGGTGCCTCCAACTCTGATTCAGGCTCTGGTTCTGAGAGTGCCACAGTGTTATCAGTTTCTATTGTTGATCCATATGTGTTGCTTAGAATGTCTGATGGTGGTATTCGACTTCTGGTTGGAGGTATCTTTAGTCAAGCACTCAAAGCTTATGATTATTTTGCGCAAAAGATTGAGTGCAGTCATGTCACTCTTATTTTTGGTTTCTCTGGTTGGCTTTGCTATGTATTTGAAGATTGCTTTGAATTCTCTCTTTTTACTTATTGCCGTGATACTTAAATATTCTAACAAAAAATGGAGCCTTAAGTAAATATTCCTTAATTCCTCATTATATAATCTTAATGGAGGAATCTCACATGCATTTGCATGTCTGATAATCAAAATTCTGTACTGCGTAGCTAAAAATTCTTATGCATGTTGGAAACAGTGTCATAGAATTCAATTTTTTTTTTGTTCTGTACTTATATTATGATATTTACATAATATCCAATTGAGTATTTATCAGGTATTCTTATATTTTGATCCTTTTAATGCGTTGCTTTCATTTTCCAAGAACTATATGGATAAACCAGGATCAGCTCGTGTTGATTTTCATTTGCAGATCCTTCTTCGTGCACTGTTTCTATAAGCATCCCAGCTGCCTTTGAGAGCTCAGAGAAAATAGTATCTGCCTGTACACTGTATTACGATGAAGGACCTGAGCCCTGGCTCCGGAAGACAAGTACTGATGCTTGGCTTTCTACAGGCATTGACGAGGCTATTGATGGTGTAATACATGACCAGGGTGACGTATATTGTGTCGCTTGTTATGAAAGCGGCTCCCTCGAAATATTTGACGTGCCAAATTTTAATTGTGTTTTCTCTGTGGAGAAATTTGTATCTGGAAAGCCACACCTAGTTGACACATTGATGGGAGACTCATTAATTGATTCTCAAAAGATGCTTGGTCAAAGCTTGGAAGAAGTGAGGAAAGAAAATGTACAGACTATGAGGGTTGTAGAGCTAACCATGCACAGATGGTCTGGACAACATAGTCGGCCATTCCTCTTTGGGATATTGAGTGATGGGATGATTTTTTGTTACCATGCTTACATCTATGAAAGTCCGGACACCAACAAAGCTGAAGATTCAGCCTCGTCACGAAACACTACAGCATCCAGACTTAGAAATTTGAGGTTTGTTCGTGTCCCCTTGGACACCTATGCTAGGAAGGACTCCTCAAATGGAACTTCATGTCAAAGGATTACTGTTTTCAATAACATTGCTGGTAACCAAGGATTATTTCTTTCTGGATCAAGGCCAGCATGGTTAATGGTTTTCAGAGAGCGGCTCCGTGTTCATCCACAGGTGAGAATCCACACATCTTTCTGAGATAGTATAGTACTTGATTATGCTGGATGGAGTTGGAGTTCTTCCCCCTCTAGCTGTGAATTTAACAGGGCTCATATGATAATTTTAAATACTGCATTTGAAGTTACGGGATTTGCGAAAGAAAGAGAGTTTAGAGTCTATGGATCAAACTAAATATAGTATTATTTAATTTTTTTTTACTCTTGACGTCGTGGTCCCAAGGGTTTTTTTTTTTTTTTTTTGAGTCTGGAGTTTCGATTGTCTACTGATGGAGTTTCTATGTTATTTCCTTTGGCAGCTTTGTGATGGTTCAATTGTTGCCTTCACTGTTCTTCACAATGTTAACTGTAATCATGGACTCATATATGTTACGTCACAGGTTTGTACACAGCATATTTCTGTTCTCTCAGAATTCTTCCTAAACTGGAATTGCACATGTTGGCTAATCCTATCTCTGCTTTCCAGGGTATTATGAAGATTTGCCAACTGCCATCTATTACAAGCTATGACAATTATTGGCCTGTACAAAAGGTGGGTACTTCATTAGGTCAATGTATAAGTCCATCAGTTGTTACGTACTGCCATCTGTTTAATTAGTTTTAATTATGCATTACACTTATGTATTTTCATGTTTTAATTAGATTCCGTTGAAAGGGACTCCTCACCAGGTCACGTACTTTGCCGAGAAGAATTTATACCCACTTATAGTTTCCGTACCTGTAAGTATATCTGCACCCCCTATTTTTCTTGTGCAATCGGAGTATTTCTCTCTCTCTCTCTCTCGTTCTGAAATCCTAATATCTGTCTAACATACACTTGAGTTAGTGCACTGAGACAGGCAAACACTATATATCCACAATTCACAGAGCCTGTTTGGTGTGCAATGCACACATCTGCACAAATCTTGTTAAATATCAATTTCTTTAATTGCGATCGGTTATTCTGTCTACATAAATGTTTTTAGCTCGACTCTGTTAGAAGTATTAACTTATGTTTATCGCTGCATATGGTTTTTTCTTCTTATTCATACACATGAGCCATTTTTGAGTAATACATGTGAATTACTGCTCTCCAGGTTCAGAAGCCACTGAATCAAGTTCTATTATCTTTGGTTGATCAAGAATTTGGCCATCAGGTTGAGAATCATAATTTGAGTCCTGAAGAACTACACCGGACTTATACTGTTGATGAATTTGAGGTTCGGATTATGGAGCCCGAAAAGTCTGGTGGCCCTTGGCAAACTAGGGCTACCATTCCAATGCAAACTTCTGAAAATGCTATTACCGTTCGCGTTGTTACACTGTTTGTAAGTTTGCTGGCTCCTGATGTGTCCTACGCTTAGCTTATGCTTTCTAATATCCTTTTGTTCCAGTGCCAAAAGTAAACTGGTGTCTGGACAGCCTCATTATCTCTATTCTATTATTTTCCTTTCCTCAAAATAAATCGCATGTACTTCACTGCAGAATACAACAACAAAAGAGAACGAAACACTTATAGCAATTGGGACGGCTTATGTTCAAGGGGAGGATGTTGCTGGTAGAGGACGGGTTCTTTTATTTTCAGCTGAGAATAATGTTGACAATCCTCAAAACTTGGTACTAGAACATTTAAAGCTTTATTCTCTTAACTCCATCTATTACTGTAAAAACTTTATAGGTAGCGTTTCCCTGTTTTGCTTCTCTGTTGAGTCTCAATTCTATGAGATAATTACAGTTATTTCTGATTTCAGGTTTCAGAGGTTTTCTCCAAGGAATTGAAAGGTGCCATATCTGCATTGGCCTCGCTTCAAGGCCATTTGTTAATAGCTTCTGGTCCTAAAATTATTTTACACAAATGGACTGGTAGTGATCTGACTGGTGTTGCGTTTTTTGACGTTCCACCTTTATACGTCGTGAGCTTGAATATTGTGAGTATACTTCCTTTACTCAACTTTCTCTTTTAACTGTTCCCTTACCAGTACTTGACCATGTAATTAACATTTGTTCTTGGATATGTTAAAGAAATGCCTGTTGAAAATTTGAAATATGTCAAAACTCTTATCAAAAGCCTCCTCAGTTATTTTCTTAATAATTTCTCATCTTAAAATGAAGGAATTGAAGAAAAAATAATTAAAAGTTTCTCAGATAAAATAAATGTAATTGTTATGGATATACAGGCACACTTTTCTATGTGTGCGCATGGTCATGTATCTCCATCTGTGTGCATAGTATAAATGAACTGAGCAGCAGGACCCTTGTTAATGGCTAAATTCATTGTTTTTCAGGTCAAGAATTTCATTCTCCTTGGTGACATACACAAAAGCATTTACTTTCTCAGTTGGAAGGAGCAGGGAGCTCAACTCAATTTATTGGCCAAGGATTTTGGTAACCTTGATTGTTTGGCAACAGAATTTTTGATTGATGGAAGTACTCTGAGCCTTGCAGTGGCAGATGCACAAAAGAACATTCAGGTCAGTGCCTTGTAGTTTCAGTTTTTATTCTTTTTAGGTGTCATCTTCTACTACTCACCCCATAAGAATACAGGTATGGTAGTATATTTATTGAAGAAAAAGAACAAAGGTTAATGAGATTATCGTACAAAAAAAAAGTAGTATATTTAGTATAAGTTTTCTTTTCCCCAATTTCTTTTATTTGTCAAATAAATCATGGGGAAGTTTTATGCAACATTAGTCTTGACTCAGATGATGCTTTTAGTGGATGGTTTACTCTTGAATGAATACGTTTATGTGCTAAAACAGATCCTTTACTATGCACCAAAGATATCTGAGAGTTGGAGGGGCCAGAAGCTTCTTACAAGGGCTGAATTCCATGTCGGTGCCCATGTGACCAAGTTCTTGCGGTTACAAATGCTTTCTACTTCACCTGATCGAACCGGAAAAAATCCAGGCTCTGATAAGACAAATCGCTATGCTTTATTATTTGGTACCCTGGATGGCAGCATTGGTTGTATTGCGCCTCTCGAGGAGCTGACATTTCGTAGATTACAGTCATTACAGAATAAGCTTGTTGATGCTGTTCCCCATGTTGCTGGTTTGAATCCAAGATCCTTCCGCCAGTTTCATTCGAATGGAAAAGCTCATCGCCCAGGACCTGATAGCATTGTTGACTGCGAGCTACTATTCGAGTAAGTTTTGACTTCTGAGTTCTCTGGCGCACATATGGTTGTTTTTCATGTCTTTCAACATTTAGAAGATCTTGTTAATGATGATGGATATCATTTGCTCTGCAGACATTTAATTAAGAGGCTTATATTAGTCAGTTAGTTGTTATACAAACACCATTAGTAGTATACTAGTATTTGATGCCATGATGATACTGCACACTAACAACCGGACTACAATTTCTATACTTCCAGTTATGAGATGCTTCCATTGGAGGAACAGCTTGAGATTGCTCAACAGATAGGGACAACTCGTCGTCAAATTCTTTCGAACTTGGACGACCTCTCTCTGGGAACGAGCTTCTTATGATTGTAGCAAATTTGTAGGAGCTTACTGGGTGAAACCCATTATACTTGTGTCCGTGGAAGCTTGCATTACACCCACTTTTTATGGTTGGTACTGAACACTGGTCACTAGTTCTAGATGAAGCCACTGACTGAACTGAGATCTTCTTGCTGACAATATTAGCTGGTGTTAGTCAGTTGTTTCGTTTCAAGGATAGATTTTCATACTCGTTAACTGTAGGCTGAGTTCAGTCCTCTGCTAATGTTCACCTGAAAAGACACCATGATCATATTGCCAGTAGTTTATCAAACTGCAGACGTTATAAGCACTTGCACTTGGATTTGTAGGGGAGAATGATATTTACCATTTATGTAAGTAGGCAGGTAATGGTAATGGTAACAGGAGGAAGAAGAAAAAAAGTAGGGGTGGCTTTATTGATGAGATTGAAGTTTTGTAATAGTACAGCTATTGCATTGTAAGTTGTCAGTTATGTGAAAATAGAGGAAATATTTAGACATATCTACTCAATTAAGGGCATATCCATTTTGTGACTTTTGTGCATTTCCTTCTGTTTTGTATTTTATCCTGGTTTTGGTTCAGTTGTTAGGATGGAACTATTAGTCGATTCTATATTCGATCTCATCTTAATGGATGATTCTATTAACATGATATGACATGCCTCTGGAGTATATGTTTGTGAGATAGTGAACTTGTAAAATGCTAGGCAGCGACGCTCACGATACCAAAGTGGCTACATCTATAGAAGCTAGCGTGGTTGAAGATATCCACATATACTTACAAGCTTGCAACGTGAATGAAGTTAAGAATTTTTGAAAAATAACCACAATCTCGTCACGAAAATTATATAGCACACAATTTTTGGTCGAATCTTATGTTCTCTAACCCAAGTCTTCCAACCTTCCCAGTCGTACATCCCACATGCAATGCCGCAATGTCAACAGTGAAATGTTGCCTAATTACATGCAGAGGACGGAGTGGGGATCCCGAAATGAATTGCCTAGAGACAGTCCATTGATTAGTATCATTTTAACAAGCACAAAAGGGAAAGATTAGCATCTGATGTGAGGAGGATCCTATGAGACTGAGTTCCATGATTTTTGTTTTTACTTTTTACTTGGGAATGGCAGACAGACGGTGTTACCGGAAGTTTTGTCGAACCCCAGAATAAGAGTTTCTCACACTAAAAGGGTGGGGGGTGCCCATCAAGTTGGGGTGTCCATCTCTGAGAGTCTGAGAAATGCTTAGCTCGATCGGCCATCATCTTCATGTAGTCCATGTATATGAAACATAGAATGATGATAACTCACGTGCACATATACCTCTTTTGGGCAAAGGGAATGAATAGAGAGATAGGGATAGATAAAGAGCACCTTAAGAAATTGGGGGATGTTTCTTCTTCTTCCTATTCTTGTATTATAGTATTGAACTATATGATCATGTGGTATGTTATGGGACCATTTGGTTCAAGAAATGTCGACCTAAAGTGTAACACAAGCCCTCGAATTGTGATGAATAAGAGGCCATGTAGTTTCCCCGCTCCTCACCCATGCGCAATGCTAACTCTCTCTTATCCCTCTTATCTTTGTTTCAATAATACAGTTTCTCTATTCATTCCTTCTCTAAGTACTGTACCGTCGTTTCAACTTTGGATTTTGGCCCTTGGAGGGAGCTTAATTAATTTCCAAAAGAGCTACTATGGAAGTGGGATCTTAGCTATGCACACTGAGTCACTTAGGTCCCCATCAACAAGTATCTTGGAAGGGAAAAAGGAGGAGATAAACACTATAAGTGTTTATGTGCTTATGACAATGACCATAGCTTTGAATTTCTGCTTGCATTCTGGGTCCGACTCCAGTCCAATTACTCATGGTGCGCCTCGTCTCCCAATCAAGCTCGGCCACCCCATGCTTAAGTGGTTCTAGGCACAAAACCAGTAAAATCACCATCAAAACTAGCTTTTCCTTTTCCTTTCTCTCTTCTCCTTGCTTCCCCGTTCAAACCGGCCGACGATCGACAATCCTCTTTTACCATGTCGTTTTGCTAATTACGTCGATCAGTTTCGGACGTCGTAGACTTCTAAAATGGGTGAAGACTTATCGACCCCTTTGGTGGCAACTACCATCAGTTCATCACTCGGTTTTGTGGATGATGGCATCAAATCCCATTAGTACATTATAAATAAGACTTTGAATTAATTAGTGCATATATCCATCCCACTTAGGTTAGTCTTGAGTCTTGACCAATTGAGTCCATGTCCTCCATCATTTCTTTTTGGGTGGTTTGCGTGGCAAGCGTTCGTGCTAGAAAAGCCAGCATGCTTAGCCGCACCTTGGAACTAGATTATTAGTCCGCATGATGCAACACACATGATCGATCATCCTATCAATTCTATACATACACACACTCCACTTTTCAGTTTCTAGTTGTTTAAGCTTCGTTTTGGCTCCCCGTAGAGAGTAACTAGAGTGTACTTGCTATCATCATCATCATCATCATCCTCTTCTCGCTGGTATTTGAATATCCTTGACCTAGCTGCTACTCATTTCACACATCAACACAAATAGAATCAAAGTCCTCTTGGTGCTACAAAGAATACCAAGAATATAATGATTCTCATGAAGTCCATGCGCGCGCTATCTAGACACTTCTACATATGATCACAAGGTCACATCAAAACCTATTTTCATATTGGATTGAAATTCCAATAATTTTTTCAAACCAAAGTTTGCGAATCGAGTCATATTAAATCATTTGTATCATTACGGCCTATAAATATTTGTGAGTCAACTTTTATCAATATTTGTTAACTATGTTGTCTAATGCAATGGTAGTTGTCTCTCTTCCTGTCCCTAAAACCTCAAGTTTACATGTTTTGGTTACTGTCATATAGAAAATCCAAGTACATTATAAACAAGAAGAGGGTAGCTACAGCCTACAAGTACAACGCATTTGAGTATTCTTAGCTATCTATAGCTACAATTAAAAGGCACATCGATCGATTCCCTTTAGTTTAAAATACAGAATTGATCGAAGTCAATGGACTGCAGTTTAAAACCACAAATTAAGTGCATATATAACTAAACTTTATGATCCATCGTATTAGATTGGCAACATGCCATAGTTTTCGGCTTAGTCGGTAGAGAATCTAAGATCTTCATTGAGGTCTCTGAAGAATCTGGAATGCTATATATATGTTAACTGGTTGGTCAAAACCTGCTGGATCCAATCCCTTTACACAATATTAATCTAATTCTCTTTCCGATCAATCATAATCTTACATAGGATTACACATTTGACTTGGACTCAATTGTATTCTAATTATTTATATCTTAGTGTTCTAATTTAGGATTACGATAGATAGAGCTTAGCAAACCCTAGCTAGCTAGGTTTAAGTACGTATAGTACAATTGTGCACCAAATCTAAATTTCACCAAGGGGCCATTCACGTTCTGCCAAGTGGCAAGTGTTCATCCTGCCATTGCCGCCATGCAAATTATAACCTAGAATATTAGACTGGTCTGGAAATGGGAGGCTTCCTTTTCCAACAATTCTTGAAAAGCTAGCTACTTACCAATTGCCGATCTTAACATTCATCACTGCAAATCCCGCTGCCTGTGGATTCTAGTAACGAACTAGACAAACGACAAAGAAATATGCTTTAATTATATATGACATATGTAATCCCTCAAAATTAACCAGTATATATACACGTTCTCCGGAGTCCAATGTCAATTTGATCATCTTAAAACTCCAACCCGCAAACAATAAGAATAGAAAGATTGAATGAGGATCGTGTTTAGAGATGTTTAGTGTGATCTAGTATGTATAATACAAAGAACAGCTTAATTCATTCTTGATTCTTCGATAGCTAGAAAAAAAAAACTATATGAATTCATGTGCATGCTGCTAGCACAACTTGGCAGACTTGGCTTGCTGCATGCCCTTATAATTTTCTATATGACAGGAACAAGAAGTAAATAATTTATAAAGCTAGCTTGCAAGCAGTGCATGCAGTAGTACTTAATTGAATGTGTTGGGAGCTAGAGAAAGGGAAGGGAGGGGGAGGCATGCGCTTTAATCAAGACATGGGGATGTAAGATAGGGTGAGAGTTGCCTATTCATTTTCCGACAAGTAAACACAAGAAATCGTCTTTGTTCTTCCATTGCTAGGCAAAAGCTTAAACCAATTTGCCAAAAGATAGTAAAAAAGTGATGACCTTTCCTTCGATCAAACCTTTGAACATTATGCAAATGAATATGAATATTATCATCGCGTATGTAAAACCCTTCTTCGTCCTCTCGCTCTCTTCCTATCTGTATTGAATCCACCAACCCAATAAGCTAGCTAAGCAACCATTAAGGAGTACCACACTTCCCGCTAACCATGTGATGGGGAATGAGTAACTCAGTGGGGAAACTTTTCTAGCTAATATTCTCATGCCATTAGGGATTGTCTATCTCCCACCTCCACCCAGAGACTTTCATTGTTATATGTCTTTCTGCTAGCTACTATATACCCATTATTGGATTAGCTACCGTTCATGATGCAACTGCGGCATCTCCACCACATGTATACCTCTCAAGCTAGTCAACTCTAGCTCTTCGTATGATGGAATATCTCACTCGGTTTATGGTTGAATCATAAGTCGAAGAGCTATTATAAGTTACGCATGCCAAGCTAGCTAGCTAGCTGATCTTTATAATGGAGAGTATACATGATTAATTAGGAGTAATTAAGAGTATCACTAGCATGATGAGAGTAGGGTTTAACACTATGGAATACATGTAATGAGCACATACGTTTTGGGTCAAACTCAATTTGAGAGTAGAACCCTACGTCATACAGTTAATTCTCAATCCATAATATTGATCGCAAATTAACAAATTGTTATATGTGACGGAAAGTACTATAATTGTGTTATACGAAGGCGGAAAGCAGAGACATAGAAAGTTGTAACTATAACAGAAGGCTTTCCATTTTACATTTCATTTTCTTTCAATTAGAATTTTTACTCTCATTACGTACCCCTCCTCCGGCTAAAGTACTTTACATCCTAACAAACAAATCACCCTGCGAGAAAAATTCAATTCTCCTCCCCTAATCAATCAAACCGAAAGACCAAAACAATGGGGAGGCCCTCCGGCCCCCTCATCCATATTTTTAAAAAACAAACAGCTAACATCTAAGAAAAAAGTGTTTTTACCCTCCAAACAAACCACAAAATAGCTTCAGATCCAATCAAACTCAGCGTTTGAGTCGCCAACCAGAGAAGACAAACCACTCCATAGCTTTCCCAAATCCTCACGCGCCACCACTGCATCTGGGTCAGAGATTTTTTTAGTGCAAAACACTCTCTTCGAGTCTGACTCTCTCTCTCTCTCTCTCTCTCTCTCTCTTGAGTTTCTTATTAGCTAGAGACCTATATGTAAAGCTCACAACACTCCACGAGCTTATTTGCATATTCACATCTCCATCTTCACCTTCTCCCTCCATTATTCCTCTATCCTCTGTCTCTCTGCAACTCACCACACTTCAATTATACTCCTCTCTTCTCCCTAACACCTATCATACCACTCACTCATATCATCACTGCTCCCTTCAACACATCTTGAATCTTCCTACACATGGCACTCGAAACTCTGCTCCTCAGGGTTAAGACCGCCATCTCTCACCGCTTTGACGCAGTACGTCACACCTCCTCAACGCCGCACCACACCACCGCAAAACCCTCACGTAAATCAACAAACGTCGGCGTTTTGGCTTTCGAGATCGCCGGACTTATGTCAAAGCTCCTCCACCTCTGGCAGAACTTATCCGACAAGAACATGATCCGTCTCCACAACGAGTTTATAAACCTCGAAGGAGTCCGCAAAATCGTCTCAAACGACGACGCTTTCCTCCTTGGCCTCGCCTGCGCTGAGCTCGTCGAGAATATTAGGTTTCTGGCCAAGTCCGTCGCTAGAATCAGCGACAAATGCAACGATGACAATCTCAGAAGCTTTGATCGTTTGTTTAACGAGTTCGCCAACTCGGGAAAGGACCCTTACAACTGGGTCATCAACTCGAAAGATATGGAAGCAAAGAACAACAAGAAGCTCGACAGGTACGTCAACCTCACGGCGCAGCTGTACAGAGAAATGGACGAGCTCTCGGCACTAGAAAGTTCATTGAGGAAGGCCTTTAGAAGCGAAGAGCACGACGCGTCGCTGAGCAAAGAGCAAAAGGTGTTGGATCTTCAGCAGAAGATAGTGTGGCAGAGACAGGAGATAAAGTATCTGAAAGACAGGTCTCTCTGGAACCGAAGCTTCGAGACTGTGACTTGGATTCTGGCCAGGTCTGTTTTCACTATTCTCGCAAGGACAAAGGTGGTGTTTGGCATAGGACAACCTTCTTCTTTGCCTCGCAGCCTCTCAGCTTCGGCCACTGTCCACCCTTCTGATCAAGGTACGGCGTGTCGTTTCGTTTCGGGCCCATTGGTAGGGGGCACAAAACCATTAGAAGATTTTGATCAAGAGAGTACTATTGTTAAAGATGATTATTGTTCGGGTAATGGATTCTTCGAGCCCAACTCGAAGCTGCTAAAGCCGCCACCAAGTACTCTAGGCGCGGCGGCTTTGGCGCTTCACTATGCGAATTTGATCATAGTCATGGAGAAGATGATCAAGTTTCCACAAATGGTTGGGGTTGATGCTAGGGATGATCTATACACGATGTTGCCGAGAAGTGTACGGTCGGCGTTACGAGCTCGGTTGAGAGGGGTAGGGTTCTCGGCGAGTGATCCGGTGCTTGCCGGAGAGTGGAGGGAAGCGTTGGGAAGGATCCTGGGGTGGTTGTCACCGCTGGCGCATAATATGATAAAGTGGCAAAGTGAGAGGAGCTTTGAGCAGCAAAACATGGTGCCTAAAACAAATGTGATGCTTTTGCAGACTTTGTTTTTTGCAAACAAGGACAAGACGGAAGCTGCCATAACCGAGCTTCTCGTGGGATTGAACTATATTTGCCGGTTTGAAAGGGAGATGACGGCAAAGGCATTGTTTCAGTGCAACAATTCCATTTAGTGGGTTGCTTCATTTGCAGAGTTCTAGCTAGACAATTAGGGAAGATAAACGTTTCTTCTTCTTCTTCTTCTTCTTCTTCTTTTTTTGGATTTCAGTTTTGATTTCTGAAATTTTATCATCATATTGTTGATTTCGAATTTGAACTGCGTTTCAGATCATTGAGAGGGTTTGTTTTGTATCCGACCCTTTTCTGTAAATCATAAATAAATAGATATAAATGTAAATGATTTGCTTCTTGAGACATTTGCCAAGAAAACCATCAGGGATTCTATTATAATTCATGCATGATCCTCTACTCGCTCATAAAGAATTAGTGCAAATCTTTGTAGATAATTAGTTTCTTGCCATGTAGCATATGTTTGTTTGGTTACAAGCAAATAAGCGAGAATCTTGTAGCAGTACTATCATATAGTTCTATCATTATTATGGGAAAGAGTATGAGTTCTTTTTCAATCTAATTTCCAATTTTTATTATTATAATAAGGTAGGTAATATGACCAGCATAATAGATGACAAATAAGAAAACGATAGAGCATATAAACATTAGTCTATCTGATCATTATGATTGGTATTAGTTTATCTATCATAAGCCGATCTATAAAAGTTATTAGTTGTTTATAATTCTTGAATAAACCAGCTCTATGTTCTTCATTATATTCTCTAGTCACTAATTTTCGGCTATATATTACTCTTACACATCTTGGCTAGCTAGCTCTTGCAAATGCCAATGGACACTTGAACAACTCAAGAAATGGGAATCAACTTAACCATCATTTAGATTCCCACTTAAACACCAGACTAATCTATTGCCAAAAAGAAAAAACATGCATCAGATTAATCTATTTCTGAATCTTAGCTTTATTGTGACATTTATATTTTGGTCATTATTTGTAATAACAAAAGGCACAATATATATATATATCATCTATCTGAAACTTCTTTCATGTGTTTTGGGGCCAGCAGAAACCATAGAATAGGTTGATGCAATTGATCAATCATGTAAATCCAGAATGTCCTTCATGACCGGCCATCACCTGGAGTATATATAAACTAACCACTCGCATGTGAACATGTGAGAAGCTGATCAGCCTGAGACCCTTGCCTTTCGGCCAGGCCTGTATAGCCCTGTAAGTCTCTACTAAAAACCAAACAGATAGACGAAAACAAACAAGAGTATCGTGAGGATTATAAACAGATAACAAGTATTTTGTTCCTGTTCAGTATAGTAATCCGGCCACTTGTTCTATTTTATAGCTTCAACAGCTTTTTCTCTCTGCACATTGTCTCATTTATCGTTTGTATGATCTGTAGTAGAGATTCTCTTCGGTGAACTAATTAGAACTATAATGTAATGGAATGCAACAAGCAGTGAATTGTGATCGACTAGAGTTTGGGTTGGAACTGATACAACTAAACGATTGTTGAAGTTTTAGCAATCGAAAATTAAAGGTTTAGGGTAAGTGGTGAGAATAAGTTGGGTTAGGAGGAATCGAATTAGTATAAGATGACCAACACTTTGTTAAAACCCATCGAAACTTTATGGTCGAACCAATTGAAATGAATTACAAGATTGAACAAAGACTTTCCAATTGAATTGAGCAAAACTAAAACTAAATGAGTTACAAAAGAATCTTCTAACTTAGGTATTATAAGACTGGACTCAAAATTTATCCTTGTCGGCGATGGATTTCATGTTATATCTATCCCCATCCTTGAGTATCTAAATCCTATGCTGTAATTTGTCAGCGATGCAAACTTGGTTAAGCTTGGCCAAAACTTCTTTTCCAGCCTTCTTGTAATTCACACTACATGAGTGGTCTTCCGGATATCTATGCTTCGAACAGAACACTCCACTACAGCGGCATTTTAACGATATCACTTCCGACGGAGTCAATTTCTTCTTGCAATTCTCACTCTGGCAACTAGCCTTTTTCTTTGTCACACCACTTGGCTGATCACTAGTCGCAGTTGACGATGACTCGCTTGCAGAAACAGCGACGTCTGGGGTTTTCTCCACAGAAACCACCGCGGCCGGCGCTGCAGTGGGCTTAGCAAGAGGCTCCTCTTCTTTCACACACTCCTTATAACACTTTGAGCACATGTTTCTGGTTTTCAGACCCCCAAAGAAACCACACCCTCTAGCACAGAGTGGAGGGGGACTGTTGGTGCTTGGTGACTCCATGATTCTCCTTCTGAATTGATTGTTCTTCTTCTTTGATCTTCGTTCGTAACTTTCAAGAGCACATATACAAAATTTCTTGGAGACCAGATGCGTGGGGTGTGTTCGATTATATAGGTGAGGGTCATTGTAGTGTGTTCGATTTGGATAAGGACGTAGTATTCATTATCCTGTAAGGAGTAGATTCTTAGTCCTAGCAAATTTAGGACTGCCGATATTAAAATTGATTTGAGAGGTTTAGTAAGTCAAATTTGAAAAGGAATTGCTAGTTGACTTTATTCCTATGCAAACAACTTAAATCCTACTACATTCAGGATTCTGTTTATCCCTTTCTAAAAGAAAAATCTTCACATACACAATTTAGGTGAAACGTTGTTCAAATGGATACTGTCAGTTTCCCCAAGATTCTAACCGAAAACCGGTATTTGCAGAGTGAGATTCTTCAACGACAAACTGGTATTAAACATTTCTTGTATTTTCGTGACCCATAACAACTTTGCCTCGAGTTTGCAGGCCTCGTTCACCTTCAAAGTTCTCGAACACAAAAAAGAGCGATACGCCTCTTGATCGATGAGTCTACGAGCAATATATACTGGCTGGTGAACCTCAGAATTACCAACTCCAATAACAGGTTGAACTATAAAGATCCGCACATCTTTAAGTTTTAGCAACTTGACCCAGATCCTTCATCGTTGGATTCCCTCAAACTCGAATTCAACAACCTTCCGCCGAACAATAGTGTAAATCCAATCATCAAAATGAGATAAACTGTACTGAAAATACATCAACAGAGAGCATTTGTGTATGTCTATGTCACCACGCAAGTAGAGCACACGACTGACAAGCCTTACAAAGCGATCAACAATATTTTCTTGATCATCCGAATCCGAATCCCAATAATCCCTTCTATCAGAGAAATCTAGACTAGGAACACGAGTCCACAAGTTTTTCCATCTTTGACACAACGAGTTTGTTCTCGTAGCATCTTTTGTGGGCATTAAACACAATATGCGAATCGAAGAAGTTGATCAGGCAATGCTATAGAAAAGATATATTGGCTGAATGATAAACTTTACTCATTCTGGAAGAATATATACAGATTCCTACAGCTAGCAGCCTTGTGGTTCCGCAACAAGCCAGGAAACCAAATAGGCAATACATCTAATATAATTACAACTGTATCAAAGATTGATACAGACTATCCTAATGAAATCAAATATGTACAACAGTTAATACATAATATTCTTGCATACCAAGACAGCTAAATTGAATCTAAGGGATTTACTTTCCAACACTCCCCCTCAAGTTGGAGAGTGAATATCCACAACTCCCAACTTGCTTATGAGCTGTTTTAATTTTTCTTTACCCAAAACCTTTGTAAACACATCTGCTAGCTGCTGTGAAGAAGTCACAAAACGAGTAACAACTTCACCTTTAACAATTTTGTCTCGAATAAAATGGCAATCCATTTCAATGTGTCTAGTCCTTTCATGAGACACCGGATTTTTTGTAATGTGCAACGCAGCTTGATTGTCACAATGTAAAATAGCAGGACTTGAAATAGGCATATGCAAATCTGCTAATAAATAACGAATCCAAGTAAGTTCACAACAAGTACCTGCCATTGCTCTGTATTCTGCTTCCGCACTTGATAAAGATACGGTCTTTTGTCTCTTGGTCCTCCATGAAATCAAAGAATCACCAAGAAACACACAATAACCAGTGGTGGATCGCCGCCCAATCAGAATCACAAAAAGCCTTTAGACTTGAGGAATTATTGGCATGAAGAAGTAAATCCTGACCTAGAGATGATTTCAAGTAACGAACAACTCGAAGGGCAGCAGTCATATGTTCTAAGCGAGGTTCATGCATAAACCTGCTTAAAATGTGAACAGAATACGTAATGTTAGGTCTGGTAATGGTCAAGTAAATCAACCTACCAACAAGACGACGATATGCAGTAGCATCTTTGAGTAATTCTCCTTTGTTTGAAAGCTTGGACTCCTCCATAGGAAAAACAACTGGCTTAGCACCCAAATAACCACTGTCTTTAATAATCTCCAAGGCATATTTGCGTTGGGAAATATAAATCCCTTTCTTGGAACGAGCTACTTCAATACCAAGAAAGAACTTGAGGTCACCAAGGTTCTTGATGCGAAAGCGAGTATGGAGAAATCGCTTCAGAGCATTAATTGCTTCCATGTTGTTCCCTGTTATTAGAATGTCATCCACATAGATTAACAAAACAGTGAGAGATGTACCATGCTTGCGGACAAACAAGGAGTAATCGGCTTTGGATTGAGAGAAGCCGGCAGCAAGAATGGCTTCTGTAAACTTGGAAAACCATTGACGAGAGGCCTGTTTCAGTCCGTATAATGACTTGTGGAGGCGACACACTAGATTCTCCCCCTGCCGCCGAAGACCAGGAGGAGGGGACATGTAAATTTCCTCCGATAAATCACCATTCAAGAAGGCATTGTTGACATCCAGTTGCTGTAATGGCCAATTCAGACTAGTAGCAATAGCAAGGATAAAACGAACAGTTATCAACTTGGCAGTAGGAGAAAATGTGTCATCATAGTCAATACCAGCAGTCTGAGTGAAGCCCCGGGCAACAAGGCGAGCCTTATAGCGCTCGACAGAACCATCAGCCTTTCTCTTGACACGATATACCCATTTATCAAACTCCAAGTGTGATTATCAATAAGGGCATGAAGCTCAGAATTCATAGCTTCTTGCCATCGAGGATCAGCTGCGGCAATTTCATAAGAAGATTGTTCCTCATCGCGACTAACATTAGCCACATAACTCAGATATGCAAGGGAATATCGATCATAAGAGAGGTAGTGACAGAGAGGGTATCGTGTACCTGGTGTCGGAGAGGACGAGGCCGAGGACAACTAATGTGGAGGCAGAATCACCTGCGAGCATACGTAGTCCTTGAGGCGAACGCTGGCTTCACGAGTGCGTTGAGATCGACGAAGTGGTTCGGCGGGGATGATTGGTAAAGGATCCGGGAGAACATCATCAACCGGAGGCTGTTCTGGAGGAATTTCAGGGGGAAGAATTGCAGGCAGAGCAGAAGTAAGAAGTGGATCGGAAGCAGAAGAAGATGGGTCGGTCGACGTAGATGGAGAAGCGTCAGTCGACGCAGGTGGAGCGAATGAAGATGACACCGACGCGGGGACAGGAGGCCGCTAGACGTAAGTCTTCCAGGCCGATGGTGCCGGCGACATAGTGGGTGCAGAAGAGGGGATGGGCGCCGGAGAAGACGACGGAGGGGAAGGAGAAGATGACGGAGGTGAAGGGGAAGACGACGTCAACTGCGTCGCTGGTAATTTTCTACTGGAGAAAGGGTCGTGGTTGATAGGTAAGGGAATTGGTTTTGCTGTTGGGCCTAGGTCGGCTGGGCTTGGGTCTGGGAGGTGATGGAATTTGTCCTCCAGAAAGATTACATCTCTGTTAGTAAAAATTTTACCGGTACCAATATCATAGAGTTTGTAGGTTTTCTGTCCCTCGGGATAACCCAAAAAAATGCATTTTGTTGCACGAGGAGAAAATTTTGAGGATGGATTGGGAATTGTAGCGAAAGCGATGCAGCCAAATACTCGCATTCGAGAATAATCAGGAAGTTTAGTATAAAGAACTTCGAAAGGTGTTTTCTTGTGAAGCAACAAAGTGGGGAGTCTATTGATTATATAAACAGCTGTGAGGACACATTCTCCCCAAAATTTAATAGGTAGATGTGCTTGAAAACGAAGGGCACGAGCTGTTTCAAGTATATGTCTATGTTTTCACTCAACAACACCGTTTTGTTGTGGCGTATAAACACATGAACGTTGAAAAAGAACACCTTCGTCAAGAAAGAAATTTTGTAAAGAGAGAAATTCAGCCCCATTATCCGAACGAAGGTGTTGAACTTTTGTGTTAAATTGAGTAGCGACATAATTAAAAAAACGACGAAGGAGAGGTTGTGTTTCACTCTTATGTCGCATCAAGAAAACCCATGTAAATCGGGAAAAATCATCCACAATAGTTAAAAAATAATGAGCACCAGAAATAGAAAGAGTTTTATAACGACCCCATATATCACAATGAATAAGAGAAAATATTCTTGAAGTTGAAATTGAACTGGAAGAGAAAAGTTGACGAGTTTGTTTCGCCAACGGACATACTTCACACTTATGACTAGAATCAAAAACACAATGGAGAGATTTATTAGCTAAAAATTGTAAATTGGCAGATGAAAGGTGGCCAAGACGTCGATGCCAAAGATCAGAGGATATTTGGCAAGCGAAGTGAGATGAAGGAGCAGTCGAAGCCAATGCGACCAAATAGTAAAGGTTACCACGTCGCTTACCCACACAAATGCACTGATCCTATCAATGGAAGACATTTCTACAACTCCGGATTACCTCTAAGCCCAAATATTGTTTTCTGAGCAATACAAATCGAAAAGCAAAGCCTTACTACAAAAACACAAGAAGCCATTCAATTACATGCAACCATTTATGCTGTGTTAGCACTAGGAACAGATCAAACTAAACAAACATAAGCATTACCGTGGCCGGCCAACTTTGTTCTGAGCTGGATTAGAGGACAAAGATCAATGTTTGGTGTAGTTACGATTCTTGATGGCGTCAGCTGCGAGCTTCGATCGTCTGTAGGTCGCCGGCGTTCAGAACAAGATTAGAGAAGGTGAGGAGGATAGTCAAGTGTGTAGAGTTTTGGTTTTTATCGTACAAAATGGTTTTGGGCCCCCGGCCCGTACCCGTCTGGTACAAAGGGTCTCCTAAACCTCCTCTCTTCAGCCCAGAAATTTTATCCCAAACATCATAACCTGTTATAGTTGTAAAACCTAGTAGAACCAAATGAAGGCAGTAGAAAGAAATCAAAATCAATTATTGCTTGCGAACGTAAAGAATGAAAAAAAAACAAAATAAAAAAGAATTGGTACCTAGTTCTGCATGAGCTTGAAGCGGTTGATGAATGAAGATCAAGTTTGTGTATGATGCTTGCTAGCTATAATGTCACGAATAATTTGCTTGTACACGAAAAATGTTTGCATTTTATACATGACCTGCCTATTTTTATACTTTGGACGAATGGGAAGAAAGAAAACAATTGTCCATTTTAGTCACTAAATTTCAACGATTCACGACAAACTCAGCTTGATGTGTGTAGTAAAAAAATCTATATTAATTAGGATATTGGTGAAAATTAAAATAACATAATGAAATTCATTTCAATTACAAACAATCTGTAGTCATTCTATATCATAAAATTAAACGAAATTGTCTACCACTTAGTGTCTTGAATAAATTGACTTGATATAATTTGACCTCAAAATGACCTAAACTTGGTTTAGTTTGTCATGTAGGAGAAATATAATGTTTAGATTTCGCATTTAGGAAAATAGAACTTCAGTTTTCAGCATACTTGTGCTCAGTTTGTAAAGGTTTATGAGTTCAAAAGTTTCTAGCATACTTGAGCTTAATTAGTTTGTAGAGGTTAGTGAGTTCATATTTAATCAATAGATAATTTCATTTATATATGAGATGGAGTCAGTTTCCATTTGACTGCTTAAGAAATACGACCCACTATTGCATCGGTTACAAAAGTTGAATCAACTCTAACTTGGTAGCAAATCTAGTGAACAAATCCACAAGAACTTATGGGAGTTGGTAGTTTGTCTCTTAGTTGCTGTGCAGGACCCTGATGGTTGACACAAGATTTCACCTTACATATGAAACTACACAACTGCAGGAACGAGGAACAAGAGCAGGTGTGCCTAATCTACTCGATTAGGCGAAAGATGTTACAGTCAGCATAGAACAAATGAGTCCAAAATTTCTAACCCACCCACATATTCACAATATAAAAGTAGACATTGCAAAACCAAAGAACCAAGTGAACGTTGCATCTGACAGTAGAGAAGCTAGTAATGGCAACCTTCAACAAGAAGCAGGTAAGAGAACCACCTTCAGTGCCATTTCTTTGGGAAGAAAGGCCAGGAATAGCTAAAAAAGACTGGAAACCAACGGTTTCTTCAAACGGCGCCGCTCCAACCCCTCCAGTCAAGCTCATTGCCTCGGTCCCATTCATATGGGAAGAAAAGCCGGGAAGTCCACTACCTTATTTTATGGAATCTTCATCAGAATCGGCAACGCCTGAACCCATGCTGCTCATCACTTACCCATCACCTCCAATATGGTCCCAACACAAAGATCTCGGCGGAGAAGATTACGGTGATGGCAGTAATGAAAATCATGATGGTGAAGATGAAGTACAAAGTCTGTTCAAGCTGGACATGGAAGCATTCGATTTTGAAACAGAAGATTCATTTAGCTCGGCTCCTTCTCTGCTAGCAAACTGTCTTGTTTCATCATTGGCAATTTCCAATGCTGTTCCAGCGCCAGAAGATAATAGTGATCTGACAGAGACGGACACACCTTCATCACCATTGTCGGAAGCAGGCAGCAGTACAAGCAGTTATGCAACTGGAGCTTCAAGCCTGGTGGGTGGTGCTTTTTTGGAGTGCCTTTTTCCACTGCTTCCCTCCAAAGCTGGATTTCTTGAAAAGGTAGGCCAATCAGACAACCGCACACTAACTCCACAAGGATCAAAGACCAAATACTTTGATCGTGAAAATAATGGTAGCATCATTCTGAGGCCAAGAACACTTGGAGAGCTGATACTGATGAGCCGAAAGAGTAGTTACAGGAGGAAAGCTGTTCAAATGAGGAAACAGAATCTATCAAAGGTAAACTCCATCCTTGCATCTACTTTCAGCTTCTTTGTTTCCTCAGCATGTATTTACTTGCCAAGCTACTACAGCATATATCTGAACTGTGCATAAACACCATTGACTAGCCTAAATGACTTATGCAGGAACTCATTATGAAGAATGCTCTCGGATGCTGCATCTTCGGAACTGGCAGCAAAATGATAGAAGGATTGCATAGCAAGAGGAAGAACTTACTTAGACTTCTGATGTGAAGTAACAGTGCTGCTTAAAGATTAAACAACTTGCACCCACAATCATCGTGTATTAGGTCCCTTTTGGCTTGAGTAAAAAGATGGATTCAAGAGCTAAGCCCACTATGTACTATATTTCAAATTATGTGAATACATAAAGAAAACTATGCTTCAATTTCTATTTAACTTCAACATCAAATCTCTAAGTATCCATCCACAGCATCCACCACTTGAGGCTATCAGCTAAGCAACACCATAAAACAAAGAGCATCACTACAGAACCTGAAATTTCAACAAGAAGATTTAATAGTTTCAGTAACTTTTCGGATTCGGTCTATAACTACTGGAACGTCCTCAGGCATCAAGTTTGTAAAACAACATCTGAACCATCCTGGTTCTATGCAGTGGCAGGCTGACCCAGGAGTCACGTTGATCTTGGCAATGTTCAGCAGGTTATCCCATAATTCGAGTTCCCCTTTCTCACCATAAGAAGGAATTAACCCACTCATATCAGCCCAACAGTATAGACCAGCACTGCTCTTTGCACACTTGATTCCTAATTGTTGCAAACCATCCACAAATAAATCGTACATATGTTGTATCCTCCTTTTGTTGATGTCTAGGTATTCCTGAATGAATCCAGAATCCAAAAGCATCGAAATAATAAGGCGCTGCGTCGGAGCAGAAATGGGAGAAAATCTTGTTAACCTTTTAGCAGCAGCAAGAACGCTATCATTATACGAGTGTATAACCCCAATCCTAAAGCCCGGAATGGATAGGTCTTTTGATAACCCATATATTATGTGAACTCTGTTCTTCTCAAAATCTTCTGTTTCAACAATTTCTGCCATGCTGACAAACTCCTCACTTCCATGCATCGACCCAGCAAATATCTCATCTGAGATAATATGGATGTTCTTATCTTGGGCAAAGTCTAAAAGACTGCACAGTGTTTCCCTTGAGACTACATTGCCAACAGGATTCGAAGGGTTAGAAATTAGAATTCCCTGTACTTTCACCCCTCGTTTTCTAGCCTGACTGTATGCTTGTTCAAGAACGGTTATATTTAAGGTGAAGTTGTCAGTGCTGCGACAGTGAACAGGAATAAGCTCCACACCTGCTCGCCATCTCACATCCCTGTCAAAACTGCACATCGGTTTGCAAAATTAACAACAATACAAGATTTCTGTAAGTGATCATTAAATTGGTATTGACTTTTACATAGAATAGAAGCACAAGTGTTATCACTATGAAGTTGAACTGTGAGAAATGCAAATCTTACCCTGGATAATATGGTGTAGGAACAAGAAATGCATTTCCATGGTCTGCTAAGCAGAAACTCAATATCTCAACTGCCGCGGTTGCACCAGCTGTTAACACTATTTGCGACGGATCAAATGGCACTGATCTTTGCATCACCTGGGACATGAAATTTGCCATAGCCTGCACACACCACAATAATCAACCCCATCAGAAACTCGACACTAGCAACAAGTCTCCCGAAATACAATAATCATCTCTGAAGTTTAGTGCTTGGTGAGTCGACACAATATCATTCATAATCAACTATTGTTACTTAGCTTCAATTACAGGTAGGTCACAGATTTCAGGTTTCACTCTCAACACAATGTCGCATCATAACATTACAAAGTAGCATATGAACCAAGCAATGTATCACAAATTTGAGACAGCTAAGCATTCATCATACCACTTTCAGCTCAGTAAATCCATCAAACGGTTGATAAGCCGCAATGCCAGCAATGCTCAAACCACCACCGTCGGTTCCCAAAATCGATTCCGTCCAATTCTCCCACATCCATTTCTCGATCAAATCAAAACACAGCTGCAACCACAAAAATCATAAATCTTCAGTAAAAAAAAAATTAACCAAATTTATAATAAAAGCTTCATACTTTGAAAAATTACTGACCCTATTTTCAGACAAACCGAGCTGAATGGTGCCATTCGGATTATCCACACTATGATACGGGTCCTCGAGAACCCTATCGAGCCCGATATAATACGGCGACTCGTTGGGCCTGGCAATCGGGTCGGCCCGGGAGGAGAGGCGGACCCGGCCGATGGATCCGCGGCCGGACAAGCTGGAGCGGGAGGAGGAGCGGTGGAGCTCGGGGAGGTTGGAGGAGGGAGAAGGCGGGTCCGGGTCGGGTCGGGTGGGGCGGTGGCGTTTGAGGTAGAGCTGGAGGAAGTAGAAGAGAGCGCAGGGGATGAGAGAGCCGAGGAGGAGGCCTCCTCGTCCTTGGACAACGCCTTGGAGAGGAACGATCAGTCTCATGCCGGTGGTCGCCGCGGCGGGCTTTTGGTCTTCGTCATCGGCGGAGGAGTTAGTGTCGGATTTTCGGGTTCGGGTCATGGGTTTGGGGAGTGTGTGGCGTCGCCGTAGGAGTTGGTTATGAGAGAGTGAGAGTGGTTGAGTTGAGGGAGGGAAGATTTGCTGCCTCCAGAAAAGATTTTGGGCTCTTTCAAGTCTTTTAGGCCCAACATTCTCAGCCCAAAGCTCGATTCCTTTAATGCTTTCCTCAAGTAATATAATCTCCCAACATGCTTAGGAATATGCTGCATTGCATTGAGAAATAAAGTACTTGGGGAGTTCATCTATGGGTTAGGTCAGTGAAGGTAGCCCTATGCAACCTCCTCCTATATCATGTTAGCCACAATCAGACTTGCCTTACGCAGCAAATAGATGGTGCCAAAGTACAGGATATGTGGTAATGTGGTCGATAATGATATGTAGCTTAGAGATAGGATACTAATCACTTATGAGCTTTTTTTTTCTTTTTTTAAATTAAAAAAAAAAGGATTATTTACTAATGGAGTCTCATCGTTGTTTGAGACGGTCAAGGTTCCTCTAAGCTTCCACATAGTTGTATATATTGGCTAAAAATATTTCATTTTTTATATCACAGAAGAAGTTGTTGGCACCTCTAAATGAAGTAAACTATATCAATAGACTCTCCAATTCTTGTATTCTAAATTCGCCATTGTTTACTAATTATGAGTTGAGACTTGGGACTACAACTTTATCCAGTCAAATACAACTTAGTTGGTGTTTTGGCAAATCACAATACAACTATAGTTGGATTTGTTATGGACTGAGAGAATTTATCAAACAAAGTATATATGTTATTTGATTGTAATGACACTTCATATTATTTAAATTGTGTGGTGTTCGGCTGAAATGGTATGTATAAAATTTACAACTAATAATCGGTATCCATCGTACAACAATCAAAAAACACAATACCAATTGGCTATTGCTGCGCTGGATAATTAAAATAACAAAAAGAAACAAGTTTATACAAGGAATATGGAAATTAATTCCTTGGCTACTAAAGGTAACTAAGTTACTAATTTCTAACAAAATAACATTAAAATGGTAACTCAGTAACTAATAGAATTAATTTTCTAGAGGTTTTGGCGCGTAGCTGGCACTGCCTTGACCCCTTCAGTTCAAAAATATTTGGACCCTTTCTCAAACTTGGGAACTAATAACACCCTAGCTCGTTCTCCTCCTCCTCCCTTCTTCTGTCTTCGATTCGTCTCTTTCCTTTCTTTGCTTCCCTAAACCAGCTCCGACATTTTCGCCACAAAAAATTCAAACAAAAGGTTTCACAAAAATCCCAATTAGGGTTTTTCCCATATCATTTCTACGTAGCATCAACTTTCTCTATCTATCTATCTATTTATCTGATTTCCCGAGAAACTTTTCTTTTGAAGCTCGCAGAAGGCATAAATCCTAGTCTCATAAATGTTGTTGGTATTTGATAGCCAATGGTTTCGTGTCCGATTTGATGGAGGGAAAGTTTTAATGTTCTCTTTATCGCAAGGAATATAGGGTGACGACCTTTTGCAATGTCAAAAGAAAATTGATTTTGACATTGCAAATCTTTTGTTACTTTGCCGGAGACGGTGTTCGGAGGGATACCAGAACCGTAGACACATAGAAAGAGAGAAATGGACGATGAAGAAATGGTGGAGTTTTCTATGGAGGCTTTTGAGGTTGAAGAGATTGACATGGATTATGAGTTTGACGCGCCTAAGTTCTATGATTTTACGAGGCTTGAAACCGATTGGGAAGCTGAAGAAGCCGAGGATTGGTTTGGATGCGTCGGAAGTTATCCTTCATCTCGTAAGCAATTTTACAGAGCTTGTTTAATATTTGAACACATTTCTGGAAATGGATTTGCATGATTTTGATGCATGTTTTGAATTATTAAATGTTGTTAAATTGTGGCAAAGCTTGGTAATTTAGAAACTTGTTTGTTGGTTCTTTTGTTTATTAGTGTAGGTTTAAAGTTTGAACTGTATAGAACTCTAAAACCCAGTTCTGGTGCTTCTGAATCTAGGGTGGTAAGAATTAATGTTACTTGTAATGATATACAAAGTAAGGCACTAATAGTTTCTATGTGATTTAATGTGTCAGCTTTTATCTTGAGAGTGTTGAATTGGCACAAAGGCATTTCTCTTGAGGAAACAGCAAACACCCCTGAGGAATCCAAAGATGTCGAATATGTTGGATATGTTAGCAACGAGTCGACTAGCATGGAAGCTGAGTGTTCTTCAATAGAAGATGATAGTAACAGAGGTACATTATATTAACATTACCGATATTAACTACTAATCAAATACAGCATTACAGATTGATACAAGTAATACATCACTTTTAACCTCTGCAAAGATATATCTTGGATTTGAATCTGTTGGCTTTGATATCCTTTGTTCTTGTTTCTTTGATTCATCATTTTCTTACATAAGAAGCTCAAGTTCTCATATTTCTAACAGGAGTAAAATGCTCCAACAAAATGGATCAAGATACTCCAAAAGCTAAAATCAAGTCCTCAGTCAAGTCACCTTCCCTATCAAGAAGTTCAACTTTAATGAAACCCACAGCGAGTCAATTAGCTAAGCAAAACCCGCGTCGTCATGAAGTTCGACAACCTCATTCCAGTAGGTCATTGAGGAGGTGCTGATCTTTTTCTCTACTGCAACTTCTTTCCCAGACACATGTAAAATACTGTAACTTGAAATTCAACGATGGTTTATATGTGGTATATCCTTCATTCTTATTGTTGGTGTTTCTCTTTCTTCCATTTTCAATTCTTAATTCCATAGGGATGAGAAGAAGCTAGGGAAAGCCACGGAGAATTCACTAAGTTCTCCATTATTCGATAGTGTAGCAACTAAAAGACAGAAGCTGGAGGCTGGCTATTTGCGCAAGGTACAACTTCTGCAACTTACTGGCTCATATCATACTTGGAATATGAATTTTTCAAGTGTTGTCTATAATTTCGTGTGAAACAGGTTTCTCAACTTAAGCATCAACCTCTTTGGTTACACAAATCGCAGAAAAAGGTAATTTACCTACTGCAGTAAGTCATAGCTCATCAACTGTTTTTCATTTCAATCATAATCCTTTCTGGTTCAACAATAATTTCAACACTCATATTGTCACTCCAAATAGTCGTTATTAACGTTATATATATGTCGTCATGTTGACAATTATTAGTGGTTTTGTGCAGGTTGGAGCTGCTGTAACGACACCAAATAGTAAAACTAAAGTCACCATTCCTAGAGAACCAAACTTGGAAACAGCACAAAGGGCACAAAGACGTAGGTACATTCCCTGCCTGCTGAATTTTGGTAAAATGTAGTTCACTATAGATGTTCGATTTGGTACATGAAAGTCTGATGCGAAAAAAAAAATATGCAATCTGGTTTTCAGGTTCAAGACTAATGCGAAAGATGGAGAACAACCGAAAGTAAGTGTTTATTCCCTTAACGGTCCTTTAGCAGAAATGTTTGTGCTTTAAGTTAATACTGATACGCAGAATTGTTATTTAGTTTCTATAGAAAGAAAATGAAAATTTTCATTAAAACTTGTATGCTTATATGATCCCTTCACTCACTGATATTGGCTTTTGCAGATTTTCAAGGAGCCTCCATGGACCCTCTCTAAGAAGAGCACGCCACAAGCAAAAGGGTTTCAAGTAATCAGAGAACCTTTTATTCTATTTCCGACTGCAATATAACCGCCTCATAATAGCCATAAAACTGTTATATTTCATTGTTATCAGGTGTTTCATTTTAGGACATCACAAAGAGCTAAGCACAGCACAGTGAATAATGTAATCCTCCAAATATTGTTCCTTCCTTCACAAGTATGTACAACTTTCTTTTTCTACTCACATGACCCACTAGTCTTGTCATTTCAGGTGACAAATACACCTATTTCTAGTTGTTTATCACCATCTGAAGCTACAGAGATTAAAGGGTAATTATTTATAAGCCAAACTAATAAATTGTATGGATCATATCTTGTGTCAATTCTATGTAATAATGTTATTACTTCTTCACAGACCAAACTCTGCCTTTCCCAAAAGTGATAAATGCAGAGGACTCTCTCTTAAAAAGAAGGTAATATCAGTCTATGCACTTATGCAGCTTTGTGTTAATCTTGCTCTGCAACCATTAAACCATGTTGTGCCTGATGCAGACATTGTCAAGTAAAGAAGGAACTAGTGCTGTACCAAATATCAAACAAGAAAGCAGATTGCCAAGTCCAAGGGTATCAGTTACTTCTTCTTCTTCTTTATTTCTTGTACTGATCTTTGTTCTTGGTTGTGTTTATTATTAGTTATAGTCTTAATATCATGCTTTAACTTGTGGAACCCCTAGGAATTAAAGTTTCCAACTGACAAGAGGTTTATGAAGGAGCCACCAACAGATTTATTCAGCAAGGTATTACTTACTATCTGAGCTACATTTTGGAAAGAACAATTGTGAATGCTAATAAATAGGTTGCTCACAGTTGCACCTAAAAATGAATTCACTGATCAATTGATTCAATTCATGAGTTTTGGTATCTGTTTCAGCTGTCACTTGCACCTGAAGCCCATCACAGTTCAAAACCTGAGCTTAAAACTGCCTATGCCTGCTAAGGTTAGAACATGTTCCATGGAGCTCAGAAGCTTTGTGCAATTGTGCTTATATGAATTAAGGTCACAAATTTGTTCAGGGAAATCAGACTGGTTGGAAAGTGATGGGAGGATCAATGAAAGATAAACAGCTACATCAGCAGAGAGATCCAATCTGAATGTTAGCATTGCATGATTTGAAGTTGGTTAGTTCATGTGGTGCAGTTACATTGTGCTGGACCCCCAGTCTTGTAGGCATGTACATAGAAGTCTACAAATTTGGGAGGAAAAAAAAAAGGAACACAATTGCAATGCACATTTCTCTCGGCAGTCTTCAACTTTTGATTATCGTTATTCACTTTTGCCCAACCTCGGCTCGATCGTCCGATTTGAGACCAAAAAAAGAATTTAGTTTTTCTTTCTCATGTTTAGTATGAAGTAAACAATGCGGATTAGACATAAATATGAGTATTCATTTCTACGTTTCGATCGAAATCTTAAGCAAATCTTAACTAGAACAACACAGCATAAATGCCATGATTGAAGGAAATAACCTTCAACCTTTGTGGATCAACTCCCATAGAATAACCCTCTAACATTTTCTACGTTTTGGCCTAAAAAGGCTGACAAGAAGTGCTTCTTGGCCACAAGTGCTTTTCTGTACCAAACAACTCTAACCAGTTCAATTTTCTCAAGTTCTGCTTGAATACATTCAATGGCGTAGGCCTCAAATCTGAATAGTGAAATGAAATGATGAAATGGACAAGCGAAAGGTGCATACATTTATTTGATGTTTACTCTCAGTTCACAATGAATGCCCTCTGAGCAAATCATAATTTCTCGTGAACCTGTTAAAAGCCTGGGGACACTCAACCAAATCTATTTTTCTCGGGCAAACCAAACTCCAAATCTTTGTGGATGTTTTTTTTTGGCATTTGATTCAAATAAACAAAACCATGTGGTATGAGAAAAACACAGAAGCCTGACACCAGGGGTTTTTCATCTTTTCCCATGAGCTAGTAGTATTTTAACAAAATATATCATCCTTACATAGAAACTACCACCTTTCAGATTTGCTCGTCATCCTTACAAAAGTAAACTGTTCACTTTCAACCTCCCAAAAGCTGTGACCCATATATTTACCTACTACCCAGTAAACGCAGACAGTTTTTACCCCATCTGAAACAAAACTTGGGGATCTCTACCCTATTCTGAAGCTTTTAACAGTTTGCAAAACACAACCAGACTGTAAAACTTAAAGGGTGTTCTTGGATATAACCTCGCCAAACCGAAGAAACCATTGAGCACCAGATGAATGATTTTCATGCTGCACTGGCCTCCGTGGCTGCTGCTGCTGCTGTTGTTCCTTGTCAACTGCAAACTTAGCATAGTCAATACCCTTTGAAAGATGCTTCTTTGAGTGATGTAGAGGTAGGAGGGAGTCCAAGACCCTTGCCACTTCATGCATTGTTGGCCTCTCAGTGGGGTTTCGCTTGGTGCACAGCAGGGCGAGTTGAAACATTTTCTTGACATGAGTTATATCCATGCAAGTAACAGATACCTCAGGGTCAACAGTCTCCATTACAGTATTGTTATCCGCCTTGGACAATATCTGAGAAGAAGAATCCTTGTGTTAGAGGTAGGGTAAAAAAAAAAAAACAAAAAAAAAAAAAACAAATAAAGCAGTACCTAACTAAGAGTCATTCACCATTTAAATCTCTACTAGGATGATTAGAAAAGTTCTAACCTTCCATCCTTGGTTACAAAGCTTAAAAACCAACTTAGAGTGTAGAGACTTGAGATACTTTAGAAAGCTTACCAGTTGATGCAAGTTAGACTCCTTGTCCACAGCCTTTTTCCCAGTCAGTAGCTCAAGAAGCACAATGCCAAAGCTATACACATCAGATTTTTCATTGAGCCGAGAAGTCCTAGCATATTCTGGATCAATGTAACCAATTGTTCCCAGAACATAAGTAGATGCATGGGTATTCGCAGTGGGAATGGACTTTGCAATTCCAAAGTCAGAGAGATGGGCCTCAAAATTCTCGTCGAGTAGGATATTAGAGGATTTCACATCCCTGTGGATAATGCGTGGGTTGCAATCATGGTGAAGATATGCAAGCCCCTGAGCTGCTCCGACTGCTATTTTCAAGCGTGTTTCCCAATCAAGTTTGACCTTTTTCGATGGTCCTGCATTGCAATAAGAAAGCAATGATCAAATTACTAGTTTACAACTGTGTATAAATTTGTAACTACATCTTCTTACAAGAAACAGACAATTAGGACCATTAAGTTGTGGTAACTAACCATGAAGCATATCCCACAGAGACCCGTTCTCCATATAGTCATAGAAGAGGAGATTTCCAAGGGGAGACAGTGAATACCCATGCAAACTGACTAGATTTCTATGCTTAATACTGCCAATGGTTTCAAGTTCTGTCTCAAACTCCCTCCAGTTGTGTGGGTAGCGGTTATAGAGTCGCTTGATTGCCATTGGTCGGGAATTTTTCAGTACACACTTGTACACTGTACTAGAAGCACCATACCCTATGATATACTTCTCATTAAGATTCTCAGTGACTCGCATTATATCATCAAAACTGTGTATAGCCATATCCATGTGAAGGATTACAAGTTTTGCAGGACCTGGAAAGACAAGCAAATCTTCTTTCAGTTAATTGGATAAAAAAGCAAAGAGAAGAATTAAACAAATCACATAGATATAAGATATACATGCCTTGTCCACTCTTGGTAGATCCCATCATTAATTGCTTCGGTTGGTTGGACTTGTAAACCGCAACTATTACCATGGATAATAGTGTGATGAAGCCTAATGCCATACAGACAACTGCTGCTCGGGAGAATACAGCTGAAAGCAGAAATAAGTAGTATTTGTAAATACTATGGAAAATTTAGATTACTGAATCATTCCATTATCATGCACAGTTGAAAAGGATGATCTTTACCCCTGGACTTGGGGGTTCTGCATATTGATCCCAACCAGTCACTGCACAACAGTGGGTTTCCAATGAAACTGAAACAAACCACATCATAGTTAGAAGGGTAAACACAGAATACATAAACTAGAGTGCCATTCCCGTCATCCTTTCCCCATTACCTGTCTAGTGAAAAACGTGAAAAGTTCCCCATGGGAGGTAGAATGCCTGATAGATTGTTGTATGAGACATTCCTGCACATATAGATAAAATAACATTCAGGAAACGCTTTATAATACATAAACAAGCACACAGAAAAGCAAGGAGACAAACTCACAGGGTCTCAAGGCTGAGACAGTTGGTTAGCTGATCAGGTATCTTTCCACGCAAGAAGTTGTTATTTAGCAACCTACCAAAGAGAGCAAACACAGAACAAAATCAACATGGCAACAAATGATTAAACTTGGACATGATACAAATTAACATCGTATGGAACTTACAATGCCACCAGATTCTGCAACTGACCCAATTCTGAAGGGATGCTCCCAGAGAGATTGTTGAATGACATATCACTTTCGACACACACACACCAAGTCAAAAGCAAATTCAAATCTAAAAAATTCAGCCAAATTCCAGAGTCAATATAAAGCTCACATGATTTGAACACTCATGAGATTTCCAAATTCTGCAGGCAAAGGACCATCTAGATGATTCCCACTCATATTCCTGCAAGTAAATTTATGTTTGACGATGTCAGAACTGTACACGAACCTCAATTGCTGAACAATATACGATATACTTACAAAGTCAGAAGGTGCTCGAGATTGCCCACAGAAGCAGGAACAGGGCCCGAGAAATTATTGCTAGACATATCTCTGAAAGGAAACAATTCAGATGGTTAGCTCCTCATAGAAGGAGGGAGATAATATATATATATATATATATATATATATATATATATGAGCCATGGGTTATGCCAAGTACTAAGATAGATGAAAACTTACAATGTGTCAAGATTGTAGATATGCCCCAAGTCAAGATTAATTTTTCCACTAAAGGCATTTGCTGACATATTCCTGAAGATCCAAACAAATTAAATTGTCAGCTGCCGAGACACACAAGTGAAAGATGGACATAATATAAAACACCAGAACTCACAGATAGGTCAAACTCCGCAGATTTCTCAATTCTAGAGGAATGGATCCACTCAAGTGATTTCCGTGAACGTTACTGAGAAATAAATCACAAGACAGTCTATTAGTGTGCATAAACCTATGGTGCTCTGTATACTTAGATGGAGTTGAATAAGAGATCCTACAATTGATTCAAGGCAGTGCAGGAACCAATGTCATGTGGAATGGGACCTTCCAAATCATTATTGGCAAGATTCCTGACACATGGAATACAACTTATAAATGTGAAGGAATTACTAACAGTACAAAGGCACAAGAAAGTCCAGCACAGTATTACTCACAACTCGAACAACTGGTTAAGCTTCCCAAGCTCAGCAGGAATTCTACCAAACAGATTGTTGTCATTTAATTGCCTGCAAAGATGCAACTAGTATATTACACACAGAACAAAGCAAAGAACCAATGGGTTTGTATCAGACTAGGGTACTTACAAGTAGCTAAGCTTTGACATGTTGCCAATCTCAGGTGGAATAGTGCCAGTCAACTTGTTGCCATGTAGGTATCTGCAATACCAAACAAGTGTTCAGTGACAAAACTGAAGCATTATAGTTGAAATACACACACAAGCGAACCAAACTTACAGTTTCCCAGTGTACGATAAATTGCCTAGTATCGGTGGGATGGGCCCTACAAGTTCATTCTCACTCAAATCCCTGGAAAATAAGCAGAAGCATTAATAACTTGCAATGACTTACAAAAAGATACTGGAGGTACAATAATGAAAATAAATAAATCACTTACAAAACAGCAAGAGCCTGCATTAAACCAATAACCTCTGGAATCTTGCCAGTGAGCCTGTTCCCTTGAAGTGACCTAACAAATTGAACCATAGACATGCTTCAACAGCTGAATTCAACAATAAGAACAGTACACTATAAGTTTAAAGAAATTAAACTTACAGAGTAGCCACTTGCAAAAATCCAATGTTGTATGGAATTTCACCAGTAATCTGATTGTATGATATGTCCCTACAGTTTTTGATATAAACAAAGATTAGGGAACTAACCGAAAAAAGTTTGTGTCAATTTCATGAAACATTCAATTTTTTCAATTTAACAGATTTTCTTACAGAATCTCAAATAAACAAAGATTAGGGAACTAACCGAGAAAAGCTTGTTTCAATTTCATGCAACATTCAATTTTTTCAATTTAACAGATTTTCTTACAGGATCTCAAATAAACAAAGATTAGGGAACTAACTGAAAAAAGCTTGTTTCAATTTCACGCAACATTCAATTTTTTCAATTTAACAGATTTTCTTACAGGATCTCAAAGCTTGTACAGTTGCCAATGTTGTCGGGGATCCGGCCAGTCAGATTATTTCCTCTCACATCACTGTGCCAAAAAGGGAACTTCAATCCCACAAGAAACCCAACAGAACAAAGTGAAGCCAAGAATGAATTACAAGAGGAATATACTTACAAGTACCACAGACCAGTTAATTGACACATATCAGGGGACAATGCTCCAGTCAGGGAGTTGCCTCGCAATCCACTGCAAAGTAAAATTCCACCCAAAAGAATTAAAGACGACGTGAGAGATAGAAGAAATCCAATATACAAAAATTTCATGGAATAATTGTATTGGTACTCACAGGTATTGCAAAACTTCATTCCAATATATAAGCCTTGGTATCTCACCAGTGAGCTGGTTCCGAGCAAGATCACTGCAAACATAACAGCATCAAAGAAGAAAAGATAAAACTCATCAGACGAAAAATGCAACGAATATCAACAACCATAATTATCCTAATAAAGTTTTCAACATAACTGTGAAATTCCGTTGGTTAAAAGCAGGACACTTACAGATATTTGAGGTTTGGAATTTGGGTGAGAGTTGTAGGGATAGGACCAGTCAACTGATTGTTCTTCAAAGTCCTGCATTATCAGAACCAAATTGCACTTAGAAAAGTTCAAAGAATCTCCACAGGATGCATACTACAAAAAGAAAAGTATGACAAAACACTTACAAAACCTCAAGCTTCTTAAGTTTAGAAACCGAGAAGGGTATGTCTCCAGACAGACTGTTGTCAGACAAATCCCTGCATTCCAACACAGATTTAGCAAAACCAAAATTGAGAACTAGATAAAGGACCAGCAAAGAAAGAATCAACACAAAGGAGATGTCTTACAGATATATAAGAGAAGCACAGTTGCCAATCTCATCTGGGATTTGACCAGTTAGCTTGTTCCCTTGCAAGTCTCTATAATTCATAAAGAAACAAAGAGTCATCAAACTGCTATTCCACTCAAAAAACATATAACGTAAAGAAAAAAATAATAGAAAGAGAACATACATAGATTCAAGGTTGGCCAAATCTCCAACAGCTGGTGAAATCTCCCCGGCCAGGTTCAAACTGGACAGATTCCTGATACAAACAAACCCATTAACACATCATCATAAAGTGAAATACTGTAGAAGAACGTTAAAACAGTATTAACGCAGCCAAGAACAGTTTTAAAGAGAGAGAGAAGAGATAGAGAAACTCACAAAGAGACCACAGAAAGGCTAACATTGTCACAAAAGACACCACGCCAAGAACAGAAGTCATCGTCATGGCCATCGTTCCAATCCAGCAACACGTTGGCTACGTTGCTGAAAGAGGCCTTGATTGCCATCAACGCTTTCCCTGTGAACCCCATCATCATTAAACCATTATTATAATATACAACCGACGTTGAACAATCCCCAGTAACCCAGCCATGGATTATAAAAATGACTTCAGATTAAACAAATGAATAGACCACACTCCAGATTCACTTCAATACTGATTAAAAGTTTCCAAATTTTATAAAAACAAACCAAAGAACCAGGGAGCCCCTATATAAGAAAAAGGCATAAAATTCTTGGTTAATAAAATACATTTCAATACTGATTAAACTATGAATTCACTTCAATACATTTCATTTGCTCATTTCTCTTGGCTTAAACCCAGCTTACAAAACTCATTCAAAAAGTAACAAAATTTAGGATTACACAATAGGGTAGACCTTTCTAAGTACAAAACAAAAAGACCACTCCGAAAACTACAAACATATGCACCATCTGAACTTCGGAAACAAAACCAGGGAAGATGAAGCTCAAGTAACAAAGAGAGACCAGATAAGTAGCCAAACTACAATTTTATTTTTAGGTAAAAACACATTAGGGCTGTTCATCTGCTGTTTTTCCCAGAAAGCCTAAGAATTTTGGTCTAAAAAACACAAAACTGGGTACACTCAAAAACGGAAAACCATACTTAACACTTTCAGAAACGGAAACCCAAAACCCAAAAGAAGCATAAACACCACCCACCTTCCTCGTTCAGCGACGAAGCAAGAGGAAAAAAACCAAACAGAACCATACCAAACCAGAGAACAAGAACCACATCTTTCTTCCTCCTCCACTTCAAACCCACACTCTCCTCCATCAACAACAGAACCAAACACAACTGAACAAAACAGGGTGTGTGAAACTGAAAACGCTCAAAGTGAAAATGAGCTAAGCATTTCAGTACTCCTCACACATTATAAGAAGAGAGAGAAATAAGAGAGAGCAGACGTTTGGCGTGAAGCATAAGGCAGAAGCCTGATGAGAAGCTCTGAAGTGTAATGAGGAGAGAGAAAGAAACAAAAACCAAAGTCTCGGGCTTTAAACGGCGGTGAAGCGACGTTAAGTCTTTGGGAGGAGACTGTAGAGAGAAAAAGGGAAGACTGGCACGGCCGTCATTCGTATACACTATACACCCAGAGACGTTTTCCAAAGCTCTCAGCTTTTTCGACACCTAGTCCTCCCCATTATATTTATTGCAGTGTACTACGCTACTCTACTCTACTACCGACACAGTTACCAATTTGCCACTGTCCTCTTCTCTCCACCACTATCACCATCATCGGCGCGTAAGCGCGTTATACCCTCACGCGCCGTGAGAGCGACAGTGCAGTGAGACTTGTCTGGTTTTTCAACTTGGAAGACAGAAAGAGGCAGAGAGAGTTTGCTTGTTTCAGTTGGGTCCTTTTTCTCTTTTGAATTGTCTTTCACTCTGTCCTTCATTACATTATGCACAAATTTGTGAATGGTTTTTTCTAATTTTCCCAGATGAAGTTTAGACTAATATAAAATCCATTTTGCTATTTTGGATTGCTTTGCCTCTTTTGCGCAACAAGACCAGCTTCTGAAGTGACCAAGAAATCCCACAAAATCTTTACCACCTTTGATTGATTTGGTCCGACCCTCCAACCAATGCAATTCATTTTTCTTTGAAGAGAAAAATTGAAATAATTCAACAATGATGTAGATTGTGAAATGATGATGATGCTCATGTCAAGCATAAACGCCAAGGCAATGCTAAGTGGCGCGTGGAGTCACTAATCTTCGTACATTAAACCAAAGCAAGAATATCAAATGGGGACTTTACAAAGATTCTATTTTTAATTTTGGGTTTTACGAGTTACGAAGACGAACAAAGATAAACCCAGAAGTTAATAATGCATGGAGAGTTTTAGAAGGGTGGTGAGGGCGACAGAGGAAGCAGGCTTTGCAGTGTTTGAACATTTAAACAGGCTTGGCTTCGTTTAAAGCTGGCCATGCTAATGCCATCTCTGTTCTCTATGTATAATCTCTTGCACTATTTTAATTTACTGGGATTGTCACCTGCTATTATTCTATGGGATTGTCTCAAGGTTTTTAACCTCCGAGAATTATGTATATGGACATCGGCATGTAATTATGGAGTCCCGAAGTGAAGAATCAAAACGCGGCTTCATATGTTCAAGTGATTATTTTCTTTGTAATTCAATTTCGCAAGTCACTCTTTATGTAGAGCTTTTTCAAATTTAACCAATATGAATCTTATGCATTTATGTATAGATTAACGAAGACACTGGCTATTATTCGTACATACATAATATTTACACTCAGATTAAATCTTCGGAAAATCTCAACAAATGCCGACAGTTGAACTCGTTTTTCTTTCATCAAACCAAAGGTAGAAAACATTTTATAGAACCTGCGCATAGTATGTGACCTGGAACGACGGCCTTAATTGGTAACACTAATGACCGGCCTAGCCTAAGAGGTAGAACCTAAACAAGTAATATCATGAACAACTTTAGTGATTTCCACTTGACAACACCATCTTCATTAGTGAATGGTGAGAGGGACAGTGCAAAAACCTAACCAATTTTCGAAGCAAATATTAATCACAAAGGCAAAGAGCTTTATGGAGAGAGTCCTATGCAAAGGCAATGCTACCCTAATAATAAAGGGGTAGCGTACACGTGGCTAAAGTCAGAGGGGAACCCTAGGAAAGTCCAAGGGGTCACAGCTACGGCCATCGTAGAGATATTATAGGATAGAGGTCAGAAGAGGGTCACTGATGAGAGTCTGAGACTAACAGAGGCTAAAGCTATGAAAAGAAACAGAGAGAGACAAGACCAGCGGTTCAGTCGCCGGTGAACCGCCGTCAGCAATTGTACCCACCCGGCGTGAGCCTTTGTGGGACCCATAGCTTTCGTCCCGTTGCAGTTTGTATGATATATATATATATATATGGGGTTTTGGGACTCTCTTGGTTGGTCCCCTGAACTAGATTTGGGGTTCAAATTTGGTTTCTGGGTAGTGGCCCTTGGCTAGTAAAGAGTATATACTGATTTGGCTAGTTTGCTACTGGAGAAGAAGGAGGAAGTTGACCTGATTTTCAAAATAATGTTCTCTTTGCTCACCATGGGCATGGAGTTTTAAGCATAGTGTTGAACCAATTGTTGATAGGGTTTACCACACGAGACCTACGTTGTGGATATTCCGGGGGAGAATGTGTAGACTCGATTAGGAAATTTAAAAATATAGTTATACCTAAAGTCAGTAGAGAGTTCTACCCTTATCTAAATAAGGACGCAGAATCTCAAAAATATAAACTCATCTTAATATTCATTGAACATTCTGAAATATCATAACTTGAGTTGTGTGGGTAAAATTCTTCCATATTGAGAGTTCAGAGTTCTCAAAGCATTACTATAATGCTTACTTTTCATTAATGAACACAATTATGTAAATCATAGATTGAATCTTGCAAGCAGTAAGTAAGGGCAAAAGTAAAGACGGGGGCTGCCGAGATTGATTACACCCATCATAGGACACGTGATCTTCAACTCTCCCCCCTCTACAATTATAACAAGTCTCATCCTTTACACTTACTTTTTCGTCCCCTCTACCATGAATTATATTTCATGCCAATTTTTTGGCTATACCATGATCCAAATCTTCACATTTTTATTGGTTACATTATTATTGAGTTACTACACTACAACATTGGGGGGTCACAGTACCCAATAGGAATAGAGAAGGCTTGGGATCACGATTCAATATAGCATGTGTATCTATCATTCAGTGGTCCGGTACTCCTATTTCCTAAGTTACTATGCACAACTAGCAGAAATGTAGCATACACTTATCCTACAGCGAAGAGTATCACACTTCACACACATGCTGCATTCATAAAACCTCGTCTCTTTGTTTCTGTCGGCAAATTGTAGCTATATTGATTCAGAGCATTTTGCACACGTAAAATATATATATTGGAGCTGTATGAGCAAAATATGGAGATCATAGATAATCTTTTGTCGACAGTCGTCCAATGGTCATATTGTGAACACCGGTTCACAATACACGTCTGCCAACACATGAACAAAACTGACTAGAATTATCTGCAGGCGCAACCTGTTTGGTGTTCTCATGGGCATAATATTGAAGAGCCTACTCAAATGCATTACTCAATTGAGTGTAGACCCTGTCCTAATATAACAAGTGAACAGGTTCTTCACGCAAATGAGTAATGGGTGAAGAAAGTGAAGAACTTCCTGTAACATAACAAGGTGAAGTCGGACTGAGAAAAAATAACATAATAAGTGAAGAAGATGAATGAAGGTTTGGGAGTGGATACGGCATATTGATGCAAGTTCCAGTACACATATTCATGCATATTAGGATTATCAGCAGAGTAATTTAGATGACAATAATGTGAACATAGAAGTACAACATAAAACTAGAGCAAGATAGCAATTCAACATTCAGGATGACAATTGAAGGATACGTATCCATTCAATAAACCAAACACAGAACAAAACAGATTACAAAAAATAAAAATAAAAACACTTCAACCTTCCCATCTTCTGTTTAGGGGACTGGGTCAGCATTGTGCCACCCCTTGGTACACGGAGGGATGCTCACAAACTCGTCAAATTCCTTTACATGTATGTCACAACACTTCCACTGCAATATCAGAAGAGAGATATTATTGATATTGTAGACATATAGACCGAATATATGACGGAATCAACTATGCAGTAACTCACCCCTCTCACTCGGTCATGGAAAACAGCAGGCCCCGGGTGGTAATTGCATGCCGTCTCATGGTTATCCTTCTCTTTAAAAGTTTGACCACAACCTTTATTTTTGCAGGTTTGGGGCTGGTTTATGTCTATAATATTTTTCGGTCGAACAGAAGTGCCTTGATCATCTGTAATGCTTTCGGGAAGTGGCGTTGTGGCTACATTTACAGGCTTTGAATTCATTTCTTTGGCTTGTGAACCTGGAAAAGGTACACTTGCTTCAGCCTAAAATGTAAAAGAAAATTTCTAAGAAGATGGATAAGTCGTGCAAGGTATAACTATATCATCAACCAAATATAAGTAGATATATCATGTATGGTATCTTAAAAAATTTGAAACAAAGTGTGTACAACAGGGTATCAGAACAGACTGGGAACGACCCAAACAATTAGTAAATACTTGAAGTGAATGACACCCGGGATAAAACACAACATTTAACTTGACAAGATAAAACCTCACCAAAACACAAAATCCAAAACCCCAAATCTTATCTGTATTTTGCCTCTTCTTAGATGTCATACCCAGAAAAGTGGAGTCTTAACTATTTTCCCCAAACCCTCGGCAATGTAAACAGTATATGACATCATTGCAACAAATTCAACACACCACCTAATATTTGTTAACAAGGAACTCCATTCTAGTTCTTTAACCAGTATACTTCTAATATCAGGACTTCATAAACCATATCACTCTTGTTTTATTTTTACCAAAAATCACAACTAGAAATCGCTGTTACAATCTTCTCTTAGTTGTCATACACAAAAGCGTACTAAATAGTCAGATTATATCATGTCCATGACAAAAACAACAAATCTCCCGACACACACCACTTGAACAATCAAGACTAAAGCAAAACACAACCAATTAACATACCATGATCAGAGCAGAAGAAACCCTGTCGACACCTAGCACAGGACGGTTTTGATGATGCATCAGATGCAGGAGCTGAAGTAGGAACGGAAACAGGAGTGCTTGGTTTCGGCTTTGCCAAAACTGGTTTCTCGGTTGTGTGTTTACCTGTCTTGCATCTTCATTCGACCCAAAGAAAAGTGAAGGAAGGAAGGAATAGGAAAGTCAGAAACCTAAATGCACGATCAACTGAACAGGTAGCACAAGAATCAGACAAATCCAAGTAGAGAAAAATGAGCATTTACCCTTCTAATTCTAAAAACAAGCTGAAATCATGACTTCTTTTCTTGCAGCAACTCCATTCTTTGATCCCATCATGAAATATAGGCTGGAAAATAAAGATTCAGCGCTTCAGTTACGGCATTGAACTAAAAAGAAATTGACACAGGAAACTTAACTAAATCAATGAGCATAACCGTAATACTTACCCCCTGACAAATTGAACATGCCCACGCGATCGAACCAAGCCCAAAACATACGAAAGAATAACCAGAATCAAAATATAATAAAAAACAAGAATTGACAAAGCACAACTGAAGCTTCCTTCCACACACTATCATAGCAAATGAAAACCTCCAAGTAACACGCACAATGTGCATTGATATCAATCAATTAGAGTTGTGTGCAGCTCTGATTATTAAATTGAACTCGGCAACAATTTACAGTGAGTTTTGAATTTCAATTGAAACCTCAAAAATCGCAAGTAAATGCAGCAAAAACATAACCTGATGAGAATAATATGAAAGTGAAAAAACGAGTTTGGAGAAGAGGGAGAGAGTACCGAAGCGTGGTATTGGCAAGAGCCTTCGGGATTGTTGTCGTCGGAAAAGGTGGCGTTGCAGCCGATTCGCTGGCATTTAAGCAGAGCTGCTGGCTGGCCCTCCATTCTCTCTCCGTCACTGGAAGAAGAAAGACCGGTAACGAGTCCAACCAAACTGATTCGCACTTCATAAATTCTCTACAAAGTGCGCGGGTCTGGGCCATTGACTTTACCATCAGGCTGGCTGTGGGAGTCTTCGGCCCAAATAATTGCACAGATGATTGATTGGTATAAGACATGTTTCGGTGTGCTTAATTTAGACCACATGAGCCGGTTAGCACTTGATTGAGTTAGGTCTGGGCATCATTTCCTATATATTAAGCGGCCTATAACTCGGCACTGTTCATTTTATTTTCAAAATTACCACTGGGTTTATGGGCTAGGTTGGGTTGGGCCCGTTTCGTTCTGTTGATGACGCGTGTGCCTCTTTTTCACTGTTTGCGTGTACTGTTCCTTCTACGTGCCATTCCTTCCCTTTTTTTCTATTTCGTTTCACAAATACAGCAGAGCGAGAGAACGAAAAGAGCCATTCCAGTGAAAGAGAGATTGAGGTCGTTTGGCGACGCAAGGGGTGATCTTTGTTCGGTTTTGTTTTCTTCTGAGATGATTCTGATGCAATTGTGCTGTTGGGCGATCTTCAGTTGATGAGGGTGTTTTTGTTAGAAACGAAAGATGAACAATGCTCAAGAATCTGGGAGAATGTCTCTTATTAAATTAATGAAAGTACCTTGGCTTATATAGCCTTTACAATCTAACTGGAATTCAAAAGAACAGCCCACGTACTACATGATCTCAGTAAGTGGTAAACATGCTCAGGAATGAGTCAAAATACACAAAACAACTAAATCACTAACCCTTGTAAATAGGGATAGCACAACAAAACGTGAAACTTAAATCTTAACACCCTCCCTTAAACTAACTGCAGTCTGCAGCTAGTTTACCTCTGGAATCTCACAAACACCCATTAAGCCTCGAAGTTTCAGAAACACTTCATACTTCAGAGGCTTTGTCATTATATCTGCAACTTGATCTTGAGTGCCACAATGAATCAACTCCACAACTCCATCTTTGGTGAGATCTCTCAGAAAGTGGAAACGAACATCTATGTGTTTGCTACGCCCATGCATCACTGGATTCTTGGACAATTTTATAGCTGAACTATTATCACACATAAGAGTGGTGCAGTTACCTTGTGAATGACCGAGCTTTTTCAATATTCTTTTCATCCACACAGCTTGACATGCACAATGAACTGCTGCCACAAATTCTGCCTCAGTTGTGGATAGAGTAACTATAGGTTGTTTCCTAGATGACCATGACACTGCTCCTGAACTCATCATAAAAACATAGCCTGAAGTGCTTTTCCTATCATCCATGTCACCAGCATAGTCACTGTCTGTATAAGCAACCAAATCCTTGTGTCCTCCTTTCTTGTAAAAGAGTCCAAGACCTGTTGACCCTCTCAAATACCTTAATGCTCTCTTTGCCACTGCTAGATGTAATTGTGTTGGTTGTGCCATGAACCTGCTGATTAAGCTCACCACAAACATAAGATCAGGTCTAGTTGCTGTTAAATACATTAAGCTTCCCACCATTTGCTTGTAAAGAGTTGCATCCACTCTAACTCCTTCTTTGTATTTTGTAATCTTTATTCCTGGAACAATTGGATTGTGAACAGGATTGCTCTCCTCCATCTTGAATCTCTTTAACACCTCCAGAGCATATTTTCTTTGACTAATAAATATACCATTAGTCAACTGCAGCACCTCAACTCCAAGAAAATACCTCATCTTTCCAAGATCAGTCATATCAAACTCCCTCATCATTGAATCTTTAAACTCAAGGAACATTGATTCACTATTGCCAGTATAAATCAAATCATCAACATATAAACTGACAATAAGAATATTACCTTCCTTGTTAGTTTTGATGAACAAGGTGTGTTCACTTGGACATTTTTCAAACCCCTCTTTCAGAAAGTGTGCTTCTATTTTGCTGAACCAGGCTCGAGGAGCTTGCTTGAGCCCATACAGTGCTTTTTTCAATCTGTAGACTTTATGTTGGCTGTCTTTCAACTCATACCCTTTTGGCTGCTCAACAAACACTTCTTCATTCAGGTCTCCATGGAGAAAAGCTGATTTCACATCTAGTTGAAAGATTGTCCATCCTATTTGAGCTGCTAGCGCAATAATCATCCTCACTGTATCCATCCTTACTACAGGTGCAAAAACTTCATTGTAATCAATTCCATGCTGCTGAATATACCCCTTTGCAACTAGTCTGGCCTTGTGCTTGTCGATCTCTCCATTCTCATTCAGCTTTGTCTTGTACACCCACTTTACTCCAATCTTCTTGGCTCCTGCAGGTAATTCAGTTAGTTCCCATGTGTCATTCCTTTCAATGGCTTGAATTTCACTGTCCATTGCAGCTCTCCACTTTGCACTTTTTACTGCATCCTCAAAATAAAATGGATCAGATGCAGCAAATAAGGCAAAGTTGACTTCATCATCCTCAGAGAGACCTTCACCACTTTCATAGTCTCTCATCCACAATGGAGGTCTTCTAGCCCTCCCTTGAACTGAAACAACTTCATCTTCATTAACTACAGGATCTGGGAAAGCAGTGCCTTCTTCAGCTTCAACATTTATTGCCGTATTTGGTGCTTGAGCATCATCTTCAACTACTTCATCTCCCCAAACTAGTACCGCTACAAGTTGGTCTTCATAGCTCTTGTCCCAATCCCAAGACTTGTCTTCTTCAAAGACCACATCTCTGCTTATCACTATTTTCTTCTTTACTGGATCGTAGAGTCTATAGGCTTTAGATTCATCACTTACACCTAACATCACACAAGTGAAGCTCTTGTTTTCCAGCTTTGTCCTCTTTGCATCAGGTACATGAACATGTGCAATGCAACCAAACACTCTAAAGTATTCAACTGAGGGTTTCACTCCACTCCATGCTTCTTCTGGTGTCATGTTTTGCACAGCAAATGTTGGACTTCTGTTTAAGATGTGTATGGACCATCTTACTGCTTCTGGCCAAAAAGTCTTGGGGACATTTTTCTCTGAAATCATGCTCCTGACCATATTCATAATGGTCCTGTTCTTTCTTTCTGCCACCCCATTTTGTTGTGGGGTATATGCTGCAGTGAGTTGCCTCTTAATGCCATGCTCCTTGCAAAACTCGTTGAACTCTTGAGAGGTGAACTCTCCTCCACGATCAGTGCGCAAACATTTAAGAAGTGAACCTGTCTCTTTTTCAACACAGTTTTTAAAGTTCTTAAAGATAACTAAAGCTTCTGACTTCTCTACCAAGAAAAAGATCCAAGTTTTCCTGCTAAAGTCATCAATGAAGCTAATTAGATACCTTTTCTTACTGTTTGAGATAGGAGAGATAGGTCCACAAATGTCTGCATGCACAAGTTGCAGCTTCTGTGATGCTCTCCAAGTACTCTTCTTTGGGATTGGATCTCTGTGTTGCTTCCCTATCATGCAGTCTCCACACACAGATGATGATGCATTTAGCTCAGGCAGGCCATGCACAATATTCTTACTTTGAAGAGTACTCAGTCCCTTGTGGCATAGGTGACCATACCTGCAGTGCCAAAGATGTGCTAGATCTTGTGTGGAAGTGTGGTAGCATGCTGCTGCCTTGTTTGGTTGTGACTTAGCTAGTAGCACAAACATTCTATTTGTTGTCATCTTAGACTGAATGATTAGACCTTTGTAAGGGTGATAAACTCTACATTCACCATTTTGTATCAAAATAGCCACTCCCTTTTCTTGCAGTTGTCCAATGCTCAGCAAACTATTTTTCAATTCAGGAACATAAAACACTTCAGTAATCACATGAGTTAGACCACTTACTTGCAATTTCACATTGCCCTTTCCTATCACTGACATTCTTGTGTTGTTTCCCAGCTTCACCGTATGCCTAAAACTTTCATCCATCTCACAGAAGAGAGTTTTGTTTCCACACATGTGATTACTGCAACCGCTGTCTAGGAACCACACATCATCTCTTGTAGCTTCATTCATCTCCACATATGCCATCAGCAACATCTCTTCTTCTTCTCCAATCTCTGCATAGTTGGCTTCCTTATCCCAGCTTGGACATTCATATTGAAAATGTCCAAGTTTATGACACTTGTAACACTCCACAGTTGCTCTATTATAACTTCCTCTTCCTCTTCCTCTTCCTCTTCCCCTAAATGATCCACGACCACGACCTCTTCCTCCTGCTCCACTTGATCCATCTTCATGTGTCACCTTTAGAGCTTGTTCTTCTCCATTGTGCTTGTTAAATTTCTGTTCATGCACAATCAATGAACTTTGTAGTTCATCGATGGACATTTGATCAACATCCTTCGATTCTTCAATTGAACAGACAATATAATTGAATCTGTCAGTTAAAGATCGAAATATCTTCTCCACGACTACCACATCATCCATTTGTTGACCATGACTCCTCATCCGATTAGCCACAGATATGACTCTGGAGAAGTACTCATTGACATTCTCTCCCACCTTCATCTCTAGAACCTCAAACTCTTTGCGAAGAGCCTGAAGGATATATCTTTTCACCCTGGCATTGCCTTCATATTTCCTTTTCATGGAGTCCCAGATATCCTTGGATGTGTTTTTGTTGAGGATGGTCTCCAGAATTTGTCGATCTATAGCCTGGAACAAGAAGTTTTTCACCTTCAAGTCCCTCAGTTTCCTCTCTTCTAGAAGTCTGTGCTGTGCTTGTGCCTGATCCTCAGCTGCCTTGCGTTGTGTCTCTGAAGGTTGAGGCCCTTGCGCCACTGTAGAGAATGTTCTTGCCTCAGCACCTTGCACCACCTCTAATGAGATCCCATTCTCTATAAGATCCCAGTATTGTTTGGAGCGGAGAAAGTTCTCCATGAGCATCGCCCAATGCTCATAGTATCCATCAAACTTAGGAATAGCCGCCTGAACAAAGCTCCCATTGCTACTCTCTGCCATGTTTTCTCTCAAGCTAACTGTTTCTCTCTATTTCCCACTCTCTTAGGATACTGCAGTTCCTAAGCACACACTCACTCAGGCCCCTTGATGGGGCTCTGATACCAGATTGTTAGAAACGAAAGATGAACAATGCTCAAGAATCTGGGAGAATGTCTCTTATTAAATTAATGAAAGTACCTTGGCTTATATAGCCTTTACAATCTAACTGGAATTCAAAAGAACAGCCCACGTACTACATGATCTCAGTAAGTGGTAAACATGCTCAGGAATGAGTCAAAATACACAAAACAACTAAATCACTAACCCTTGTAAATAGGGATAGCACAACAAAACGTGAAACTTAAATCTTAACAGTTTTAGGTTGGTTAATTTTTCTATTTCTTATTTTTGTGGGTTGATGGGTCTTAGTTAATTTTTGGTTTTGTTACTGCAGGTGTTTGGGTTGTGTTCTCCGTCGGTGTTGGGTGCTCTGCAGGTGAGTTTTTTTTTACAGTTTCATCTCTGTATATGAGGTATAATTGATTATGGTAATAGCACCACAAAATATTGTGTTGGGTGCTCTGCAGGTGATGATGGCGTTTTTTGATTGTCCTTTTTTTTTTTCTTTGGATCGATGGGTCTTAGTTGATTTTGGGTTTTGTTGCTGCTGGTGTTTGAGTTGTGTTCTTCGTCACCGCTTTTCTTCATTTTGGTCAGTGTTCTGAGAGTTGGGAGTAGTTAATGCGATCCGATTTTTTTCGCTGGGTTTTAGTTTGCTGTTATGGCGAAAATCATTGTTTTGTGCAATCTTTTTTTTTCTGCCTCATCTTCGTCGTCTGACTCTTAGCTGAATTGGTGCGCGCGGGGTACTATTTTCGGGTTATAGTGTTGTAATAATACTAAAAGAATGCTGATTGAATTGAAATCAGGTGTGGTGTCAGTGATATTTTCGTCTTTCAACGCTGGGACTTGGGCCTATAAAGACCTAAGTTGTCTTCTCACATTTATTGATCTGTTCCATTCTGAAATATTGTGTCTAATCCTCAAGTTGTGAGTTCTCTTTTTTCTCTGTGGAAGCTCTGCAGTTTCTCTTTTATCATTTCTAATTTTGTTAGTTCATCTGAAGTGGCTTTTATTTTCTTTTTCTGTTTCAGCCAGATACATTTCAGCAAAGTTTTAGATTCAAGGAATTAGGATACAAACTGTCTCCGTTCTGTTTCAGCCATATACATTTCAGCAAAGTTTTAGATTCAAGTATTGCTTACTGATTATGAACTTCTTAAAAAACAACGAAACCAATCGGACCCCAAAATCTGTAAGTCCTTCTTTCACTGTTGTTTAATTCTTTGATTTGGGATTGCTGGGTTGTATAGCTTTCTTGAGTGATTTGGTTTTGGGTTGATAAAACCATCTGATGCGACGATCAATTTAAACATGATCAGTTGTTTAATCACTTTGGTTTGGTTTGTCAATTTTTGTTTTTCTTTCTCTATTATTGATGGAGCTAGGAGTGCTAGATATGTGTTTGTTTGTTTTTTTTTTTTTTTCGTTCTATAATTTTTTAATCTTCTCTTTTATAAGGTTAGAATGCATAGGCTGATTTAAGTTTCTAATAATTTATGTTGGTAGGTTTTCTGCGCCTGCTGAGAAATCAACTCTCCCCTGTAAAAGGTTAGCATTTATATATTACTAAAGCTATATTCATGTGACGTTTGTTGGCGTACTTTTATTCATGTTTCATACTCATGTTTATAGCTGAAGATCATATTTTCCTTTAGTCGTCCCTGTAATCATATGAAGTAGTTCTAATACTGCTGCTGATAAAGCATATCCTTGAATTATTGTAAGAACTAATCTATTAATACAATTTAAGAGGAAGAGTCAATTCACTCGCTCTAATATTAAAGCTTTTTTGTTTTTTGTTTGGTTCATTTGCCTGACTTGGTGCTTCTCTGATGTGAATTGGCTTTGTGTTTTTATATCGACTCTAGGGTTTTGGTTAATTAAGTTTGTGCGTATCTACATCATCAATGAAATCTAGGTGCTTTGCAGGTGGAGCATGCAACAAATGAACTGTCTTTAGTTTGATTGATCTTTTTAGATACCCTGTCCAAGTTCTGACTACACCCTAGATTTTGGGTTATTCTAATTAACACTTTATTTCCAACATCAAATTATGAATTATGAATAACAAATAGGAGAATCCGCCTATCACCTTCCTAGGTGCTCTACAGGTCATGATGGCTTTTTTTGATTGTCCTTTTTTTTTCTTTGGATCGATGGGTCTTAGTTGATTTTGGGTTTTGTTGCTGCTGGTGTTTGAGTTGTGTTCTTCGTCTGGGTTGCTTTCTGGTTACCGCTACAACTTCATTTATTTGTGTATATCTCTCTGGAGATTAAATAAAAAGCTCCCAAAGCACTGGAGATTAATCGAGGGGAAGTAGAGGTAGAAGAAATAGGGGATTGCTCATTTGTTTTAGTCGTTTATGTTTTCTTCACCTCTGTTCTGGGGATTGAGTCATGGTCTTTGATTTATGGGTTTTTATGCTTTCATTTCATCCTCCAGGATTCCATTGTGAAGTAATATCTTTCTTTTTATTGCAGGTGGTTGAGAAGGTACGATAACAAAAAAAAAACCCAAATCTAATGATATTTTGTCATTTTTTTTTGTCTAATTAAATTAAGTGTTTAGTTATAGATGAAAATGGATATCAGTAACCTCTCAGAATATTTATTTGTTTACCACTCTTCAATTTTTTTATCTTTAGATTTTTTTTTTCTCTGACTTTTTCATTTGTTTTATTTTGCAGGAGGCTGTTTTGAGTTAGAGTGAAGGTCCAGTTGATTTAACCGCAGGTAATTTAATGCCCAGTGTTTGAAGTTTGTTTACTGTGTTATTCTACTCCACAATAAGAGTTTTGAAAAGGCACACCTAGGTCCTCTGAGAATCAAAAAGCTATCATGAATCATAATACGCTGATGTTTTGCCACTGGGTGTGCGGGTTGGGATGGTGTATGTTAAGCAGCATTTTGCCACTGGTCATTTAGTGTTTGAAGTTTGTTTAATGTTTTAAAACTTTTGTACTTGATGCAAGTATGGAAAAACAGTACATGATTTGGATAATGCATGTATGATTGGTATGTGTGATTTACCTTAAAACTTATGAGTGAATAGACATTTTAATCAATCTGGCTTTGAGGTTGTTTTTTATGCCTATACAGTACATCCTTTTTTGATTGGTATGTGTGATTTACCTTAAAACTTCTGAGTGAATAGACATTTTAATCAATCTGGCTTTGAGATTATTTTTTATGCCAGGATACAATACATTCTTTTTTCATTGTTTATCTTTTTTTTTTTTTTAACAGGTTCAGTAATGAATGGACAGTTGTTTCAAGATATTTGGGTTAAAAGATTTCTTACATGTTATATAGTTTTGTGAAAATTGTTATTGATGTACTTTGTTCAGAGCAATTTTAGGGGAAAGGTTAGGGTGAAGGAACAGTTATATGTTGAGAGAAAGATACTTGGTTTCGAGGAAGTGCATTGAAGTTTAGTATTCGGAAGGTAGTGTCTTATTAATTGGTAGTGTGCTTCATGTGTTTGCAAATAGTACTTTTGTCTTCCATACTGCATTATTTGTCTTCTTTTCTTACCCAGGTTTGTATTTCTTTTTAATTATATGGATTATAAAATGTATTGAAACATGCATGAAGGTCCTCTCATCCTGAGATATATGTTTTCTAAGAAAGAGACTTATGGTGGCTTTGTTACGCAATGACTAAATGAAAATTTGTATTACAGGTTCATTGGATTTTGTAGTAATTATGTGACCTGTTTGTTACTGTTTTTATGTGTTTGTAATTGATTATTGTTAATGTGTTGTGCTTTTATGTTTGTTTTCCCTGGACAAATTTGCTAATCATTGTTGTGAGAGATATATGGATATATAGTGTGGAGTATGATGTGTGAACTGTGGGGGTGTGATGTGATCAGTTCGTAGAGTTTAATAAGATGATAATCAATGAAACTTAGATAATGTTGTGAATTTTATGCAAGATACAGTAAATGAACAAAGTTTTTTTTTTTTTCTTTTTTTTGTTGTTGTTGTCGTTAGTTAATGTAGTTAATGGTTCAGGTTGGTGATTTTGGGAAATTGTCATATTATAAGCTACAGTTTGAATGCTTTATCTTTCTCCTTTGGGCTGTATTTCCTACACTGTAGTATGTTAATAAATTGTAAATTTTCAATACATGAGATCGAGGAGTTGCCGTAGTAGAAAAGAAAGAATTATTAGCTGTTACTACTGTGGTTCACAGTTTATCAATTGTCAGGCTCACTTTTGTAGAATTAGTTACATTGTTTGTTGTCAGTTAAACTGATTTTCCATATTTTGATTCCATAATGAGTGATCAGAGATTCAGTTAAGGATCACTTTTTTTTTTTTCACCTGTAATATTGCAATCTTGGTTTTGTAAACAAACTTGAAAGAGAGATAATAAGTGAGTGGCTCAATAGTTTATAGTTTATTTATAACATTAAGAAGGCTAGAAAGTGATTGTAATGTTTTTTATCCTTTCATAATTGATTTTTGTTGGTGAGTCTCAAAGAATTTTGTAATGTAAGGCTTATATTTTAAAGAAAATAAGTATTTTTTGTTGTAGGAAAATGGAATTGGTCTACTCATTTCATTGATAATCCCCTTTATATAGGGTGAGTATTACAACGGTAATAGGAAATACATTAATGACAATAATGACTACATAATTATCTATCGTCAGTTACATTGACGAAGGCACATAATACGTTTTTCCTTTAACACTCCCCCTTGTGCCGAGTCAGAGGTAAAACAGTGCATGTGGTGTTGCCTCATTAAAAACCTTGCCAAGTAACAAAAACCCAATGGGAGAAAATAAAACTTTGGTCGAAGGACAAAAAGAGCGCAACGCACCTATTACATTTGAAAACAACATGTATGTGCTAGACTCCCCCTGATGTCTGCACCTCCCCCTGATTTTTACATTAATCATGGGATTCTCCCTGATTCTTTCATTTGATCAAGGGAGCTTCAGTAACATTAGCATAGTTATGTATTTTCACATGTTTTTCCAAATATGGCTTTGAGCAATGATTTAGTAACTAAATCTTGCCACATCTTCCTCAGATCCAACTTGATTTACTTTGATCTTGAGGATAAGGTTGTTCATGAACCGAACACATTGGTTCATATTGAACATCAGGTTCACTCGTGGTATGACCTTCATATAACAAAACAGTCATAACTTTGTCTAGAGTATGGATGAACCATTAAGAGATTTGAAATTGATATGTAATAACAGATTTTCTTATCTCACCTTTAATGCGTTTTTCTTTACGCATAGTTAGCTATGACGTGGATAATTTCTTTATCATGTCACATTCTATGTAGAGATTGAATCAGCCCAAATCTTTCATATCTTTAAGTATTTGAAAGAACCAGTTGCGTTGCGTGGGCGCAGAGCTAAACATAGCTTTACAAATTCTCATCGAATGAGAGGTCGAGTCCTACATGTTGTGTTTAAGTACAATCATACGTGATTGCGCTTGTATAGGAATTTTATTTCCCAACACTTCTTCATCATCTTCCTTTAGATGATAAATGGATCTATTATTAGAGTAAAGACTTCGACTGATCATGGGAATATATTTAGGCCTCACTTTATTCTTTAGAGTGCCTAAGCCGATTGATGGATGATCACCATCATTACAGTCCTTGAGTTCCATTTCAAGACTGTGTATTCCCAAAATCTTTTTCATTCTCAACTTAGGATTTACAATACACTGAGTTTCTCTTATTTCATTTAGAGTTCATATATATCCATAATGAAAACGCAAGGGCATAATTCATCAATCCCTTTCCAATCAAGTAGTCACTTTACTGAACGTTTCAATTTCTTTTGCAAACGTACTCATGTGATCTAGAGTCACTTGATTTGGGTGGATCAAGTCCGTTTAGGATCCTCATGTATATCTCTTAATTTAGATCCCCATAGAGATATATGTTTTGATCACTTTTCGTAAGCTGCATGTTCAGTTTTTCGGAAACTACCAAACTGACAAGGTAGTGGAGTGCAATGACATCCATTACGAGAGATTGTCTCATCGTAGTCCATTACGAGAGAATATCTCCTCGTAGTCGATTCCAGTGCGTTTTTGAGAGACTTTGCGCCATAAGGTGAGTCTGCATACTCTTATTCTCATTACGCATTCTAACAAAGATATATTTGATAAGGTTTACATTTGCGGTGTCGGCGTCACCTACCCAAATACCTATCTCTTTGTTTATACTGGATCGCTTCTTTCCATTAGGCCAGTTTACTAAGTTGACATTTTTCAACGAAGTATGGTTCGATAGTAGACTCATTATTCCACGTCCTCATGTATACTAGTGTAATGTTTTTGTAGAGATCTCTATACTTTAAGGATTGGTTCTAACATTTGAGGCGTCCCCCAATGATAACCACAATCCATAAATATTCTCATGAGACGGATTTGAGTATCACTGATCAATAGATCAGGTTGTGCCAAACTTGTTTTCTTCTTTTACACAAGTATGTATCGAACTTAAGGTGGCCTCCCCCTCTTCCTTGGAGAGCCACGGCCTGTGACACCATTTATGCCACTTATGGCGTCACCATGCCACCATCCATGGTGGTAGTGTAATACCCAATTCTTCTTGGGTGGTACCATGTCCTTTTGATAAAACACAATCCTTGCAGGTATATTTGCAGCAGGTTTATATGATCTCGTCACTTTAATGTATAAGACATCTGCACATTTTACTTTGTGTGATTTTGGTGATCGAGATGAGACACAGTGGGGACAAACCACGACAATTCCTGTCGTTCCACTTGAACATGTTTGTTCTTATCTCCCCCTAACGACGGGAAGACTGTCTCATCCAAGTGACACACCGCAAATCTAGCAGTGAGGAGATCGCCTGTCAAGGTTTCGACATAGCGGACTATAGCTGGAAGTTCATATCCAGCATAAATATTTATTCATCTCAAGTAACCCATCATTGTGCGCTGTGGCGGCGCAATTTTTGGCACATAAAACATTGAATGGAGCTCAAGGATTGTAGATCCGTGTCAATCCAAAAGAGCTCAAGGATTACAAGTTCGTTTGAAATCCTTTAAAATCCTCACATATAGTCACTAGCTATGGTGTAAATTGGTTCAATGATGCTGGTCATAGATGAAAAAATAACGCGCATGCAAAAATTGCATAACCCAAAACTGAAGTATTGGTGTGCTTTACCAATATTAAGACTATTACTGTAGTCGTTTTCCGTGAGACCAATTGGGTTTTTATATAGGAATATGATGTCCATTACAAATCCCATATAATAAGCCATAAAATCATCACACCTACGGAAATTAACCCGGCCTAGGTGCTTTGACTTTCTAGCATAAGCAGCATAAATTTTAATTGTGGATGGTGTCATGACACGTGACCAGCGTGTCGACATATCAACCAACACCATAAAATATCTAAGGTGTCCGCAAGTTGATTGAATCAATCCACTGAATCCTCTTTGGATTCAATATAAGAATATAATGAGAATACATGTTTCCTTTGCATATGATGGTGTCAATCATAATTTTACGAGTAGGCTTTGAATGATGTACTTTTATTCATAAAATCACGATGGATGTCAGAAGCATAATAGGGTATAAGTGCATGTACTTTGTGCATCAATCATAATGCCACCTTAGGGGGGTTGGAATCTAGGGTTTGAATGTACGTCTTCAACCCTACATGGATTGTACCGAAATAATATTTGAGGATAAAATGTTCTTTGATCGTCCTCAGTTTCGTGTGTGAACCATATTCTTTTGGTGTTTGCTTCTATTCATCCAAAATATGGGTGTCCATAGTTATTTCTTTAATGTACGGATCACCAGATCAAAGCCAATCTATGTCAAAATTCTAAAATATCATTTTCTTATGATTTTGGATTCAATTAGCGGTTACATATAACCCACTAAGTTGACATATAAACTTCTCTAATACTCGTTTACATCCGTAGTCATTAGAGGTAATGCAAAGGAGCTTAGATGAAATTCTCATCTATGTTTTATTATATGAACATCGTGGCAGAAATTTCTTTAAAATGTGGAATAAATTCAATTTTCTTTTATCGCATAAATTGTCAATTTGACATATGCTCAATATATACATCGAAACGTAACTCAAGTTCTTTAGAGTAAATCGATGGAGATTGTAATAAAAAGGTATTGTAATCCCAATTAGGCAGGTGTATTATGAATCCCAAAGGAAAAGATATACTGATCCTTATCACTTTCTTTGATATACTAATCATTATCATATACTATTGATATAGTACTACTGTTCTTCAGTACTATTAGTTTTGGGATTACATTGTGCGTTTCTTTGCACACGGTTCTTTGTTTCATGCCTATATTATGATATGTTGCTTTACTTTATGCAATACTTTGCAAAGTTAGATGTAGAAAATTGAATCATGTATATTATGAATAAAATTTGAATAATCTCAATTCCTTTAGAGAAAATTCAAAAAATTAACATGCCAACGATTACATTTAGTCTTGTCCAATTTAGAGAGAGAAACTTTAAGACCAAAAGTCTAATTTAGGACCAAAAGTCGTATTTAGGCGTAATGGCCTTTATAAGGATATCTTAAAATTTTTAAAGTAGACTAATCAAAGTCTATCTTGGATTAAGCCAGATCCTTTTTGCTCTTTTAATAGCTGCAATGATGAGATTTGTCATTTAACATATTCTTCCCATATGTTATGTTTTTAGTTGTAAACTCATTTTCAATGTTATTGTTGGATATTGAAGATACTTTTCCAAAATCCGCGTACTCATATGATTCTTCATATTTATTGAAAGTCGTAGCTAATTCTTTGCTAGCTTATAATGTACGTATCAATAGTTCATTGAATTACAACAATGGCAGAGTGCTTCACTGCACATGACATGTCCCCTATGTCATCTTTTAAATGTTACATTGTTTCCACTTACTTTTGGATGATTATATGAATTTTACGTCCATGGTAATTACCCCTTGTTTTAGGGTCATTGCATTACTTTGCCCAATTTGTTCAAAAATATATATATATTTTTCTAAGACATTACATCGTCATTGCCTTTTGATTTAGGGTTGTTGCATTACTTTGCACAATTTGTTCCAAGAAATAATTTTTTTTCTCAGACTTTACATCGTCATTACCCTTTGTTTTCTCAGACATTACATTGTCATTGAATATATTATAATTATTTCTTAGCTATTTACATAAAACATTTGCATAAATATACCATGCTCAAGCCTTAGTTGGCTCAGTAGGGGAATTTGGCACTCAAGTTCTTCAGAGTCCAATGTGTCAAAGTCAAACTGTGATGGTTAAACCATCTGTAAAATATAGGAAGAATAAAATGTATTAGTTTCGTGGTTTAAATGACATTCACGACAACTAATATAAACCAAGATACATTATGGTAAATCCGATGCTTTGTGAAATTACGTTATCACTGTAAAATTTTGGTTTCTCCGTTTTCATTGCATGTGAAGCTAATGAAATTCCATTATTGTTGCTTTTTACACAATTAATAAGATATCCATCTTGAAAATTTTTCAAGAAATCAAAATTAGATTTCAAGACCGAAATTTGTAATGGTCATATTTTTCTTGCTTGGTGAATATGCTTTATCACAATAATTGGTTTGTCCATTTTATATTGTATTGCTCATGAGATTGCATTATCATGGCAATGCTCAAATTAAATAACATGTTAAATAAAAATAATTATTTAACATAATAAAATAGACATATAATGATGCTCAAATTTCATAAGTATATGTCATGGCAATGCTCAAACTAAATAACATGTTAAATAAAAGTAATTATTTAACATAATAAAATAGACATATAATGATGCTCAAATTTCATAAGTATATGTCAATGATATAATAAGGTAAGTTTGAGCATTATAACATTAACGATTTAATGAAAATGATGACTTTAATTAGATCTTACTTGTTAGTTTGCCAAATAAACTGCATATGAAGCGATTGCTCGATCTCCGATTCCATATTGTCGTCGCATATTTATTGTCGCATCGTAATTGGTATGTCACATAAAAATAAACAATATTCATATGATTAGTTACTTTAATCATATCAATTTCATATTTACCATATAAATTGGAAAAACAGTAAATAATTATATAGTAAATAGTCACACAATAAATATAAATTACTGTGTGGTAATTTCGAAAATTACCTTTGTATTTTACCCTAAAAAAATTCCTTTTTTTCTTTTTTCGGGTTGGGTCAGGCCCAAGGGATTGGGCCGGGTCGGGTCGATTGCAAAATATGCCGACGAGATTTTCGTCGGGAGAACTTTTGGGGCAACTTTTTCCCGACGAGCTGTCGTCGGTAGAAGCTGGATCAGATTTGTTTGACGCGGGTCGGATCGAGCGAAACTGCAGCCGGGTCCAAGGCAGCCGGGTCGAGAACTTCGGAGCGGAGGCGCGCCGGACGGGGCTGCTGGGCGGGATTCCAGGTCGAGCGAAACTGCAGCCGATCGGGTCGAGCTCTGCTAGCGGCGTCGATGGCCGGATCGGGTCTGGCGCCGTCTGGGGCAGAGGGGGAAAGGCCGAGTGATCCGGGAAGAGGACGAAAGGAGGCCGACACCGGAGGGTCGAGCGGGATGAGGTAGCGTCGTCCGATCGAAGGGTGTCCAGTAGGTGTCTATATCAATCTTGATCTGCTGATCCGGTTCGATTTTGGGCTGGGCGGGGCTGCTGCTAGGAAGGCTAGCGGCGGCAGCGGCGGTGGGGGGAAAAAAATTAGGGTTTTTTCTGATATTTTTTTAGGAAAATGGAATTGGTCTACTCATTTCATTGATAATCCCCTTTATATAGGGTGAGTATTACAACGGTAATAGGAAATACATTAATGACAATAATGACTACATAATTATCTATCGTTAGTTACATTGACGAAGGCACATAATACGTTTTTCCTTTAACATTTTTCTATTTCTCTGAGTGTAATTTATGGGTTTTTTTTTGTTTTTTGTTTTTGTTGTTTTTTTTGTTTTGATTCTGTTTGGTGTGGGTTGTGGTGGCTGTACTTTAAAAGTTATGGTTTGTTATATATGGTTTCTGTTGCTGTTGCCGATGGGAAGGTGGAAAAGTCATAGGACTATATTATTGCTTCTGTGTGTTTTGGTTATCGTGAAAGGATGGTCGCATATAGTTCAGCTCTGAAATTTGTTTTGCCAATTTGGTCAAGTAGTCAAAATGAAATCAATGTCAATTGGGTTTTGTTTTAAATTGCTGTGGGTTTTGTTTTAGATTGACTGTAAACTTTTTTTTATTTTTGTAATAATTTTTTTTAGGGAAAAAGACCATTTGCACAAAATGGGTTTAAAAATTGCCCATTTCAATGTTTATATCCCAAACCAATGAATTTTAAGAAAATGTCTAAACTACCCAATTTAACACATTTACCCTAACCAATTAACCCCGATAACTTTCTCACAGCAGCTTTCTCTCCCGTTTCTCCCTCGTTCTCTCCCTCTCTCCCCCGTTTCTCCCTCGCTCGCTCTCTCTCTCCCTGCTGTATCTCTAACCACTCTAAACCCTAAACTCTTCCCCCTCTATCTCCGTCGTTCGCTCACTGTCTATTGCTCTCGCTCGGCCAATCGACCGGTTACTGAATATGGCGCCGCGGAAAAGGTAAAATGCGCCTTCATTGTGTTAATCTGTATTTGTTATAGTGGTTGTTTGATGATTCCAGGGTTTACTGAATAGATTGGGTTTACGGTTTGAATGATTATTGGGGGTCAATAATCTCGATTGTTGGGTGTCAATAATAAATTCATGCCGACATGAATGCGCCTTCATTGTGTTAAGTTGAAATTGGGTTTAGTGGTTGTTTGATGATTCCAGAGTTTACTGATTAGATTGGGTTTACGGTTTGAATGATTATTGGGGGTCAATAATCTCCATTGTTGGGGGTCAATAACCTCGATTATTGGGGGTCAGTAATGCTTATTATTGGGGGTCAGTAATCGTAATTATTGGGGGTCAGTGATCGTGATTATTTGCTTACATAATTGTCACTACCAGAAAAAAGGCTTTTCCCGACGAAATAAAATTTTCTTCGGCTATTCCCAAGAATGGCCGACGAATTTTTTTTTCGTCGGTAAAAAAAAAATTCGTCGGCTATTCCCCTAGAATGGCCGACGATTTTTTTTTTTCGTCGCTAAAAAAAAAATCGTCGGCTATTCCCTTAGAATGGCCGACGATTTGAATTTTCGTCGGCCTTTCTCTGAAACTTTAGCCGACGAAAATTTTTGGAAGTATGGCCGACGAGTACTAGATTTGATTTCGTCGGCTATGATTAAAAAAAAAAAAAAAAAAAAACAGCTTCCATTTTCTATCACTATCGACAAACCATTGCTTCGTCCTTCAAATGCAAATGTGTCGTGAAATAAGATATGACCGAAATAATGAAATACGTCTACGGTTGAAAAATGACAAGATTCCGATAAAATCTGTGTGCCGAATGTTGCGGTTAACTGTTTTTTACTTCCGTTTTTCTATGGGTAGCCTGACGGTCGGTAAATATTTTGAGGAAAATTTTTATATGATTAGTTGCGTCTCATCGATTTGAAACTATTATCTGTTGAAGGTCAGGCAAAAAAACGTCATTTAGACAGGCCAATTACCATTTCTAAGCGTTTAATAGGTTGACTCACCCGGTTGACCGTCCCGATCGAGCCTTTAACGTTGTCAGATGTAGTTGGATTTTTTTTCATACATGTATTTAATCTTAACGGTAATATCTGACGGTTGGAATAGATTTTCCAAACTTTTAGATTCAAAATCGGAACATATGCACTAATGTTCCTTAACTTGTTTACTAAGTGTTTAAGTGAATGTATAGTTTCAAATAGTTACTATACGTACACTCTTCAAATGCAAATATGTCGTCAAATAAGATATGACCGAAATAATGAAATACGTCTACGGTTGAAAAATGACAAGATTCCGATAAAATCCGTGTGCTGAAATAATGAAATAAGTCAAAACCCGGTTTACTGTAGATTTGGCGTCCGGCGTCCGAATGATGATTGTGATACCATTCCGGAAAGGGAATGACGCCGGGAATCAAACTATGTGTGGGCTTTTTCGGGCTTTCGAGTTCGTTTAGGGCCTCAAAACGGCAGTTTAGTATGTTTTCATAGAATAGCCGACGAAACATTGTATTTCGTCGGCTATTCTCTAAGTATAGCCGACGAAACATTGTATTTCGTCGGCTATTCTCTAAGTATAGCCGACGAAATACAATGTTTCGTCGGCTAAACTCTTGATCCGTGCCTTTTTATTGTCCGCCGTTGGATGGCTCAGATCTGACGGCTGTTGATCTTTCAAAGTATAGCCGACGAAATCTTTTACATCGTCGGCTATTCTCTAAGTATAGCCGACGAAATTTTTTATTTTCGTCGGCTATTCTCCTTCTAAATCTTTTAAATCGCTTCCTCCCGCCTTTTTTCTCTCCTCCTTCCCCCCCCCTCCTCCTCCTCCTCCTCCTTCCCCTCCTCCTTCCCCTCCTCCGGCCTCCTCCTCCTTCCCCTCCTCCATCCAAAGCATAATTTTTTTTTTCCCTAAAATTTAAGAATAGCCGACGAATTTTACCAATTTTCGTCGGCTATAAGTTGTATAGCCGACGAAAATTCTAGTATTTCGTCGGCTATAACTAATTAATGTCTATTAAAATATTAATATATTTCGAGGAAATAACCGACGAAAGTTTAATAAATCGTCGGCTATAGTTAAAACACAATAGCCGACGAATTTCGTCGGCTATAGTTACTGAATTTCGTCGGCCATACTCGAAAATACCCGACGAAATTCGTCTGCAATTTCTCCCAGGTTTGGCCGACGAAAAATATTTTCGTCGGTAAATTCGTCGGCCATACTCTACTATAGCCGACGAATTTGATTTTTTCGTCGGCCATTGTATTACAGACGGGGTTTTCCCGACGACTTATAGCCGACGAAAATTTCGTCGGTAGAGGGTATAGCCGACGAAAATTTCGTCGGTAGAGGGTATAGCCGACGAAAAATTGGCATAGCCGACGAAAAAAATTTCGTCGGCTATTCTCCCATATCTGGTAGTGTGTGTCTGTATCATATATGCAGAAAGGCAGTTGATCAGCCAGATGAAGATGATTTTGAAGATGATAGAGGTGATTGTCATGACGATGGCGGAGATGATGATGATAGGAGTGATAGTGGTGACAATAAGGAAAGTGATGGTGACAAATCTGATGGTGATAAGGATAACAGGTCTGCTAGTGATGATGATATCAGGAGTGAAAGTGTTGATGATGAGGAGGACGATGATGAAACGACGAAGCAGTTCACCATTAAACATAGAACGCGCAGTGCAAAAAAAAAAGAAGGGAGAAAATAATGAAGCAGGAGGTAAACGTGGAGCAACAACCAAAAAAGTAAAGAAGAATGACTCAAGCAAGAAGAAGAAGAATGAAGGAGGTAAACGTGGAGCAGAAGCAAAGAAGAAAAAGGTAAAAAAAACTGTAACTTTGTATCTCAATTGGCTTTTTTTGGTTGATTATTGGGGGTCAGTAATTGGTTATTGGGGTCAGTAATTGGTTATTGGGGGTCAGTAATCGATTACTGACCCCCAATAATCGATTATTGGGGGTCAGTAAACATGAAAATGAATGCTAATCCTTCCGTTGTTGTTCCTTTACAGAAGCAACAACTGAAAACATCAAACAAACCAGAAGCATTGAAGGAGCAGAGAGCACATCAGTTGCCAATAGTGCAATGCAAGTCACAAAAATGTGCACTGCACCAATTTTATGTTTTGATCAGAGATTTAAAGGAAGAAGTACAAGAAGAATCTTGGTTTCTGCTCCAACAGACATGTTTCTGGGATATGATTGCAGCTTTCAAAGATGGTAAGATTGAAGACTATCAAGTCCGAAAAAAAGAATCAGATTTGGAGATCATATTGAAGCAATTCGACAAGAAGAAGAAGGTGTTCAAATTCGGACAACAAGAGAAGCCAATCAAAGTTGAGGAAGTGCATCAGCTGTTTCACATCACTAAGGAGGGGTTGGATTTCGAAGACGTGGGCAATGCCAAGAAGAAAACATCTGCAATTTTCACGCGAGAGAAACCCAACGACACCATAAAACGAACACAGATAGAGTCGGCGCTGAGGGATGAGCTCAAGAAAAAGAAGATGGATCCGAAGAAGATTGCATCGATGATAATAATGTACTTATTTGCAGTATTCTTCTTCAGCAAAACAGGGACACATCTTGATTGGGAGCTGATTACATTATGCGAAGACTTGGAGAATATAGATAGATACAACTAGTCAAAAATGGTGATCGACTTCCTGCTGGATGGAATTGCAAAGTACAATCAGGAAAGGCCTCAAACGTACAATGGCTGCACACTACTGATCATATACTGGTTCCTTGAAAACACAAGGGCGCGTCCATACATTAGAGAGAAAATGAATGAGAAACCCACATTCATTCGATGGTCAACCATGCAAGTGTTGAATGAGCAAGAGTGGTTATCAAACCCAAAAATGACAGAGGTAATAACCATTAACTTTAGTGCATATATAGTTTACCCCAAAAAAATGTGTAATAACCGTTATTTATGACTATGTCAGGAACTGTTTGAGCATGGACCATATACAGCGCGGACCTGCTTTGTAGACGAGGACAGTAGAAAAGATGATCAATATAATAATCCAAGCTTCAATGAAGGGGTAAGATTGCTATGATTTAGTAGGTAGTATCATATCCTGTTAAATAGTTTGGGATGGGAGTAAATGATTACAGTGTTTAAGTCAGCTGAAATGAGTATAATTGATTACTGACCCCCAGTAATTGATTACTGATCCCCAGTAATTGATTACTGACCCCCAGTAATCGTTTAGTGACCCTCAATAATCGATTACTGGGGGTCAATAATCAATTACTGGGGGTCAGTAATCAATTTCTGGGGGTCAGTAATCTTTGGGCAGGAACTTGAAATTTGTATCTAATTTCTGAGGTTGCAGGTTCCTCAAGCAAGCAAAGCGGAAGAAGAGCGAAACGCTGTGCTGAATGCTAAAATTAGCACACTTCTGCAAGAGTTGGAAGGGAGGGCAGCAGAAACAGACTTGAAAGAGCCGTTTAACCGGCTAAGAACTGCAAATGAAGAACTCTTGAGGCATAATGGTGATTTGTTACGGATGGTCAAAAAAGGCGACATGCAAATCAAGCGACTAGAAGAAGATAAGAAGATTTTGGAGAAGACTATCCATGAGTTAAGAATGAAGTTCCGCAATGAAAAGAGCACAGCCGACAGTCGTGCTCAGGATATGCAAATCGTGGTTTACAATAGAAAGGAGCAAGAGTATCCGAATGAGGATCAGAACAGTGAAATGGGAGAAGGTCGTGACGAAGGACGAAGAGTAGAGGATGAAGCTGAACATGTAGAAGAACCGGATGTGGTGATGGAGACCACACAAGATTACGGTTCATTAGGTTCATTAGATTTAAACACTCTGGCAAATGTGGTGGATGAAGCTGTGAGGAGTAATTTGGAAAGGTCAGAGATTCAGAGAGAGGAGACAAACACGAAGGTGAGGGAATATTACTCATGGTTTAGTGCAATATAATGTTTTACTAACCCCCAATAATCACAATTTTACTGATGGTCAGTAATAATTTGTTTTGTGCTAGATGGTATATTTTGTTGACATTAACTTAACATGCAGACAAACATTACCAGTGAGAAGGTGGCCATCTTCATTGAACAAACTCAGGAAGAAATAGATAACTCGATTGCAGCATTTTTACAAGCTGCAGAAGAAGGCCAAAGGGAACCAAAGAAGAAAACTGCTGACCCACATTCAATAGAGAGGAACGTGAAGATATTTAGGAGGAATGCAGAAAAAAAAACCACAAGAGGACTTTGAGTACCCGGCCAAAAAAGCACCAAAGATTCAGAAGCCCAAGAATAGTATAGTTCTTGAAAATGTGAATTGCGAGACGGCAACCTGGAAAAATCTTGATAAGAATGTGGCACGACACTATCAGTCTTGGTTCAATGAACACAAAGACGAGAAAAATAGGTAATCGGATCAATTATTAGTGTTTTTTTTTGTTTTTACTTACTGAGATTGAAAATTAATTGTTTTTTTTTTAAAAAAAAAAACAGCCCAACTACTGGAATACTAAGGACTGTTTGGTTGCAATAACTCGGGACGATTTGGCGAGAATCATTAGAGAGGGAGACGTCGTCATAGAAGTGAGACATCTTACTGACCCCCAGTAACATTCATATTTATATGTTTGCAGCCAATGAAGGTGTACCTCCATATGGTGAAACAAAAGCTGAAAGCGAATCGTAATTCTAGAGTAGTTGCATTTCTAGGGTTTGACGCAGCGGTAAGCATTTGAAGTTAAATATTCTGCAAAACACTCATATTTTATCCCTTAGTACAATTTGCAGTATATTAAGACCTTCTTTATTTTTATTTTGAACCCCTTTTACAATTGTCAATTGTCATCTTTGAAGAAACTGTTACTATCTGTGTTATATGCTTTCATTTGAATTGTTTGGCATGTGAGAAAATGGTTACAGGAAGTCAGCAGGAAGTTAGTATGTGGAATTACTGGGGGTCAGTAATCATAGTGATGATGGTCAGTAACCTTATTAGTCGGAGTTAGTTAGTACACATGTTTCTGGAATCTTGTATGATCTATATGGTATGATGCTACGTAGTTACATTTAGAAAAGGAAAAATAGAACAACATATGTAAAAGAATCAAGTGCAAATCATTATGAACATGATTCATTCCAAAACACTCATATGAACTCATCATTATGAATATTCTGCAAAACACTCATATTTTTTCGCTTTACTAATCTCGTTGGTGAAATATACAGCATTTTGTATTGGCTAATGCCGCTAAGGAAAGAGAATACAGAGAAGGGGGACAACAAGGTGAGTTCGAAGGCTATAGATTGGAGGTCGAAACCCAATTTATAGACCCATTGTGGTCAATGTTCTCTAAGCAGAAAGTCTTCATTCCTATCCACCACCACATACACCATCACTGGCATTGATGATCATAGACAACAACAAGAAATGCTTAAGGCACATGAATCCCATGACACCAAAAAGGGCCGACCACGCGGATCACTATGCTACTAAGGATGCAGAAACATTGGTGAGTATTTTAATGACACATTTATTAATTTTTGGAATAGTGGTTAGTATGGAATCCCTTGTTTTAATTAAAACCAACCTACAGGCGAAAGAGATAAGGCGGTTCGTTAGAGATGTGCACCTTTCAAATCAGTTCCCTGATAGTCAGGACCCGGAAGAATATAGAGAAAAAATTGTGCGCATTGATAGGGGTGCCCTGGTTGAGGAGAAGGTAAAAATGACGGAATAGTAAAAGGAGACAAGAAGATGGATTCTTGACAATCATTTTACCGAACAATCGTACAAGTTAATTTTTGACTTCAAATGCCCGCCGCAAGATAAAACATCGTAAGTAGCTTTAAATTACAATTATCTAATGATTACTCATATATAGTCAAATTGTCATATGTGAAGAAACTTGTATGGTCTTTGTTATATGGTTTCAATTGAAATGTTTGGAATGTGAGAAATGCTTACAGGAAGTCAGCAGGATGTAAGTATAATGACTTTTTAGGATTACTGGGGGTCAGTAATCAATTACTGGGGGCCAGTAATCGATTACTGGGGGCCAGTAATCAATTACTGGGGGTCAGTAATAGAATATTTTTGGTCAGTACTGTAATTACTCATGTGGTTTTTGGATTGAAAGAAGATATTTTTGTGCAGATCTGACTGCAGACCGTTCGTGCTTCACATGATGGAGGAATTAGCAATGGGCAGAAAACCAACGAAGGCTGGTGGAAACAACATGAGGAAAAGAATGCTGGAGATGTTTATGAACATAGACATTCAAGATAATATAGAATAGTTTCAATGGAGATGATTAGTATCCCTTAGTACAATTTGCAGTATATTAAGACCTTCTTTATTTTTATTTTGAACCCCTTTTGCAATTGTCAATTGTCATCTTTGAAGAAACTGTTACTATCTGTGTTTATGCTTTCATTTGAATTGTTTGCCATGTGAGAAAATGCTTACAGGAAGTCAGCAGGAAGTTAGTATGTGGAATTCTTGGGGGTCAGTAATCAATTATTGGGGGTCGGTAATCGATTACTGACCCCCAATAATCGATTACTGGGGGTCAGTAATCGATTACTGACCCCCAGTAATCGATTATTGGGAGTCAGTAATCAATTACTGGGGGTCAGTAATCAATTACTGGGGGTCAGTAATCAATTACTGGGGGTACAATAATCATGATTATCGGGGACATGTACTCGATTACTTAGGGACAATAATCATAGTGATGATGGTCAGTAACCTCATTAGTCGGAGTTAGTTAGTAAACATATTTTTGGAATCTTGTATGATCTATATGGTATGATGCTACTTAGTTACATTTAAAAAAGGAAAAATAGAGCAACATATGTAAAAGAATCAAGTGCAAATCATTATGAACATGATTCATTCCAAGCAAATCTTAAAATATGAAAATTGATGAAAAAATTGTATAGAATGTCGACAATATTTCCTTCCCAAAACGTATTACTGACCCCCAATAATCGATTACTGACCCCTAATAATCGATTATTAACCCCCAGAAAACGATTACTGACCCCTAATAATCAAGATTACAGACCCGTGGTAAGATTATAACAAAGATAGTAAACAAAATCTCCTAGCAAAAAAAGGTGACAAACAACCAAACAACTAGCCCGGCAGAGGTTCCGTGCAGGTGAGCTTGTTATGATTACCCATTTTGTGACAACGACCACACTGTATCACCTTCTTATAGTTCTCTCCAGCAGACTTTATTCGCTTCACTTTAGGCCTCCCAACTGGCCTCTTGCAAGAAGGAGGTAATATAAGCTCATCACTATAATCCGAAAAACAAGCATCAACATTGCTCACAGGATGAATGGGAAAACTGTAGCTCTTCCTATAAGTTTCGACATGGAAATACCTATCAAAAACATTTATCAGGTCCCAAAAATAACTAATAATCATGAGTATTGACACACACTAACAAAAAATATACCTATCAATAAAGTCGTAAACATTCAAAGAACCATATTGTATTGCCGAAAGACCATGAGGACAAGGAAAGCAATTGATTTGCCACTTTACACAAGAACACGAATGCTCATTAATGTTGACACTGTAAGAATATTTATCATTCCTAACCTGCACATAACAACTAGAGGTCAGTAAACAAAAAGTTATTGGCAAAACAGCAACAAAAATGGCAAAAAAGAAAAAAAAATTGTTATTGGGGCACATTTCGTGTTAGAACAGTACCTCATATACACCATTTTGAGAAGAAATCACTCTGTAATTTCGACTCTTCTCCATCTCAGTCTTAAGATGAGTCTCCATCTTTGGTGTTAGTTGTGTTGTCCAACTTTCTGCATTTGCACTCCTCTCAGCCATCTGACTCATCTCTCTTAAGCGGGTTTGATCTAGCATAGCATAAGGAGGCATCAACCGCTCTACAGAAATCCACTTATTGAACGATTCAGCTATGCCATTGGCCATTATTCCATAACGGCAGCCCTTAAAAAATGCTCTACACCAATGTTCCAAGGGGATATCATTAATGAAACTGTTAATAATCTCTGCACCACCCTCCTCTCTAAGTTCTGCCAATTTATGGTAAAACTGCTTCTCCGTTGAAGAATAAGCAACCTCACAAAACTTACCAATAACTTTATCAATCACCACACCATGACCCTTACCAGCATATCTACGAGTCAGATTATCGGTCAAATGCTTGAAACAATAGAGATGGGGATTTCCAGTAAACACGATATCAAAAGCTTTCAAGAGTCCATTACCTCGATCACTAATGAAAGTAATAACTCTTCCTTGAGGTTCTAACAAATTCTTCAAGTGTTTGAAAAAAAATAACCAATTGAATTCGGTCTCTGAGTCACAAATACATAGGGCCAATGGAAAAAAACCTGTCAAAACAACAAATAAAATCGTTAGTTATAGGGGGTCAGTAATCTTTTATTTAGGGTCAATAATCGATTATTGGGGATTAGTAATCGATTATTGGGGGTCAGTAATTATTTTACTAGGGGTCAGTAAGCGCTTAAGCAGTACCTTTATTCCCATTTCTTCCGGTGGCTGATAGTATCTGCCCCTTGTATATACTCTTACCAAATGTACCATCCACATATAAAACAGGGAGGCAGTACTTGAACCCTTCAACTTGCCCACCGTAAGCAACAAAAACTCTTTCAAACTTATTAGTGCCCTCATCAACTTCAAGAACAAAAGAAGATCCAGGATTACTGTCCAAAACCACATCTCTATACCAACTAAGCATGTTAAAAGAAGCAGCATCAGATCCATAAAGCTTCTCCACAGCCTTTCTTTTCGCAGTCAAAGCAACTTTGTAACTGATATGAAAGCCATAGGCAGACTTAAGCTTGTTGATGATATCACCCGGCTTCAAACCAAGATTATAGCTAACATCAGTTTCAATCAAATTCATAACTATCTTAGACCCGAGCTGCCTATGCTTTTGGGTTCTAAGAACCCCTTTACAACTGTGCACGTTATTTAGCCCTCTAATGTAAAAGCAACCATTGATAGATGAAACAGCACCATGGACAAACCATTCGCACTTCTCAATACCATGATTTTCACATACTGCATGAATATAGATAGAATCATTCCTAACTAATATTACGCAAAAGCCACATCTCACTGCATATTTTCTCAGATTTTCACGAAAATCATCAATATTTATAAATTTTTGGCCTTCATTAGTAATTAGAGAGCTTCACTCATCAGACAAATAAGACTTCTTCGGCCCATCTTTGAATGGCTCACACAGAAAATCATTTTCATCAATTACGGCAGACACACTATCCTCCAATGACAACAATCCTAAACCACAACCACTTCCAAACTCTTTCACAACAGAAACATCAACATGTTTCATCTTATATATCCTAGCACAACAAAACAGCATCTTCAAATCTTCCTCGCTATCCAAATAAATCACAGCACATGAAGAAGAAGAATAATGAAGATGAAATTTATCACTAGCACGGAACATAAATCGTCGACGAATAGTAACACACAAATCAGAAAAAGTAATGTACTCATTGAGTGAATGATGAAAACCCTCTCCAGAACATATAAACTGAGCAAGCAATAAATGAGCCATGTTCCTGCATTGAATAGAATGTCCGTCAGAAACAAATACAAGCAGTACTTACCAAAACCAAACCAACATTACTGATCCCCAGTAATCGGTTACTGATCCCCAGTAATCGATTACTGACCCCCAGTAATTGATTACCGGAGATCAGTAACCGATTACTGGGGGTCGGTAACATATTACTGGGGGTCAGTAACAGATTACTGGGGGTCAGTAATCAATTACTGGGGGTAAAAAAGCAAACTCGATTGTAAATCTGAAGAATGCAGAATGTATGATGCACGCATAAAATATGTATCGAACGTAATAAACCCTAAATTCAACAACATCAACAAAACATCAAGAAAAGAGAAAACAGATAATCACCTGATGTTCAAATACTATTTCAGATATCAGATTTCCAGATTTCAGATTAGATCCCAGCTTGAATCAACTCCAATCCGCCGAAAAAAACATCACCTATATTTACCCGAATTCAATATGAAACCCTAAGGCAAACCCTAAACCCTCATTATCTTCTCGATCTGTACAAATCGATCGCAATCTCTCTCTCTTCTCTGCAAAATCGTCTCTTTTATTCTCTTCTCTTCTTCCGTTTCTCCCTCGTTCGCTCTCTTCTTCCCTGGAAAAGTCGTGCCCTAATGTTTTCTGATAAAACCTATCGGCAAGTAATAATTCAACAAATCTATTAGATAGGGTTTGAGGGCAAAAACGGAAGACAAAAAATAAAATTGTACTAGGGTTTAAAAAGATTTGTTCAAATGGCCAATAGAGTTGTTACCTTATGTTGAATAGGGGAAGAAAATAATATGGTCATTTGAATGGGCAGTCAGGGTGTCAAATTAGCACCAAATGGACATTTTCCCTTTTTTTTATAAGTCTTCATTGTAAGTAGTTCTCACAATAGTTGGTAATTGGTTTTGCATTCATGGTTGATTTGTCGAGTGTGTTTATTGGTTGTGTTTTTTGCAGATTTTATGCAACTAATTGCTTATTTAAGACTCCTCTGGTTGTCATCTCTTCTGCTGCTCTGCGTTTTGTTGCTTTTCGTTGTGTATCCAGGTTCTTAACTGTTTTTATTTTGTTATTTTTTTTCCTTCCATTTATTTAGAGTATATCATGGTTGGTTTGATTTATTTTTTTGTTAATGTCTTTGTCAGATCTTTCTTCTTTGTTGTGTGGCGGTTTGTTTCCTGCCTCTGGTGAGCAGTTTTCCACTTTGATTTTCTATGTATTTTGTTTTACTATCTTGGAGTCATCTTAAATTATTTAATGTTTATGAACGTTTTTGGGTACTGTAGAATTAAATTTATAAGGTGAAGAAGGTATGCCTGGATGTTTTAGTTTTGTTTTTAAATATATGTTCTGTATTGGGAAATTTAATAAACTAATGAGCAGTATTTTGAATTGGAATTTTGAAATTTTGATATATATTAGTGATTTTGGATTTAGTTTATGTTTTTTATGAAAAAATAAATATATATGTTGTTGGGTGTTATTTGCCTTATATGTTGTTCTGTCTTTGGTGCAGCGTGTATGGCATCTGGAAGGAAACCATCAGTGAGGATGAGGTTTTTTCAAGAACATGTTTTTGGCAATGAACAAATTGATTCAATAGGAACTGAGGGTGCAGCAGCTGCAGAGGAAGTACAGAGTGAGGCCATGGTTTTTACAGGTATTGGTGATTCTATGTTTTTGTGTTCCTATTTTTCATTTGTGTGATTGTTTGTAGTTGGTCAGACCCAATTGTTTCTGTTTTGACAATGTGTTTATATTTATTTTGGTATTTGGTGAGTTAGTATTACAAAACACATTCATGATATAGTCTATTTTGTGCATTATGTGTCAAGTTATAGGGCACTGTTTAGGCAAATTGCATTGTTCTCATAACAGTGCAGAGTGCGGCTTTACTATGTAGTTTGTGTTATTGATTATTTTTTCTGTGCATTTGTAAACCACCTGACATTGGTTTACACCGTTGTTGCAGCAGTTGGGAGATGTGGAAGAAAGAGAAAAGGAGAAGGGTCCTCTGTTGGTCTGGGTTGCTTTGCTAATGAACAGTGTGTTGGTGAGAGTATTGTCCTGTTCATTTTGGAATGATAATATTGTGACCAATATGTTAACTAATAAATGGTGTTGTGATTTGAATAATTTCATTGGCATGGTTGCTATGTGTTCTGATATATAGTATTCATAGTTGGATAATTCAGTTTGCGATATTGTTGTTATTGCGTTTATAAGTATTGGTTGTGTAATTTGTTATGTGAGTATTATTTTTTATTTGTTTTTTGTTTTGATAGTTTGGTTTGGGATATTGTTGTTAATTTCTCTATTTGTCAAAAGGTATCTTTATGGTTGGGGTGTGTAAAATAGGTTGATATATTAATGTGCACTATGTGGTAATACACTTAAGCTTACTCACATTACTTACATGCAGTTTTAAAAAAATTTGTAGTCTTAACATCCTGTTTGAATGCAATAAGTTTAAGTGATATATCATCATTTGAAAAGAACAAAGAAACCTGCCATCTCTCCAATAATAGCAGGACCTGTTTTATTAAGGTTGTTAATGATGTCTGTAGACTTTTTAGTGTTGCTTAGTTGTTATCGTTTTGGTGTATCAGATAAGGGTGGTAAAAAAAACAAAGGGATCTTCAGTTTACACAGTAGATGACACTGGAATGACCACAAATCTTCCTGCTGCTCAATCTGACCAGGGTTTAACAGGTATAATGACTATTTTTTGGGATAGTATTGATTAGTTGGTTTTTTTCCCTTATCCTTCTTTTATTAGCTTTGTTATGGTTGATGAGCTCTCCATAAGTGGGTACGAAGTAGATACTTCTGTAATTAAATTTCCTTACGTTTCTGCTTGCTATCTTTTTTTATTGTCAATAGATAAGGTGTCAATAGATTTGTATTTTTGGAGCATGTTTTTTAAATTGTAATGCCGTGTTTATAAAATTGAGTTTACACTATAATTCTCACTTGATAGAGAAAAATTTGTATTCTTCATGTGATATTAATGATGTTGCTCAAATTGCTCAATGTTGTTGTGTCTCTGAAGAGTTAGTATCATTTGTTTGGGCATGTGCAAGGACCGGAATTACATCTGCCGTCCTTGGTTAATGGTAGCAAGCATTATAAAAGAATATTGACAGATTGGTGTTTCAAAATTTTGTTTATAGTATCTTCATATTCAACAAAACATAAGGAGGTCAGGATAGAAAAACTATATAATAACATGATTTGTTTTATCGAAGTTGTTAGTGATGTTTGTGCACTTTTTAACATTGATTTGTTGTTGTCATTTTCATATATTAGATAAACGCAGTAAAAAGATGATTACAGAGGGGTCTTCAGTTCACACAGCATATGACACTGGAATGACTGCAAATCTTCTTGCTGCTCAATTTGACAACAGTTTAACAGGTATAATGAGTATTTGTTGGGAGAGTGTTGATGACTTGGTTTTTTTTTTATATATTTTAATTTCATTATCTTTGTTATGCTTTAGGATATAGACTTTATAAGGTTTCCATGAGCAGGCTGAGATTAGATAATTTCCATTTCTATAACCAAGTTTTGCTATTTAGAATAAATTATATGGTAGCAGATAATGATATCGTATAATGGAGGCATATTTTCATTTGTTTTGGGTTTCTATCTGCCGCGTTTTTTTACTGTTAAAGCTAAAGTGTAGAATCATATTTGAATTATGAGTAAATTGATCTGTATTTCTACAGTTGATGGCGCTAGCTCTTCAAGTGTAATTGGGCAGGCATTATATTAGAAGAATAGAAAAGGTTATACACTATTTATGTCATTATAATTTTGAATGTGATGTTGTATTTTAAGTATATCTTATGTGTGGTTTTGTGTCGGTGCAAATGATATGATTCAGTATAATGATGATGGAGATGATTCATATCAATGCAATTGCTGTGATGCTAATTTTTGGTACGGTGAGGCTCTTAAGCGTCAGTCGAAGAGAGCTCCGATTGTTTATACAGAATGTTGTCAAAAAGGACGTGTTAAGTGTAAGCAATTAAGGCCAACTCCTGATTTGCTTGAACATCTTTTAAATCCTGTTAATGGTCGAGAGAGTTTGTTGTTCAGAGACAATATTCGTGTATACAACTCTATGTTTGCTTATACTTCAATGGGTGCTAAAATTGATTATGGTATAAATGATGGATCGGCGCCTTATGTTTTTAAAATATGTGGACAAGTTCACTTGATGGGTTCAATGTTACCGCCCGATGGTGAAAGTCCAAAATATGCTCAATTATATATTTATGATACACGAAATGAAGTTGAAAACCGAATGAATATACTTGATCGTTCTTCTGCTGTGAAAGTTAAACCTGATATTGTTGCTTTTCTTATTCAAATGTTTGATCAGTTAAGTGAGCTGTCTAAAACATATCGAGCTATACAAGATAGATTTCAATCAGATACCATACCTTCATTAAACATGACAATGATTGCTCCAGAGTCATCATCTTCTAGAGATAGGCAATACCAATGTCCCAGTACTGATGAAATTGGAGGCCTCATTGTTGGTGATATTGGTGAATTTCATTCAAATAGAGATGTGATAGTACAGTCTAATGATGGTCGATTACGTAGAATTTCAAAGATACATCCAAAGTACATGTCATTACAGTACCCACTATTATTCCCGTATGGAGAAGATGGATTCAATATAAATTTATTGTTAGGACCAGCATCTGGAAAACAAGAGGTAAAGCAAGATTCCATGTCCATGAGAAGTTTTGTCACTTATTATCTTCATGATAGGACTAATCAAATGAGTACGTTACTAAAGGGAGGTAGATTATTTCAGCAGTATTTAGTTGATGCCTATGCCACAGTTGATGAGAGTCGTTTAGATTTCATTCGAGCAAATCAAGATAAAATTAGCTAGGGTTGAAACATGCGAACAAATTTGTTCAGCTGCATCATCTGGGGTGGAAAAAAGTAGTGAAATTGGACAAAGAATTGTTCTTCCAAGTTCTCATATCGGATCTCCAAGAGATATGATTAACAATTATCACGATGCAATGGCAATTTGTCGTTGTTATGGAAATCCAGATCTATTTATAACTTTTACTTGCAATCCTAAATGGATTGAAATAGTTAGATACTTTGAAAGCCACCCTGGTTATAAACAAGAAGATAGACCTGATATTGTTGCCCGCATTTTCCATGTGAAATTAAAAGATCTTCTTTCTTACATTAAGTCTGGAAAACCTTTTGGTCAAACAAGAGCTCATGTTCATACAATAGAATTCCAAAAAAGAGGATTACCACATGCCCATATTTTATTTTGGTTAGTAAAACAATACAAATGTTATTCACCTAATGATATTGATTCTATTATTTCAGCTGAACTTCCAGATAAAAATGTTGATGAGGTTCTATTTAATATTGTTAGTCAATCTATGATACATGGACCATGCGGAATTACAAATTTAAAATCTCCTTGCATACGCGATAGAGTTTGTTCTAAATTTTTTCCTAAAAGATATTGTGATAGTACAGTATTTGAAGGAACTAATCCTCCTATATATAGACGGCGCAACGATCAAACAAGATTTACACTAAAAAATGGAGTTGAAGTTGGGAATGACTTTGTTGTGCCTTATAATGCTGAACTGTTATTAAGGTATAATGCTCATATTAATGTTGAGTTATGTTCGCAATCCATGTTAATTAAATATTTATTTAAATATATTAACAAAGGTCCTGATAGAGCTAGAATATTGATATATGGAGAAAAACACGATGAAATCCAAAATTATTTAAATTGTCGCTATCTTACTCCACATGAATCTGTTTGGAGGTTATTTGAATTCTCAATTCACTCTAGGTATCCTGCTATTCAACATCTAGAAGTTCACTTACCATCAGAGCAAAGCATTGTTTTTAAAGAATCAGATTCAATTGAAACACTAATAAATTATAAATCAGTACGACGAAGTACACTTATTGCTTGGTTTGCTGCAAATCAAGAGCATGATTTTGCTAAACAATTGACGTATCCTCAATTTCCAACAAAATTTGTTTGGGATTCTCAAAAACGAGTATGGAAACCGAGACAACGTTATGAAACTATTGGTCTTTTAGCTTATGTTAGTCCCATGCGTGGAGAGGTATATTTTTTAAGAATGTTGTTAAATGTACAAAAAGGCTGCTGTAGTTACAAAGAAATTAGAACTGTGCACAATATTGTTTATTCAACGTATCAAGAGGCCTGTCAGGCTCTAGGGTTACTTGGTGATGACAAAGAATGGATAGATGCATTAGTAACTTCTGCTGTTGTTGCAACTGGACCTGAAATGCGGCAATTATTTAAAACGATTCTTTTGTTTTGTGAAGTTGGTAATCCAAAGAGATTGTTTGATATGCATTGGGCAAGTATGTGTGAGGATATTATACATAAAACTCGGTTAGAATTAAGGAATCTAAATTTAATCTTACAAGAGGATGAATTAAAAAATAAATTATTATTTGAGTTAGAAAAATTATTTAACTTATCATCTTCTTCACTAGAAAAGTTTAAACTCCCAATGCCAAATTATGAAGATGTATCAAATTTTGAGAACAAGTTATTAAGAGAGGAGCTCAGTTATGATTATGAATTATTGAAAAAACAATATTTAACTTTTATTACACAGTTAAATCATTGTCAGAAATCTGTATATGATTATGTTATGAGAGCGGTTTATCAAAAAAAAACCAGCAGCTATATTTGTTCACGGTAGTGGAGGAACAGGAAAAACATTCTTATGGCACACAATAATTAGCAAATTAAGGTCAGAAGGAAAAATAGTGTTAGCTGTTGCCTCATCAGGAATAGCTTCCTTACTGCTTCCAAATGGTAGAACTGCACATTCAAGGTTTAAAATTCCTCTTGATATGGACAAGTACAATAATTGTTTAGTGCATAAAGGAACTAATCTTGCTAAGCTTATTAAAAAAACAGATCTAATAATTTGGGATGAAGCGCCAATGTGTGACAAACGTTGTTTTGAATCATTGGATAAATGTTTACGAGACATTCTCAAGGAATCTGATCAAATAAATATTGATATTCCATTTGGTGGAAAACCAATTTTGTTAGGTGGAGACTTTAGACAAATACTTCCTGTTGTTACTGGTAAAGGTAAAGAAGCAATTATTCAAGCATCACTAAACCATTCTAAGTTATGGAAATCATTTAAAATATTTAATTTGACAGAAAATATGAGATTAATGAAAAAAGGGTTGAGTGATGAGGAAAAAGAGGAAATTGTTGCTTTTGCAAATTGGATGCTTGAATTAGGTGAAGGTAGAATTGAATCTGTTTTTGATACAAATGATATTGACGTATCTTGGATTGAAATACCAACTGAGTTATTAGTTCATAGTTCATCAGAACCCATTAAGGCTATTGTTGCTGCTACATATCCTAATTTCATGACAAATTATAACAATAAAAATTATTTGAGTGAACGTGCTATTGTTACTCCACGTAATGTTACGGTTACTGAAATAAATAATTACGTTGTAAATTTATTACCCGGTGTCAAAAAAACTTATTTAAGTGCTGACATAATTACCAATGATTCTGGTAGTAGTGAAAATATAGATATTCTATATCCAATTGAATTTTTAAATCAATTAGAATTTAGTGGCATACCAACACATGAATTGATTTTAAAAGTAGGTATGCCTATAATGTTGCTAAGGAATTTAAATCAGATTTCTTGACTGTGCAATGGTACAAGATTAATAATAGGGAAAATGCCCATTTAGTATAAAAAAGGCCCCCTCATTACCCATTTCAATGATCATCTTATTTTTCTCCCTTATTCAACATAAGGTAACAACTCTATTGCGCATTTGAACAAATCTTTTTCAATTCTAGTACAAATTTAATTTTTTTTCTTCCTTTTTTGTCCTTTTGTCTTATCTAACATATTTTTGAATTATAATTTGCTGAGAAAGTGGAAGATAAAAAAACGAACTTTGCCGAAATATCACTCAACTCCCTCCGGCCTCCCATGGCCGGTCGCCGGAGCCTGGTCGCCGGAGTTGCCGGATTCCGGTCACCAAATTTTTTTTTCGCCGGATTTTTTTTTTTCCCAGATTTTTAATTTTTTTTTTTGTTTTTTATAAACAGGTTATTGGACGATGGTTACTGACCCTCAGTAAATAATTTACAGATTACAGATTTCCAGTAATCGATTACTGACCCCCAGTAATCGATTACTGACCCCCAGTAATCATGTTACAGATTTCATATTTTCCAGTAATCATGTTACTGACCCCCAATAATCCATTATTGACCCCCAGTAATCAGGTTACTGACCCCTAATAATCAGGTTACTGGATTTACTGATCCATAGTAATCAAGTTACTTACCCCCAGTAATCGATTACTGACCCCCAGTAATCAGGTTACAGATTTCATATTTTTCAGTAACCATGTTACTGACCCCGTTACTGACCCCCAGTAATCGATTATTGACCCCCAGAATCGATTCCCAATTCGATCAAAACCCTAATGTTGGAGGAGGAGGAGGACCCGCCGTCAATAGTATTACTGACCCCCAGTAATCGATTACTGACCCCCAGTAATCGATTCCCAATTCGATCAAAACCCTAATGTTGGAGGAGGAAGTACCATGGAGAACAAAGTAGACCGAAGCAATGCATGGGTATCAAAAAAAAACACACGCTTAAAGCAATGCATGGGTATCAAATAGCTAATTTATTTACATTCTTTCATTGAGTGCAGGTGGTGGTATTGTTAAGAGGTGACGAGTATGTCTCCCAGCGTGCAAAAGAAACAAAAGGGAGGTCCCTTCTGAGAACATACTCGGAAGAACTGATGGACGCACAAGAATATAACTCAACAAAGTATCTGAGTGATCTCCGCCGGCACAAGCAGATTGCTTTTGAGGCTTGAATGGATTGGTGGAATTTTCCCAAGCACCGGTGGTTGTTTTAAGTCCTCATTGTTCAGCTTTCTGGTGTTTTTGCAAATCCCATGGTGATCTAAGTCGGTCTACTTTGTTCTCCATCGTCGGCTAGAGAGAGAGAGGAAAATGATAAAGAAGATATTAGGGTTTAGTATAGGGTATTTAGGTATTTTTAATAAGATTCATTGGAGTGAGATATAAACATTGGAATGAGCAATTTTTAAACCCATTTTGTTCAAATGGTCTTTTTCCCTTAATAATAACCAAATTATTTGATAGACTTATTGAAGCAGAGATATTAACCGGTACTAATATTGGTGAAAAAGTTTATATCCCAAGAATTATTTCTATTGCGAATGAACATAAATGGCCGTTTACATTTAAACGACGACAATTTCCTATTAAACCATGTTTTGCAATGACTATAAATAAAAGTCAAGGTCAGTCACTAAATCAAGTTGGTGTGTATCTTCCTGATCTTGTTTTCACCCACGGACAATTATATGTTGCTGTATCAAGAGTTACATCAAAACATTGTTTAAAATTTTTAATATGTAATACTGATGACATACCAAATAACTGTACAAAGAATATTGTGTTTAAAGACGTACTGCAAAAATCTATGTTTTCAAGTTCAAGTCAACCCTCTTCTACCTTTTAATTTATAGTACCATGTATCTTATGTGTTTATAACAACTATACGCCTCCAACTATACCATATCACTCATATATACATTTTTATAGTAATTATTATTTTAGTAATCTATATGCATCTAATTATAATTATTATTCTAGAAGTGATGTGTCTTATTCTTATTGTAATAGTGTCATGTGGCAATAGATACATGTACTTGACTTTTACAAATCTTTGTGTTGTCATCTAATCATGTTATGTGGCTTGCTTTGAAGGTGTCCATGTATTGAGCAATTCTGTTTATATAATAAAAATAGATTAATTAATTATTCCACTCTTGCTTTGTGTTAGAATCCCAAAGAAACACAAAAAAAAAAAAAACGGTTGTTGTATTTATACAATTCCTCAGCGTTGATACAGCAGCTGCACTTTTCGTACCTTTTCCCAAGTCCTGATCAGTGAGCCTTTCTTATTGTCTACCTTACTCCATTCTGTACTGTAAAACGCAGCTCTGTTTGGCCAATATGTTTTCAGTTTCAATTTTCCGATTCCAATCTGTTTCGATTGAAACTAGCCAATATGCAATTTTCTGGGTTTTATAAACAACTATAGCTATCTGTTTCTCTTCAGTTGCATATACAACAAGCAGTTCATGTGTTGTTTTTAGTTTTTAAAATGTAATCTTATATTGAGATTGGTCTAGATTGCTTTCAGTTTCATTAACCTGTATTTTCGATTTACATGAGTTTGTGATTTACAGGGTTTTTATATAAGTTCGTCAGTTGTTTCACATATATTTCATACATCTTTATTGGGAAGAAAGAATATCTGAATGCAAAAAAAAATTTGCTTTTTTTGTACTGTATTGGGTCGAGCCCGATAAGAACATGAGTTATTGTTATTGTAAAATATGATTAGCTTTAGCAACTTATATACTTTTCTAGCTTAATATCTTATGGTTGGTTCTTATTTCCAATATTTTTTACAGCAACTCTGTTAGAGATGTCAATCACTCCTCTTGGTTCTATAAGGCGATCACAGTATGTTAACTGGATCAGAGTTCGTGTCACTAGAGCATGGAGGCCCAAGAAATTTCAGACTGATTGTTTTGATGGCATGCACTATGTTTTAGTAGATGAAAAGGTTGTTATTTAATGCTTTACAGTATTTTGATATATTAATTTGTATATTACAATTTAAAAGCGGTTCATTCGAATAATGAATTAGGAATGTTTTGATCAGGGAGATGCTATACATGCTGTAGTTGATGAACATGACTTCATGCATACAGCAAAAATGAAGGAGGGTTGTCTATATGATATTTATCATGTTCATGTGAAGGGTAATAACAGTGGATACAAAGTCGTTGATCGTGATTTAGAAATTGGGTTTAATGAGATGTCGACAATTCTTCCATTGAATGAAAATGCGTGTCCTGTGCCGAAATTTGTCTATCAGTTTGTTCAATTTCATGAAGTAGAAGACTGTTTTAATAACCAGCAAAGAATGGAGAAAGAAAAGAAGCGGATTCTTCTGGCAGGTTACCTGCTGATGCTGTTTAGTATTTGACTACCTAGATAATATATGTTAATATGATATTTAATCGGCATATATTTTCTTTCAATGGTGCAAGATATGTATGGCTGCATCAAAGAAGTGGTACCACCACATACCATGTTTATAGCGGCGAGGAATGAGAATGAATCAATATGTGAAGTTATTCTGGAGAATCGTCGGTATGTATTAAGATACGTTACTACAGGAAACTGCAATTGTCTCATTTGTCAGTACTAAGAAATTTATTTGTTTTATTTGTTGCTTAGGAGAGAGACTATTAAAATCACACTTTGGTAAGACCTTGCGAAGAATTTTGATTTGAAGGTTGTTGATAAATCTGAGACTTCGACGTTTGCAGTATTCACAAGTCTGAGAATGAAGAAATATAAAGGTATTAATGACTTACGTACTGACATTGTAGCTATAAAAGTGATTAGGGATATGATTTGTAGGAGAAACTAAAAAATACTGGATATCTGACAGTATGTTCTGTTATGAGATTAGTCTGTTTACTACCATGTATGTATTAATAAAATAAAATAACTAACATTGTATATTTGATGCAGGTGATATAACGCCAACTGGGACAAACCACAGCTGCATTATCTTCAATCCACAACTTCCTCAATACGCAGACTATGCTGCAGAGTCAGTTATTGACTTTTCTTCAGAATTATTTGGTTATATTGTTACAGCTTTACCGATAACTCAAAATTGGTTCAACAAACCAGGTGATAGAGTCAGGATCAACAGATCATATAGTGGCCAGAACAAGGATGAATCATTGAAGTCAATTTTGGACTTACGTAGATTAGATCCAGCTGAATATAAGGTTTTTTTTATATGTTAATATAAAATACTTTTTATTTTTCTGCTGACATATGTTCGTATTAGATATCTTTTGTTGGTATTCTTCTTTGTCTTACTTAGTGTTTATCCTTTTATCCTCATTTTGCTAGGATCGGATTGTAGTTTGTTGTGCGAAAATATTTCGTCGCCTAAGTACTTTCTAAGACGACGAAATAATAATGTTTCGTCGCCTACTTACTTAGACTACAATCTTTAGTTGACGAAACTTAGGCGACGAAATTTTCGTCACCTAAGTAAAGAGATGTACATAAATATCATGAACGGATCAGTTTTCACCCAAGTCAAGTGAGCAAAAACCTCGAAGTGCGTATGCTATCAGATTATGATGTTCTCTATATGGGTTTAAATCTTCTGGTTGGATATTGTACAACGCGGTTGAGCGACTACTTGATTGGAGATGAAATATGAAGAATTATGCCTATCTGTTTGCGAATTCCGGATGAATTGTGATTTAGATATCACTAATCTGACGTTAAGAATGAAAGGATCTTGAGAATACTTGGTCTCGAATGTGAGAACCGTTAGTGATGAACTTGTTCATCTATCAGTTTATGGCTATCTAAAGGACGTTAAACCAAAGCCTATATGTATCCCATGATCAGTCGATGTCTTGAGAAGACTCGTTTCGTCTATGTGACGAGAAGTCTTGGGAGATGAAACTCTCCATCTAAGTACCATGTGCGCAATCATGTACTTGTTATAATATGCTCGACTCGACATCTCATTCGCTATAAAATTATAAAGCCAAGGTATAATGGCTAGACGTGCCCACACAATGCCATAGTATATGGCGGTACTTTATTTTAAGAGAGAAAGGTTTAGGCTCATTCGATCCCATCATGAAAGACACATCAATAGGTAATTCCAGAATCTACCTGGTTCTGTAGGTCGACTTTCCCGAGACCTACAGGACGGCTCACTTGTCATAAAATGGTGAAATTGGTGCCGTTGGAAAGCTATATGAGTCTACTTTCCAGGAACACTAACCATTTGATCGTAACTATCATATTGAGTGAGTTATGGCTGTTTTAGCAAAGTAGGACGAATCAGTCCTGTAATTTGTAGATCAGTCAACTTCGACAGAGCTTTGTGATCAGCTCAGAATGAACCACGTTGTGTACTTTATATCACTAGAAATATATGGGTGTCTAGTTTCCAGAAATCTTTACGGTTTGTTCATACCTACTGTATCGAAAGAGTTATGATTGTTTAAGTACACGAAGATCATGCTGCGTGTGAATCTGATTTTCAACGCGAACTCTAGTTTTGAGTTCTTAAGCAACATTCTTCCTTAAGACCAAGTAAAGCTAAGTATAGCTGGTCTAATACAAGGATAATATGGCCGTATTCAATGACTCGATCATTGGCCACACCTACTTTTGAAGCTTGTGAGGAGCGTTTGTATACGCCATTAATCTAAACTCCTAGATTGAGTTACCAATCAGGGGGAGTTGTCTTGTAGACATCAAGAGGAGTCTACCTCACATGTAATCTTCAATTGTAGTTGGTGCGTTGTGCTCTTTTCCCTTCGACCAAGTTTTTTATTTTTACTTAAGTGGTTTTGTTTTGCTTGGCAAGGTTTTAGCGAGGCAACATGCTATGCACCGTGTCACATTAGGTACGCGACACAAGGGGGAGTGTTCAAGGAAGGTTAATTCTGTAACTTCCGTTGTGTGTATTGACCTAATTAGACTAAATTAGTAGTTACCTTAGTAGATATATAGGGAATCCCAGATTTACCGGGATACTTGATGTAATGCCTATATAAAATCCTCCTTATCTATCAATAAAACTACGCTTTGCATCAATTCATTTTGTTCTGATATCTCAAATTTCAGCCACGTATAGATTTGAATTTGAAGCTCATCACTTGTTTTGTCACCAGTGATGTATTGAATTTGACGTATCTAACTTAGTGTGCTAGTCAAAAGTCTTAGATCTCTTGTTATATGATTAAAAAGTCAGGAAACACATACCAGAACTTATCTCAATTGCAAGTTGCAACACATCTCACAGTAGTGGCACACCTCTAGAGAAATAAGGTGGGATCCAATTGCATCGTCGCCATATACATCGAGGACTTTTTGTACAGCATGTACACAAACTTCTCTTTCAAACTTGACCTTTCCCGCGTGTAAGTAAGTGGAATGGAAGCAGTCCCAAATCAATGACTTGGTGATAAATATATTGAAACATGAAGATGCTCTTCTTTCTTATCTCATCAAATCAATGGACTTCTTTAATTTGTGGAAAATATATGACCCTTAATTAACAATATTACGTAATCATAGAATCATTACATTGCATTATAGTGATTATACATATGATCATGAAGATAATCAATTGGAATCTCAATACGTTTATGCTAAAACACTTGGCATTTCGTTTGGACATCTTGTGTTATTGGTTCTTCCCTCGAACACTCGAGTGGTCTCCATAATATAAAACTAGCTAGTAATTTATATACATTATGGAGTAAGAAATAGATTTTCATGATTATTCGTCGACATCTCCATCTACTTGCTCCAGAAATTAAGTGAAAACAGTTGACCTTATCGCTGTCTCAACGTACTATATATTCCACAAGTTTTACACATCTAAATCTGCAAAATCAAATTCACTTACAGAATGGAGAGCACTTGGTTCTTTCTGGTCTACTGTTGTTGTACCGCAGCCGCTAGTTGCTTAACTATGGCAGCAGCACACACCAACATCAGCACAGACCAATCTGCTCTTCTTGCTCTCAAAGCTCATATCACCAGTGACCCTCATAACTTGATCTCCACCAACTGGTCAACCGCTACTCCCATTTGCATCTGGATTGGCATTACCTGTGGTACACGCCACCTTAGAGCCACAGCCCTAGACCTCTCTTACTTTGGTCTCCAAGGCACTATTCCTCCACAGCTAGGCAATCTATCATTTCTTATTGATTTGGACTTGACAAATAACAGCTTCCATGGCCTTTTGCCGAGGGAATTGGCTGGTCTGCGCCGGTTGAAGTTCATTAAATTTGGAAACAACAAATTTATGGGAATCATTCCGTGGTGGTTTGGATCCTTAGCAAAACTTGAAAACTTAAATTTGACAGGTAATCAGTTTTCGGGTTTGATTCCCAGTGATATCTTCAACTTATCTGCGCTACAAATAATGGATTTCAGGCATAATCATCTATCAGGTATATACTAGCACGTCTTATTTGGAATTCTAATCAGGTTGATTATATATCACTTGCCTAGCTAGCTAGTTGTTTGTTAATTTATACGTACGTTAACAGGTAGTATACCGAGAGAAATTGGCAACTTAACAACTTTGAAGATAATCCTTCTTGATTATAATAATCTCACAGGTATATATGCCCCCTCACTAGGTGTACAATCTTGTTTTCCTTTCAATCATCTTCCCTAGTGAAGTCGGTGTTTGATATTTGCTTGCTGTCTTTCTTTCTGTCAGAAATTCCTAATAGCATCGGCAGTTTAGATCAATTGGAGTCGTTGTTTGTGCAAGAAAATGCCCTAGAAGGAAATGTTCCTATGGGCATCTTCAACTTGTCTTCTTTGATTACTTTGACTCTATATGGAAACAACTTGAAAGGTAGACTTCCAGACAATATGTGCCAGAATCTTCCTCATATTCAAACGATGTATTTTGCTCAGAACCAGCTTGGAGGTCCACTTCCATCCATATATTGGCAGTGCAACCAACTTGTTGCTTTGTTTTTGGGGGGTAACAAATTCAGTGGAAGCCTACCCAAAACTGTTGGGAATGCAACCCAGTTAAAGGAGCTTGATCTCAGCGACAACAATTTGACAGGTACATATATATACCCTGCAACATGATTTATTTCTCAAACTTCTTTATACCCTTCAATTCAAGCATCTGTTTTGTCATTCCTATATGAGCTTAGTTGTTGTACGTCTAAAAGATAGTGTCAATTTTTGTAACGACTGTATTTTATTGGGGCAGGTACTATACCATATGAGATTGGTTCTCTTCAAACGTTAGTGAAATTGCACCTCGGTCTTAATCATTTGAAAGGCCATATCCCAACCACAATCTTCAACAAGTCCACAACAGTATATATATATCTCTTTTATAATCAGCTCTCAGGCAGCCTCCCAATAAACATAGGTCTTGGGGTTCCAAACCTACAAGAATTCCTCATAGCAGAAAATAGACTTAGTGGAGAAATCCCCAAATCCATCTCAAATGCTTCTCAGCTCACCCTTCTAGACATGGGAAATAACTTCTTTTATGGCTTTATTCCTAGCACATTGTGTGCCTTAACAAACCTTCAGTTTCTTTCGTTGCTAGACAATAATTTAACGCTTGATTCTACTACAGTAAATCTTCTCTCTTGTTTGAAGAATTTTGAAAATTTGAGGTACTTAGACTCTTCAAGCAATCCATTAAATACCAACCTCCCTATTTCCTTCCGAAATCATTCTACATCTCTTCAGAAGCTTTATATTTCAAGCTGCAACTTGAGTGGTAACCTTCCAAATGAGCTAGGCAATTTGAGCAGCTTGACCGTGTTAGCCCTACATGGCAATAAATTAAGTGGATCAATTCCAACTTCCTTAGGAACTCTGCAAAATCTCCAAGGTCTGGATTTGAAAGATAACAGATTGCATGGCCACATCCCCGATGAACTTTGCCAACTACAGAACCTAGTATTTTTAGGGTTAGTTGGTAACCAACTCTCTGGCTCTATTCCTTCTTGCTTGGGTCATCTAGTCACCGCTCTAAGAACTCTACTTTTAGGGTCTAATTTGTTGAGTTCCACAATACCATCTACCTTGTGGGGACTTTCAGATATCTTGTATGTAGACTTGTCATCTAATAATCTAAGTGGATCTCTCTCAGACGATGTTAGTAATCTGAAAGTTGTCATAGAGATAGATTTGTCAAACAACCACTTATCCGGTAGTATATCGAGCAGCATTGGAAATCTACAAAACTTGGTCAATCTCTCCTTGGCGAATAATAAGTTCGTAGGCCTTATCCCTAGTTCACTTGGGAAGTCCTTCAGCTTGGAACTTCTGGACTTGTCCAATAACAATCTATCTGGAATGATTCCAAAATCACTTGAATCCCTCAAATATCTCAAGTTTTTGAATTTGTCCTTCAACAAACTTCAAGGAGAAATCCCAACAGGTGGACCTTTTCAAAATTTCTCTGCTCAATCATTTGTGTCGAGCGGGGAACTCTGCGGTGCACCCCGATTCCTTGTCGCAGCATGCAAGAATAGTTTGTTTGAAGCACATTCATCTAAATCAAGCAAATCCACGTTGAAGTACATTATCCCAGGGATCTTGGCAGCAATGTTCATAGTGTCCTCCATTTGGATAGTGATACTACGTAGAAGAAAGAATGTGGAAGCTGCAAGAGAGACTACACTATTACCTCAACTTCTATGGAGAAGAGTTTCACACCTCGAACTGGTTAGAGCAACAAATGCATTTGATGAAAGCAATTTACTTGGCAGTGGTGGTTTTGGCTCAGTATATAAAGGAACATTTTCTGATGGGATAGATGTGGCCATAAAGGTTTTCAACTTACAGCTAGAAGCGACGTTCAAGAGTTTTGATACTGAGTGTAAAATGTTAAGCAACATTCGTCATCGAAATCTTATCAAAATCATCAGTTGTTGTAGTCAGATTGATTTCAAAGCCGTGGTACTGAACTACATACCTAACGGGAGCCTTGAGAACTGGTTGTATTCTCAAAACTTTTGTTTAAGCATCCTGCAGAGATTATGTATCATGATAGATGTTGCATCGGCATTGGAGTACCTTCACCATGACTATGGAACACCCATTGTGCATTGTGATTTGAAGCCTAGCAATATCTTACTGGATGAGGATATGAGTGCACAAGTTGCTGATTTTGGCATTGCAAAACTCTTGTGTGGAAATGATTCCATGACCCAAACCATCACTCAAGCTACAATTGGATATATGACCCCAGGTAAAGAACTAATGCTACTTTATCTTCTATTTTACATGTCAACTTCTTGATTATGAGAATATTAAAGTTTTATTTTCATTATATTTAAAAAGAAAAATTCAGTGTAGCTCATAAATATCTTTGGATTTTAGATTCCAGGTTCGAATCCTGGTACTGGAAATCTAATTTTTTATTCAAAAAAATAATAATAATAATAACTTCCCACATCTATATATATCAGAGTATGGAATGGAAGGAATAGTTACTAGAAGAGGGGATGTGTATAGTTTTGGTATTGTATTGATGGAAACATTCACAAAAAAGAAGCCAACGGATGAGATGTTTATTGGGGAAATGAGTTTGAAACAGTGGGTTGCAAATTCACCATTACTTGATGTTGTGGATGCCAACTTACAAGTGGCAAAAGCAGAGGATCGTGATTGCGTGAACAACAACAAGTGCTTGTCATCCATAATGAGATTAGCTCTAGCGTGTTCCGCAGCATCACCGGAAGAGAGGGTGAATATGAAAGAGGTTCTAGCCACGCTGAACACGATCAAGATCAAGTTTTTGAAGGACACTGCTGGAGGTATGGCGTTGAACCGTTCTCTTGATTAGCAGCCCCTTATTTGAACGAAACTTGCCCTTTAAGCCGTCCTTGATTGATGTTATTGTATGAATGTGTGATTAGGGCGTCATCTACTAGTTGCCATTACTTTCTCTATTTCCATTTTCCACTGTATTTATTCGGGTACAAGGCCTAGCTACCTATAACATATATATGCTATACAATTCCAGTTTGATAAGAATTGAACTGGCAGTTCAGTTATATCTACAATTCAAAATTACGTAGAGCAATCCCCTGTTTTTAAAATATCTACAGCTCATGTGAACAATATGATGCATGCCACTTTCATTTTTCTTGGCTTCTGTTTCAAAAGTTTGGTAAGGCGCTCATCAGTTCTCAAATGGCTGCATTATACGACTCATATCGATGAGAGTATGAGACTGTATGAGACAGAGAATCTAATCACAACTTAGAAGGAATAAGGCTACCCTCCACTATTACTTCTCTCCTATTGTTTGACTCATGGTTTTACTGCCTTCAGTCATTGAAATTGTTTGTTCAAACTGATAGTTTCAAACTAAGATGAAATTGATGACGAGATTGCAATTGGAAATAAAAAAGAAGAAAAGATCTAGGTCAGCCACAACCCACAACCTCATTAAGAGCTCTCTGAGTCTGTACAGTTTTAAACACCCAACTACTCGATCTGCTTCATGGGATTGAAACTTTACTACATTAAAAACCAAACTCATATTCCTACCAATACTAATCTGCTTATGGAAACAAAGCCTCTTTGACACCATTACTAGTAGCTGAAGCTACTTTTGAACTTAGTTTCTTGCTTTCCTCATACTTCCCTGCCAGAGAATCAAAGAGAATACCGGCCCCAACCCCAACCGCCAAGTCTATAGTGTAGTGTCCTCTAGTCCCTAACAATCTCACAGCTTGCAACAGATTGAGGGTATCAAATGTCCATGCCAATTCCCACCTCTGCATTCTCCTCATGTCAAGTGATGCAATCACCGACCCTGCTACATGCCCCGAGTAGAACAAGAAAAACGATACATTCCCAACCGGAAAGTCTGCTCCCGACCCCAAAAATCCCTTGATACATATAGTTAAACTGGAAATTTAGATGTTTATCTATACCTTATATTCTGTATGTGCACTTTGCAGCTTGCTGATGTTGTTGGATTTGTATTAACTTCGTCCGTTGGATAAATATGCATCACTCGGCCAGTAACATCTTATTAAATTGATATAGTTGTGTTAGAAAACAATTTGATCACTGTGTATTGAAGTGCATGTATAAAGCGAAACAAAACTGTACCTGAGAGGTTTGTATCATCATTTATCCGTGTTTGGAGTTGGCTGAACTCGAACCAGTAAAGAGGCAGCAAAGGGTAAACAATTCAATTCAATTCCATTCTTCTCGACCCTAATTCCATTCCTGAATTCCAGACTCGAGTCGGCGATTCGATTCTACCGGCCACATTTTCGATGGCGAAGAGAAAGCGCGGCCGGTTCGTCGGGTTCGGGTTCTGTTATTGCGTTTTGACGCTTTTGGTTTGCGCTAGGGTTTCGTCGGCGGTGAGATCCGATAAGGAAATGAGGGAGAGGTTCTACGGCACTATGGTGAACTCCTCCGCACCGGAAAGTAACGACGGCACCATCGCTAAAATGTTCGATCGGGTTCTCGAGAAGGAGTTCTCCGACAACGATCAGCCCGAAGGTCACTTCTTCTCTCTATTTCTCTAAGGTTTTAGCTTACATTGTGCTAATTTTGAAGCTTCTGCTTTGAAATTGAAATTCTGCATTGATTGAGTTTAGGTTAGGCGAGTTAAGTGAGGCTGTAGTTGAAGAACTATGCGGATTAATATTAAATGCAGCTGTATATTGTCTCATGTTAGCTGACTTTGCTTTTTCTTTTAATTTTTATTAGGATCTGATAAAAGCAGCTTTAACAGTAGTGTGGCTGATCAGCAAGTAAGTTTTTGTTACTCTTATGAGCTTTTTGCACCAAAGTGCAAAAATTTGGCCTTATGTACATATTGATTCCGTATGTTCCTATTATTTTTGTTTTGAATCGACATCGTTGAGCCGAAGATAAGTGTTGATTGTATATTTCAGGCGGTACTAGAGACTGTAGCTAAGATCACTCACGAGAAGGGCAATAAAAATGATACCCAGGAAACCAAGTATGTGGATGTTATAGTTGTCCTTCAATGCTAAGATGATTGTATTGTGTACTGATTTGTTTGGTTTGGTTGTCAGCGGCACAAAATCTTATCAGTTTCAAGGTGTTTTTTCGCTGGAGAATGAAGACTCTGAGGAAACAACAACTTTGATTGACAAAAAGGTACTTTACTTTTTCGAATGACCTTTTTTCATGTTGAGAGCTTTGGAAGAGATTCTCAGTAGTAATTGCTTCAGTTTCTATTTAAACCTGAAACCTTATTTTCATTTTTATAGGATAATGTGTTTGTGATGTCGAACAAGAAATCCAAATATCCAGTACTTCAAGTAGATTTGAGGTATCGTTAAATAGTCCTTTTCTGATTGTGCTGTACGTAAAGTATTGTGGAAGTGAGATTTTGTTTTTGATTGCAACACTTATACATCGCCAGAGGGAAAGAACATCTCCGTTGTTGGTTAATCTGATGTTTTTTTGGTTCTTGCAATACCCAAAAAAAACTAATGTTTCCTCTAATGGCAATCATATTCTGTATTTTGTATGACAAATAGGTGTTGGTCATTGAGTTTCTGACTTTTGATTTTACTTCTCGGTACATATTATATATAGTTGACACTTAAAATTCTTGCAGGTTAATTTCTGATTTGGTGGTTATCATAGTTTCTGCTGCCATTGGAGGAATTGTGTTTTCTTGTTTGGGGCAACCGGTTTGTTCTGCAATCTAAGTCTTCAATTTATACTTATTGATAATTTCACTCTTTTGTAGCTTAGTGTATATCTATGTTTAGCAGTCTGCAGGGCAACCTTAAAAAGAATGCTGCTACATATAGTCAACATATTCATATGATGCAACTCTGGTGATATTTTACTAATTTATGCATATATGATAGGTGATTGTGGGGTATCTTCTTGCGGGGTCTCTCATTGGACCAGGGGGTCTCATGTTCATCAGTGAAATGGTACAGGTATGTCGGTGTGAAGTATGATCAGTTATGAGCTCTATTCTTTGTAGATACGAGAGTTCAAGTTTTTAGAAATATTTCCCTCATCTACCTACTTTTGCTGTTCCCACAAACCACAATATTATAGCTCCAAGCCTCCATTGATGGTCATTTTCATAGAAACCTAGTTATGATATTGGAGATTGTGTTATGCACATTTTGTATCAATGTAATAAGAAAAATCAGTAAAACGATGCCTCTTGCTTCTGTGTAGGAGATTGAATAACTGTCTTTAACTTACATTGCATCTTGCTTCTGGGTAATCTATGCGTAACTTTTATCTACGGTTACCTGCGATCACACCTCTGTGTAACATTATTGTTGGTTTCCTTTTTATATTTTCCTGCAGGTAGAAACTGTAGCACAATTTGGTGTTGTATTTCTCCTTTTTGCTCTAGGGTTGGAGTTTTCTTTGGCTAAGGTATGTTTATCCGTGGAAATTTAACTTCATTTAGTTTTGCTGAAAAGTTATAAAGGATTATATTCTAACACGTCCTGAGGGAGAAGATGACAATACCTTCTTGGTAGAGAAGCATTTTAACTTTTCATTGGTGCAGTTGAAAGTTGTGGGCCCCGTAGCTGTTCTTGGAGGGCTTCTACAAATCTTAACCTTTATGTTCTTGTGTAGCATAATTGCTGGGGTATAGTTTAATCATACTCAGTCTTATTGTTTGCTTTGCTTGAGATGTTAATTCCTGTTGAAATGAACACTGTGCTTCCCTTTTGCTAATTTTGCAGCTATGTGGAGCAAAGTTGTCTGAGGGAATTTTTGTTGGCTCCTTCCTGTCAATGTCATCAACGGCAGTGGTACATTTCTGACCACTTATTACGTTGCAACTTTTCTTCATTGCTGCTTTTGAATACGCCTCATGTTTTTGGTATCCCCTTTTACCAGGTGGTGAAATTTCTAGCAGAAAGGAACAGTAATAGCGCTCTTCATGGCCAAGTTACAATTGGGACGCTAATTTTCCAAGTAGGTTTGAACTGTGGAAACTTGAATGCTAAATTTATTGAGAAGTTTTACATGATAAGGCTCTATCTGCGTATCTGGAGCATATCCAAATAATATTGATCTGGTTATTTCAGGATTGTGCTGTTCGTGTACTGTTTGCTTTGCTCCCAGTTTTATTAAAGTTTTATTTTCATCAAAACAAGTGGATGTACTCTATGTTGAATACCAAATTAACTAATGGATATACTTCTTTTTGTTATAGCTACAAAACAAATATGATCATAAGTGATGGTGTTGATCAAGGAATCGTCATTTTGACTGGAGCTGAAGCTGAAGAACTGTTTGGTTTAACTTGCCAACAAGTAATACTAAAAGAATCCTACAAAGGAGGACAAACTATACCAAATGAAATGCAAAATGTGCAAGGGCAAGAACACGTGTTTGAGATTGCGATGACAGCTGATCGACAATTAATGATAAAAAAAATTCTCACTCTTCATAATAGTTATACAAAAATAAAAGATGGACAGCCTTCTACCAATACACCAGAGAAGTCATCGACAAATAGAACTACCAAAAAAGGTATTGCAACTTATAAATTATGAATTACATTTATTATAAAACTTATTTTTTTTTTTAATGATATACAGGAAGGAAACCAGTGTGATCTTCATAGCTGTGAATGTTGTTGTCAAAATCAGAAGTAATTGGCACTCAATGAAATTACGTCAATAACTATGTTATCATCTATTTTATATGTTTTCCAATGTATTTCCAACTTTATCGAATCAAGAGGCTACCCATTTTATATGATGGTTAAGCACCAGATATAATTGTCATTGTTTCTTTTACTGAAGGTTCATCTATCTTATTAAAAAATAAATATCTTTCCTTTAACTATGTATCTTTCCTACATATCACTCATTACAGCAGTCTTCTAATTGAGGCAGGTCATTGAAATTTTTAACGAATAAAACACAAAAAAGAAAATTCGATAATGGAAATGAATGTCTGAAGAAATGAGACCAAAACTCTATAGCTTTGGATCTATCAAACTTCCTCTCGCATGGACCTAGAGGAAGCTTCTTCCATCAAATACAGCTACTGTTGCAACCTGTTATCACATCCTTTTTTGCCGGTTTTGGCTATACAAATTTGTTTTCTATTCAAGACTATGTCAGTACTTTGGGATAACAAAACCACTTAACTGTTTGACAAATTTGTCTTCTATACATCTCAACTGTCCCATTTGTATTTTTATCTATGTAACGAATAAAACCAGAACTACCAACAAAACAATGCAGTTTTGCATATATCCCATTTCCTCCCATTTCTTGAAATAAGAGTAACTTACATATGTGCCATATAACTTACATTTGTTTTCTACTCAAAACTGAATCAATCTTTCAACAGGCGATTTTTTCATACACCCATGATATGCACCATTTTTGACAGTTGTATTGAAATCAGATTTCCATGTATATTAACTGGACTGAATAATGGTGGAATGTGAACAAACCACATCTCGGTTTTTAACAGCTGTATTGAAATCAGATTTCCATGTATATTAATTAGACTGAATAATGGTGCAATGTGAACAAACCACATCTCAGTGAAAAATGTCTAACTCTTATTAGCCATGGAAACGGTGAAATACCATATAAAAAACCAGCACTGGACACCAACAAGACCATGTCTTAGACACAATATGCATAAACCAGATCTATGAGTTCCATGAAATCCATCCATCTTCTACAACCCTATTAGTGATCACCTATGCTGCATCTTCAGTTTTACGTTTCATATTATTGGTAGAATTAAAATTATCCTACTTCATTGGCCTAGACAACTTTGTATCAATGTGAAATAGGTATCCTGACTGTCTCAAACAAGTTTAACTTTTGGTTTCAATTATACAGGTACTTTCTCATAGGAGTTAGAGCAGGGTTCTTGACTATAAACGCAGTGCCACTACTGATTCTTCATCCCTTGGTTCTCCATCGGAAGATATCTAACTATTTCCTACATAGGTCATTATTGAATATCTTCCAATGGAGAACCAGAGGAATAAATGACCAGCAACAGATACGTATTACAACTCTAGAGGCACTTTGATATATTTTTCTTTTCAACTTTGTTTACCCACGTTTTAATATGTGTTCAGGGAGAAACAGGAAAATATGGATTTTTATGTTGCAAGTATGACAATTGCTGCTTATGCACTTATATATCCTCTTATTTTTTCTTCTGATTATGTAACAGGTGCATTTAAATTATATTCATATTTTATACATTTCTTAATGTACCTATTGAACTTTTCCAGCTCTTTCTTCTCTCCAATTAACAGATTTGTTTAATTTGAACTCTGTTTTCGCTTTACTATGTAGTTATTACAATACTTCATCATTGATTTTCCATTCAGTATAGAACTAACATTTTAAGTATTTTTCAAGGGTTTAATGCTTTTATGCCTATAGCAGACTCACTTTTACTCATGAAACGATTTTGACAACATGAGACATAATCACCATTGGCTAATACATATGTTGATTTCATGTTTACCTTCGCAATTGCAAAAAAGACCTATCCAAGCCCATCTCTCAATACTTTTTAAAGTGTGGCTATATATAGTTTTGTTAGATTTTACCACAGTTTTAGTCTTCTATATAGTTCAAAAACGAACTACGGTATCCATTCTATATCCATCTTATTTTTTAAAGAAATTAAGTTAATTGTATTAAACTCAAGCCACAAGAGACCATTACATATTCTCTCTCTACCGACTATGGGTAGATAAAAAGTCTGTGGGATAAACCACAACGATACATAGAAAATAGGTCTAATTATTAGACGATACTATGCTCATTTATTAAAACAAGCCTATTACCAATGTATGATAGAACATTGTAATAGGCAAAAATAAAAAAATTAAATTTACTCCTTGCCCTTACCAGTAGGGCTTGGAGGATGACTAGAAAAAAGGTAAGACAAAACCTCAGCATCAGATACCTTAGCAGCAGCAGTAGTAGCACATTTCTTTTTGGTAGGATTTTTATTCTTAGCTCCAAGTGATCTACCCAACTTCTTCTATATCCATCTTATTGGTAGAAAACGATATGTGTTTAAATGTGTGTTTCTTTTTTTTTTTGGATTTATTTCTGTATTTTGTTTGTATGAGTGGATATGGCCGTATCAGTAATCAATTTTCAATTGAATTGATATTTTTTTTTTTGGTTTTGTATTGAATTGATTATTTTAATTCTATGAAAATGTGAAAGTGACCAAATTATTGAAAATGAATATAAACAGATAAAAATAAATTTTTTCAATAATTATTCAAAATTATTGAAAATGGATGATCAGTTTTGTTCAGATTATATAAACAGATTTCCACCAAATATACATTTTTCGTGTGACGCCAAGTTACACAAGTAAAAAATGAGTACAACTTCAGGTAAACACTTCCCTGCCTTTTAAATGGTAATGGCAAAACTTATATGCTCTATTTTAATTCATATTTTAGCAATATTCATGCACCTAATTTTTATTCCACAAATGATGTGTCTCATTCTTATTGTAATGATCACCATGTGGCAACATATGCATCTACTTAACTCTTCTAAATTTGCATATGATTGTCCAATCATAATATGTGTCTTACATTTAATGTGTCCATGTATCATCATTATATTGTTCATACAATTGAAAAAAATTAAAAAATTCCACAAATTTTATTTATTTATTAGACCAAAACCAAATGTTTAATGAACATAAGAATAAGTCACATGATCCGTTACTTGATAATAACTGTTTTGTTCAATTTTTTCTTTAATTTTTTTTCTATCCGTAATTATTCTGTATTTTTTTTCTATTTGTAATAACACGCACTCTCTCCAATTAACAATTTCAAAAGCATATTAACAATGTACCGTTAACAGTATCTTATTTCCATTAATGTTCAACCATCCTTCTTTCAATTTGTAATTTTTTTTATTATTTTGTCTAACTGTTATTTTGGAAACAGAAACTCATTTTTTTCTTTAATAAATGATCTAATGAAAAAAAGAATTGAAACACCTGCTCTTCCAATCTCTTAATATGGCTATAACAGGAATTTTACTCCACAGTAGTCTTATAACACTGGGGTCACTGGCCACAGTTTTTTCAGTGTTCCCTTCGTCTTTTCACCTGCCAAAATCGAAGACGCCTCACCAGGTACACCTCGCGCCCTTCCCAAATCAAATTTGCAGCTCCCTTATCAGATAACTAGGCTATACGATGACAAAGCTTTGTCCTTTCATTATATATACCCTTTACATGTCTACCCTTTACATGTCTACTTCTTTTTATGAGTTCCTACACTGCACAAACCCAATACAGTAACAACAATCTCAACAGATGTTTAAAGATTTTCATTCACATTCTGAATCCAAGCAAAACAATCAAATCCTATTCATCTTTTCCTTTCATTCTATTATTCAAAATCAGCAAAACATATATTCGCTTAGTTATTGATAGATCCCCTGTTCTCATTGTTATCTGACTCTTCATACCTATGAATTTTCATTTTCCTAAAAAACCAACTGAATTTGGATGTGATTTGTCATACTGTATTTGATATACAGCTTAACTTGCAAAATTACAGCCAATTTTTATTCATCTTATCCCTTCGTTCTCTCACTGATCATAATTGCATGTTTGTTTTTACAAAAACCTAACTCAATTTGGATGTACTATCTCATACTGTATTTGATATATACCTTAATCTACAAAGTTACAGCCAATTGATTAGCTGCATGCATCACCCTTTTATCTTGATTCTCAGACAATGGATATTACCAAAGTTAATAACATCAGTTCCGAAGAAAAGAATATGGTGCTGGTTGTTCGCATATGGAGATGGAAAAAAATAGACCTACTTGAAAGTGATGGCCTACAGTTTGTCCTGGTTGACAATCAGGTAACTATGGACAATACTTCATTGTTCCTCGACTTTTCTTCATGTAGTTTTATACACTGACTATGAATTCACCAAACATACAGAACCATGCTATTCATGCCTTAATGCGATATCAACACCGTTCACATAGCATCACTGAAGGACTGACTTACAAGATATCAAAATTCCATTGTATGAAAAACCTTAACAAATACATAATCGTCCCGCATTGCAATCAACTGTTGTTTGACGCCAACACCGAATTTACACATCTTCCAGATGTTTACCCTTTGGTACCTCTTTACTGGTTCCAATTAACTGCGTTCGACCAACTTAAGGCACGGATTAATGATGATACGCTGCTGTCAGGTAAAGTTCTGCTTCGTTTTATATGTGCATTTCAATACACAATTATTAAAATAATTCACTAACTCGCCAATATTGATTTTATAAGATGTTATTAGACGAGTCGTCGATGTTTTTGCAACTGAACAAGTAAATGCAAATCAGACAATAACAACAGCTTGCAGAGTGCAGATACAGGATTTAAGGTACAAGCAAACAAATACCCTTCTCTTTCTGCTTTGTATCACATCTCCTGCATTGTAAGATCTTAGCCTTGATAGTTAGCATGCAATGATGCATGATTAATAAATTGTAGATTTTCTATACATGAAATCAAAAGGTTGTTGTAGTAGAAGACAAAAAATTATGTTTTCCGTATTTTTTCTTTTGTAAACTTTCAAGTTTATTTTGAAACTAATTTGGTTCGGAGTCGATTGAAAAAACCCATAAGGACAGATTGAGCTAAAGATCATTTTTCAAGTTTTGGCCTGTAAGTTAAGATGCAAGACAAATTATACCATGCTGTATCATCACCAAATTTATATTTAAGAAGATTTAATTTGTTAAGGGAACTCAGTAACGTTTTCTTCCTCTCTTACCTACTAAAACTAACTATCTGATTTATATGCAGGAATCAGATTATTACAGTGTACCTCACAAAAGAGGCTGCACAAAACTTCAATGCAGCTACTAAAACAAATATAATTCCTCCAATAGTAGCAGCATTTACCAGCACAACAGTAAGAGGGTGTCAAGGTAATGAATACTACAGTTGATTATATTCTTTTCAATGACAGATAACTAATTCATACTTTTTCTTAGATGACGTCATGTTGAAATCAACAGTTAATACATGCATCTTCATAAATCCATGGATCAGTGAAACGCATGAGCTAAGAGCAAGGTGAACAAATTTTACACATAAACAACCAACTAAGATAGCTATATAAACTGAGTATCTGATTATGACTGGTTTCTGTTCAAATATAGCTTTGAACAACACACCAATATTGTGCAATCACAAGCCACTCCAACAGCAACATCAGACATTAAGGTATAACTATAAAATTTCAATATATAACAATCTTAACTCTGCATCTCTAACTTTATTGTACTGATTCAATAACAGGTGCTATATGATGTGTTTATTACTAAAGCAGAGATCATGACAGTTGAATTCACTGATGGCTGGTATTACATGGCTTGCAAAACATGCAACAAGGAGCTCAAACAGCACCTACAGACTAATGATCTGAGCTGCGAAAAACACGGTGCTCAAGAAGGACTACCACTGTAAGTAATAGCTCAATACCATTCATTGTTTATTTCATAACTGTTTCTCACATATCTGTTTGGCTGTGTCTTCATATTTGCCATCTTTTCATTTATTTGCACACTATATATACTCCTAAGCTTTATATGCTACTTCACTACAATCAACAAACATATAAGTACATCTCTGATAGAAACAGCACATTCCAATAGTTTGTATTTTCCAGACATCATTTTTTCCATCTCATGTTCTCCTACATGAATATTTCAATCTGCTATACCCATCCTTGCTAATCGCCTTCAACAATTTGCCATCTGTATAGAATTATCTGTAAAGTGTCCTAACATTGTGTGCTAAACCAGATATTAAGACTTACCATATTGTTATGTGTTTATGAAAATGAATATAGATAAACAAAAGAATACAAGTCATGTTATAAATGGGATTATATCAGTCATTTTATTACTTCACACATTACTATATCTGTAATGCAGTTATAATGTGAACTACTGTGTCCTATCTACTTCTGTAGCATACATCTATGATTTCGGACTATATTTATATATAAACTGATAATAATAATTTGTTATAAAAACCAAGACATTTAGAAAGTTAACAATTAAAAACAAATGATGACATCTAGGCTTTGTCTAAACAGCTACAGAGTTAATATCTGCATTCAGGATAGCACTGGAAAAATTGAAGTATCGCTGAAAGGAAAACCAGCAGATTCTCTGTTTGGAACACAGTGTCACGAGTTAGTTAATGAACTAGGACACCAAGATATGAGAAGACTTCCACAACTGCTGGCAGATAGACTTCTACAGTCATATACATGGGAAATCATTTTTCAGCCTGGACAGAACCTTATGGTACAAGCAGTCTACCCTAACCGTGCCCAAAAAGAAGATGGCATTGTCGAACCAATACCAACCAACACAATAGAGGAGATCAAAAAAATCACCGCAGTTCAGAATGTTAATGAAAACCGAAAAAATAAGAGCACCATTCAGAATGAAGGTGGAAATGACACAATGGCAGTTGATGACAAGATACATGGGTAAAAATTCAAGCACACAATCAGAAAAGTCATCTTTTCCTTCATATTTAGACTATTCCAAAAAATTTCCTTTAACATTCTCTTACTATTTCATCTAATAGGCACCGCATAGGAATTGCATCTTCCTCAGCACTACCTGGAACAAGTCAGTCACACAGTTGAAAACACCGTGTACTCCAGTCCGCATTTGTACATACCCACCTTTTTTCTGGTTCACCTCCATTGACATAACCATGACTGCACTTTTGCAATGTACCGGTTGCTAAATAGCGATAGAAGCCACAGACAACTATCTGCAGTAAGTGAGAAACCAAACCAGTAATAGTTTTGTATTTTTGAGACTCTTTCATGTTAAGCTATCTAAAAAGATATAAGCCTGTGCTCTTCTGTGTTTTTTATACTCCTTCATGTTGCACTATCCAGAATTAAAATAAATGCATCTCATAGTTAGAATTTTAATTATATTTCTCATCCTGCTTTATTTTGAAAATATTTCTGCAATTTCCATCATAAAGTAAACTACTTAGTTCTATTTTAGTTTCATATAGAGACACTGCATTTTATTAATCTATCCACCTATTGTTTCCTGACTTCATTTTTGTTTTCCTGACTTCATTTTCTGACGACATTCTTTTTAGGAACCGAAAAACAAAAAGATTATCATTTGCGATGACAAGCTGAAGAAGATTTTTGCAGACACGAACCGATTTTTGCAGACACGAACCGTGTTGGCCTTCTTAAACTTGCTGGACTCGTCCCCCCTCATTTTCTTTGATCCAGTCTATGTAGGAGAAGAGATGAGAGCCCTTTACTGTTTATCCAGCAGATTTTGAATCCTAGGAATTCTGTTTTGGTTGTAATAGTACTAAAAACAATGCTGCAGCAGTATGTGTTTGACTGTTTTGTATATAAGAAACTAGCATTAGTTAGAGTTTATAAAGCATAACAGTATTCCATATGATCCTCCTAAACTCTCAGCTGTTATAATCAAGCATGTCAGCATTCCTATCTACAATTATTCTCCTAGACTTCTTCTATCCTAATTACTAATAGAATATTCTGTAATCCTTTGTAATTATCGCATTTCATATCTACAAGCTCTAGACTATCAACAACTTTGACATCATTGTACAAGCTCCCCATCGTAAAAAGGTATAGCTGGAAAAAAAAATGCATTGATAATACAAATACATGGACCTCCATCTTTTCTATCATGTTGATAATATTAGAAGATTTTTCTATCATGTTCTGTTTTGACAATTTGGAGGAACAAATTACATAAAGGTAAGATGACTTATTATGTTTTGTTGCAGTCTTTATATGAACCTTCAATCTCAAATGAAAACAGTAGCAAAAGCCGCCGCAAAGCGCGGCCAGCAACCTAGTCTAGAATAAAATGTGGTAGAACAAATTTACAGAAAAGATCCTGCAGTGTGAACAGTGTTTGGTATTAATTATCCATCAAAATTTGATTCTCGAGTTCATCTTTCGTAGGATACAATTTCATATGCTGCAATTTTCTCCAAATAGACTAGCATTCACACTTGAAGAAGAGCCCTAGATAGAATCCTATTTACAAGCTGCTCAAAGAGTACAAAAATAGAGCAATGCGCGCTGTACTCCAAGAATGATAACTTTATAACTGGAAATCTGTCATCTGCAACGTTTATAGTAGAACTGCCGGTGAATTTGAAACCTGATATTCACAAATCATACAGCTGAATCGTAACGATCACACTTGATATGCGGGAGAGGTCACAATATTCTGTTGTGTGCTTCAATCATCGAAACTTTCTCCTGTTAAAGTTGGCAAAATGAAAGCTAAGACTCTTTTGATAGCTTTCAGATGTAAAATATATTATCAGACACTTTTATGTATATCCAGCCCACAACAGACAATAATTCAATTTTAAAAGACGGTTGAGAAGAACCCTAGACCATATTAGGTATAATTCAAACTCGAAAGGTATACCGTCCTTGCAAGTGTGTGTCAGATGCATATATGTGCTTCAGAGAGGGGGAAATTTAGAGACCTCGTTATGTATGGTGGGTTCAGCAGGAAACCAGTGCATAAGAACTCCCAAATTCATTAGGGCAGGAGTCAACTTAAACAAGAGAGGAGTAGTGACCTGTAGAGCAACAATTTCTAGGTAAGTATATTGAAAAAGAGAACCATTCTTCATGAAAAATAAAAAGAGAATTACCAGGCTAAATGCTGTTGTTCCAAGGAGAAGCAGGTACATCTTCCCCTGTATTTGTTTAAAAGAAAAACAACAATAACTAAGTGAGATGAAATCAAGCAAGAAAACCCAATTACAGCTGTAAATGTAACATATGCAAATGTCGCATGAACTATGACTGACAAAGAGAGCAAGAAGTTACCTCAATCAGATGAAGATTTGAGGCCCGGCTTAAAAGGACAAAAGCAAATTCGCCAATTTGAGCAAGTGAGACTCCAACCTTAAGAAGTAATCAAATCTTGATATTAGACTTGTTTGTCAGACAAATGAGATATGTGCGTGAATGTTGCATGGACTTACCATAAATGATGTCCTAAAGCTGTAACCAAAGGCCTTAGTAACTATAGTAACAACAGCAGTCTTTACAACTATAACTAGAATCACAGATGCTAGAAGTATGTCCACGTGGCTCCACAAGAAATGTACATGTATGAGCATTCCAATGCTTGAAAGGAAGAGAGCTGCAAATAGGTTACGAATTGGCTCCACCTATAATGCAGAAAAACATCATGTTTAACAACAAATTAGTTCCATATATGTTTTCCCTTTCTTTCTTACTTTCTCCAAAAGGGATCAGTATAGCGCTTATTTCAGGTAACAACTGAGAACACAAAAGAGTACCTGATCTAAAGTGTGTTGTGCAAAGTCGGTGGTTGATATCATAATTCCTGCCACAAATGAACCCAACTCAAGGCTAAGGCCCAGCTTATCACTGCTCTGAAAAGATTACAGGAATTCACAACTATTAAAACAGTGTTGATAACCACAAATATGTAGCCAGTTACCTACATTAGAACCATGCTACAGTTCTTACATCCAAAGCTGCAAGCTCAAAAAGTGGCAATTCATTATCTTAACGTCACAAGGAGGCTTGGCAGGAAATGAAATTTTTAACCATATATTCAAATTTACAAGTTAGCATGATGAGCAGTAATTAACTGTGATAAACACAATAACAGAATAGTTTCACTTACCCACGCAGATAACAAACAGAAAGCCACAACAGCCAGCTGATAAAGCTCATTTGTCTGCTTCAGGATAAGAATTGTAAAAGAACAAATGAAGTTGTAGTTAATCCAGATTGCAGAAGGTAGTTAGCTTGCTCAAATAGAAAAGCAAAACTTACCTGGGAGGACAACTTCATCATCAGCTTCAGAAAGCGAGGAACAAAAGACCAACACAATACAGATGAAGCGGCAAGATATAATGATAAGACTAGCACCCTGAAGTAAAAAAAGAAAAGAAAAAAGATAAGTAACACCTTTGAAGGAGGGTAAACTTGGTTAAGGCAAACAAACATGAGAAAAGACATTCACAATTTCATTATGGCATATCAAAACAAGGATGGAATAGGAACAATAAAGGATGGTGAGACAGGAAAAGGTGCAATTAAAAAAGGCAACAAAGCAGACTTACAACTTCCCCACAGAAACCATCCCTTGGAAAACACCACTATGACCACCCAAAACTGGGAGCAAAGCAAACAGTAAACCAACAGCACAATCCTGAAATAACCAGATCAATATTATTTGGATATGCTCCAGATACGCAGATAGAGCCTTATCATGTAAAACTTCTCAATAAATTTAGCATTCAAGTTTCCACAGTTCAAACCTACTTGGAAAATTAGCGTCCCAATTGTAACTTGGCCATGAAGAGCGCTATTACTGTTCCTTTCTGCTAGAAATTTCACCACCTGGTAAAAGGGGATACCAAAAACATGAGGCGTATTCAAAAGCAGCAATGAAGAAAAGTTGCAACGTAATAAGTGGTCAGAAATGTACCACTGCCGTTGATGACATTGACAGGAAGGAGCCAACAAAAATTCCCTCAGACAACTTTGCTCCACATAGCTGCAAAATTAGCAAAAGGGAAGCACAGTGTTCATTTCAACAGGAATTAACATCTCAAGCAAAGCAAACAATAAGACTGAGTATGATTAAACTATACCCCAGCAATTATGCTACACAAGAACATAAAGGTTAAGATTTGTAGAAGCCCTCCAAGAACAGCTACGGGGCCCACAACTTTCAACTGCACCAATGAAAAGTTAAAATGCTTCTCTACCAAGAAGGTATTGTCATCTTCTCCCTCAGGACGTGTTAGAATATAATCCTTTATAACTTTTCAGCAAAACTAAATGAAGTTAAATTTCCACGGATAAACATACCTTAGCCAAAGAAAACTCCAACCCTAGAGCAAAAAGGAGAAATACAACACCAAATTGTGCTACAGTTTCTACCTGCAGGAAAATATAAAAAGGAAACCAACAATAATGTTACACAGAGGTGTGATCGCAGGTAACCGTAGATAAAAGTTACGCATAGATTACCCAGAAGCAAGATGCAATGTAAGTTAAAGACAGTTATTCAATCTCCTACACAGAAGCAAGAGGCATCGTTTTACTGATTTTTCTTATTACATTGATACAAAATGTGCATAACACAATCTCCAATATCATAACTAGGTTTCTATGAAAATGACCATCAATGGAGGCTTGGAGCTATAATATTGTGGTTTGTGGGAACAGCAAAAGTAGGTAGATGAGGGAAATATTTCTAAAAACTTGAACTCTCGTATCTACAAAGAATAGAGCTCATAACTGATCATACTTCACACCGACATACCTGTACCATTTCACTGATGAACATGAGACCCCCTGGTCCAATGAGAGACCCCGCAAGAAGATACCCCACAATCACCTATCATATATGCATAAATTAGTAAAATATCACCAGAGTTGCATCATATGAATATGTTGACTATATGTAGCAGCATTCTTTTTAAGGTTGCCCTGCAGACTGCTAAACATAGATATACACTAAGCTACAAAAGAGTGAAATTATCAATAAGTATAAATTGAAGACTTAGATTGCAGAACAAACCGGTTGCCCCAAACAAGAAAACACAATTCCTCCAATGGCAGCAGAAACTATGATAACCACCAAATCAGAAATTAACCTGCAAGAATTTTAAGTGTCAACTATATATAATATGTACCGAGAAGTAAAATCAAAAGTCAGAAACTCAATGACCAACACCTATTTGTCATACAAAATACAGAATATGATTGCCATTAGAGGAAACATTAGTTTTTTTTGGGTATTGCAAGAACCAAAAAAACATCAGATTAACCAACAACGGAGATGTTCTTTCCCTCTGGCGATGTATAAGTGTTGCAATCAAAAACAAAATCTCACTTCCACAATACTTTACGTACAGCACAATCAGAAAAGGACTATTTAACGATACCTCAAATCTACTTGAAGTACTGGATATTTGGATTTCTTGTTCGACATCACAAACACATTATCCTATAAAAATGAAAATAAGGTTTCAGGTTTAAATAGAAACTTAAGCAATTACTACTGAGAATCTCTTCCAAAGCTCTCAACATGAAAAAAGGTCATTCGAAAAAGTAAAGTACCTTTTTGTCAATCAAAGTTGTTGTTTCCTCAGAGTCTTCATTCTCCAGCGAAAAAACACCTTGAAACTGATAAGATTTTGTGCCGCTGACAACCAAACCAAACAAATCAGTACACAATACAATCATCTTAGCATTGAAGGACAACTATAACATCCACATACTTGGTTTCCTGGGTATCATTTTTATTGCCCTTCTCGTGAGTGATCTTAGCTACAGTCTCTAGTACCGCCTGAAATATACAATCAACACTTATCTTCAGCTCAACGATGTCGATTCAAAACAAAAATAATAGTAACATACGGAATCAATATGTACATAAGGCCAAATTTTTGCACTTTGGTGCAAAAAGCTCATAAGAGTAACAAAAACTTACTTGCTGATCAGCCACACTACTGTTAAAGCTGCTTTTATCAGATCCTAATAAAAATTAAAAGAAAAAGCAAAGTCAGCTAACATGAGACAATATACAGCTGCATTTAATATTAATCCGCATAGTTCTTCAACTACAGCCTCACTTAACTCGCCTAACCTAAACTCAATCAATGCAGAATTTCAATTTCAAAGCAGAAGCTTCAAAATTAGCACAATGTAAGCTAAAACCTTAGAGAAATAGAGAGAAGAAGTGACCTTCGGGCTGATCGTTGTCGGAGAACTCCTTCTCGAGAACCCGATCGAACATTTTAGCGATGGTGCCGTCGTTACTTTCCGGTGCGGAGGAGTTCACCATAGTGCCGTAGAACCTCTCCCTCAGTTCCTTGTCGGATCTCACCGCCGACGAAACCCTAGCGCAAACCAAAAGCGTCAAAACGCAATAACAGAACCCGAACCCGACGAACCGGCCGCGCTTTCTCTTCGCCATCGAAAATGTGGCCGGTAGAATCGAATCGCCGACTCGAGTCTGGAATTCAGGAATGGAATTAGGGTCGAGAAGAATGGAATTGAATTGAATTTGAATGCGTGAGAAAAAAGGAAGCAGCTTTTTATTTCTCGCAATTAAATTGAGTTTCTCTTCCTTTGTGGAAATTTTACTTGTTCAGGCGGGATCAATACATCACGTGAGCGTATGAATACGCGGCACGTATACATCCGGGGTAATGTTGTCTTTTTCACTCTAAAGAAATGAGTTATGATCGCATGTGGTTGTTATTTTTCTTTGTTCGTGCACCACCATCTTCCATCTTTTGGCTTCTTCTCTCGCGACTTTACAACAAAGAAAAGAAAAAACTTCATTGTCAAGAAGAAATGTTTTAGATGTAACCAAAAAAGAAGAAATGTTTTAGACGTTTTCTTCTTCTGAAAAGCCTTCAATGAACTACTATGTAAGATCATGATTGATCTTCATATTCATTACATTTTCAGAGCAGCTATCAGCCCATCATTGTGTTTGTGCTTTGTTATGTTGAGATATTAAATACATGTTTGACTACCATGCCAATCTCATTGCATAAATTCTTATATGCACGGTCGTGTAGGTACACGGCGCAATCTTAGTTATTTAAAATATTTTATACACATGCCCCACCATATATCTATATGAAGTCATTTAATCTTGATCATTCAAATTGTATGTGTATGTACACGCCGTGCACTGAAGATACTCTGATCTCATTGTTAGTTAGCCATATACAACAGTCATATGATAAATATAATTGTTGGAGAAAATTTGACACGCTTTTGTTGAAGAGTCAATTAATAAATCCTTAAAATTAACTGGATGTATGGTAGAATCAGTAGATATATTCAGCGACTAGTATATATAAATAAAGAGTAAATTTTAGTATTGAGTCTAGATGTCACTACCAGAAAAAAGGCTTTTCCCGACGAAATAAAAAAAAACGGCCGACGACATAAAATTTTCGTCGGCTATTCCCAAGAATGGCCGACGATACTGTTTTTTCGTTGGTAAAAAAAAAAATTTGTCAGCTATATTCATATTTTAGTCGACGATTTGAATTTTCGTCGGCCTTTCTCTGAAACTTTAGCCGACGAAAACTTTTGAAAGTTTGGCCGACGAAATTGACATTTTCGTGGGCTATAAGTCTATATATTTTCAGATCTAGACAGCAGCTGCTCATTTAAAAAAAAACGAAAAAAAACGGGAGAAAGAGTGAAAAATCTGTGGGTATTTTATACGATTAGTTGCGTCTCATCGATTTGAAACTATTATCTGTTGAAGGTCAGGCAAAAAAACGTCATTTAGACTGTCCAATTACCATTTCTAAGCGTTTAGAGGTTTAACTGACCCGGTTGACCGTTCCGATCGAGCCTTTAACGTTGTCAGATGTAGTTGGATTTTTTTCCATACATGTATTTAATCTAAACGGTGATATCTGACGGTTGAAATAGATTTTCTAAACTTTTAGATTCAAATTCAGAACATATGCACTAATGTTCCTTAACTTGTTTACTAAGTGTTTAAGTGAATGTATAATTTCAAATAGTTACTATACGTACACTCTTCAAATGCAAATATGTCGTCAAATAAGATATGACCGAAATAATGAAATACGTCTACGGTTGAAAAATGACAAGATTCCGATAAAATCCATGTGTCGAATGTTGCGGTTAACTGTTTTTTACTTTCGTTTTCCTATGGGTAGCCTGAAGTTCGTTAAATCAATTTTGTAAAATTTTTATATGATTAGTTGCGTCTCATTGATTTGAAACTATTATCTGTTGAAGGTGAGGCCAGAAACTGATGTAGGAAGGATGGCAGCAAACATTGAAGAGCAGATTGACCGTTGCAAGTCAAGACCCGGTTTACTGTAGATTTGGCGTCCGGCGTCCGAATGACGATTGTGATACCATTCCGGAAAGGTAACGACGCCAGGAATCAAACTCGTTGCTTTGCCACGATGTGTGGGCCTTTTCGGGCTTTCAAGTTCGTTTAGGGCCTCAAAACGGCAGTTTATTATGTTTTCAAGATTTAAGTTTTCTAATTTGTTTCGGATTCGTTTTGTTTTAATTCGTTGGGCTTTTAGGTTTCCTTGTTAGTTGCCCTAGGGTTTCTTTTCAGTATTTAAGCATCCATTTTGGATGGCTCAGATCCGACGGCTGTTGATCTTCCAAAGTATAGCCGACGATGTTCATAGAATAGCCGACGAAATATTGTAAATCGTCTGCTATTCTCTAAGTTTAGCCGATGAAAATTATATGTCGTCGACTAAACTCTTGCGATCCGCGCCTTTTTATTGTCCGTCGTTGGATGGCTCAGATCCGACGGCTGTTGATCTTCCAAAGTATAGCCGACGAAATCTTTTAAATCGTCGGCTATTCTCTCAGCTTTAAATCTTTCAGCCCGCCTTTTTTCTCTCCTCCGCTCTCCTCCGCCGATCTGCGTCTCCAATCCGCCGCTCACCTCCTCAAATCGGCGCCGGCGTCCTCCTCCTCCTCCGGCCTCCTCCTCCTCCTCCAAAGCATAATCCAATCCGCCGCTCACCTCCTCAAATCGGCTATAAGTTTTATTACCGACGAAAATCACATTATTTCGTCGGCTATGCCTCTTAAAATATTAATATATTCTGACGAAATAGACAAAATCGTCGGCTATATTTAAGAACAAATAACCGACGAAATTGATTTTCTTCGTCGGCTATAGTTGTCAAAATCGTCGGCCATACTCGAAAAATATCCGACGAATTTCGCCAAGTTTGGCTGACGAAAATTCATTTTCGTCGGTGATAATTTTGGAATGGCCGACGATTTCGTTATTTTCGTCGGCCATTAGTATTACCGACGGGCTTTTAACGACGACTTATAGCCGACGAAAATTTCGTCGGTAGAAGGAATAGCCGACGAAAATTTTGAATAGCCGACGAAAAAATTTTCGTCGGCTATTCTGTCAAAACTGGTAGTGTGTGATAGAGTTTTAGAATTGATGTTACATGTATACAAACCATGATGTATGTTTGCTATATTTATATTTTCATCTTTATTATTAAAAAGTCGAACACTTAACAACTTCACTAAAATGTGTTATGTCTATTTTATCTTTTGTACTAAATAAAATTACATAAAAAGTTAAATAAAATAAAATAAAACGACAATAATAAATAAAATTTTACATTTTTTTTATATTCATCAATAACAATATCGCAGGTTAGTCAAAATTGAAGTTTAGGTGTGGCATCAGTTTTATATATTTATATTTATATTTCCCACATCTCTACGTATCTACGTGTCCCACCAGACGTCCACCCAAGTGTCACATGGAGTGTGGCATCCACAGTTTTCACATATAAAAATCTCATCTTCCACCTACCAAATAGACCACTGCAGAAAACCCAGAAACTCCCAGAGACCTATTTCAATGGCGTCGATTATCACCACCACCACCAGTTTCGTTTCTAGCGGCTACACCAAATCCTCAGGCCCGGCTTCGAGTCTTGGCAGCACAAAAGCAACAACCTTCGGAACTCACCGCTTCGCTTGCCCTTCCGGCGTTGGTTTCAGCCGGAGGACGAACTCCATCACGGTGGTGAGAGCTGAGGTTCAGCCGATCAACCCGGAGATTAGGAAGACCGAGTCCAAGGTTGTGGACTCTGTTGTGGTCACTGAGCTCGCTAAGCCCCTCACTCCTTATTGCAGGTAAGTTTTTAACTCAGTGCAGTTACTTTAGTTTACGTCAGGTCTGGAAAGGTTAAATTTTTGGAGATGTAATGAGGTGTGTGATTGAATTGTAAAGAGGGTGATTTACAGTTAGGCATTTTGTTGCAGAGCAAAACTTGAACTTGGTTATAGCATTTTCTAGTTCTAAGTTTAGTGCCAAGACTTGCATTGATGGATTTGTAACAGTGTTGTTAATTTTTTTATTGTCTGATTACTTGGTTTCACAATTGGCTATTGATGAAGTTGATGTGAACGTGATGATTTTCATTTAGGGAAGCTGTTGTTGAACTTTGTCTGGGAATTTCTAGTTGTGAATTGGTGTTAGTATCAATCATGAATTTGGAACAAAGCGGATCATTGTAATGTCGGCATTGTTTTGCTTTATGTATGAATGGTGTGCTTGAATGAACATTCTGCTAAATTGTGGGTGTTATGTGTATAGGTGTTGGAGGTCAGGGACTTTCCCCTTGTGTGATGGAAGCCATGTGAAGCACAATAAAGCTACTGGAGACAATGTTGGGCCATTGCTCTTGAAGAAGGAGTAAAGCTTTTGAATTTAGTAGAGGCTCTGTGTTAGAAGAGTTGTCTGGTATGAGAAACATATTCGAGGCTCATCTTGTAGATTTGGCTACGATCAATGCGTCATTTGAAATATGTTGTTATGTATTTGTTGGAGATTTTGAATGATTTATATAAACAGCATTCTTGATGTGTCTTGTAATTTGATTGTTTATATTTCAAAATGGTGCCTTAGCAATTTGACCTTTTGCTTCTTCACTAACCACTGCTAAGCAGTAAACAATAATTAATGTTTAATGGCCAAGTCTTAACTTGATTTTGATCACTCATGCAGAAAACGTCATTCACGAAAGTATATGCTTCAATTAGAGCAAAAAGTAGTACTTTCATACTGAGGATTAGTTCCCAGATACGAAATTGTTCTTTCAAAGAAAATGTGATTGAGAGAATGACACTGCTCTGCTACAAGCCTACAATACTAAATGAGAGCATTCTCTCCAGGACGTCTCAGACAACCTCTCTACGGTTTTAGTTTCTTTCAAATTATCAATTTTAATCCGAAAAGAGAAATAAAATAGGTAACTATTTGGACATCTATCTACTAATTACCCTAGACCAAATTTGCATTTTGGATCCTCCACTGTATATGCTTATACCAAAACCACTTGAATTGGGATTACTCCGTAACAAAAATAATCATAGAAGCCATTTGTAATAAATAGAGCATAAGTCATTAATGAAAGATAGTTAGGCGCAGAGAATTTAGTGAAGGAGGCATTAGCCTGATTGAGTCTGATCATGGTTCTGAGACGTTCTTGAATTGTTCTCTGCTCGAAGTTCACTCACTACGATACCTACCCGAATTAGAACTATAAAATTGAACTTTCATGAGAACTTGTCCAACACCGTCTTCTTTCCTATACGATCAGAAAACATGAGCTTGCATTCCACTCAGTCCATCAGTTAGTTATCGTGCACAGTCGTTATTCAACGGACGTGAAAACTATGTTTGATCACTTGACGTCTTGACCTTTCTTTTTTACTTTGCAGAAATGCAGATGCACACAACGATTAGCTTAGTTCGTTTTTGTTTCTGTGGGAGATTTAGAATACCTCATGTACGTAGTCATGTTGACGGATCAATGCTCCGGCCAGGCTGCAGTGCTGCACGATACCAGCCGTTGCATCAATGAGAGGAATACTATGGCTGATTAAAGTTGCAGAGAGTACCCTTTGCCAGGAAGTCATTACATGCTGGGAAAGCCTAAGAAGTAATTAGTTCACACGGATCGACTAGCCTGTCTAGTCTAGCCAACTTCGACCAGGAGATCAATGTAAGTTACCCCATCGTTCTCAAAATTAATTACTTCAACTACTTGAAAGCTATTGTTGATACAGTTGATTATGAATCGAATTTGAAAGGTTATATATTGACCTGTTGCTATGTATAATTGTATATAGTTCAAACTTCATCATCATCTTCAACATCCCACAAGTATTTGGTCATGGATTTTCTTCTTTCCACTCCTTTACCTCACATTGCAATAAGTTTAGCAGTAATGTTCATTTTAGGAGTAATTTTTCTGAAGAAAAAGAATAAGAGATATCCTCCAGTTGCCGGAAGTGTCTTTCACCAACTGATCAACGCCCGCAAGTTGCACCATTATATGACTGAGCTTGCATGCAAGTACAAAACTTACAGGATGCTTGGCTTGTTCAGCTACACGGTCTACACGGTAGACCCTGTAAATGTTGAATACATGCTCAAAACAAATTTTGCTAACTATGGCAAGGTATATTATATATCATACTGAAGGGTCAAAAACCTCCATTTTATTTCAATGAAAACTAATTAGAAGAGAAAATTAATAAAGTGATTGATGAAGATGCTTATGTACGCCATTTCTTTATAGGGATATTACGTGCATAGCATTGCGTCTGATCTTTTGGGTGACGGGATCTTCTCTGTGGATGGGGACAAATGGCGGCATCAGAGGAAGGCATCAAGCTCTCAATTCTCAGCCAAGGTACTGAGAGACTTCAGCAGTGAAATATTCATCACCAATGCAGTAAAACTTGCTGGCATAATTTATGAAGATACAACCTGCGACCAATCAATAGAGATGCAAGTGAGTTGCATTATTTCAAAAATAGCATACTACATATATAGATTATAGAGCACTGTACGTTCAGTGTTCTTGTTTTTTATTTTTCTTGAAAACCAGTCAATCAATTAATCTTTGTTCGATGTTCAAAGGATTTGTTTATGAAATCAAGCTTGGATTCAGTAGTCAAGATTCTACTTGGTATCGATCTAGAGACCATGTCTGGAACAAACAATGAAGAAAGTGTCCAGTTTTTGGAAGCTTTTGATGACGCAAACGAAGCTACCTTTTATCGTTTTGCTGATATCTTCTGGAAGATCAAACGGTTCTTTAACATTGGTGGGGAAGCAGTAATAAGGGAAAAGGTGAAAGTGGTGGACAGTTTTATATACAATTTAATCAACAGAAAGATTGAAACACTCCATAAATCAGAAGAAGATGATGAGCAACCTGTGAGATGCCTTCCTGTCTGTTCTAAATTGATTGTCATAGTATTAGTTTACTCAATGTAGGTAACTGATAAATTGAGGTTAAATTGCAGTGGAACAGAAGAGACGTTATCTCCAAACTATTGGAAGCTAAAGACACTGATCCAAAGTACTTGAGAGACATGGTCCTCAGTTTTATTACAGCCGGCCAAGACACAACTGCTTCTGCTCTCTCATGGTTTATTTATATGATGTGCAAGCATCTTGAAATACAAGAGAAGATTGCGCAGGAAGTTAGAGAAGCAACAGGTCTCAATAATACTTCAAGCGCTGATGAAGTTGCACCCAACCTTACTAAAGAAGCCCTTAACAAAATGCAATATCTTCATGCAGCTTTGACTGAGACACTGAGGCTCTACCCTGCTTTTCCTATGGTAACTTGACATCTTGGATAAATTTCATACATGAATTGAATGCTATTATTCTTTGCTGTTCTTGATTTGATTCACTCGATCTTGGTTAATTACTTCTGTGCTCTTATTTATTCATAGAATGCAAGGGTTTGTTTTTCTGATGATACTTGGCCAGATGGACATAGTGTCAAGAAAGGAGAACTAGTGATATTCCAACCTTATTCAATGGGGAGGATGAAGTTTATATGGGGTGATGATGCAGAAGAGTTTCGGCCAGAGAGATGGCTTGACGGAGATGGCAATTTCAAGGAAGAAAGCCCTTTCAAATTCACAGCCTTCAATGTAATTAAGAAATCCAAGCTAATATTTTCTTGATGAGGTTATTTTTTTTAATGAGAGTACTGTCGTAACTGATGTTATTGTTATAATCCAGGCAGGTCCAAGAATCTGTATCGGAAGGGATTATAGTTATCTCCAAATGAAGATATTTTCTGCTGTGCTTTTAAACAAGTACATATTCAAGCTCACTACCGAGAATAGGGTGGTGAAATACAAGATGATGTTCATGCTCCATATCGATAGAGGCCTTCATGTTCATGCGTTTCCAAGAGTTTGAGCATGCAACACAGTCGTGTTACTTATTTTTTAGACTCAAATTTGAGTCCAAATAAGCCTGAATAGTGATTTGAGTCCATCTGAATAGTATATAACAAGACTTATTTTTTTGGGTGTTGTAGTGGTACATGACTTATTTTTGGACCTATATTTTTAATTCAATTTTTTAGACTCATATGTAGGCTCATTACACAATTTTTTTTAACTCATATTCATACTTGAGTCTTTTATTTATGTTTGATTTAATTTTTAGGCATCTATACATTCATTCCAATTAAGTTTAAAAAAAGATTAATAAACTTAGTTTAAGATAATAGAATTTATTCATCAGACATGAAACATAAAATCAAGAATTTTTATTCATTACAATATAACAAATATCAACGTGAATTACATGTGTTAGTAAACTTGAATATCAACTCAATATATAATTTGAATATATAATGATATTATCCAACTTCAATAATAACCAATTGAACATGTAAAAGATTATTAGGCATAGTCAGAAATATAGCCGTTGTCTCAATAGGGTTTAGCAAAACAGCCTCATTTAGTAGGTCCCAATTTTGAGTCCAAAGCAAATTTGCTCACACTTTGGGTCAAATTTGATCCAATATTTGGCTCTCCGACTAATTTGGGTCCTTTTTTTTCTGACCCACTACAAGGCCTAATCCATTTTTTTGGACCCAAATTTCAAATAAGAACTCAAATATAGGTCCCCACTGCTGATGCTTTTAGAGAACACTACAAATAAGTTTGGCTTCAAATGCAGTCCCGAGGCTTGCAGTGATGGATACATCATTAAGTGTGCTGTGGCGTTTAATTCTGTTATTATGGAAATATCAAATTTTTTAGAGAACTTAGTTTTACTCGGTTTCACGATTAGCCATTGATGCACTGATGGTGCTATTTCAATTAAAATAACCCTTACTGAACCTAGTTTGGGCAGTTCTAGCTAGTGTGAAGCACAATAAAAATACAGCTACAAGGAGCATATATACATACAAACTGATCGATCAGCTGAAGGAAAAAAATAAAAGTTGCCGGAGTTGGCTACGCACAAGGCCTTTCATATTCTACCAAGTTCAACATTGTTAGTCGGATTAGTCAATATTTTTACTGTTTGAGAAGAAAAACAAGAAAGATAGATATGCAAAAGAGGATCGGAGTCTGCTGGTGAAGAGGAACAAGCTACTAGCTGTCCATCTCCCTCCTGACTTCGATGTGGTACGGGAGATTGGAGATATCAGCAGCTCAGCATCATTTTCCTTTGTGTTTGCTTTTATGCACGACCAATACGTATCGAGATTTTAAGCACAAATAGCCGTTGAGATACTTTATATATGGTAACATTGTGTAAAAATATATACCAAAAAAAAGACACTGTGGTATATGTATACATGAATTTGTGGTAAAGATATCAATTTCAAACCCTCACAAGGTTGTCGTGTCAAAAGTCAGTTATTTGTTACACATCACACAAAACGTATTGCATTGTATTGATCCAAATCATGTTGGCATGAAGGTGATTCTTGCAAATTCCCATGCGAACGAGGGTTCAATACGACACGAACCCTACCTTAAATCGCTGCATTGGAGACTATAAAATTGAAAGCCTGATGACAAGTTGGCCAATTCGACCGATTGGAAACTATAGCACATAAATGTAGTTACTGATCATTCTATAATAATTGCTACAACCCCTTGAATATATACTCTTCTCATGCACCATTTGAAGACATACGTTATAGTTCTGTATTCATCATCTTCAATTTCGATCACATAAGTATATTGGTCATGGAATTTTATTTCACTATGCCTTTAGCTCCTACAGCAACAAGCTTAGCAGTACTTATTCTTGTAGCAGTATTTTTTGCGCGGGAGAAGAACAAGAAATACCCTCCAATTGCCGGAAGTGTCTTACACCAACTGATCAACTTCCACAAGGTGCACCATTACATGACTGAGCTTGCATGCAAGTACAAAACTTACAGGATGCTTGGCTTGTTCAGAACTGTGGTTTACACTGCAGATCCTGCAAATGTGGAATATGTGTTCAAAACACACTTTGCTAACTATGGCAAGGTATATATGTTACATATCAACCAGAGAGGCCAGACGTGCATGCAACACCCATACCCAAATGATGGTTAGGATATTTTCATAACACTTTAATTTCTGATTATTTTTTATTAATCTGGGTATGAGTGTTATAAAATGGTATCAGAGCGGGAATAAAATTCTTGGGTATAAACTGTGGGGAAAAGTGGAATCGTGGTTTGGATTTTTCTTTATCTTTAGAGCCTGATATTGATTGCTGCGAGTTGTAATTGGTTGAGATTGGGTTTCTGCATATTCCCTTCATGTTTTGGTAATGGGTGTGTCTATTTGTACAATTTCTCTTGGGTTGTTTGGCTGCCGATATCGAAAGATCGAGATAGGGAAAGTAAATATTTATGTATTGCTTTGATTCTGAGTTTGGAGGTGTTGGATTTTGGGCAGTGTGGTTTTGGTGTTACTAGATGATGGTTATGATATTTTCATAGTACACTTTAATTTCGGATATTTATGTATTGCTTTGATTCTGAGTTTGAAGGTGTTGGATTTTGGGCAGTGTGGTTTTGGTGTTACTAGATGATGGTTATGATATTTTCATAACACTTTAATTTCGGATTAATTTTTATTAATCTAGGTATGGGTGTTACAGTGCAAGCCCCTTTTTTTTGAAAGAAAATTAAGAAAATCCATCCCCAATTCTATAATAATTGATCAAAAGACTTAAATCGATCATTTTATTGTAGGGATCATACCTGCATGACATTCTGTCTGATTCTTTGGGCGATGGGATCTTCGCTGTGGATGGGGACAAATGGCTGCATCAAAGGAAGCCATCAAGCTCTCAGTTCTCAACCAAAGTACTTAGGGACTTCAGCAGTGAAATCTTAAAAACAAATGTCCTGAAACTTGCTGGCATAATTCATCAAGCTGCAACCTGCAACAAATCAATTGATATCCAAGTAAGTTTGCAATGTCTCAAAGATCACGCACTACATATCGCACTGTACGCGTTATATATTATAATTTGTTTTCATGCAGAAAGATTAATTACTTGATGTTCATTTTGTTGGAAGGATATGTCTATGAAATCAACCTTGGATTCAATCGTCAAGATTCTACTTGGTTTTGATCTAGACACCATGTCTGGAACAAACAATGAAGAATGTATTCAGTTTTCTAATGCTGCTGAGGATTCAAATGGAGCTACTCTTTACCGTGTTTTTGATATCTTCTGGAAGATCAAACGGTTCTTGAACATTGGTTCTGAAGCAGTGATAAGAGAAAATATAAAAGTTGTGGATCAATTTGTATACAAACTAATCGACAGGAAGATTGAAACACTCCAAAATTCAGAAGATGATGAGCTACCTGTGAGTTAATTACCTTCCTATGTTATAGATTTAACTGATGTACGTGTTGATTGCTTCAATTAAGGTTACTAACTTGAGGTTAAATGTCAGTTAAAGAGAAGAGACTTCATGTCTAGACTTATTGAAACTAGAGAGACTGATCCAAAGTACTTGAGAGACATGGTCCTTAGTTTTATTGCTGCTGGCAAAGACACAACTGGTTCTGCTCTTTCATGGTTTTTTTATATGATGTGTGAGCATCCCCAAATACAAGAAAAGATTGCCCAGGAAGTTAGAGAAGCGACAGGTCTAGATAAAAACTCGAGCGCTGATGAAGTTGCAACCAACCTTACCGATGAAGCCCTTAACAAATTGCAGTATCTCCATGCCGCTTTGACTGAGACACTCAGACTCTATCCTGCAGTTCCAATGGTAATCTAGCATGTTAGCTAAATGTCATACCACTCATACGTGAATAATTGAATGTTACGAAGTTTTGCGGTTCTTGATATAAATCACTTCGATTCGTTCATAGAATTCGAAGGTTTGTTTTTCAGCTGATACCTGACCAGATGGAAGCAGTGTCAACAAAGGCCAAGTGGTGATGTTCCTACCTTATGCAATGGATCGGATGGAGTTTATATGGGGTGATGATGCGAAAGAGTTCCGGCCAGAGAGATGGCTTGACGAAAATGGCATTTTCCGAGAAGAGAGCCCTTTCAAATTCATGGCCTTCAATGTAATCAAGAAAACTAAGCTATAGTACTTGCTTGATAAATTTGCTTATTTCTGGGAGCACTGATGACATTTTTACATGCAGGCTGGTCCAAGAATATGCCTCGGAAAAGAGTATGGTTATATCCAGATGAAAATATTTTCTGCAATACTTCTAAGCAGCTACAGATTCACTCTCGATGACAAAAAAAAACGTTGTCAAATACAAGACAATGATGACGCTCTATATTAGAAATGGTCTTCATGTTCGTGCCTCTCCTAGAGTGTAAGCATGCTATAAAATATTGGATGTCTTTTTATTAAACATCTTTCACTTGTCAAATGATGTTACACACTTACACCAACCCGTTTGATGAAAGTGATTTATATAGTAATGAACTCGATCTAAGGTTGTTTAAGCATCCTTTTCTACCACTATTGATTAAGAAACAATGAGTAAAGTAAAGCACTGTCTTAATTAATAATTAACAAGCAAACACAATACCAGGCTATTGCATAAACAATTCAGAATCAAAATCAACTATAGTAAACCCTATACTTAAAATTTGTTTTCATACCGGTTTGTCCCAGATTCTAAAACCATTAAACACGACTTGGAATTTTTCCACGGTCCTAATTTGGCTTTATAAGAAATTAGTCAAATCAATCTGTGTAGGGCAAGCAAATTGAACCACGTTGATTAAGAAGCTTATGTTATGGAAATTAAGGTAAAAATCAAGGACTAAAATATCCTCGATAACCTCGATATTTCCTCGAAATTTCCGTTTTTTTCAAACATCGATATTAATACTCATATCTTTCCGATATTTTACTTTTAGTCTATTTTTATCTAAATATACAATTTTTATATAAATTTTTGGTAAAATTTCCATCGATATTCGATATTTTCTCGAAATTTCCATCGAAATTTTTTTTTTTTCAAACGATCGATATTTCCATAATCGTCGATATTTAATACCTTGGGTAAAATAGATTTTCACGATGAAACTTGAATTCATTGAAAAACTTGTCACGTATATTATGGTTCGAGAAAATAATATATTTCATTGTATAGTCCTCCACTAATTAGTTGTGTAAAACTTATGATCACATCAATATCTGAGTACACATGATTAAGATCTAAACTATATTATTATTCGAGTTAACACTCCGTCATCTTTTCGAAGGTTGTATTAGTTGTTAGATTTCATGCATCTCTATTCTAAATGTCATCTTTTCGAAGGTTGTATTAGTTGTTAGATTTCATGCATCTTTATTCTAAATGACTAAGGTGCCTCCGTGTTTAGGTCCCTAATAGAATATGGTTTAGCATTCAATTTAGGAGTTGACGAAACCTTCGAAAATGGTCCATTCTGGGTTTGTTTATAGGTTAAACTTCAGATTGCTAACACGAACGGGAAACATGGTTGGGACTTGGAAGATGCATACATGGTGCTAGTGCCACATTGAGTCAACCATAAATTGTGCTGGTTCATCATGTGTTTCATCACTTCGTTAAATGCCATTTGACAGAGTAAGTACTATACATATTTTTGTTAACGAATTTCCATAAATCATATTTGATTAAAAAATCAAAAGATATGTTTATACAGTTAATTATGTTGCAAGAAGGACACACTACTCGAGCAAATTAAAGAGCAAATTTCCATACATATTTTAGTTTAGTACATATTTCACTCTTTCTATAAATACAATATAAAACCCTAGACCATAAATTGTGCAACTTTAGTAACTTCAATGATCAAAATACTTTAGCTGATACCCAATCCGTTGTTTTGTAACCTAAATTGTACAATATAACGAATTAACGACCTTAATATATGTTCTAAAGTGTTGTGGAATTTTAATTTTAAAACTCGCAAGGGCATGAATTGTTGGTAGTCTATGTGCAAGTACGAGGTCGTTCCAACTGGGAATTGATAATCGATTTAATTATAATTCAATTAATGAAGAACACAAAAACACTCAAGATAAGAAAGATATGATTTTTAGATTTTAAGTAAAGAAAGTAAGAAACAAAATATAATTTGAAAACAAGGACGATGGAACATAGGGTGTTAAAATCAACCACTAACAATCTTATTTACGCTCTTGATGCGACTAATGGATTCTTTCGTCTCTCAAGATGACAATTCCCGTATTTAAGTCCAGATACGACACTTAGACCATAGTTTTCCTTAAGTGTATGATTCTTTCCAGGTACGGCAGATGTCGTATATCCTAGTATGCAGTCTATTCGGCATAAATTCAACATAAAATATCAAAAGTCATAAACACTCATGATAGAACATCATCCTAACCCTATAAAAAAGTTTAACAAATTCTAACTAAAGAAAACATAAAAAGAATGGAACGGGTAAGATGCATAGATGGTCTCTGCTCTTTCCGCGTTTTCAATGTGCTACGGAGACCTCCTCACATATGAAATTCGAAATCAAGATCCGTAAATTTATAAAGAAAACAGACATATGTAACTTTCCAATGATGTATGGCTCATTGTCTAATTCGATTCGAGTCATTCTCAATAATTCGGCGAAGTTGGATGTTCTGCATTGGCAGATTCTGCAATTGTAATTCCAAGTTGCCTTCTAAATCCTTGTTAGCTCATTTTAGCTTATTTTCTTATCTCTTTGGCACAAACTTATAAAAATACTAAAATAACATAAATGATCCATAAACAATGAGAACTAAACATAATTACTATGGATATAATGTGTAGATATATAAGATAATATGAGCGCATCATAAAGCATTTGTTGTTATATCAATTAATGAGAAATTTTACGAAAATTAATTCGTTTTCAACTTCTCATACACTAATTACTTGCTCTGATCGCGTACTACGAGTTTGTTTGCACGATTAGGTCAACAACTCAACATTAAACAGTAGGAAAACTATAAACTTCTTTTACATTACAAGCTAATTTCTGTACTAGACTTTGTCCAACTTGGATCGGAGTGTATTCTTCATTTCTAGCCGTAACATATAATGTACATTGATTTGTTTCATCTATAGGTCTAGTAGTGAACCTTCATAGAACGACTACATTTTGTCGGCAGCGACAGTTCCCCTGCAACAACCCGAGACCAAAAAGGGCCCAAAAACTCTCCATCGCTCCAGCTCTCCATATACAGCCAATTCCCAACATCATCTCTCTACGCGCCAAATTAGCTGTGTAATACTAATACCTAGTTTGAATTCAAAAACGACGGCGTTTCCTTCCAGGTGTTTTCCCCTCCGTGATCACCGCGTCTCTCCCGCCTTCGCATGTGCCCTTCACTCCGGGCTCGGAAATTCTCATAAATCCTAACAAATCCTTATATTGAACAATGGTAAAAATCAAAATCAACGATACGTAAACAATTTCAACCCGGTAAAAAAAAGAATCTAACAATTTCAATCTTAAACGTAAACAGAATTAAAGGGAAGAGAGGAGAAAATCTAGCAAGATTAACAGGGTTAAACAAACTTGGACTAATCTTTTACCAACAGTAACAAAGCTAGTTCAAAGACTCTATCAGGCCACGTGCCGCTTCGCCACAAGGCCTTACCCTCTGTCGGTTCTTCAAAAAGCAGCCGTTAATCCCACCGCACACGTGGCCTCCCCTCTGCAGTCCTTCACAGCCCTCAACAAAACCCCCAATAAAACAACCTCCACCACTTCCCCATATCCCTCTCTCATTTTTTCTCTCTCTCCACCGTCTTCTCCGTCGCCGGAATGCTAATCATTCCGGAAAAACCGCCGTTGCCGGAGCTCCAACAGAAGCGGCCCAAAAGCCCAGACCCGCTAAACCTACTCAGCTCGCTAAAGCAGCTCATACACCACCCGCGTACATGGCTCCTCATGGCCATACTCTCCCTCCAAGTCATTCTCCTTTTCACTCTCGGCACCCGTCACTTTACCCGCCAAGACCTCCCGCCTCCATACGGCGCCGTTTCCGGGTCAATACTCCAGCCCGACGAAGACGACGAATGCTGTTCGGGTCGGGTCTTCGTCTACGACCTCCCCAAATCCCTCAACCAAGAGATTCTCCAAAACTGCGACAACCTCAACCCCTGGAGCTCCCGCTGCGACGCCCTCGCCAACGACGGCTTCGGCCAGCCGGCGAACGGAATCTCCTCCGTCGTGCCGGAGAGTCTAGCTCCGGCGTGGTACTGGACCGACCAGTTCGTCTCGGAGGTCGTTTTCCACAATCGGATCATGCACCACAAGTGCCGCGTCATGTCACCGGAAAACGCCACCGCGTTTTACATCCCATTCTACGTCGGACTCGCCGTCGGGAAGTACCTATGGTCCAACTCCTCCACCGCCGAGGACCGCGATCGTCACTGTGACACGATGCTGACGTGGGTGAGCGAGCAGCCCTACTACAAGAGATCAGACGGCTGGGATCACTTCATCACCATGGGCCGGATCACCTGGGACTTCCGCCGCTCCAAAGACCACGACTGGGGCTCCAGCTGCATCTACAAACCCGGAATGCGCAACATCACGCGCCTCCTGATCGAGCGCAATCCCTGGGACTACTTCGACGTAGGTGTTCCCTACCCCACGGGATTCCACCCCAGAACCGACGCTGACGTCACCGAGTGGCAGAGCTTCGTCAGGGGCCGTAACCGAACTAAACTATTCTGTTTTGCAGGGGCTAAGCGCAGCCTTATCAAGAACGATTTCCGAGGACTGTTGCTGAGTCACTGCCAGACCGAGTCGGACTCGTGCCGGGTCGTGGACTGCGGCGGGTCGAAATGCTCAAACGGCACGTCGGCGATTCTCGAGACTTTTCTAGACTCGGACTTCTGCCTCCAGCCGAGAGGGGACAGCTTCACTCGGCGGTCGATTTTCGACTGCATGGTGGCCGGTTCGATCCCGGTTTTTTTCTGGAGGCGGACCGCTTATTTTCAGTACGAGTGGTTTTTACCGGGGGAGCCGGAAAGTTACTCGGTTTTTATCGACCGTAACGCGGTGAAAAACGGGACCACCTCGATAAAAAACGTGCTCGCCGGTTACAGTAGGGAAGAGGTGAGAAAAATGCGGGAGAAAGTGATCGATTACATACCGAATTTTCTGTACGCGAAACCACAGGAGGGGTTAGAGACGGTAAAAGACGCTTTTGACATTGCCTTTGAGAGGGTGTTGAGGCGGTTTAAGGAGCACGAAGAATGGGGGTACAAGTGGAGAGGAGGGTAAATGTGGAAAAGTAAATTATTTTATTTATTTTTTTGTTACTCTGTGGCATATAAATTGGGGGTAGATAAGAGGGCAGGGGAAAAGCTGATATGGGCAGGGGGTGGGAAAAGCTGTTAGCGGTTATGGTAGTTACTATAGTTTATTTGGTAAAGAGAATAGATAGATAAATTTGGTACTAAAATTTTAGTTGCTCTGTGAAATCTTTCATCTCTGCTGCCGAGTCTGGATTTGATAGGTGGTGCAGTTGTGAAGATGATGATTATATGCCACACGTTGGGGTGGTCCTTAAAATGTTGGGTTAGAATTGGGAGGGAATGGCCTCTGTGATAAGGACTCGTGTCTTTTTCTTTTTCTTTTTCTTTTGTAACATGTATAGCATGCAGTGCAGAAAATTGAATAATGAAGATGATAGAGATTTTCCCAATAAGAGATGAAATAATGGAATTTTATGTGTCACAGTGTCACATGTGTTGTTTTATAATGTTTCGAAGTATTGAAATCGCGGAGTTGAGAAGTGTCACATGTGTTGTTTTATAATGTTTCGAAATATTGAAATTGCGGAGTTGAGAAGTGTCACATGTGTTGTTTTATAATGTATCGAAGCATTGAAATCGCGGAATAGAGAAGTGGTATAAGTTCGAGTTATAGTGTGAAGATTATGGAGATGAAGCCAAGTGTTTGGTATTGGTATTACTATCTGCCCACCAATTATAGGAGAAGTGGGTCAGTTTAGTTGATATGCATCCAGAATATGATCGATTTGCTAGTAGAGAGTAGCTTGAGGGAACAATTTAATGAATTGCTAATAAATTTGCATTCTTGGGTAGCTTGATAGTGAATATGCATCTAAATAATGGATGATGGTGGTGCTTTTAAGATCTCATAAAGGAACACAATGGGGTAGTCCTTTCTTGTTTGTAGGGTTCGATGGAAAAATAAGGAGGGAAAGGAGAAGTGTCCAAGGAGAATAAAGGAGAAAATATGAATGGAATCTTACCATCTTTTCGTGTTGTTAGTGCGAAATTGCGGTAAGGCGCGACCTTCCAAGCTAACGAACGTTATAGTCGCCAAAGATACAAAATCAAACCAAAATGGATTGATTCAAGGGTTCAATATATATTCGACACAGGTGAAAACACCACATCAAAATGTTTGAAAGAATATTGAAACACAATGTAGAATGTGATTTAGTATGTAGCCTTGACATACACCTAGTTTGCATATTAATTCACGTGTGACCATCCGAGCACCAAATATAACAATTTTGTGATCCAAACTATTAAGCCCAGACAATAGTAGTAAAGTATCCTCATAAATTAAGTAAAAACCAATTCAAATAAATCTCTTGCCAATAAGGAAATAAATTCAGAAAGTTACTTGATTAAATCGGCACCCAAAAGAAGAGAATAACAAAGTCATTCGGAAAATAAAATCCTTATATGTACTTATTTTATTATTCAGTGTACCTACAATATTTAGCTAAATTGGTGAAGTCAATTGAATCTTTAACGATTAAACCTTCATATTCTCGATTAAGATTGATATGATCTTGTTTTAATTAGTTTATTTTGATTGCACAAAATTTTATTTAATATATACACTCATACAGTTCGGAGTCTCATCAAGTGAAAATTCAGTGTCTATTTTGAAATCCTGGCTCCATCTCTGGCAATTCATAGGTAAGTCTTAAACATTTGATATTACCCGATCACATCTCTAAAGTCAGATTCAAACCTATACTATTAACTATTAAAGGGAAGGGTAACAACATAAGTTAGGAAGCTACTTTGCAGATGGGGTTTTTGTCATTTGAAACTCTGTTGGTGAACACTTCTAGTTGCAATAGCTTCAAACTGTGGAAATATCACGATTTCAGTGAAGAAGACTCGCTTTGAGGAATAGTCTTCTTTGTGCAAGAGAAAGAGGTGTTGCAACTTACAACAGCGAAATAATGCCACCACTATAAGTTATTCACTTCGGCCCAACTTTGCAGGCCCAATCCACTAATAGAAGATGAAAAGTGAAAAGTTGGGGATAAGATTTCTGGGTCCCATTTATCCCCAAATTACCACTGACGAATGACGACACAACACGTACAACTTTTTTACAGCCGACGCGACTCTTAAGTCTTGACGACTTGACTCATAAACTGGGATCTTTGTTTATCCAAGTCTTGACGAGCAGTTCGATTAGCTTTGATCTTGTTGCCTTGTTGGTGTCCATCTGAAAATGGCTTCTTCATCTTCTTCCGGTGGTGATCGGAAGTATGATGTGTTCCTCAGTTTTCGAGGAGCAGACACCCGCAAGACCTTCGTCGGTCATCTTTACGATGCTCTGAATCAGGCAGCAATGAATGCTTATCAAGATTCTAGAGATCTTGAAAAGGGGAACAAGATTTTGGAGCTGCTCAACGTTATCGAGGATTTCGATTGTGGTTTTGTCTCAAGACTACGCCTCTTCCAAATGGTGCTTAAGAGAGATTGCCAAAATCATGGATTGCATGGATAACAAGAAGCAGATTGTGGTGCCCATCTTCTACGATGTACATCCCTCTGATGTACGGAACATCAAAGGAACATTTGCAGAAGCTTTTGCCAAACATGAAGCAAATTCCCAACTCACCAAGGAAGAGTTGGAGAGCTGGAGGTTGGCTCTTACTAGAGTTGCGGATCTATCTGGCTGGAATTCGAGGAAATATGAGTAAGTACAGTTTTATTCACTCTCTTACTTGTTCCTATATAATTTGTTGTACCATAAAAGCTACCTATTTCTTTGTCGGATAAGATCACTACAGATTATTTGTCTTGTAAACTGAATCCTTGATTTTAGTCTGTAACTCTGTATCACATTTTAGTTTGGTTTTATGTCGCTATATGTTCCTAATAACTGTATCACAGTATATATTGCTGTGATTACTATCTACAAACACAGTTACACGGATTTTCTTCTTTTGCAGGGATGATCGCGAGCTTATTAAGAATGTTGTTGGAGATACTCGAAGTAAATGGATCCACACTTCGTCTAATAAAGCTAATAAGGGATTGGTCGGAATGGATTCCCACATTACAGAAATGAATGTAAAATTATGTCTTGAGGTGAATGATGTTCGGGTTGTTGGAATATGGGGTATGGGTGGTTTAGGCAAAACAACCATTGCTAAAGCTGTTTATGGCGAAATCGCTTGCGAATTCGAGCACTCTTGCTTTGTTCATAATGTCAAGGAAAAGCGTGAAGCAGAAGTGTAGGAAGAACTTCTATTAAGATTATTGAAGGAAAAGGTGCAGGGTATAGATTTGCAGAGAGGCAAGGATACGATAATGGAAAGGCTTGGTACGAGAAAAGTCCTGGTTGTTCTTGATGATGTGGAAAATTTTAGCCAAATTAACGAATTGCTTGGAGAACCACATGCATTTGGCAAGGGAAGTAGAATCATCGTAACAACTAGAGATAAGCAATCACCAAAGGAAGTTGATGAGACATATCATCCCGAGTGTTTTAATCAAAAGAAATCTCGTGAACTCCTTGTGAAGCATGCCTTCGGAACAGACCCACCTAGTGAAGAGTATATCGATCTCTTAAACCAGGTCATAGAGTATGCTCAGGGTTTGCCTTTAGCACTTCAAGTCTTGGGAGCTTCTCTTTATGACAAACAAATACACCACTGGAAAGACTTGTTAGCGAAAATCAAGAAAATCCCGGATAGGAAGATTATGGATGTGCTTAGAATAAGCTTTGAGGGATTGGATTATCTAGAGCAAAAAATATTTCTAGACATTGCTTGTATCTTTAGAGGATGGGAACAAGATAAAGTGACTGAAATACTACATGGTCTCCATCCCCACATCGGGTTAAAAAATCTAGTTAACAGAGCACTTGTAACTATATCAGAATACGGTGGACTCGACATGCATGATTTACTACAGGAGATGGGTAGAGAAATCGTCCGCCGAGAATCTCTTGGAGGACCCCTTAAGGAACCCGGGCAGCGCAGTAGGTTGTGGAGTTTCGAAGATGTTGATCAAGTATTGACTCAAAATACGGTGAGATACATGATTATTCTCTAACTCTTTTCCTGGTGATCTGTCATCTGTGTTCATAATTTTTCAACTTTGACCAAAATCAAATACATGAAAATCTTGTATTAACTTCTATTACAGATAATTTTCTCGAATTTTGCATTAACATTTTATTTGCTATTGGTTATGCAGGCTACGGATGTAGTTGAATGCTTAGTGATAAGCTGTCCTGAAGAATATTGCCTAAATATTGGGGCTTTTGCTAGAATGACGAAGCTAAGAGTACTCATGATCGGTGGTGGTGGTGGTGATGGTGCCACGAGGGGGGAGTTGGAGTTTCTTTCTCATGAATTGAGGCTTCTCGAATGGAGAGGATGCCCGTTAAAGTCTTTGCCAAATACCTTTATCCCGAAGAATCTTGTTAGACTTGACATGAGTGGTAGTCGCATTCAACAACTCTGGGAAGGAACCATGGTACAATTATCTACCTTTCTTTTTGTTTGTTTGAAAATTATAAATTATTATGTGCCTCATGTATGAACACCATGTTTTTATCGGTTGTTGTTTTAAAATGCAGCCCCTTCAAAATTTAAAAGAAATCCGGTTGAGATATTGTCGATCCCTTGTCAAAATCCCTGACTTGACTGATGCGATACATCTAAAGAAACTACATCTTGATTTCTGAGCTTCATTCATCCATTTCTACTCTTCAAGAGCTTGAAGACTTGGATTTACAGGGGTGCGAACAACTCGAGATTCTCCCAGCAGCATTCATATGAAATCTCTAGAGACTCTCAATCTTTCAGGCTGCTCAAATCTTGTAATGTTTCCGGAGATACTGAATACTTGGAATTAGCAGTGGTGATCATTCTTGGGGACTGATTTAAGTATCCGAGACTTTAAATGGTAATTTGGAGATTCCATTTCCTTGACATGTACTTAGCTTTTAATGTGAATTCTTGCATGTGTGATGCACAAGTTGGCGCCATAGTGTTACCCTGGTGGAAAATGTTTAGTAACATATGCTTGTCGCCTTGCTGCTGTTGTACAATTTTCCTCTACAGTATATGTAGTCATTTATTGATCAGGTATACAACATCTGATTTTACTATCTATTGTGAGGATTTTTGAAAATATCACCATGCCTCAGTTAAGTATAAATCTAAGTTCGTGCTTGAACTAATTGATATTCACTATGAAATGAGCAACAAATTTGAGATGGGAAATGTATGCCTCTATTTTAAAATTCTGTAGTCAATTTTGAACAGAACAAACTCACTTGCCCTCTTATGCACTTCCACCACATTTTATTGATGAAGTATCAGAATTTACCCTTGAATCATGTTCTTTGTTTATGAGATCTGTTGCCATCAAAGATTAGTAAAGCTCCATTTTAGTTTCAACCTTTTATTGTTTAGTTGGAATCACTTTACATTTTTGCATAATGTACGTATAGTATATTGACACTGATGCTGGTTTTAGTGGTATGTTCACGTAACATTTCCCACTGAGCAAGCAATACTTGGAAACTTGTTGTAACTTCAAACTAGAATTAGCATATGTATTCGGCTCCCGCAATGTGCTGTGGTAGTTTTTAGCTTTTGTTGGAGAAACCCACTATGATTTATTCCTTCATCAAATTTGATGTGAAAGTTGGGCGTGCAAACTTTTCAGGGGAGGTTGATGTGTTTGGATCATCTGGAAGGGCACAGTAACAGAAGGAAAGTATGCCTCAGTCTCATTCCCGCTTCAAAACAATGTCCCTTGCACTGGTACCACAGTGAAGATTGAGAAAGCTTATTGAAGACATCTAGTCCTCTTTTGGGTGTATGTTCCCCATACCTTAAGATCAAAGGTTGGGCCTATTGGCCTTCTAGTTGCAACATCTGGTGAACTGGCCCATACTACTAAAATCGTATTAGACAAGCTACAGTCGACACTTTTCTAGTTTTCTCTTACTCTTGCTTCCCATTTTTCCACGCCTCACACGAAGCCTAATTTCCATCCAAGACTACTATCGATCGGTCACACATTGCTTCAGAAACAAAAATAATAATTATATCTCCTTAAGAAGACGGATTTGTCCCCATCTTTGTCTTCACGGCCATAAGTGTCATCCCTCCTCTCTTCCAAAGGCTCTTTGACTCCTCCGCAATAATGATCAAAGCGCTCGCTTCTTTTCTGCTCCTAGTCGCCTTCGTCTTTACGCCTTCACAAGCCAATCTGAGCATCCTGCAACCCCAACCTGCCATAGGTTTTAACGTCAGCCATGTACAGGTACACCGATCCTCCAAATCAATCTCAATCGTTTCGTTTTTGTTGAAATTTTCACCGACAGCTTCTTCTTTTTTTGTTCGTGGAAAACAGAGTGGCGGAAGTTGTTCTTATACGGTGGATATAACCACGAGCTGTTCATCAACGAGGTACACAAGGGATCAAATCAGTATTTCATTTGGGGATGCTTATGGCAACCAGGTTTGTCTCCCTCATTAGTTATGATTTTGGCTTTTGATTTGACTCATATAGTTATATTACACTCCAGGAGAAGATTGATTATGTAATTTTGATAGGATCGTGTTTAGGATGAGCCCTTGAGCCTGTGCTTATTCATATTGAAACCTAAGAAATTATGAATTGGTAATTTCTGTGGGTGGCTATGAAAGTCAAGACGGATGACCAATTGTAGATTGTGGTCTAATTAGTAATGCTATTTGTTTCTTTATTTTCTTAAAACTGATAGTAATGTCCGAATAGATGCATTGTAGCTTCCTACATTCGAGGTCATGAGTTTGAGTTCACGATTTAATAAACTTGTAACGGAAAAATACATTGTGAGTATGGTCGAATTATGTAAGAAATTTAGTTTTATTTTTGCTACAGATTTATGCACCGCGGCTAGACGATCCATCCTCGAGAACGTTTGAGAGTTGTTCAACAGACACATTTGAAATATATGGACCGTGTGCATACCAAATCTGTTATGAGTATCTTTACAGAACAGGACCAGATGGTTGGAAACCGGAGAGTGTGAAAATCTACAGTCATAATTCCAGGGCTGTTTCGTTCTACTACAATACCTTCATCCCCAGTGACATTTGGTATGGATTCAATTTGTGCCAGAATGTTTCATCTTCAAACCGAGCATCTGGTTATGGAAGGTTTATATGTGTTTTAGTTGGGCTTCTTCTGTCGCTTCTGTTATAGATTTGCACTTGCCATAGGTATAAAATGGCTCCTGCAGGTTTCTAGTCTCTAGTGTTAGTATCTAAGGAAGAAATATTTGACTTTCACCTATTGATTTGGTGAGATACGATCATCAAGGTTTCATTGTTAACATACATCGCTACATTTCATATTGATGTTGGATGATATGAATTTCAAGCGCACACTATCATTGTGTATATGAGTAGTGGATAGACTAGAGTTATTCTCAGCTTAATTTCACCCCATGTGTCGATAACATTTTCTTTTTATAATGAGACATGTTCGGTGTGTAATCATTCCTATAAGTTCTCATATCGTATATTCCGTAATTTTTGAGAATCATATAGTACACTTTCCGTCCTAACACTATTGTAAAATGAAATGTATGATATTTAATAATTCTTACATCAAACGAATAACTTTGCTCAGTTGCGGCAGACTCACGAAGTATGTCCAACCCATAGTGCGAAGATAGTTTCTTACTAAACGGACCGAAACGACGTCGTGGAGCATATACTATCCCTCTCCAATAAAATACCGCCACGTATGTTCCTTCGCTTTCAAACCTCTTGACCCCAGCTACCATACACTCTGCCGTACTAGATATTTTTCTGTAGGCAAATCCAACGGCTCAAGAACCCTCACCGCCTCTCCCATATAACCCCGTAAACCCTAATTCCCAACCCCTCTCTCTATTTCTTTCTCCTGCTTTCGCAACTCAACTGCCACATTCTTCTGAAAGCAGGAGTAAGAAGAACCCTAATTACGGCTATCATGCCTTCCATAGACGTCTCCGATTACGTGCTGGAGGCACCGAAGAAGGAGAAGAAGATGAAAAAGTCGAAAAAGGAGTCCTCCCTAACCGACTCTCCGATAAAAAGTAGCAAGAAGGAGTCAAAGCTGAAGAAGCGGAAGGCCGTTGATATGGATGACGATGAGGACAGGAGTGACACCAGCTCCGAGCTCGGCGACCCCGTCAATCTCAATCCCAACGGCGCGGTGGAGAAGACCAAGAAGAAATCCAAGAAGCCCAAGGTCGACGATGAGGCGCCGCCGCCGGTGGTTGTCAAGGCCGACGATCCGAATGCCGTGACCAAGTTTCGGATTTCGCCGCCGCTGAGGGCTAAGCTGAAGGAGAAGGGGATCGAGTCTTTGTTTTCGATTCAGGCCATGACGTTTGATACCATTCTGGACGGGTCTGACCTCGTCGGCCGGGCCCGCACCGGTCAGGTAATTTCTCTCTCTCTCTCTCTCTCTCTAACTGTATTGTTTGTAACTGTATTGTATTCTATGGTTCGATTCATTGTTTTGATCATATGCATTGTTTATTTAGGGTAAAACTCTGGCGTTTGTGTTGCCAATACTGGAGTCGTTGACGAATGGCTCTACTAAGGAGTTTAGGAAGACCGGATACGGCAGAGCGCCGACTGTTATTGTGCTTTTACCCACCAGGGAGCTGGCCAAGCAGGTATTTACTGTCGAAAACTTGTGCTTACAATGTGTTGTTTTTGATGTATCGAGATTGAGAGTTTTCGTGGTTTGATCAGGTGTTTGCGGACTTTGAATTTTATGGCGGTGCCGTGGGGTTAGTAGCGTGCTGTGTGTATGGTGGATCTCCGTACGCGTCTCAGGAGTATAAGTTGAAGAGAGGGGTTGATGTCATTGTGGGAACACCTGGTCGTATCAAGGTATGGAGTAACAATTCACCGTGGATGAGACTATTTTAGCTTTGCAGTGTTGAATTATGGGATATGTGGATTAAAGTTTGCGAATTTGGTGTAGGATCATATTGAGAGGGGAAATATAGACTTGAGCACTTTGAAGTTTCGGGTGCTTGATGAAGCTGATGAAATGTTGAGGATGGGTTTTGTTGATGACGTTGAGCAAATTCTAGGTATTACTTTACCCTTGTAGCTAAACACATTCCAAGTATTAGAGTCACTGTGTCTGATAATATCTCTGTTGTTTAGTTTTGTTAGAATTGTTTGTATCTGACATCAATTTCTCTATGCTTTTGCAGGCAAGGTCAAAGATGTAACTCAAGTTCAAACACTTCTCTTCAGCGCAACCTTACCCTCTTGGGTGCAAAATGTAAGTATATTAACCAAGTTCTAGAATTTTGGATTTTGATGTTTACAAAGATTCAGCTTTTATATTTGAAATAAGTTGTACACATAAATTGCCTATGTTATGATATATCTCTTTCTTACCCGCCTTACACACATATTGATTAACTGTCATGTTGCTTTTCAGATTTCCAAAAGGTTCCTTAAATCAGATAAGAAAACTGCAGATCTGGTTGGTAATGAAAAGATGAAGGCCGCCATCAATGTTAGACATATTGTTCTTCCCTGCTCTAGTTCAGCTAGAGTAGACGTTATTCCTGATATCATTCGTTGTTATAGCAGGTTGGTTTTTCCCCTGTCAACAAACAGCCATGGCATCTGATTTTCTTGGAAGCATCTCTGTTTTATTTACAAATTATTTTGGAATTGTTGTTCCTAATGTGTTCATACTTTATTCAGTGGAGGTCGCACTATTATCTTCACCGAGACAAAGGATTGTGCTTCTGAACTTTCTGAGAGGTTGCAAGGAGCAAGACCTTTGCATGGTGACATACAGCAAGGTCAACGGGAGGTATGTTGTTTTGTTTTCTTATCTATATCTGGATAGGAGAGTGTAAGTGGGTTTCCGAGTGTAAGTGGTTTCAGTATATATCTTTCTAAGCGCGTAATCTCTTTCTTGGTGTTTCAGGTTACACTTGCAGGTTTCAGGTCTGGCAAATTCTCGACGTTAGTAGCTACAAATGTGGCAGCTCGTGGACTGGATATCAATGATGTTCAATTAATTATTCAGGTATGCTCTTTTGCTTTTATGATTGTGATCTATGTAATATACCCAGTCACTTACTTTTATTGTCTTATTGTCTGTAGTGTGAACCCCCACGTGATGTAGAAGACTATATTCATCGATCTGGACGCACAGGGAGAGCAGGTGAATCTTTGAAAAAAAAAGAGAGCCTTTGATCTAATTGTTGATGTTTTATGAGATTACTTAGATGTGACCATTTTTTCAGGCAATAGTGGAGTTGCTGTAATGCTCTATGACCCAAGAAAGTCAAACATATCTAAGATCGAAAAAGAATCTGGGGTGAAATTTGAGCATGTTTCTGCGCCTCAGCCAATTGATGTTGCCAAAGCTGCAGGTCTTAGTGCAGCAGAAATGATTACTAATGTCTCTGATAGGTATAATACGTGACAGTGTGATGCTTTTTACATTCTGTTGGAATCAGGTTCAAATACTAATACATTTTCTAATTGCAGTGTTATCCCTGCATTCAAGAGTGTTGCGGAGGAGCTTCTAAACACCTCAGGTCTATCTGCAGTAGATTTGCTGTCAAAGGCTCTTGCCAAGGCTGCTGTAAGCTTTCTTCAAATGCTTGACCACATGGTCTATTTGAATTTTAAAACATGGAGTCCTTTTTTTTTTTTAAGAAAATATTTTTGGTCTCAAATTGTTGTTTAAATTTTGCCTCATTCTATGGTGTGCAGGGCTACACTGATGTAAAGAAGAGGTCACTTCTGAGTTCTATGGAGAACCACGTAACCGTATTGCTGGAGGCTGGAAAGCCCATTTACTCAGCATCGTGAGGACTTTGTCACTTTTGCTTTATTTTACTTTTAGGATTTCAACATAATAACACGAATTGAACACTACAGATATATACTTGATGCTGCCATTTTTTGTTTTTAAGCCGTCACATTTATAAGCTTACTAGTAATTGGAACCGACTGATATTCTGTTCATCATAGAAGTCTTCAGTGATAGGAACTTACTATGTACAATATAACTGACTAAAACACTTGTTAGATGAAGGCGTTTGTGAACTATGTCAGTTAGTTTATATGGTTAGCGGTAAAATATAAACTATGTCCATCCCCTGATTACTTTTTATTTGGTTTATTTGATCCACATGCATCAGCTTTCTGACTCTTGATTCCATCGACTTTGTCACAGCTTTGCTTATTCGGCCTTGAGGAGATTCTTGCCTGAGGAGAAGGTTGAGTCAGTGAAGGGTATGGCGCTAACAACTGATGGGAAGGGTGCAGTGTTTGATGTAGCTGCTGAAGATTTGGATTCGTTTATTAATGGTACACTAAATCCTTGTTTCTTCTTTATCTATTGTATTCATCTGCTAGTAGAAATTATGTTTCACCAGCCTTATTCGTGGAATGAAATTCTGCGTTAGAATGATTTACTTGAATTCTAGGCATTACAGAATCGTGTTTTTAGTTGGCTTTCAGATTGTTGATCTGATCTCCTAATTCATGTGTCTTGTCCATATTTTGGGTGCAGGTTCGCAAAATGCTGCGGGTATCAGCATACAGGTCTTGGACTCTTTGCCAAGTTTGCAAGAAAAGGAAGCAAGGGGTAATCCCAGGTTTGGTAGTAGGTTTGGTGGAAGAGGAGGAGGTGGTAGGTTTGGTGGAAGAGGAGGTGGCAGGGGTGGTGGAAGAAATGATAGGTTTAGCGGTGGGGGAGGCCGTGGCAGCCACAGCAGATGGTGAACCCACAGCATTTAGTCATCAAGTAACTTGTTGTGAGCAAACCACCAAAAAAAGGATGGCATTGACAATTGCTTGAAGTGGCCAATTGACTCGACCTATTATTCCCAGTGGAGGCAGAGGCATGTCGGACAATGAAGAAAAATATTTAGGAGGGCCTTGACTGGCTCAATTCATCTTACTATTTTGCTTAGATGCATATTCTGTCCACTCTTATATCTATTTCATTTGTTACAAGTTTTGGTTCATGTTTAGTGGGGTTTGTATTTTTTATTTTATATCACCTAGACTGGGATTTTCTTGTTTCCCTGATATGTATGATCACTGTTTACTGCAGTAAAACTGAATGCTATTTATATTTTTTGAAGGTTTCGAATTTAAATTTTCAGTCGAGCTTGAACTAATCAGTAATGATCGACCAATGACAGTTTCTAAATCCCCTGAATCAATAGTAGATTGCTTCTTGTTAAGACAATACATTTTAATGATTCTACAAGTCATTTTAGTTTTTGATTTCATGTAGTTGGAAGGACTTCTAATGCCCCGGAAGTATGAATGGATGAAACTATACAATATTTTGCCTGTAAATCTGTAATAACGTAAAAACTGGGCTATAACTATCAATCGGAATATTATATGTCAAGTGCTAACTAACGATAGAAACCAACTGACATCAATTCTTTGTAGAAGTCTGATAGGAACCAACAGAGTTCACTACATGACTGGTACACTTGTTTCCGGCTACGCTTTGTAGACTTCATCTTTTGTAGAAGTCTATCACTTCCATTCGGAGACGCAATTCATTCGAGTACATGTACATTACTAAACCATTCACCGATTTAGAGTCATGATCTCAGATGCCGACTAAGAGTCTTTTTAGCCTCGTGGTGTATATATTAACGTCATGTTACGAGTCGGCTCGTTAGTTATTACTTATTAGCAATTCTTAACCATAATTATTTAAGTTTTTTTTTTTTTTTTTTTATGCACAAAAGTAAGTCGAATCCTCCTCCACCTTGTACCTTAAGTGCATGTTTGGTACAAGGGACTAGCTGATATTGCACTAAATAAGAGGTACAGAGTAGTGTGAGTTATGTTTGGTGTGGGGGAGTATAAAAATAAATGGTACTAGTTAAGGCCTGTTTTTTCTCTCAACCTCCTTAAGTAGTGTTATTGTGGGTACTCATTTTTGAGACCCCAAGTTAACACCATCTCTCTCCACCTTTCTCTCTTTCTCTCTCTCTCTCCTCCTTATGTAGTATTACCTCACCAAACATGGTACAAATTAGTATTGGGTAAGCCTACTCAAGTGAGGGTAGGCCAAGTATTGATAATAGAGTGACTCAAAATAATCCCGAGTACCAAACGTGCACTAAGTGCACGTTTGGTGCGGGAGTAGTGTGCACCTCTCTAATTGTTAATATTATTCTGGACTGGTGAGAGTAGGCTTAGACTACACTGATTTTGTCCTATGTTTGGTGCTGCCAAGCATGAACTACCCATATTTTTTTAGGATTCCAGTGAAAATAAGAAAAGTGAAGACCAAGAACAGACCAACCACTTCAATCCAATCTGATTCATATCTTGCAAAATCTGAATGATCCAATTTCAATTCTATAATACCCAAATGTCATATTTCCATATTGTAAATCTCATAAATTCAAATCAAATTCTGCAATACCCAAATTCCCAATTACTTACAAGTCTCCTTGATCTGGGTTCCTCCTCCTCTTCTTAGTTTTCTACTTTTTCTCAGTAACCCAACCAAAGCTGAACCCTTTATATAAATCGCACAACACCCATATGCATAATCCAGAACCCAATCTCTGAAATCCGAAATCCATAGGAAGCCCTTTTGGTTGCTGACTTGCTAAGGAGAGAGAGAGAGAGAGAGAGAAAGAGAGAGAGAACCCAGTCTCTGAAATCGAAAATTTCTTTTGCTTGCCGACTTGCTGAGGTAAAGAGAGAAAAAAAGAGAGGAGGGGTGACTGGTGAGAGAGAGAGAGAGGAAGAGGAGAGAGATGGTGTTAACTTGGGAACTCATAAATGAGTACCCACAATAATACTGATTAAGGAGGTCGAAAGAAAAACAGGTGTTAAGTAGTACCATTAAATTTTGTATTTTCACACACCAAATACATCTCATACTACCTAATACTTCTTATTTAGTGCAATACCATTTAGTACGTGTACCAAACGTGCACTAAAAGTTAAAACGCAAAGTAAGTCGAATCCTCACCTCCTTGTTTCTAGTTGTTTCTCTCACACAGATTCTCGACATCTCTACACTAATTTCCTCCTCCTTCAAAACCTGAATCACATAAGACCTTCAGTCCAATCATGGCGAACTACAGACGAGCCAAGCTCGCAGCCGACGCCTTCACATCAAGAATCCTAACCAAACCTGACCCCATCTCCAGACTCTTCTCCACAAAGCCCTCACCTTTGGCCTCAAAACCACCTAAGCTTCCTGGGTTCTCTCCTCCCTATTCTCTTCTCCACAACCCAATTCCCCAAAAGCAAATCAACCCATTTCTTTCCAAGAGATATTACCACGTGGATCGGCGGCAGGTCCGGCATTTCCGGCAAAGGGGCCCACCGAAAAGCGTTTGTTACTATTGTGGTCGGCGGTGGTGTCTTTGTAACTGTCTACTTTGGTAACTTGGAGACTGTGCCGTACACTAAGCGCAGACATTTCGTCATTCTGTCGACAGATATGGAGAGAAAAGTGGGAGAAAAGCAGTTTGAGGAGCTGAAAGCGAGTTTTAAGGGGAAGATATTGCCGGCGATTCACCCGGAAAGTGTGAGGGTTAGGCTGATTAGTAATGAGATTATTGATGCGTTGAAGAGAGGGTTGAGGCAAGATAAGGGGTGGAGTGACATTGGTTATGCTTCAGAGGAAGTTGACCCGAGATTTGAGGGGAGAGGGAGTGAGACTGTGGAGGTGTTGATGGAGGGGAATTGGTCTAGGGAGGATGAGATTCTTGATGATAAGTGGATTGAGCATAGTAGGAAGAAGGGTAAGGAGAGTGGTGTGAGGGATGCCACGTCGCATTTGGTTGATTTGAATTGGGAGGTTTTGGTGGTTGATCAGCCTATTGCCAATGCGTTTTGCTTGCCGGGTGGGAATATTGTGGTGTTCACAGGGTTGCTTAAGCATTTTAGGAGTGATGCCGAGATCGCTACGATAATTGGGCATGAGGTATGATGAGTTACATTGTTTAGATTTTGTTGGTTTATATGTTGGGGATTGGATTGAACTTGTGTTTGTTTTGATTGGACATTAGGTTGGACGTGCTGTGGCTCGACTCTCTGCAGAGGGGATCACAAAGAACCTGTGGGTTGGAATCCTGTCACTGATTCTTTATCAGCTTATTTCGCCTGATTTTGTCAACCCATTATCCAATCTTTTCTTGAGGCTTCCTTTTTCCCGAAGGTACGTTACTGCTGATTATCTTTTGCTTGTGATAGAGGGATTATGTATTGTATGACTCTTGTTAGTGTTGGTTCGTTCTGATAGGAAGATGCATGTCTTTAGTGAGGTTATTGGATCATTATACTAGTACCTAAAGTGTCTAGAGGTTGGAACACTGATAGAATATCACTAAAATTGTCTGAAAGCTTGGGGAGTTTCTCAACTATTGGCAAACTCTTCTCTTTTTTTTTTTTCTTTCAGTTTCCGGCATTGTTCGGATCAATAGTGATTTTGTCTCAGAACATGGTCAGCGTAGAAATATTATGCGTACCCTTGTGCATTAACTAGTATATAAAACAGGGTGCACACCAAGCAGGTGTTAGAAAATGGAGGTGTAGTTGTTTTAAGAGCCTTCGCATGTCCTGTCGCAGAGCTTAGGAGTGTAGTAGCATGATATTGTATAGCGTCTGGTCACTAGTGCTTCCTTAGCAAAGAACAAAAGATGATAGAGTTAGGCTGCTGCTAAAAATGATTTCTATTACTTCTGGTTTCCTGCTAATCATTTCAAAAAGTAGACCAGTATTAGTCTTGTAGCAGTTTTGTATGAATCATTGCTATATAGATGTATAGTTACTTAATTAGGATGTATAACCAGGTGAATATACAAAATCCCATGATGGTCAGGAAATACAGTTGTTACTATTTAGTATTTACAACAGAGGTATGATATTTAATTGCCAGTGATCAAATATGTCAAGTTGTTCCTCTGCTCTGTGACTCTTGGTGAATACACATTAAGATTCTTTTAACCTTTTCTTACTGCTTGTTGGAATTTGACATACTGTCTAAACTGTTATACATTGTTCGACTTCTAATATCTGGTCTACTGAGAGGATAAATGCCTTGTTGGACTGCTTACTCCCTTTTCGTTAGGAATCAAAGTATTCCAGAGTATTCATTTAGTTAGAATTGCTAGTCTCAGAAGTAGAGGAATTGTTGCCAAAGTTGCAACTCCTGCTGATTTATGTTACATACTTCGCTTGCTTGAGTTATTAATGACCTCTAATAACCTCTTTTGATTTGTTAATGCTCTGTTCCTCCTCCTCATTGACACACTTTGAAACATGATGTTGTTGGGAGTGGTCCTATAGATACCTCATACCTTATTAGGTTTGGTGTTATTGAACTGAATGTTTATCATTAAGATTTTCACTATCCTGATGATTCTTTGGGTCAGCTTGGATGTGTTTATTATCTGATGTTTTCTCGTCAATTTTATGCCTTAACGTAATGATTATCATGGAATTATCATTTTCAACGTTCACATTCTTGGCCCTGATTTATTTTGAGTAGGATGGAATTGGAAGCGGATCACATTGGGCTACTGTTGATTGCATCTGCTGGATATGATCCAAGAGTGGCTCCAACTGTGTACGGGAAGTTGGGCAAAATCTCTGGTGCAGATTCTGCCTTGAATGATTATCTTGCTACTCATCCATCCGGGAAAAAGAGATCTGAAATGCTGGCTCGAGCTCACATCATGGAAGAGGCACTAGCTATTTATCACGACGTAAGAGCAGGACGTGGGGTTGAAGGGTTTCTTTAGGACAATATACATTTTTTTTTTAAAGAGTTCAAAATTAAATTAGTTGTTTTTTTTTGTCAATTTATTTATTTTTTATTGCTTAGTCGGAATTTGAAAATATGAAATGAATAGACACTATACAAATAAGTGAGGGTGGCAATTTGTATACAAGTAAAGAATCTCCATATTGTAAGATAGTAGGGGACCTAAATGATGTTCAAGCGTATTAATGGGGTGGATATCACCAATATCTCTCATGTTTATGTTCGTTTAACTAAAACTATCAGGTGTCTTGGATCCAAAACAAATGACTAGCTCGTTCAACACGAAAGTCATGTTCTTTTTTCGACAAAATACGAACAAAGTTTCGCTGCTGAACTTTAAATTGGGCTGAAGTAGGTTTTTTTTTTTGTTACAAACAAAAAGAACAAAAAGACTAAGGTTTAGTTTGGTATTGAGGTGAAAAAATTCAAATATGGAAAAACTGAGTTTTAAATAAACAACATCTCACCTGTTTTTTTAAATCGTGGTTTTTTCAACTAAATATTATAAATAAGTACCTTATAAAACATTTACCAAACACATAATTAACTCATAATGATAATTATAAGTTATTATTTACCTCAAAACGCAATATCAAACTAAACATAAGAGCTGCAACAAGAACTCCTTTTTTCTTTAGGACAAACTTTAAAGTTTATAATTATAACGAAAGCAAAAAATTCACATAACGTTTCCTTATATATCTTCTATTTCTTCCCTTGGAAAAAAATCTTCTTGTTTTTCCAAAGCCGTAGCCAAAGATCTTGTTCATCATGGCACACTGCATAATAGACTCTCGGGGATTCACATCGAGCATTGTACCGAAAGTTGTAACTACGAAGCCCATCTCAAGATTTTACTCATCCTTCTCTTCGACTCCGGCCTCCAAGATCCCCAAATTTCCTGTCTTTTCTTTATGGCGTACAAGAATCACTACCAGAACAGCTCAACACAGCTCCGTTTTCGGTTTTTCCGAGAGAGATTACCATGGTTATCACCGCTCCCAGTTCAAGAGGAGGTGGTCTCAATGGGCTGATGAAAATCCTAAGGTAGCGTTGGCTACACTTTTGGTCGGTTCTTGCGTTTTCGGCAGTGTGTTATTGGGCAGGTTTGAGACTATTCCTTACTCGAAACGAACCCACTTTGTGTTTTCAAACAAAAACTGGGAGAAGAAGCTGGGGCAGTTCGTGTTCAATAATATGAAAGAACAGGAGTTCAAAGGCAGAATATTGCCTGATATACATCCGGAAACTATACGCGTTAGGACAATTGCCAAGGACTTGATCCAGGCATTGAATAGAGGCATAAGTCTTGAGCAAGATTATGAGGTGATGCCGGCATTGATGGACTTCAATAAGGAAAGCAAGGATACTGTGATTAGGGATGATATGCAGATCGAGAAGAGTAGGAAGAAGGGTAAGCAGCGAGGCTCTAGAAACGCCATATCGCATTTGAACGATTTGAGTTGGGATATTTTGGTGGTGGATAAGCCAGCTATGGTCAATGCATTTTGCTTGCCCGATGGGACGATTGTGCTGTTTACAGGGTTGCTCAATCATTTTAGAAGTGATGCAGAGATAGCTACGATAATTGGTCATGAGGTATGATGAGTTGCATTGTTTTGTTTCTTTGGTTCTGTATGAGTAGGAGTTGGTTATTTGTTGGGGATGTGATAAAACTAAATTTTTGTGTTGTGATTGAAAACAAGGTTGGGCATGCTGTGGGTCGACACGCTGCAGAGAGAATCACAAAGGGCATATGGATTCTCATATTGCAACTCCTCTTTGTTCTGTTCGTAGAGGGGGAAATCAAATCAAAAATATTCAATGAATTGAGCAAAGTTCTATTAAGTCTTCCTAATTCTCGAAGGTACACTACACTCAGTTTCTATAAAGCTAATTTGAGTTAACCTACTTGACGTTTCCACCTATAATTTGTAACTACAATAATTTTACTATTACTTGAGTAAATACTAATACTATGATTTATACGAGTCTGGAAATGTTCAATATATATGTAATAGTACGTACATTGCTCCTAAGTATGAGTTAACCAGATATGATAACGGTTTTTTCACAGCGACCGACTCAATCCAAATTATAATTAAGTGATCTCCAAATTATTGTGATGATACATTTGTGATCATCTGAATGATTACTGTGAAATTATAGGAATGGTAGCTTAAGATAGTAGTACTATCATGTGAGGATTCTTGGAATTGCTGGCAGGTTGTGTTTGATATATATATATGTTGCCTTGGTGATCTCATATTGCTGCACGCATTAACATCTCTCTTGAATCTTGATAGGATGGAAATGGAAGCGGATCACATTGGGCTGTTGTTGCTTGCTTCAGCTGGATATGATCCTACGTTGGCTCCAGGTGTGTACAAGAAGTTGAGCAACATTACTGGTGGATCCAACTCATCCAAGAAAGATTATCTTTCTACCCATCCATCGGGGGAAAAGCGAGCTGAAAACCTGAGTCGAGCTAAGATCATGGAAGAAGCACTCCGTATATACCGGGATGTGAAAGAAGGGCGTGGGGTTAAAGGATTTCTTTAGGTTTAGGATAGTTGATTCTCTCTTAATTTCTAGAAAAAAACTGCATGATACCTCTAACTCTATGACTTTGGAGGATTATTTTCAAACAGAGATAACAGCCTTGGAAATATACAAAGCAGATATGTGAACAGTCGTCTCATTAATTTTTCAAGAATTAAAAAGACTATTAAGCATCTTCCTTTTAAGTTAACCTCGACTCCAGATTTTTAGGAGTATACAAACTTGAGTTTGCGTAGGTTAGTGTATTTGGTACTTGGATTTTTTTTTTCTTCTGAAAATATATATTGATTACTTGGATTAATTAGGGCACTTTATTAATACCAGATGATTCTTCTCATAGATCAGAGTTAAATTTGAGACGTTTGTTCATCATCATGTCATACAACAGAAGAGCAACGATCGCGCTCTATAATTTTCGAGGATCCACATCAAGGATTACACTCAAAGATGTAACTGGAAAGCTCATCTCTAGAATTTACTCAACCTTGTATTCGCCTCCGGCGCCCTCTAGCAAATCCAAGCTTCCACGCTTTTCTTCTTCTTCTTCTTGGCATAAACCAATTCCACAACTCGGAATAATCGCAAAAACAGTGCAACAAAGTCCCTTTTCCGGTTGTACCAATAGAAATTACCACGGTGAGGTTCCTAACCGCTCAGAGCTGTTCAGGACGAGGTGGCACGATTGGTGCGCCTGGGTTAGGGCAAATAGGAGGAGATTGTGGGCTGCGGTTTTCATCGCCTTTTGTTGGAGCAGGTTTGAGACTATTCCCTACTCAAAACGAAACCACTTTATGATTGTGAGAAGAGAATGGGAGAAGCCGCTGGGGGATTTCTGCTTTAAATTGATGAAAATATTTAGTATAGGTCATATAGTGGCTGATGAAGACGTGCGAACCATAAGAGTCAGGAGCATTGGCAATGATATAATTCAGGGAATGATGAGAGGGATAAGTAGGGAGGATCAAGAGAAGGGAATACGTCGTTGGTGGCGAGGCTCTAGAGTCGTCACTTCGGATTTGGATTGTTTGAAGTGGGAGTTCCATGTAATGGAAGATCTTGAATGCAATGCCTCTAGCTTGCCCGGCGGCAAGATTGTGGTCTTCACAGGGTTGCTTAGGCATTTTAACAGTGACGAGGAGATCGCTGCGCTAATATGTCATGAGGTATATATGGCATGAACTCACTTTTTTGTTTCATCCACATTTTAATCACATTATTCATGTTTAGACATTTATGTAACTTTTAATCCAAATTGAAATTCGTTAAGATATTCAAATCGTGATTTAGTTCTTCCATAATTTGAACAAATGATTGGTTGAGTTGAAATTAATAATGATGGTGCGTGACAATAAGTCTCAGGAAGAGCTGGTTATGGTGGGGTTTTTCGAGAATTTCATGGTGCTTTTCTAGGTGTCTTTACTTCTAATCTTAATATTCGTAGTTCTATTGAGGCAGAGGTCATGGCTGTAATTCAAGCTATTGAGTTAACATGGGGTTAGAGAATAGAAAAATATATGGCTTGAGGTGGACTCTACTCTTGTCCTTAATTATCTTCGTGATCCTCATCTTGTTCCTTGGCGTTTATGTGTTGCTTGGAGTAATTGTTTGCACTATATCTCACAGATGCAGTTCCGGTCTTCACATATTTTCAAACAAGATAACCAATTGTGGCTGATGCTCTTGTTAATATTGGTTTGTTTTTATCTGGCATGACATGGTGGGATGTCCCTCATTCTTCCATCCTTCACTATTGTCGGCGAGATGAATTTGGTCTCCCAAACTTTCGGATAAACTAAGCAGTCTTTTTAGTTTATAATGTTTTGGCACAACTCTTTTGTATGTACGTTATGTGAGACATTGATCCTTCATTTGGTTGTAAAAAAAAAAAAAAAAAACCCTTAACGTACGATTGGTAATTCTGAATAAATTTTTCAAAAATGATAAAATCCTGTATACATAAATAGTTAAAGGTTGATTTGCGAACATATGATAGAAATGTTGGTCTACTAATTAAACTATTGATTAGAAAGTCTTCAACTAGTCATTAGAAGAGCTTCCTATAATTGATTTATGTTTTTGGTTGTGATTGTGAACCAGGTTGCTCATGTTGTCGCTCGGCATGGTGCTGAGGTCCTCACAAAAAAACACGTGGATTCTAATCCTGCGACTGATTTTCAAATTCTTTCAATCTTTTTGCAATGCTTTTGCCTCGCATGCGCACACATTTGACGGATTGTTCGACGTTTTATTTACATTTCCTCTCCTCCGAAGGTAAACTTTCCAACTCTTCATGTTGCGCGCACTTTCGACCTTTCATAAACACTAATTAACTTATGCTTGAGTACGATGCATGATTTATTTGTCATTCACCCTGATACAGCATAGTTAGATCTACGTACAAGCTTGTGGAAGCTCCGGTCCTTAACTAGATTGCACGGTTCTGTGATCATTACTAAAGTCGTATACTTGCCTTGTGTTTTGAATTGATAGCCTCCTACTAATACTGTTGGTGCCTTAAAGATTGTAATAGTTGTATACTGTATATATGATCAGTCTAGATCGAGCATGTTCCTATAAATCTATTGATCATCTTATGATTACGCTCTCTTCAATATTTTTTGCATCTTCATTCTCACTTGCTGCGCACAAATAATGCGCTGTTGATATACAGGATGGAACTGGAGGCGGATTATATTGGGCTGATGTTGCTTGCTTCGGCCGGGTATGATCCTCGGGTTGCTCTAGATGTGCGGCACAAGCACAGCAAGCTTTCGGGTGAATCACCAGATCAGAATGATTACTTTCATACCCATCCAACCGATTATAAGAGAGCTCAAAAGCTGGCTGAAGCTCACGTCATGGAAGAAGCACTCTCTATATACCGGGATGTACGTACAAGCAGCACGAGCGGCCAAGCAATAGAGGTTTTCTTCCGAAGATGATAGATCCCTCTAGTTTCATTGCTGCCAGCAAAGACACAACTTCTTCTGCTCTTTCGTGGTTTTTCTATATGATGTGCAATCATCTCAATATACAAGATAAGATTGCGCAGGAAGTTAAAGAAGCAACAGGTCTAAATAATGCTTCAAGCGCCGATGAAATTGCAGCCAACCTTACTGAAGAAGCCCTTAACAAAATGCAATATCTCCATGCAGCTTTGACTGAGACACTCAGACTCTATCCTACGGTCCCATTGGTAAATTAATTAACATATACATTACTAAATCAAGGTCACACGTACGTTATCTGTCTAAGAGCATAATTCCTATGTTAAGATTCCGTTCATAGGATGCTAGATTTGATTCGATTTTATTTTGCATTACTTCTTGAATAAATTGACAAGTTTAATGTTACTTGTTTATAGGATGGGAGGGTTTGCTTTTCTAATGATACATGGCCAGGTGGATTTAGACCTGGTCGCTTCAGACCTGATTTCCAGCAATATCTTTATAACTCTTTTGAGGAAGAAGCTGGAGTTTTTCAGTTTGCCAAAGCAATAACCTCAACACTACTAGAAACCAGGTCTGAAGCGACTAATATTGAAACGGGAAAATCAAACTTTGTCGCCTCAACACATTGAAGCGACCAATATTGGATTTGTCGCTTCAGAAAACGTGAGCGACCACTTTTGATCAATAGTCGTCGCTCACATCTTATTGAAGCGAAGAATATTGGTTTGTTGTCGCCTCCCAACAATGTTTTGTAAACTGTAGCGACGAAAATTCAAAGTTCGTCGCCGGCGTAAAATTCAAGTGACGAAGTTTATAACTTTCGTCAATATTTGTCGCTGATATATGAAACGAAGCGACGAGTTTCATAACCTTCGTCAATATTCGTCGCTTCATGTTTTAAATCTGAAACAATCAACTAGGGGTGGACATTCGAAACCGAAAACCGAACCGAAATCCGAACCGAAACCGAAAAAAACCGAACCGAAAAAAAACCGAACCGAAAGGAAAAAACCGAACCGAACCGAATTAATTCGGTTTGGTTTTTGGTTTTACCTTGTGAAAAACCGAACCGAACCGAACCGAAAAACCGAATTCTCATTAAAAAGATGTCGTTTTGTATTTTATTATTAAATATTTGATTTGATTAATGTGATTTTAGGTTTTATGATTATATATTTTACTTTTTTATTAATATTTTATATTTTATTTTGTTTTTGTGTGAGGTTGTGTGCATGTCAAAATATTCAAAATGTCCGTGTAGGACTCTAGGTAAAATATTAAGAGTGTTGTGTTGTCTAAAAAATCCAAGGCCATATTTTTTTAATTTAAAAATATTAAATTATGATGTCATAGTTTGAATTTTTAAGAGTTAAGACTTTGGTGGTTACAATTTTTGTAGATTGATGATTTGTTGTCATAAATATTACCAATAGATTGTATGCGTATGCTTATAAAAATAAGAAACTATCATGAACAAAAAAAAACTCAACTACTTGAATTGTCGAATTAGCGAATTTTGAATTTTTCACAAAGTTTTTTTTTTAAATACAAATATTTAATATTATATTTTTTGCAAAAAAAAAAACCGAAAAAAACCGAACCGAACCGAACCGTTCGGTTTGGTTCGGTTTTCGGTTCACTCCCTCCAAAAATAAAAAACCGAACCGAACCGAACCGAATTTTTAGTTCGGTTTGGTTCTCGGTTTTGGTCAAAAACCGAATCGAATAGAACCGAATCCACCCCTACAATCAACCATCTTTTCAACAAGTTTGGAGAGTTGTAGATTTGGCATTTGGTGTCCGATTGACGATTGTAATACATTTTCGGAAAGAAAACGACGCCAGGAGTCAAACTCGTCACTTTGCCACTACGTGTGGGCTTTTTCGGGCTTTCGAGTTCGTTTAGGCCTCCAAAACGACAGTTTTATATGTTTTAAATAAGGTTGACCGCATCGATCGGGGCTTTAACTTTGTCAGATTTAAGTGATTTTTTTACCATAACCGTATTTCATCATAACGATCAAATGTTATTTCACAGTGTTTTTCAAAATTTGACTTCTTTTATATAGTTTCTTTGAAAAGTTGTACACTTGAGTATAATCTTATAATCAAGTTATATCGTATTAGTAAGCATGTTGTCATTATAATGGTTAAATTCACAAAATGAAAATTTTGACCGTCTGATGTGATCGTTACAGTTAAATATGAGTAGAGTAGAAAAATGAACTCATTTCGTGAAGGCTCGATGCTCGATCGATACGGTCAACCATATTTTCATAAAACTTATCACACGAAAACGCTATTACGTACCTTTAGATGACCTTGTTTCGTCGACTCTTCCAAACATTAAACTCTCAAATAAATGAGACGTAACCAGCCATGTAAAAATCTGGTAACTTTTACCTCCCGATACTATGGTTCCTCATAGAGAGAAATAAGTTTAAATAAGGTTGACCGCATCGATCGGGGCTATAACTTTGTCGAATTTAAGTGATTTTTTTACCATAACCGTATTTCATTATAACGATCAAATGTTATTTCACAGTGTTTTTCAAAATTTGACTTCTTTTATATAGTTGCTTTGAAAAGTTGTACACTTGAGTATAATCTTATAAAAATCTTATAATATTTTAAATATTTATTGAAGCGACGAATTTTGTAATACTTCGTCGCTTCAGTGTTTAAAAAAGCAGAATCTGCGCCACATGCTGAGAACCAATTAAAAGACTTTGTGCAGATCGACCCTATGAGCCGTCGATTATACCCAGATCTAATGACCATAATTCACTCTCCTTTTTATATAAAAACCCACCCTCTCTTCTCAAATTTTCTCATCCCTCTCTCTCTCTCCAATTCCTCTTCCGACTCGGCCGATTCCTCCATGGCCAACAACCCCTCCGATTCCTCTTCCGGCTGCAGAATCCGCGCCACATGCCTCCCCAATTTTGCCTCCTCCGACGCCAATTTGACCGGTGCCTCGTCGCACCCGTGGCGGCCTCCAACATATCTCCGGCCTCATCACCGTCGTCTATCGCCGTCTTGCTCACAGGACGTCGTCTATCGGCCTCTCTCACATCTCAATTCTACTGGATGTTTTAGTTTAGAAGTGATTTTAGAAATTTTGGATAGATTTGGGTTTGTTGAAATTTTGGATTGTATGAAATTGATGAGATTGTGTTTTTGTATGAAATTGATGAGATTATAATGAAATTGCTGAGATTATAAAGATTGATGAGTTTATGTGCACATTGGGATGAATTTTATGCACATTGGAATGAATTTTGGTTCTGACATTGGTTCAAACCAGACGAAGGAACATTTTTCTTCTTCTCTGTAACAGACATGAAGCGACGAAGTTTGGGTCAATATTCGTCGCTTCAATTTTATGATCCCTATGTTTCTTCTCTGTAACATGCGCTGAAGAGACGAATTTTGAACTAAAATTTGACTCTTCGTTTTCCAAGCGACGACTCAAAGTTGGTCGCTTAGGTTTCCAAGCGACCACTCAAAAGTTGGTCGCTTCGTTTGTGAACCGACGAACTTAGAAGTCGTCGCTTGGAAATTCGAAGCGACGACGTTTGGTTCAAAATTCGTCTCTTCGGTGCTGAAACGACGAAAATGGAGCGACGACTTCCAGCGACGACTTTGTTGTCTCTTCAGTGTCGAAGCGACGAAAAAAATGGTGAAGCGACGACTTTTTTTGGTCGCTTCGGACCTGTTCTGGAGTAGTGAAGATGGTTAGTTTGGTCACCCACCATGAATGTTATTAATTTATTGTTGTAGGAAGTGCATCATTGTTTGTTCCTTTTGAAAATAATAGAGGCTAGCTAGCCCTCTTCTTTAAGCAAATAGTTTTGGTTCTCCTTGTTTCTTTGCCATATCATCGTAAAATCATCGAGAAAACCATCACATTGAAGATAAATTAAATGGTATATATAGACGTACTACAAATTTTTCACTACCTCCTATTTTCTAACTTCGAATATATTGAACTATATGATATGTTTCAGTGAACATATTATATACAGCTCTTGAATCAACTAGCTTAGTAATTAAATCTAGAGCTTGAAACTACTGACATTAGAGGCGTGGGTGAGTGAAGGTTAATGAAAAGAAAGTATTAATTACATGATCAATTTAAGAAAATTACTTAAGAGTAGTCATCAAATTTTCCTCATCCGTCATTCAAGTATGCACGCGATCGAAATTCAACCACTTGAAGTGTATATATATATATATTTTACCTGCGTGTTCCCAACTTTAATCAGTTAATAATGCATTGGAGGAGCCCTAGCTTGAAGTGGGTACAAGTGTACAACTGCCGTTGGCAGAGATGGTTTTTTTTTTGATGCATTAGTGGATTAATACCTACGTCAGTATATGCGTACGCACCAAATTGGTTATTGTTGGCTTGTTGCTCCCTTCTTCATATTGTGGCTTACACAGATTACCGAAATAACTTCTTACCTTAATATCATTGCAATTCTGGGACAAGGACAAGACCTACCTCCTATCTGCTGTAGTTACCAGCGCGCTTGTTGGAATTGCCCCTACACCAACTGGTCGATCAACGCTCACTGTAATACATGAATGAGATTGATCATGAGGAATTAATGTAGAAATCAATGTACCTAGCTAAGATCGAAGACGTATACTTCATTTTAAATTGAAGCCAGTGTTCACCTAGCCAGGTAGGTGCGTGCCTCCCACCATTTAATGGACTGGAGACTTGAAGTCTTCTCTAAGGGTGCGTTTGGGGGAGCTTATAAGCTCCTCTGCTTATAAGTATAAGTCAATTTTGTGTTTGGTAACACAACATGTAAGTAGCTTTTTGAAAAAGTAAGGGTTATTTTCAATAGAAAAAGAGAAGCTGCTCTCACCCACCTTATACTTATAAGTATAAGTCAGCTTTTACTTAAAAGCTCAGCTGCACCAAACTCACCCTAAGTTAGCAGTTAATTAATTAGCGTGACCCAGATTGTATTAATAAACTAGGAGTATTATTCTTAGAAATCTTTCAAACGGCAATAAGGTAGAGAAGTTTCATCTGTAATAACCCAGATGTTACAGATGATCCGACGTCCCGACCCATTGATCTATAAGATCGATCGACACTACAATGAGTTTGATATTATACTGCAATTTGTCTCCGTGTCTTCCATGAAGGAATGAATAATATCCTTTGGTTTAGCTTAGCAGCCTTAGCTTTTCCCAGTTTCGATCCCTAGTAGCAACCACATGAAGACTAGTTTGATATCTGAGTGCTGATCCTCAACTTTAATGGAGTAGACCCTTGAATTTGTAGGTACAGCGGCAGCTGTTGCCGAGATTGGTCGATAGAGCAAATATTTGGGAACGACGACGGTGACATGTATGAACAATATAAATCGCAAGCTCTTTTCTAAGAAATACCCTAATTCTATTTCCATGCATGTCCCTACGTACTCTGTTGTGTCATCGGAGATTGGTCATGGATGTCTGCAAGTTGATCCTTAATTATGTCATCTCTATTTTCGTAGTAATCCATTTAGCACAGATCGATGTCCTTACGCTGGAGAAGAACAACAACCTACAACAACTAACCTCCCCTGTACATTGGTGGAATAATTGTCTTATACCATCTCATCGATCAACGCTCCCAGGCTGCACCGCTGCACCATTACATGAATATATCTGAGGATATAATCAGTTGATTAATATACCTAAATTAATGGAAAAATTTTGCGACTCTAATTATCCAAGCTAGAGGTAGCTCCTCTTTTAATGGAGTGGAGCCTGGATGTTTTTTTTTCTCTTCTAATAAGTTGGTACAATGGCAGTTGATTAGTACTAATAACTCTTCCCATGCAGTCTATAGATACGTCCCATTTGATCAATCTTATATATACTGCATGCTGCGTCTCGTTCTAACTTCATCATCGATCCTTCGATCTTCAGTATCATTCCATAAGTGTGTGAATAATGGATTTTCTTTTCACTGCTTTACCTGCTACCGTAGTGATAAGTTTAGCAGTAGTGATTCTTTTAGCATTGATTTTCTGGTCGGAGAAGAACAAGAGATACCCACCTGTTGCCGGAACTGTCTTGCACCAACTGGCCAACCGTCGGACGCTGCACCATTACCACACTGAGCTTGCAGGCAAATACAAAACTTTCAGGATACTTGATTTCTTCCAATATGCAGTCTACACATCAGATCCTGCAAATGTTGAACACATACTCAAAACAAACTTTGGAAACTATGGCAAGGTACATATATATGTTACTTGTTACCTAATATGATATCAAACTGAATGATCAAAAGTTAACTACATACCAATTCTATGATGATTCATTTTGCCTGTCACACATGTATACCATTACTAAAATATGTTTTATATATTCGTATTTTCTTATGTACGTGCCTAGTTTACTCTATGGTTATCAGAGAAAAATTGATAGTAACTATATTATAGAACAGATTAATAGAAATTCTAGCTACGTCAATAATGTGTGTCATGACTCATGCATGAGTACTTCATTTATTTATTAGATGAATAGTCCATACAGAGGTTACTAGCTAGCTGAGCTGCTGAGCAAATATTTCGTGTTGCTAGCTTAATCGCCTGAGCTAGCAACCGGGCTAGGCTGCTAGTTTTAGTGTTTGTTTGCGTTTTATACTCATACCAGCAATAAATTAGAATCGTTCATGATTTGGTTGAATTAATCCAACGATTTTCTGTAGGGATCGTACCTGTACAACCTTATAACAGATGTTGTGGGCGATGGGATCTTCGCTGTGGATGGGGAAAAGTGGCGGCATCAAAGGAAGGCATCAAGTTCTCAATTCTCAACAAAAGTACTTAGGGACTTCAGCAGCGACATCCTCAAGAGCACTGCAGTAAAACTTAGTAGCATGATTCGTGAAGCGGCAACCTGCGACAAACCAATAGAGATGCAAGTGAGTTTGCAATGTTTTCAAAACTTTTCATGCTACATGTATAGCACTTTACGTTGTATTTTCTGGTTTTCTTGAATATAGATCAATTAATTGATCTTCGTTCTGTTGGAAGGATTTGTTTATGAAATCAACCTTGGATTCAATCGTCACAATTCTACTTGGTATCGATCTAGATACCATGTCTGGAACAAACAACGAAGAAGGTGTCCGATTTTCCGATGCTTTTGATGATGCAAACAGTGCTACCCTTTATCGTGTTGTTGATATTTTCTGGAAGATCAAACGGTACTTCAACATTGGTTTGGAAGCAGAGATAAAAAAGAATGTAAAAGTGTTGGATAACTTTATATACAATCTAATCAACAGAAAGATTGAAAGACTCCATAAATCAGAAGAAGATGATGGGCAACCTGTGAGTTACCTTCCTTTCAATTCTAAATTGAATCGACATAATACTAGTTGATTCAATGTATGTCACTTATATGTTGTGGTTAAATTGCAGTTAAAGAGAAGAGACTTTATTTCCAAACTATTGGAAGCTAAAGAGACTGATCCAAAGTACTTGAGAGACATGGTCCTCAGTTTTATTGCCGCCGGCAAAGACACAACTGCTTCTGCTCTTTCATGGTTTATTTATATGCTGTGCAAGCGTCTCGATATACAAGAAAAGATTGCACAGGAAGTTAGAGAAGCAACAGGTCTGAATAATACTTCAAGCGCTGATGAAGTTATAGCCAACCTTACTGAAGAAGCCCTTAGCAAAATGCAATATCTTCATGCTGCTTTGAATGAGACACTCAGACTCTATCCTACTGTTCCAATGGTAACTTTAACATTTTGGATTGGTGCTCTTATTTCTTTTGCATGACTACTAAGTTAAGTTAACAAGTTTAATGTTATAGGATGCGAGGATTTGCTTTTCTAATGATACATGGCCAGATGGATACAGTGTCAAAAAAGGAGAACTTGTAGTATACCAACCTTACGCAATGGGAAGGATGAAATATCTATGGGGTGATGATGCAGAAGAGTTTCGGCCAGAGAGATGGCTCGACAAAAATGGCAATTTTCAAGAAGAAAGCCCTTTCAAATTCATAGCCTTCAATGTAATTTATTAGGAGTAGGAAGCTAATATTTGCTTGATATATAAAGCTTGCTGAGTTATGTGAGTATTGATGATACTGTTATACTGCAGGCCGGTCCTAGAACTTGTCTCGGAAGGGATTATAGTTATCTCCAAATGAAGATATTTGCTGCTGTGCTTTTAAACAAGCACATATTCAAGCTCAGTGACGAGAAAAGGGTGGTGAAATACAAGACGATGGTCACGCTCCACATCAGTAGAGGCCTTCATGTTCATACCTTTCCAAGAGTTTGAGCATGCAACAAAGTTATATTTTGAAGTTCTGTTCTATATATATAGTTCACTTGCCATTGATGTTTCAATTTCATGTTTTGTTCTTCTTTCTTTGATACTTGAAAATTGTTGTCAACAACTTGTAGTAGATGTGCATTCTCCATCACCAAATCAATGTATAATTGTATACGCATCAATTTGCAAAGTATGTATTACAGTGGAAAAACAATTACAACAGAATCATTCTCCCCTTAGCTATCTTCGTTTTACATTTTTGAAGCAATAGACACGTACCAACCTACTAGGACATGTGATTCCGACACAATCAATAACACAACTCCGTTCTGACAAGATCTTATAACACGACTTAAAAACTCGTACAAAATAAAACCAGCACGATTAAAAAACGGATAATCTACATATCAAACCCGCCAACAGTAAATTAACCCTTATAACTTAAAAGAAAACGTTGGATAAATCTGGCGCGCAAATTTGATGCATGAAAAAATGACAAGTCTCAGAGCCACACTGTCACACTTACTCTCACAATGCAAGAACATGAGAGAGCTCAAACAAATCCACACCCACATCATAAAGTCCCCATTTCTACTCGACCAAGACCAATCCTTTCTCACCACCCGTCTCCTATTCTTCTGCGCTCTATCCGATTCGGGTTCCCAAACCTACGCCACCGGAGTTTTCCGGGTCATAAAAAACCCGAATCTTTATCTCTACAACATCATGATCAGATCCTACGCCTCTAAAAACACCTCTGCCTTAAATGAAACGCCGTCGTTTCGGTCGTTGCTGTTGTATAAGCAAATGTTGGGTAATGGGCTTGTCCCCAATTGCCTCACTTTTCCGTTTCTTGTGAAGGAATGCACGGCGAGTTTCGACGGCGGTAACGGCCGGAGCGTTCACTGTCAGGTGGTGAAGTTTGGGTTTGGAGATGACGTGTTTGTTCGAAACTCGTTGATGAACATGTACTCTGTTTTCGGGTCGTTGATTTGTGCACGGAAGGTGTTCGATGAAATGCCTGAGAGAGATGTGGTGTCGTGGAACTCGATGATTAAGGGGTATTTGAGAAGTGGGGAGCTAGATGAGGCATTGGGTGTGTTTGGGGAGATGGAGAAGAGGAGTGTTTTTAGTTGGAATTCGATTATAACCGGGTGTGTTCAAGGCGGTCGGGCGAAGGAGGCATTGAGGTTTTTTCAGGAAATGCAGGTTAGTGAGGGAGTTAGGCCGGATAAGATTACGATTGCTAGTGTGCTTGCAGCTTGTGCTCATCTCGGCGCGGTGGATCATGGGACTTGGGTGCATGGGTACCTGAGGAGGAGTGGGGTGGAGAGTGATGTGGTTATTGGGACAGCTCTGGTTGATATGTATGGGAAATGTGGGTGTGTGGAGAATGCTTATGAGGTGTTTATGGAAATGCCGGAGAAAGATGCGTTGGCGTGGACTGCTATGATTTCGGTTTTTGCTCTCCATGGGTTTGGCAACGAGGCGTTTGGTCTTTTTGAGAGGATGGAAGCGGCTGGGGTTGAGCCGAATCATGTGACGTTTGTTGGGTTGTTGTCAGCTTGTGCTCATTCTGGTTTGGTAGAGAAAGGTCGCTGGTGTTTTGATGTGATGAGACGTGTTTACTTGATTGAACCGCAGCTTTATCATTATGCATGCATGGTTGATATACTTAGCAGAGCCGGGCTGATTGAAGAGGCTGAAAGGTTGATAAGAAGCATGCCTATGAAGCCAGATGTATTTGTTTGGGGAGCATTGCTTGGAGGTTGTCAAATACATGGACATGTTGAGATAGGAGAAATGGCGGCTCATCGTTTAATTGAAATGGAATCTCTAAACCATGCTTTTTATGTCAACTTGTACGATATATATGCCAAAGCTGGTAGATATAATGATGCGAAAACGATCAAGTCACTAATGAAAGAACGAGGGATAAAAAAGGAAGTTGCAGGTTGTAGCATGATTGAAGTCGATGGAGTTGTTCTTGAATTCTCAGTGAGAGGATCCCCTGATATTGCAATCGACGAAGTATTGTGGGTCTTGAGTCAGTTGAATAATGAGGCCTAGATAGATATAAAGGATTGGGCTACCGTAATTCACAGTAATGAGATTCATGAAGGTCATTCGCAAAATCACAGTAATGAGAATCATGAAGGTCAGTTGTGTGCAGATTTCCTGTTGAGGTATCTATTCTCTTTCTAGCTTTTCTATTTCAGCAGATATTCTGAGACCATGTAGATTATCTCTTCGAGAAATAATGCACCATCATCCTGCTTGTTCAAGCAGGCGAATGAAATCTCTTTCTGGGGACGAAATTCATGAACTGTGCTATAATATTCGGGCCCTTATCATTATTTGTATCTTGTTTTGCAGGTAGCCACAAGCTGTGTTCGCCAGTTGGTCACGAAGTTTTTATCCTCTGAAAATTTACCCAGGTAATATATCGGAAACAAACCTTTCAATCAACCATAACTCGGGATTTTCTACATTTGAATAGAATTTAGGATGTCAGACTTTGTTTTTAATGGTACCTGGCCATATGATTTAAAAATTTTAATGTCAAAAAAGGAGATATGGTGGCAACCTGATGCCATGGGCAGCTTGAAATCACTGTGAGATGATGATGAGAGCAAACTTGGCCAGATATATGGGTCTACGGAAAAATAACAGTCCAACACGAGAGCATTTCAAGTTCTCAGCCTCCTAGGTAAGAAAAAAAAAATGTTGGTACACACTCTGGCAAAATTTATTGAAGAATTTATCTAGGAAAGGAAATTTGGTTATAGGGTCATGAAAAAAATCGATCAGTTACAGGGACCACTCTCCATATGACGGAGACTTTTATTTGAATTCTCTCCCAGATTAGTGCAGGCAAATGTGAAATTAAAACCTTACTTCTCCCTTTTTTATTGTTAGGAAAATCGTGAAAGCTGAAAAGGAGGATGAAACCTATAATGCTCGCTCTTCAAAAAAAATTATAATGGGAGAAATATTTCGGTGTGTTGGGATCAAAGATCAGTGCTCTCTATACTCAAACTCACATACACACAAGAAGTTAAAGAGTTTAGCTAGCCTCAATTCTAGTTTGAAAGGGCATCTGTTTGAAATTCAATGCCATAACCAGTCCTCAGTTATTAGAGTGGAGCCTTGTTCAGTTTCTTGTTCAGACCCCATATTTAACTTGGAATAGGGGAGCTGGAAGAAACAGACAAAATACCGCAGGAACTATTCATTATCCTTATGAAAGCCATGGATTTTGTTTCCATTGCCGTAGCATTAAGTTTGGGCGTAACTTTAGCTACGCTTCTGATTAGACACCATGCCGGAAGATTGTGTGAGAAGAAAAAAAGGTACCATCCTGTTGCTGGAACTGTCTTGAACCAACTCATCAACTTCCGTAGGCTGCATCATTACATGACTGAGCTTGCACGCAAACACAAAACTTACAGATTGCTCCTCTTGTCCGGAAGTGCAGTTTACACTGTTGATCCTGGAAATGTGGAGCACATGCTCAAAACAAACTTTGCAAATTATGGAAAGGTATGATGATTATATAGCTCTTAAATTTAAATGTAAATACTAAACAGTTTGATGTTTGGCAAAAAATGGGGCATTCATATAGTTCCTACCTGCTGTAGGGGGTGTACCTGCATAGCATTTTGAAAGATGTTTTGGGTGATGGGATCTTTGCTGTGGATGGGGAAAAGTGGCGCCATCAGAGGAAGGCATCGAGCTCCGAATTCTCAACCAAAATTCTGAGAGACTTTGGCAGTGCAGTCTTCAAATGTGGTGCAGTTAAACTTGCTCATGTAATCGCAACCTGTGACCAAGCAATAGAGATTCAAGTAGGTTTGCAATGTTTTACTAATTACATACATTTCTGTTGTCATTGTTTTCAAAATAATTAAAGATTGTGGTGTTTTCTTGAAGGATTTGTTGATGAAATCATCCTTAGATTCAATCGTTAAGATTCTACTTGGTATCGAACTAGACAGCCTGTGTGGAACAAATGAAGAAGGTAACCGGTTTTCCAGTGCGTTTGATCAAGCAAACGAAACTGCCTTGATTCGGCTTATTGATATCTTCTGGAAGATCAAACGGTTCTTAAACATCGGTAGGGAAGCAGCGTTAAAGGAAAATAGTGTTGTGATAGATCTATTTGTGTACAAATTAATCAAAAGCAGGATTGAGATAATCCATCATTTAAAAGACAAACAATCTGTGAGTTAGCTTCCATGACATCTTTGTCCTAGATTAAACTTTTGGTATTTATGATATTAATACACTCGGGGTGAATGGCAGTCAGTAATGAAAAGAGACTTTGTTTCAAGACTTCTGGAATTGAATGAGACTGATCCAAAGTACTTAAGAGATATGGTCCTCAGTTTTATGGTTGCTGGAAAAGACTCACTGGCTGTCACTCCTTCATGGTTTCTTTATATGACGTGCAAGCATCTTCATATACAAGAAAAAATTGCACAGGAAGTTAGAGAAGTAGTAAATCTGAAAGACAATTCAAGTGTTGATGAGCTTGCAGCAAGCCTCACTGACGAAGCCCTTAAGAAAATGCAATATCTCCATGCGGCTTTGGCTGAAACAATCAGACTTTATCCTGCAGTTCCAATGGTAAGTAAATCTTGTATGTATTAGTTGAATGTCCAATCATAGTTGCAAGGTTACAATTCCTCACAATATTGGATGTGAATTACTTATTTTACATCTTAACAAGTTTGTTTATGTGATGTTGTCATTCATAGGATGCAAAAATGTGTTTTTCTGATGATACTTGGCCAGATGGATTTAGTGTTAGAAAAGGGGATATGGTTACCTACCAACCTTACGCCATGGGCAGGATGAAATTTCTCTGGGGTGATGATGCGGAAGAGTTTCGGCCGGAGAGATGGCTTGACAAAAATGGTCAATTCCAAGATGAGAGCCCTTTCAAATTCACCGCCTTCCAGGTAAAAATTCTAAAGGAATAACTTGCTAATAATAGTTAAGTTTTGGGATAACTAATGATAATTATTTTGTGACCTCAGGCTGGGCCAAGAATTTGTCCAGGACAGGAACATGCTTATATGTATATGAAGATCTTTGCTGCTGTGCTTTTAGGCAGTTATATGTTTAAGCTAGCTGATGAGACAAAAGTGGTCACCTACAAGACGATGGTCAGTCTCCAAATTGATGGGGGACTTTATGTACATGCCTCCCCAAGATTAGGGAATGGTTCGAAGACCTTAACTCCCATTCTCTAAACATCATTCGCGTCTTCGCTACTGGCCGTGGTATTGTTCAGGTGCCTGATTAGTTATAATGTTTAGTGTATGTTGTCTGGATTCCCTCTTGTAACAATAACAATGAGGTTCTTACAATCGTGTAAAGGCATCTCCAACCATGAAGTCTCATAATGAGGTCTCATACCTATTATAAGACCTCATTTAGACACTGTTTATATAAGATTTCAACAATTTCCAATGGTAGGGTTTTAACTAAAACTTATATCTTGAACCGTCAGATAAAAAATTCATTTAGGAAAATAAATAACAAAATTAGTTCTGAGATGAATTGAGGCCGTTGGATTGGAAGAAGATTGAATTATGGTCGTCTCTCTGCTGAGTCATGTGTTGCGGGTCCCGCTGGTCAGTTTTGTCTGCTAACTTTCCCTTCCTTGTCGCGCGTGGAGCTCCCCCCTGCCGGTTTGTCTTCTTGCGCATCTGCTGCACAATCTCTCTCTCCCGCGTTTTCTTTCTCTCTCGCTTCTCTCTCCTCTGTCAACAGGCCCCAGTCCAAATTTATAAGACCCGTCTCAAATTCAGTCTCAAAATAAGACTTGAGATGAAACCAAGTCTCAAATTTATAGGGTTTAGGACCTCAACAATTAACCATTAGAGCCCATATTTTTTTAAGACCCCAAATTTATAGGGTTTGAGACCTTGGGTTGGAGATGCCCTAAGACATTTGCAACATGTTGCAATTACAGTAAATCTGTTCTTTTGCCTCCTAAGGCTCAATTTCTTTAGCTTATAACTAAGCATCTTTTTAGGCAAAACCATGTCCCAATTACAGTAAATTTATGTCGGTAATGAAAGAAAGAGGGAAAGGATGTCGCCGGCAGTAACATGAGTGAAGAAGTGTTATTGGACTTGGGTCAGTTGAATAATGAGGCCTAGATAGATAGAAAGGGACAAGTGGTATGCATAATGACTTTCATGTGGTATGCTGACCCTTAACGTGTTTCATCTCTGTTCCGCTGTTGGCTAGAATCTGTTAATGTGGTGGCAACCTAATGGAAATGGCCTATGGGCAGCGTGAGATTACTGTATATGGTCAGAGAGATGGCCTGACACAAATGACATTGAAAGCTGTTTCAAATTGAAGCTGACTGATGAAAAGGAAGTGGTTAGTTACAGGACACTGATCACTCTATATGATGGGGACCTTCATTTGCATGCATCTCCAAGATTAGGCAAGGCAAATGTGAAATTATTAAGACCTACATTTGCCTTCATTTTTATATCGTTATACCTCAAGGCTCTTTTAAGTGTTATTAAACAGTGATAATCAGAGATCATTTCTGGTAGTCGGTAAAATTCTCGAGCCCAAAGAAAAGAAGTTCTTAGCATTCAGTATTATTAAGACTTGGCAGTCTTGGCTAGTTGGCTCTACTCAGCTACTGTTTTTCATTACACATAAGTGACATAACCAACCCGCTAAGGACAACCTGCCTCATTCAAGAGGAGTGCAAGACGACTAGACGAAGACTTCTCAAGAGAATGGTCACCAACCCCTGGCTTAACTTCGTAGGTTTTATAGTTTCTGGTGCATTGGCCAACTCCAACCATGAAGTCATTTGCTAAATGGAAGCCCAACGTCAATTTGACAGCCTAAAATAAACTCTAACAACATAGTCAATTACACGTGTAATTGACACCATCCCTTCTCATGTCAAATTTGACATTCTAAAAATAACTATTTTTTTTTTTTTTTTTTTATTGTTTCTTTTGCTCGTTCTACATAGGTTCTTCTTCGTTCTTCCTTGAACACTAAATACCTAGAATAGAATATCATTAAAATAAGATATGAATTTGAGTATATCATTGGAGATTGTAATTGTCAAAATATGTCAAAGTCATATATGCCATGTCACAAGTTAAAATTTAAATTTGACAAACACATTTGACAAGATCATTGGAGTTGCTCTTATTAATTAGGAGGCATACAGTGATACAGAAATCATCACAAGATAAACCGATCTGTTCATTTGAATCTAAAGAAAAAGAAAAATTTAACCATTTAGTGATGTTGATCTGAGCCATTGAAGTGTTCACATGCATGGTCTGAAATTTACCTAACTTATTCAGGGTTACTAACTTTAGAGGAGTCCAATATATCCTATATATACAGCATAAGCTAAGTATTCGATATTAGTTCATAAGCGTCATGGATTTTCTTTCTATTTCCTTCTTACATCTTATATCCGTAGGTTTAGCAGCAATTCTGTTAGCTATCTTTATGGTTAGGCCTCATGCCGGAAGATTATGTGAGAAGAGAAAGAGATACCATCCTGTTGGCGGAACTGTCTTAAACCAACTGATCAACTTCCCTCGGCTGCACGATTACATGACTGAGCTTGCATGCAAATACAGAACTTACAGGTTGCTTGGCTTTTTCAGAAGTGAGGTTTACACCTCAGATCCTGCAAATGTTGAATACATGCTTGAAACAAACTTTGCAAATTATGGCAAGGTATGTTATATATTTTTCTGCATATGATTCTAGCTTTGAAGAAACTGTGTGTCCCAAATATGAAAAAGCTAGAGAACAACTCATTCTACTGTCAACAACTAGAGGAGCTTGCTTGAGCGAGTTAGGTAGACGGCAATATATAGTTATTGTCCTAAAAGGATACTAATCTAATATGCAAATGAACCAAATATCAGCTTTTGAACTTAAAAAGGTTCCCAACAGCTAGCCAGATATAATGTATTAGTCCCGTTAAAGGATGATTAGCTTCGTATTATAGTTATATATTTACATTAAAATTAATGTTACAAGTGAAATATGCAAGTGGCTTTCAAGTTATAAATCAAGGTGATTATATATCTAATCAATTAGTATTCCACTTTTGCTTCCCTGCAGGGCTTGTACCATCACAGCATTCTGTCAGATATTGCAGGGGATAGTATTTTCACTGTGGATGGTGAAAGTTGGCAGCACCAGAGGAAGTTATCAAGCTATGAATTCTCAACCAAAGTAATGAGAGACTTCAGCCTGCAAGTCTTCAAAACCAATGCTGTAAAACTTTCTCAAATAGTTTCTGCAGTAAGCTGCGACCAAGCAATAGAAATCCAAGTAAGTCTGCAATGCATGAATATATATCCCAGAGCATTGTTATTTGATTTAACTTACCAATATGCTGATCTTTGTTTTTGTTGGAAGGATTTGTTTATGAAATCATCCTTAGACTCAATTGTCAGGATTCTTCTTGGTATCGACCTAGACACCATGGGTGGAACAAATGAAGAAGGTACCCGGTTTTCCTATGTTTTTAATGAAGCAAACGAACTTACTCTCTATCGATATGTCGATTTCTTCTGGAAGATCAAGCGGTTCTTAAACATTGGTTCTGAAGCAGTACTAAAGAATCATATCAAAGTGATAGATCAATTTATGTATAAATTAATCAAAAGCAAGATGGATGCAGTCCATAAGTCAGAAGATATGCTACCTGTGAGTTACCTGACATCCCATATGTTTGTTTAGGCTGAGTCAATTTTGCATTTCGTAATTTGAATTATGTCGATGAATGCAGCTAAAGAAAAGAGATTTTATTTCAAGGCTTTTGGAAATGAAAGAGACCAATCCAAAGTATATTAAAGACATGGGGGTCAATTTTATAATTGCTGGGAAAGACACTGTGGCTACTGCTCTTTCTTGGCTTTTTTATATGCTAAGCAAGTATCCTCGTATACAAGAAAAGATTGCGCAGGAGGTTAGAGAAGTGACAAATCTGAAAGATAATTCAAGTGTGGATGACTTTGCAGCTAGCCTTACTGAAGAAGTCCTCGACAAATTGCACTATCTCCATGCAGCTTTGACTGAGACACTCAGACTGTACCCTGCAGTTCCGGTGGTAATATATAAAAGTGTTACTTGAATCTAACGGACGACTAAATGTACAAGCATTATTCTACATGCTAAGCTGATAAAAAGAAGAAAAAAAAAACAGGGCTAATTCCTGCATTTTCTTACTTTGAATTGCTTGTGTTACTTTGTAACGAGTTTGTGTGATGATTTCATTTCGTAGAATGCAAAGGTCTGTTTTTCCGATGATACCTGGCCAGATGGATTCAGTGTCAAGAAAGGGGATATGGTAGCTTACCAACCTTATGCGATGGGCAGGATGAAGTTTCTATGGGGTGATGATGCAGAAGAGTTTCGGCCAGAGAGATGGCTCGATGAATATGGCATTTTCCAGCCAGAAAGCCCTTTCAAATTCACAGTTTTCCAGGTAAATATGGTATATATTGATAGGTATTACTCAGATCTCAGTTTGGAACTTTTAACTGAAACACAAAGGACAGAAGTTTTTTGTGTGGTTTGCTGGATAAATTTCTACGTAAAACATGGATTCTGTTTACACAGGCTGGTCCAAGAATTTGCTTAGGAAAAGAATTTGCTTATAGGGAGATGAAGATGTTTTCTGCTGTGCTATTAGGAAACTACATATTCAAGCTGAGCGAAAAGAAAACAGGGGTCAATTACAGGACCATGATCAACCTCCATATTGATGGGGGACTTTACGTGCTTGCTTCTCCAAGATTGGAGCTTGAAGGATCTTAGGTGTTTAGTCGTAACATCTTTCACTGCACACTTGCATCTATATATCTTGTTTGTGCTTTGTTTTCCTGTACTCAACATAAACTCCTCAGTGTACTAATTACTTTGAAGTACCTTGTATTGATCTACTGTCATAAATAATGTATTACTGTGTTGTTCTTTAGCACAATAAAACATGTGTTACTTGGCATGAAATTGGTGATAGAAGTTATAGTTCTTCATTTGACCGAGATGTGGCTTCACAATTATACTAAAAAATCACTTCAGAATGGGTCGTGAGGCATCATTGTTGTAGATATTCAAACCTTACTGGTTCATTGAACTCGTGTGATATACAGTACATCCAAAGCTTGAAGGTTCTATGAAACAAAATTGGGCGCCTTAGTAAAGAAATAAATAGTCCCACACTGCAGGATGGTTGTTTTGGAGGATGCAGTGAAGGATCACCTAGTGTTATAACGGAGGAAGTCTTGGTCTGGAGTCTATTAAAATGTCAAGTGTTAAATCTTAAATCTAGAAGAGGAACTTGCTTACATGCAGATGAAGATCGTTTCTGCTCTGCCGTTATGGTCAGCCTCCAAATTGATGAAGACCTTCATGTTCATGCCTCCCCTAGATCAGGGGATGCAAGAGTAATGAAATCCCATCGTTTAAACGTCTTAGGATCACTACATCATGCACTACTTCTCCTCTGTTGTAAACTCCTTTGTGCAGGTTTGAAAAGACCACCCCCATGTTCAAGTGCCTTGCCATCTTCATCACTGTAATGTACCATAGTTATTTTCTTTTTAGATACGAAAAATTTACTACAGTTACTGACTCCCCCTTCTGACAATAAAAGTAGCATTGCCTAAAGAACTTGGTACAAGACTGGAATAAGTACTTACAGTTAGATAAAAATATATGTTCTATCTTTTGTGGTTTAAGGCAGAAAATCAAAAAGATGATGAGAAAAGAGTGCTCAATTACAGGACCATGATCAGATATAGAAAAGAAAAAGGGACCTTGTCTTTGTCTTTGGCAGTTGGCACAGTTTGTTGGGCATCATTATTGTAGAAATTCAAATCAAGTTCTACATTATTGTCCTTGTGCGGACCACAACTAATCAGCTAAGATAGGCATAAGAAACGTGCACAAAAAATTGGAGAAAGAAATTAGTCATATTTTTGTTCTTCTTCTTCTTCTTCAACCCAGTACCATTCTGTTCAGTTATTTACAGTGTTGTGTGATATATCTAGACATGCTAAAGCTAGCATGAAAGTGACCACCTGAGGTTAAAATTGATGGAGTTCTTCTTGAAGGATCACCTAAGGTTGTGATGTAGGAAGTGTGTGTTAGTGTAGAGTACAGATAGAAAGGCATTGGCTTCACTGAATCACAATAATGAGTAGAAAATATAAATTTACTTGTTTCAGAAGTTCTCAAGTACCCTTACCATTATTGTTATCTCATCTCTGGAACTTCTGTGATGTAGGATGGATGGCAGCCAACATTGAAGATCAGATTGACCGTTGCAAGTCAAAGTCCGTTCGCCAGAGACGTCCGTCCGCCAAGGGTGGTTCATCCGCCAGACTACATCCGCCAGGAGTTCATCCGCCAGAAATCATCCGCCAGAGCAGATCCGCCAGACGACATCCGCCAGACGTCGTCCGCCAACATTGAAGGAGCCCGGTTTACTACAGTTTTGGCATTCGGCGGCCGAATGACGATTGTGATACCATTCCGGAAAGGGAACGACGCCAGGAATCAAACTCGTAGTTTTGCCACGACGTGTGGGCCTTTTCGGGCTTCCGAGTTCGTTTAGGGCCTCAAAACGGCAGTTTAATATGTTTTCAAGTTTTAAGTTTTCTAATTTGTTTTGGACTTGTTTTGTTTTAATTCCTTGGGCTTTAGGTTTCCTTGTTAGTTGCCCTAGGGTTTCTTTTCAGTATTTAAGCATCCCTTTGGGATTGCAGACAGGGAAGTTAATCATAATTTTATCAAAACCCTAAGAGTTTGTCTCTTGTTTCTGGTGGATTCCAGACCTATCCTATAGAGTACAACGTTGATTGTGCTCTCCATCTATTGAGGGTTCGACGTTGATCAACCCTTCCACCCTTCTACTGCGTCATTCTGTGATACGGTATCTGCGATGGAGATTATGCCAGCCATGTCGAAGTTTCGACAGCATGCACTGATGCACCAAGGAATATAATGCCATGCACTATCAGATGACATCTTTACTGGAGTGGAGCCTTGCTGTGATGCTATCTGTACTTGTTTGTTATACATATTCAATCACCCCAGAATGCTAAAGAACTGAGATTGTATCCGGTAAAATATTTTGGAAACATCAGAAACAAAAGTTGAAAATATGTATTTTCCAACTTTACACTATAACCCTGAAAACGTCAAATTAACATTTTCAATGTTTTCTCATTTAATTTGATTATGCAAACCTACAAACACCTACAATTAATGTTGCATCAGAACTTAGTCAATTGGATGGGAATAGAACGATTCTGAGAATGATCATGGTCTCAGATTAGCAATAGAGGACAATTGTAAGGTTCTTGACAATTCTCAGATTAGCAGTAGAGGGCTATTGAAAGATTCTCTGTGGTATGGAAGGCTCTGCATTCGATTTTCTCTAAACGCTGCGCGTAGATCTACAGGGGCAGAAATGTCTTTTCGATAACATGTTCGAACGTATCCGATCATTTCCGTCGCGTTTCCGACCTTTTCATGCGGCGTTTCCGAGCTTATCATCTAGCAAAATTATTCAGACACACTCAGGTGCTAGTCGTATAGCCGCTGGATACGCCCGGAAACGCGACCAAAGATCGGAAACGTTATGAAAAGACAATTTTACTCCTACGTGTTTTCTTATTTACAGTCGCCTGGGAAACTCTCGTAGCTTTTAAGTTCGGCAGTGCCGTAATTTTAGCTGTAGTTCTGTGCAGGCTGCGATCCGCTCCATGCTAGAAGAAAAGCAGTACCAAAGAATCACATCAAAGTGATAGATCAATTCATGTATAAATTAATCAAAAGCAAAATTGAAACCATCCAGAATTCAGAATATCAGCAATATGCGAGTTACCATAGAGATCTGATTCTTCAGATTGAAATCATTTAGATTTTTTATCTGTTATTAATATCCTGAGGATTATTGGCAGTTGAATGACAGCAACTTTATTTCAAGGCTTTTGGATTTGAACGTTACTGATCAAATTAAAATCATTAAGAGACATGGTCTACGACATTCTTCTTGCTGGAAGAGACTCGACAGCTACCACTCTCATGGTTTCTTTGTAAGATGAGCATGCATCTTCATATACAAGAAAAGATTGCACAGGAAGTCAGAGAAGCTATAAATCTGAAATATGTTTGTGTTGATGAGCTTGCCACGAGCATTAATCAAGAGCCCCTTAACAAAATGCAATATCTCCATGCAGCTTTGACTGAGACACTCAGACTCTATCCTCCTCTCCCAATGGTATTGAATGAATACAATGTCTAAGCATATACTAGTGCAGGTTTATCTTTCATTGCTTTTCTAAGTTTGAATCAATTTTGAATAACTTTATAACAAGTGTGATGTTTGTGATGCTGCCATTAATTCATAGAATACGAAGATGTTTTTATTCGATGATACCTGGCAGATGGATTTGGTGTCAAAAAAGGCGATATGGTGGTTTATCAACCTTATGCAATGGGAAGGATAAAATGTCTATGGGGTGATGATGCAAAAGAGTTCGGGCCAGAGAGATGGCTGGATGAAAGAAAAAAAATATTGGTACTGTGGCACAGTGTGTTGAAACATAAAAGCAAACAAGCTACATTATGGGCATTCTGATGAGATTTTGTGATCCTAACAGAGGCCGGTCCAAGAATATGTTTGAGAAAGGAACATGCTTATATGCAGATGAAGATCTCTTCTCTGTGCTTTTAGGCAGTTATATATTCAAGCTAACCTATGAGGGAGAAGTGGTTAATTACAAGACCATGGTTGGTCTCCAGACTGACGGAGGCCTCTATGTGCATGCCTGCCTAAGAATAGAACATGCAAGACCTTAAATCCAATGTTTTATAACTAATATTGCTCATTGCATCACTACTGCTTTTGTTTGTGTAAATAAAAGCTTTGCCTTAGACCTTAACCAAAACATGTTCAAGTCCTGCCTTGTCGATCATTTCATCACTGTAATCAATAATGAATTAGGCAATTACCGTGAATGTACTAATGACTTCTACACATAAGTACTGATTTTCGATAATACAAGATAGTGATAATAACTTGTCTAAATGACAAATTTGTTTGAAAAACTTTACTAATTGGTTACCTTTCATCATTTGTTTTGCCCAGCTTAGGGAGGTTAGAAGCTAAGGTTTTTTAGCGGCCATTGACTATGGCTCGCTTCTTTTCAAATGGAGAATTTTGCCAGTCTCCTCCTAGGTTGAGTTGCTTGTTTGGCCTTTTCTGATTTTAATTGCTTATATTACTTGTTAAAAGTTTCTGTGATGCTGTCATTCATAGAATGTGAAGGTTTCTTGTCCTGATGAACAGAGTATCATCAGAACAGGGCAATCCTTGCCATGGGAAGGATAAAATTGTAGTCTGAGGATGACCTAACGATGATGTAGGGGAGCTTTATTCACAGAGTTATCTGGTTCGATGAAAACGGTCTCTTATCAGCAGGAAAGACCTTTAAAATTTAGAGGCTTCATGGTAAGGATAAACAATCATAATACTGACGTCGAATAGCTGATCATGAATGTAATAGGAAGAGAAAGAAATGTAAACTTGTGATTAGTTCATTATTTGCCAGAGAAAAGAGTTTGTCTAGGAACAGTTTTTTGTTATAGGAAGTTGAACATATTCTCTGTTGTGGTTCTAGGCAGGTACATATTCAAGATGAGTAACGAGAATAGAGTGGTCTATTACAGGACCATGATCACCCTAATATATTAAAGCCTTCGCAGGCGTGCTGGTTGGGAACTTGAATAAATTTTTTGTTTGTTTACATAACAACATATGAACATCTACAACTTGTGTGTATGTGGCCCAAGTGATATCTGACAGAACAGCTCATAAAACAAGAAAGCAGTTATGATTGTTGGTCTTGTCAATTTAGCGAAATCAAAAATTAACGAAATCCTATGTTAGGTGTTGGTAAGCAGAGCAAGGAAATTTTAAAGATGCGGACATAAAAGAGTAATTAGCAAGAGACTCGATCCTGGGGAATCATACTGTTAGCTAGTGATATCATTTATGTTAAACATGCAAAAGATTGTAGAATCAATGAAAGAAAATAAGATCATTGATGAAATAAAGAGGGATCAAACTTACAAGCAGTAGGGGGTCTGCAGCATGACTGAAATCGGTGGGATTTGTCTTCGAAGGATCACCTCATGTACTTGGTAATGAAGGAAATGTTAATCTTGAGTTGACGGATATGTAGTAAACTGTTTATCTGGGCAGATAGTCATTAGCTTCACTAAGTAGCATCAATGATAAGTGAAGCCCCATTTTCCATTATACAGTATGTTTAATGGACAATTGGGCAGAATATGTCATTTCTTCCAATCTTCTAACAAACACCAAGATATTCAATGCCAATTTATTGGATGGAGCCTAGTTGTTGTATTGTTTGTTCAAATTATAATAGTTGGATGGTGGAAGATAGTGTTTCCTCGGAGAGCCTGCAGCATATATAAATCCCCTAAAACCAAGTGAACTATAATCTTATTATCATAGGATATAAGTGCAGTCATGGATTTTGCTTCCACTGCCGCAGCATTAAGTTTCTTTTTAGTATTAGCTGTATATCTGGTTAGAGGAAGATTGTGTGATTAGAAAAAGAGATACCATCCTGTTGCCGGAACTGTACTGCACCAACTGATCAACTTCCCTAGGCTGCACGATTACATGACTGAACTTGCTTGTAAATACAAAACTTACAGGATGTTCGACTTGTTCAAAGGTGCAGTTTTCACAGTAGAACCTGCAAATGTGGAATACATGCTCAAAACAAATTTTAATAATTATGGAAAGGTATGTATAAACAATAGCTAGGTGTAATGTTAATTCTAAATTATGTTGGCATTTAAGTTATTTATGGTTCCCACCTTCTGCTGCAGGGGTCGTACCTATACGACATTTTTTCAGATGGACTGGGCGATGGCATCTTTGCAGTGGATGGGCAGAAATGGCGGCATCAGAGGAAGGCGTCAAGCGCTGAGTTCTCAACAAAAGTACTCAGAGACTACAGCAGTTCAGTCTTCCAAACCAATGCAGTTAAACTTGCTCACCTAATTTCTGAAGCTGCAACCAGAAATCAAGCAATAGAGATCCAAGTACGTTGGTAACCCTTTCACTTTTACATGTTGTCACCTCATTATCGAAATTGGTCACTCAAACAATATCTATTTTTGGGTAAGACTGATATGTTATTGAAATTGGCCACTCATACATGTCCTATTTTATGAGATTTGAACACTCTGTAGACTCATGCATGTTATTACTCATCACTTCAGCAAAACTCATGTGGTACCACTGAGCATTGTCTTCAAGTTTATCACAATAATATTTTATAGATTAATAAGGTAAAAAGCTTGATAAAACAAGTTGCGTGTGAAACATGCAAATGCTGAAGAAGGTTCATGCTGTTATATATGAAGAAGGTTTATGCTGGTATATATGTTTGAAGCAAATTTTTGTTTTCTGTGGAAGGATTTATTCACGAAATCAACCTTAGACTCAATCATCAAGATTCTTATTGGTATCGATCTAGACAGCTTCAGTGGAACAAATGACGAAGGTACTCGGTTTTCAGAAGCTTATTTGGAAGGAGAATCAGCTGTCCTTCTTCGATTTATTGATATCTCCTGGAAGATCAAGAGGTTCCTAAACATTGGTACGGAAGCAGAGTTAAAGAAACACATCAAAGTTGTTGATAATTTTTTGTATAATTTAATCAATAGCAAGATCAAAACCATGCACAATCCAGAAGATAACGCATCTGTGAGTACTTTCCATGTCATATGTATACTCTATATTATAAATTGAACTGCGTTGGTATCATATTATTACTAATGTATATGAGGAATGATGGCAGTTGAAGAAAAGAGACTTGGTTTCAAGATTTTTGGAATTGAAAGAGACTGATCCAAAGTACTTGAGAGACATGGTTCTGTGTATTGCTATTGCTGGACAAGAGACCACAGCTGGCACTCTTTCATGGTTTTTTTATATGATATGCAAGCATCTTGATATACAAGAAAAGATTGCACAGGAAGTCAGAGAAGCTATAAATCTGAAAAATATTTCAACTGTTGATGAGCTCGCTACCAGCATTGATCAAGAATCAGTGAACAAAATGCAATATCTCCATGCAGCTTTGACTGAGACGCTTAGACTCTATCCTTCAGTTCCAATGGTAAATAGATCTAATATTCATAAATCGAATGTCCAATCATATTTGCAATGTTTTAACTCCTCGCATTTCAGGATTGAATTACTTATTCTACTTCATAACATTTTTTTCTGTGTGATGCTGTCATTCATAGAATGCAAAGATGTGTTTCTCTGATGATACCTGGCCAGATGGATTTAGCATTAAAAAGGGGGACATGGTGGTATACCAACCTTATGCAATGGGAAGGATGAAATTTCTATGGGGAGATGATGCAGAAGAGTTTAGGCCAGAGAGATGGTTAGACGAAAATGGCATTTTCCAGGATGAAAGCCCTTTCAAATTCACAGCCTTCAGTGTAAGAAAAGATACTGAAATCAATCTAAACACTCACCACTAGCTATTGCACATTTTGTTAAAACATAAAGGAATGTGATTTCTGATGAGATTATGTAATTACACGCAGGCGGGTCCAAGAATTTGCCTAGGAAAGGATCATTCTTATATGCAAATGAAGATCCTTTGTGCGGTGCTTTTAGGCAGCTACATATTCAAGCTAGCTGATGAGAAAAAGGTTATCACTTACAAGACCTCAGTCAGCTTCCCAATTGATGGAGGCCTCTATGTGCATGCCTTTCCAAGATCAGGGCATGCAAGATCTTAAATCCCTTGTTATATAACTACATTGCATCCCTTGTCTTGCTATGTTATCTTATAGATTTCCTAGTAGTATTAATTCAAGTGCCTTGTCATCTTCATAACGTGTAGTCAAGGAAACCTTTGCTTGGTAACTTGATGAAAGTAATCTGATCAGCAATTACTGAAAGTATCTTTCCATTACCACAAGGGATGCTATTGATCGATATTTCGTTTAACTATGTATGGTTCATTACTGTATGAACTAGGGTTTTGACTGCATGAAGAGCAACACAGATAAAATCTATATTATTGATTTTAGCATCAAAGCAAATCAGGAAAAATGAAACCCAGAAAAGACAATATGTTCTACTCTTGCTAACTAATGAAATTCGAGAGTTGAAAATTACCAAGTTTAGATAATCAAAAGCCAACCATGCATTACATTCTCTGCTCGTGCCCCTCTTCTTCTGTCCTCGATCAACCAATGCAACCTTTCCCTCTTACAAAAATTGTTTCTTGGGTGGAAGACTAATAGCCATTAGCCCATAACCCTTTGGTTTTCGCTAATAGTGGGATTCTCTTTCTCTGTTCTTCCAAATTCCATTTCTCCCCAACTCCCAAAAATCCTTCTATATCCCAGCAATAGTCCCTTACTATAGTGACCCTCGTAGTTGTTCTTCAAATTAAACTCACCGGGGTTAATTTTGGGAATTTATAAATTAGTGAAACTTTGTATAAATGTTGTGTGTTACATGATATATATCGTCATTAGCCATATTGGTCCCTCATAGCACCTCTGTCTAATCAAAGCCCCAATCCTATTCAAATTTCGTATTTCTTAATCTCACAATTATTAAAGCATGAATTTGGAATGTGTTCGAATTGGTGAAAACCAATTACTATTAGTAGATCGAACTTGAGTAGAACAAGACAGGGTACAGTGTCGGCAAACTGAGAAGTAATTTTTGCACATCTACAGAAGCTAGCTGCTTGGCTCTGCTCTTCTTTGTGTCAAGGTTTCTAGCCGGTTGGTTATCACTGACATAGCATATACTAAAGAACAGTTATGGACCATGCACGGCTTAGTGAAAGTTTTCTCAAATTCCAAAAGAAGAAATGTCTATATGTGACACGGGACGCTAGTGGACCAACAATCATTTGCTCCTTTCACTGTCCTTCTGTTCCGGAGCAGTACCGGTTGAGTCATCTGGTAAGCAGCGCATGGGCGCATGAAAAATGGAGACAAAAAATGAAACAGGAGAGGAAACTGGGACACTGTTAGTCTGAACAGAAACTCATTAAGTTAGCTTCACTGATTAGTCGTGGCAATCCAGAAAAACTTAGTGATAAGGAATGTGAGACGGAGGTTTGGCCATCCATGTCATTTCTCTCCAGTCAGTCCCCATATATGCATTATTGGAGATTTGGAGTGGAGTTAGCCTAGATTGTACACTTCATTATTGTTCAACAGCAGCTGAGTACGATCCCATGCATATATATACATATATATGTATATATATCTAGTTCATTTGGGATAGTTAGTTGGATAAGGGAGTCGGCACAAACAGAGTGTTATTTTCCTATACTACTATATTCTTCTGCAACACTGTCATGGATTTGGCTTCCACGGCGGCAGTAACAAGTTTAGTGTTAGTTGTAGCTGTAGTTGTGGCTAGACACTGTAGCCAAAGATTGCGTGGCAAGAACAAGAGGTACCATCCAGTGGCTGGAACTGTGGTGCACCAACTGATCAACTTCGATAGGATACACCATTACATGACTGAGCTTGCATGCAAGCACAACACTTACAGGATCCTCGACTTTTTCAAAGGTGCTGTTTACACAGCAGATCCTGCAAATGTGGAATATATGCTCAAAACAAACTTCACTAATTATGGCAAGGTATGATGTGTAATGCTTAATTGTATAGAAGCTAGGTTTATACGTCTGTGCCATTCAAGTACGTAATAGTTCCAGCATGCTGCAGGGGTCGTTTATATACAGCATTATTTCAGATGTTGTGGGAGATGGGATCTTCGGAGTGGATGGGCAAAAATGGCAGCATCAGAGGAAGATGATGAGTGCTGAATTCTCAACAAAAGTAGTGAAAGACTTCAGTACTGCAATTTTCAAAACCAATATCGTTAAATTTGCTGGCATAATTTATGAAGCTGCAATCTGTTAGTATGGAAATATTGGCAATCTTTGTCTTGAACAAAAAGGCTCATGATGATTAAAGAGATAAAGCCCTGATCAAGAAAAGCCCATGTTGAAGGCCCATTTAAACACTCAGGTATAAAACATGCATATACATTTCATGAGTGTCTGTTTTAGGATATGACTTTGTCTGCTATCCTAAAACTTCTGTACTGATTTTAAAATCATTAAACAGAAGATATTTTCTTGGTTAAGAAAATATCTTTTACTTTTGAAAAGTCTTTGGAACTTTGAAACAAAAAATATCTAGCTTCATTTAATGATTCATTAAATGAAATAGTGTTTATGTTCCCTCTTAACCATGCTTCATTAAATGAGAGAAGAAGTGTCTCACTTTGCCTTCTTGCTTTTGATCATTACGGTCTGACATTATCATAACCACTGTGCTCCTTTGAGGCCGTTCTATTGGCTGCTTCTATGTTCCCATGAAGCCTCACTCAAGCCTATATAAAGGAGGCAAACCCTTCCTTGTATGTGTGTCTCTTATATCATTTATTGTGAAGAGTATTTATGAGAAGTTCAGTCTGTATGTTTGTGTGCTTTGTTTGTTAAGGTTTATACCTCTGATATTGTTTCTTGTCAAGCTCCAAGTTATACGTGTGTTATAACCTTGTGAGTTTGATCAAAAACTCTTTGAAAACTCATATTGCATTTGCATACCATTTGTGGAAGCTTGGTGATGCAATCAGTCCATGAAGTGTCCTGAGTAGATTTAGCAAAGTGTTGCTAAGATCTTGTGTGGAACTTCTGTTTATTTTGCTTATGAACAAATACTCTTGAGATAAGCTAGGTAGGTCTGTCGAGAGACTAGGATAGTCTGAGACGGGATAGAAACGTGGTTTCGTATCCAGTAGATGCTACAAGCTTGTAATAAGTATTGTGTGATTCATAGTGCAAAGTTTTGCTCTCCAAGAGTTGGGAGCACGCAGTTTTTCTCCTTGTTATCAAGGTTTCTGCGAATAAAAAAACATCATTGTGTTATTTATATTTCATGCAACTTTACATTTGATAATCGTATGATTGTGATTCAGGATAGTAAACTCTATTACTATCCTTGAAACCAATTTGAAGCGAAAAAGTTGCAAGTTGTCCTATTCACCCCCCCTCTAGGACCTTCAAGTGGTATCAGAGCAGCCACTGGCTGTGCTGGTGAGATCCTGTTAGAGGGGAGAATGGAACATCGTTTTTCACCTTCTGTGAATCATCCCCCATATTTTGATGGAAAGGATTATTCACAATGGAAGGTTATGATGACCACCTTCCTCATTTCCCAAGATGATGGGAAACAGTGGGCTGTAGTTGAGGATGGCTGGTCCTATCCTACGACCACTTCTGATGATGGTTTAGTTTTACCAAAACCAAAGAATCAGTTATCTGATGATGAGAAAATATTGTCAAGAATGAACACCAAGGCACTGAATAGTCTGTTCATGGCAGTCTCAAGTGACGAACGTCGTAGGATTCTTCATTGTCCGTCTGCTAAGCTAGCATGGGAAGCTCTTGCCACCACCCATGAAGGTAATACAAAGGTAAAGGAACAAAAACTTCTTTCCCTTCAGCATGCATTTGAAGAAATGAAAATGGATGATGATGAAACAATTGATGAGTTTCATGGGCGCATGTTAAATATTACAAATCAATGTTATTCTTTAGATCACCCCATTGAGTCTTCAAGAATGGTCAAAAAATTTCTTCGTAGTCTCACACCCATGTTTGAAAACAAACAAGTAGCCATTGAAGAAGCTAGAGATTTGAATACGTATTCTCTTGATGAGTTGGTTGGAAATTTAAAAAACTTTGAGGCAACAAAGAAAAAACCAAAGAAAGAAAAATCACTTGCTTTCTCTGTGGTAAGAGAAGAAGAAGAAAGATCTTCTGATAATGCTGACTGTAGCATTGATCAGTTTGCCTTTCTGACCAGACAGTTTGAGAAATTTTTGAGAAACAAGAAACCTTCTGGTTTTTCTCGAAATTTTTCCAAGGGGTCATCTTCATCATCTAGGCTTCCTAGAAATAGTGACTCCTCTGCTGATAGAGTTTTCAAATCAAAACCTACTCAAAGAAATGATAAATGTTTTGAATGTGGTGGGGTAGGTCATAGGGCTCTGGAGTGTCCTACAAGGAAAAATAGAGAGAGAAAGTCTCTTAAAGCCACTCACAGTGATTGTGAGTCTGATCACTCCTCAAATTCTGAGGATGAGAAGGAAACTGTGGCTTTTGTTGCATCTGTCATGTTTGAAGAGTCAGATGATGATGATAATGATATTCAGAATAAATATACTCAGTTATGTACTGCCTCAAAATCAATGTTAGAAAAAGTCGAGTTTTTGACTAAAGACTTAAAGATCTGTGAGGAAAGTAATCTAGGTTTGCAGAAGAAGTTGCAATCCCGGAAGGTTAGATGGTTGTCAAAAAGGGTAGAGCTTGAAACTGAAATCACATCTCTTCAAAAAGAATTAAAATATCAAACCCATCTTGCAGAAATCATATCTTCTGAAAAAATTGTCCTTGAACAGGATTTTCTTGAATTAAGAGATCTCTTTGATAAGTTTTCCATTAGTTCAGAAAAATTAAGCAAAATTATCAAAATGGGAAAGTTGTGCAGAAACAAAGAAGGAGTGGGGTATGTAGAGGGACAATCCTCTAATACTGCTGGACAAACAGTGTTTGTCCAAAGCATAGAACCCACTGAAATTGCGCCAGTGTCTGACTCAGAGTCTGAATCTGAACATGAGCCAAATCCCATACCTGAGGTCAAACCCGTTGAAACTGTTAGATCAATAAAAAAGTTTGTTCCTGTCTGCCATTATTGTGGCAAGCGTGGTCATATTCGACCTTTCTGTAGGGATTTGATAAACAGTCAATGTGAGTCTAGTAACACTCGTAGTAGTGAATTAATCACTTCTTTTCAAACCTCTTTGGAGAAATCTTTTAAAGAGTTTGCTAAGATTGCCCAGGGACTATCTATCCCTAATTCTGACACTGCAAATAGGCAGCCTTATCAAGGTAGAGGAGGTGGACTGAGATCACAAAGGACTAGATATCCTATAGCACAAAAACCTTGGGATCTTTGTGGACGTGACTCTGATGATGAGGAAAAACCAGTATGTTTTCTCAGTCAAGTATCCTTCGACTCAACATCAGAGGATAGAATCATTGCCATATGTAATGTGGCTCTCACAGCCTTTTCAGCTAGACGTTCTGATTCATGGTATATTGACAGTGGCTGTTCCATGCATATGACAGGTGATCCTAAATGGTTCATCTCTAGAGATGAAAACTTTCCTATTGGATGTGTCACGTTTGGTGATGGGGCAAAATCAAAAATCATTGGAAAAGGGATAGTTGATGCCCCTGGTATCCCACTTTTGAAAAATGTGCTTTTGGTAAAAGGTCTAGAAGTGTGTCTTTTAAGTGTGAGTCAAATTGTTGATGAACATGACTCCGTTACTTTCGATAAATTAAAATGTGTTATCCTTGATGGTAAAGGAAAGTGCATCATGAAAGGAATGAGAACAAGTGATGAGTGTTATTGTATTCATGCTAAGGAACCATTTGTTCCTCATCTCTGTTTTCGATCCATGATTGCCGAGGACACACTAGATCTGTGGCACAGGCGCATGTGTCATTTGAACCACCAGGATATTGTCAAGCTCTCTTCAAAGGAAGGAGCTCGGGGTCTACCAAAACTTGCTGGAAAGCCGTCAGGTATGTGTGAGGAGTGCAAGACAGGTAAGCTTACTAAATCTCCCCATGTTTCTCTAAATGCTCAATCTACTTCAAACATTCTTGAACTCCTTCATATGGATTTAGTAGGACCTGTTGATACTGCAAGTATAAATGGCATGAAATATGTGTTGGTAATTGTCGATGATTTTTCACGATTCACGTGGGTAAAATTCTTGACCTCTAAATCTGAAACCTTTCAAGAATATCTTGTGTTTTACAAAAAGGTGTCAAATGAGAAAAAGCATGAAGATAAGCATGTGGTTAGAATTAGATCTGATCATGGCTCTGAGTTTGATAACTCAAAGTTTGATGAATTTTGTGATGAGACCGGTGTACATCATGAATTTTCTGCTCCTATCACTCCCCAACAAAATGGGATTGTTGAAAGGAAAAATCGTGTATTGGTTGAAATGTGCAGAGTAATGCTTATCTCTTCTGGCCTCCCACACTCTTTTTGGGCTGAGGCGTTTAACACTGCATGTTATACCTTGAATAGAGTTGTTTTCAGGTCTGGAACTATCAAAACTCCCTATGAGATCTGGAAAGGAAGAAAGCCAAGTGTGGCTCATCTGAAGGTTTTTGGATCTCCTTGTTTCATCTACAAAGACAGAGAATATCTAATCAAGCTAGATGCTCGATGTGATAAGGGAGTTTTTCTTGGTTATGCATTAAATAGCAGGGCATATAGAGTCTATAACAAAGTCTCATGTAAATTTATGGAGACTGTAAATGTGGCTATAAATGATGGTCTTGTTTGTACTCACAAATCTGGTTGTGTTCCTGAACAGGTAAACTCTCCCAGTGTACCCACGAGGGAATTTGAACCTATGATCATCACGCCAGAAAAATCATTTTCAGATGAAGAAGGAAGTGACCCTGCAGAAGGCAGGATGGATGAGTCACTTGTTATCCAGAATCCACATCAAACTGGAAAAAGACAAGTTGAGAAAGATCATTCTCTTTCTGACATTATTGGTAAGATAGATGAACCAAGAAAGACCAGAGGTAAGGCAACCCAGTTGGTAAGCAATTTTGTAGTGTTCAATGGTTTTCTTAGTGTTCATAGACTTAGCATAAATGAAGTCTCCCACTATGGTTTTGTATCGCATATCGAGCCAAAAAATATCAAAGAAGCCTTGAATGATGTTGATTGGATAAATGCCATGCAAGAAGAGCTAAACCAATTTGAGAAAAGCAAGGTCTGGTATCTTGTACCTAGACCCCAAGGGAGAAATGTTATTGGCACTAAATGGGTGTTCAAAAACAAATCTGATGAGAAAGGTATAATAACCCGAAACAAGGCTAGACTTGTTGTTCAAGGCTACACTCAAGTTGAGGGGTTAGATTTTGGTGAAACTTTTGCCCCTGTGGCAAGAATGGAATCAGTTAGGCTCCTTTTAGCTATTGCTTGCTTCCTAAAATTCACTTTGTTCCAAATGGATGTCAAGAGTGCATTTTTGAATGGTATTCTTGAAGAAGAGGTTTATGTGGAACAAGCACCAGGATTTCAAAGTCTGTGTTATCCTGAGCATGTTTATAGGCTTGATAAGGCTCTTTATGGGCTTAAGCAAGCACCTAGGGCCTGGTATGAAAAACTATCCACTCATCTAATTAAAAATGGATATGTTAGAGGTTCGATTGATATGACTATGTTTGTTAAAACAAACTCAGTAGATATGATTATTGCACAAATATATGTTGATGATATAGTCTTTTGTTCCACCTCACATTCTATGATAAATGAATTTTCTGATCTTATGAAGAAAGAATTTGAGATGAGTCATCTTGGGAAGTTGAATTTCTTCCTAGGTCTGCAGGTTGTGCAGGGAAGTGATGGATTGTTCATAACTCAGGCTAAATATGCCAAAGAACTTGTGAGAAAATTTGGGATGGAAACATCGTCTGCTGTTCAAAATCCAATGGGGACAAGCTGCAAAATCAGTGCTGATTTGGATGGGGTAGATGCTTATCAAACTCACTACCGTAGTATGATTGGTAGCTTGTTGTATCTCACTGCAAGCCGTCCTGACATTTCCTTCAGTGTTGGTGTTTGTGCTCGATATCAAGCAAATCCAAAAGAGTCTCATGTCAAAGCCGTGAAACGTATCATAAAGTACATTTCAGGTACATCTGATTTTGGAATCAAATACACTTTTGACACAAATGTTGAAATTGCAGGATACACCGATTCGGACTGGGCAGGTGATGCAAATGATAGGAAGAGCACATCTGGTGGAGCTTTCTTTGTTGGAAACAATCTGGTTTCCTGGCACAGCAAGAAACAAAACTGTGTATCATTATCTACTGCTCAAGCGGAGTACATTGCTGCTGGAAGTGGCTGCACTCAACTTCTCTGGATGAAACATATGATTGCAGACTATGGATTTCATCAAGGTTTGCTATCCCTCTTCTGTGATAATACATCTGCAATAAATATATCTAAGAATCCTGTGTTGCATTCCAGGACAAAGCATATTGAGATTAGATATCATTTTATCAGAAACTTAGTTGAGGAAAAATTACTTGAATTATCTTTTATTCCAACTGAGCAGCAATTGGCTGACTTGTTTACCAAACCACTTGACAATCTTCGGTTTGTTTACCTTAGAAAAGCTATTGGTGTGGGTAACATGGACTAGTCTCTCCCCTGAAATATGCATATGTAAATAGTTTTATTTTCTGCAGTTTTGTGATACATAGTAATGGTGCTATCCCTGAGGAGATTTTGAATGTGTCCTAGGAAGCTGTTATTTTTTCTCTCATAATAGGAGTACTTCCATTTGCATGAATGTGTGCATCTGATGAATCTGATATTCCCTGTGGTCATGTTGATAAATAACATGTCAAGCTATTTGTTTTCCATGGAATATCTTTGTGGGTTATCTGAAATCCAGAATACTGAATTGAAATAAGATTGGGGATTGCATCTGACCAAGCTATTCTGAGTACACATTCTTTGGTCTTACCAAAGGTGGGCAGAAATGTGAATGGTTTTGGTCATTTCAGGAGCTTGAAAAAACATGACCAGATCATTTTGAGTATACATTCCTTGGTCTCACCAAGGGTGGGCAGAAATATGAATGATTTGGTCAAACCAAAAGAAAAGGGGAGAAAGGAAAAATAAAGTCTATGATCAAACAATAAAAGTTGAGATCTCTCTGTTAACTGAATCTGAACCATTTACCCCTTGGAGCATCCTTGTTATGCTTAGTGCCCTAAAATCAACTGATTTGGGAGTCATTGGTAAATTCTTCGTTACATAGATCAGTTAGGATCCTTGGAAGACATCCTATCCCTGGATAGTTTTTGAGAAGTTGAGATAGTTTTCTCTAAAAAAATTGGGGTAAAAAGATAAAGATTGTTCTTCACCCAATATGTCAAGAATTCTCCTGCAAAAAAAAAAAAAAATAAATAAAAAATTGCTACATGATCTTATTTCAACTAGTATTTATGGTTTCTACAAGACCCTTTTTGGAAAATTTTCCAACACTTAGCTGACTATGTGACTCTAACTATGAACCATGTATATATATCTATCTCAGTCATCTGTTCATGGTTATGATAAGTATATCTATTATGTTATAAAAAATATGTGCTTTCTTGAGTGACAATGCCTTGTCTTGTCATAAAAATCAAGGGTTTAAATAAATTTTGTTTTATATGCATTCTCATAGGGGGAGAGTCATTATAGTCATGATACTCAACATTTATGGCTATTTTTGTCCTTATCTGAAGATTGTGAAATGGTTAAATTCAGATATCTGAAAAAAAAGGGGCATGTGTAAAACACTCGAGTGCTATATTGATTTAGCTTTGCTATGTGATTATTTTGAACTGACAATATGTTGTACTTGTGGTTTCCAAGGTCAGTTTTAAATTATTGAGAAGACAGTTAAGAGAAAAGAAAAGTTCACATTGTTTAGAATATTGGGAAGTTAGTGGGTTTTTAATTGCAGCTATCAAGGAAAATTGTGGTCTATATACATCTGCATGCAGTTTAAACTCCTAAACTTCCCCATTATCTCTATAATCACTGTTTCTCTTCATCTTCTCTCTCACATTTTGCGTTTGCTCAAGAGAAATTTTTGAGACAGTGTTTCACTCGGTCATGGATTCGCAAGATCTTGATTCTCCACTAGACATTCCTCCTATGAAGGTGATTCCTTCCCAAAACCCATCAACACCTGTTGAGGATGTGCCTGCTTCCACCACCGCTGCTACTGCTCCTTCAACAGATCCGAAGGAGCCCACTCTCTCTGAAACACTGGCTGGCATCACGAGGAAGAGGAAGGCTGGGTCTGGTGAGTTGCCTCCAAAGATCCCCAAGAGTCATGCTGGAACTTCTGCTGGGTCATCTCGTCGTCCTACTGTTGGAGAGCAACAACCCACGCGATCCTCACCAAGGCACCCAAAGAATGTGGTGGATAGGAGTCATCCTGATGTGGTTTTGTCTGACTCTTCGCCTGGTCATTCTCCTTCTTCTATGGAGAAAGGACCTCGAACCGCCTCTCCCTCCGATTCTCCTGGCAAAATCAAAGTTGCTTGTGAAACATCTTTCAAACGACCATATTCAGTCAAAAGGGAGACTTCTGCTGGTGGTCCCTCCAAGGGAGTCAAGTCCCCTTCTTCGTCTGCCAAGGATTCTAAGCAGTCCGTGCCTCCTAAAAAACGGCTGGCTGAGGTATCTCCCATCCCTCCTATGAGTCATTTCATAAATTCTGAGGCTAGGACTTTGTTTTTGTCCTATACAATCTCTCGACCTTTTGTGTTTGAGAAAGCTTTTGATTTCAAAACCCTTCCTCCTGCGTTCAAAAAACAAAATCTTGAATCTTGGGTGGTTCAAAGTTTTGGGAAATTTACCAGTGGTCAATTTGACCCTTGTTCAGGAATTTTATGCAAATTTTCCAAAAATAATTCCACCTCAGGTTAGGCTTAGGTCAGAGGGTTTGGTGTTTGTGAAAGTCCGGGGAATAAATGTTGATATTTCCCCGGCAAGGATTAGGAGAACTCTGCATCTCCCCACCACTGAAAAAGGCATCATCTCCAAAGTCAATAAATTTATTTCTGAAACCTCTTTAGATGACTTGGCTGCTAGTTTATACACCATCAAACCCGCCATGAAAATCACTGATACGTTTTTACAAAGTAAGCATATGACAGAATATGCCAAATCTATGGCTTTTTTGGTTCGCTCTTTGCTTACCCCCACTACTCAGACAACGATTTGATATCAAATCCAGTCCCCAAAGTCGACAATATCACTATTGTCAAATCCGCAGCTCAAGCAGGAGAATATGTGGAACCATTAGAGCTTACCTATCTCCGGGAGGATATGGCAAAGTTGGTAGAGAAATCAGTGAAAGCTGCTGTTGATGAACTTAAAGCTTCGTTTGCTTTACAAATGTCAAAAATGAAGGCTGCTATCCAGAGAATGGTTGGGGATGAACCTAGCATGGATGAAGAAGATGTTTCAGATGAAGATATTGCTGAAGTTCATTTTGGTGCTACTATCCATGAAGAAACTGCCGACTCTGATGAGTCGTCTGATGAGTATGTGACTCCAACTGCTGCTGATGAAGAAGATGAGGACACAGACTAGTTCCTTTTACTATATGCTATTTCCTGTTTCATAAAGATATATGTTATGTTTGTGTTTTTGCTAAAACTTTGTTCTCTGTTTCCCTTTGTCCTTCTGTGACAAAAAGGGGGAGAACTACTGCATGTTTGCTTTGATATGTATATATGCTACTGCATGTTTGCTTTGATATGTATATATGCATGTTTGTTTAGCTTTGATATGTATATATGCTACTGCATGTTTGCTTTGATATGTATATATGCATGTTTGTTTAGCTTTGATATGTATATATGCATGTTTGTTTAAAACCTGGTTTTATGATACATACTGCATGTGTTATCCTACTGTCGGGTTATGCATATGTGATATGTGATACATATCCTATCCTGTTGGTCTCGTGTAAAATACTTGGTATTACAGGAAACTCATGTGCTATCCTGAAGTAGTTGTTTTGTTCAAAGAATGCCAAAGGGGGAGATTGTTAGTATGGAAATATTGGCAATCTTTGTCTTGAACAAAAAGGCTCATGATGATTAAAGAGATAAAGCCCTGATCAAGAAAAGCCCATGTTGAAGGCCCATTTAAACACTCAGGTATAAAACATGCATATACATTTCATGAGTGTCTGTTTTAGGATATGACTTTGTCTGCTATCCTAAAACTTCTGTACTGATTTTAAAATCATTAAACAGAAGATATTTTCTTGGTTAAGAAAATATCTTTTACTTTTGAAAAGTCTTTGGAACTTTGAAACAAAAAATATCTAGCTTCATTTAATGATTCATTAAATGAAATAGTGTTTATGTTCCCTCTTAACCATGCTTCATTAAATGAGAGAAGAAGTGTCTCACTTTGCCTTCTTGCTTTTGATCATTACGGTCTGACATTATCATAACCACTGTGCTCCTTTGAGGCCGTTCTATTGGCTGCTTCTATGTTCCCATGAAGCCTCACTCAAGCCTATATAAAGGAGGCAAACCCTTCCTTGTATGTGTGTCTCTTATATCATTTATTGTGAAGAGTATTTATGAGAAGTTCAGTCTGTATGTTTGTGTGCTTTGTTTGTTAAGGTTTATACCTCTGATATTGTTTCTTGTCAAGCTCCAAGTTATACGTGTGTTATAACCTTGTGAGTTTGATCAAAAACTCTTTGAAAACTCATATTGCATTTGCATACCATTTGTGGAAGCTTGGTGATGCAATCAGTCCATGAAGTGTCCTGAGTAGATTTAGCAAAGTGTTGCTAAGATCTTGTGTGGAACTTCTGTTTATTTTGCTTATGAACAAATACTCTTGAGATAAGCTAGGTAGGTCTGTCGAGAGACTAGGATAGTCTGAGACGGGATAGAAACGTGGTTTCGTATCCAGTAGATGCTACAAGCTTGTAATAAGTATTGTGTGATTCATAGTGCAAAGTTTTGCTCTCCAAGAGTTGGGAGCACGCAGTTTTTCTCCTTGTTATCAAGGTTTCTGCGAATAAAAAAACATCATTGTGTTATTTATATTTCATGCAACTTTACATTTGATAATCGTATGATTGTGATTCAGGATAGTAAACTCTATTACTATCCTTGAAACCAATTTGAAGCGAAAAAGTTGCAAGTTGTCCTATTCACCCCCCCTCTAGGACCTTCACAATCAGCAATCAAGCAATAGAGATCCAAGTATGTTTGCAACGTTTTTGTGTTTCACCAATCACATTGCATTGTTATTTGTTATTATATAAGACATACATGCCCATTGAGGACTTCAGTGTTACTCGAACAATAATTGAGTATTGTGGTAGCTCATGTGGCACATACACAATTCTGTAATAGGTACGATATTCTGTGACATTAGCTAACCACATAATGTTAGATGTAAGTCGTACTCTAAAATGTGATTTTTTAGTGAAAAAACAAGCTTGTATATGAAATATGCATGTACGAACATTCTTATTGTTATATTGGTTATTAGTCTTAAGTTGTTATATCCATTTGATGTGTCATCAATCTTGTGTTTTTTGGTAGGATTTGTTTATGAAAGCAACCTTAGACTCAGTCATCAAGATTCTACTCGGTATCGAACTAGATAGCATGAGTGGAAAAGATGAAGAAGGTAACCGGTTTTCCCATGCTTTTGAATCAGAACAAGAAATTGCCCTGTATCGGATGGTTGATAAGTTCTGGAAGATCAAACGCTTCTTCAACATCGGTAAGGAAGCAGAGCTAAAGAAAAACATCAAAGTACTTGATCAGTTTGTGTATAAATTAATCAATAGCAAGATTGAAGCTATGAAGAATCCAGAAGATAACCTATCTGTGAGTTACCTTCCATGTCATCTTGCTTGTTATTGCTTATTTAGTGAATTAACTTAATACTTCACTACTAATTTAACGAGGATTATTGGCAGCTGAAGAAAAGAGACTTGGTTTCAAGGCGTTTGGAATTGAAAGACACTGATCCAAAGTATCTGAGAGACATAGTCCTCTGTGTTACTGTCGCCGGACAAGACACGACAGCTAGCACTCTTTCATGGTTTATTTATATGATGTGCAAGCACCTTCACATACAAGAAAAGATTGCAAAGGAAGTTAGAGAAGTAATTAATCTGAAGGATAATTCAAGTGTTGATGAGCTTGCAGCAAGCCTTACTGATGAAGCCCTTAACAAAATGCAATATCTGCATGCGGCTTTGACAGAAACATTAAGACTCTATCCTGTAGTTCCAATGGTAAATAAATCTAACATGCTTAATTTACAATGCAGCCTTAAAATTCCTTCCATTTCCGGATTCGAATAACAGATTCTACTTCTCATAACAAGTTATTTGTTTGTGTGATGTTGACATTCATAGAACAATAGGATGTGTTTTGCTGATGATACCTGGCCAGATGGATTTAGTGTCAAAAAGGGGGACATGGTGGTATATCTACCGTATGCAATGGGAAGGATGAAGTCTCTATGGGGAGATGACGCAGAAGAGTTTCGGCCAGAGAGATGGCTGGATGAAAATGGCCTTTTCCAAGATGAAAGCCCTTACAAATTCATAGCTTTTAGTGTAAGAAATTTCATTATTTTTAACTCAAATACGCTGTATAATCTCTATAAAATGCTGACTTCTGATGTGATTTTGTGATTACACGCAGGCCGGTCCCAGAATTTGTCTAGGAAAGGAACATGCCTATACGCAGATGAAGATATTTTCTGCTGTGCTTTTAGGCAGCTATATATTCAAGCTAGCTGATGAGAAAAAAGTTGTCAATTACAAGACCATGATCACCCTACCAATTGATGAAGGTTTGTACGTGAATGCCTCCCCAAGATTAGAGCATGCAAGACCTTAAATCCCATGTGTCAAAGTTACTTCAGTGCATCACTGGTCTTTCTATGTAAACTCCTTTACCTACTAGTGTTCAAGTGTCTCATGTTAAGTGAGTTGCTCCATTCAATAACACCTACATTAGTAGAAGTACAGTAACAAATCTGGACTGCTGTAAGATCTCTACATTAATGAAAATCGAAAGCTTAACGGGGGTTATGGTTGTTTCTCTCGGTTACCATTTTACCACCGACTTTTTCTGAACAGTAGCGGTACGGTACGCCATACAATCATTCGGCCAGCCATGATTGATCATAGCAATCTAGATAAACTTCAGTGATAAGGAATGTAAGATGGAGATTTGGCCAGCCATGTCTATCCAATTAATCACACCATCAAGTTCGCTGACACTATATATCAATGAGTGCCCATGTATGTGTTATTGGAGTGGAGCCTAACTAACTTGTTGACTTCATTATTGTTCAATAACTGCCGAGTCCCCATGCATATATCTAGTACGATCGGGATAGTTGGATAGGGAAGTCGATCAGCAGAAACAAAAGAGCTATCTTCCCCTGCTAGCTGTATTCTTCATCAACACTGTAGGTCATGGATTTTGCTTCCACGGCGGTAGCATTAGTTTTGGTTTTAGCTGCAGTACTGGTTAGACACCGGGGTCGAAGATGCAAGAGATACCATCCTGTTGCCGGAACGGTGCTGCACCAACTTATCAACTTCCATAAGATACACCATTACATGACTGAGCTTGCATGCAAGTACAACACTTACAGGATCCTCGACATGTTCAAAGGAGTGGTTTACACAGCAGATCCTGCAAATGTGGAATATGTGCTCAAAACAAACTTCAATAATTATGGCAGGGTATGATGTACTATGCATGGTTAAATATATAGAAGTTAAATTCATAGGTACATGCATTCAAGTTTGAATCAAGTTTCCTACATGCTGCAGGGGTCGTATACGTACAGCATTCTGTCTGACGGAATAGGCGATGGGATCTTCGCTGTGGACGGGATAAAATGGAGGCATCAGAGGAAGGTGATGAGCGCAGAATTCTCAACAAAAGTAGTGACAGACTTCAGCAGTGCAGTTTTCAAAACCAATGCGGTTAAACTTGCTGGCATAATATATGAAGCTGCAACCTGCAACCAAGCAATAGAGATTCAAGTATGTTTGCTACATTATTGCATTGTTATTATACAAGAGTAACTAGACATACAGTGCATTGTTAAGCACTTAATTGACAATCAATGCTTAAGATATGATATTTCAATTGAAAAGAATTGATGTGAAGTAACATGCATGCATATCGAAATCTATTTGGTCTTACACTGTTTGTTTTTATTTGAAGTTCCAAACAATCTTGTTTTTTTTTTTGGAAGGATTTGCTTATGAAATCAACATTAGATTCAATCATCAAGATTCTACTTGGTATCGAACTAGATAGCATGAGTGGAAAAGATGAAGAAGGTAACCGGTTTTCCCATGCCTTTGAATCTGGACAAGAAGCCGTCCTGATAGGATAATTGATAAGTTCTGGAAGATCAAACGCTTCTTCAACATCGGTAAGGAAGCAGAGCTAAAGAAAAACATCAAAGAGGTTGATCAATTTGTGTATAAATTAATCAATAGCAAGATTGAAACTATGCAGAATCCAGAAAACGTATTGGTGAGTTACCTTCCACCTCATTTGTTTGTTATTTTTTATAGAGTGACTTATCTTGATATTTCATTATTATTAATGTAATGAGGATTCATGGTAGCTGAAGAAAAGAGACTTGGTTTCAAGACGTTTGGAAAAGAAAGATGCTGATTCAAAATACCTGAGAGACATGGTCCTTTGTGTTACTGTCGCCGGACAAGACACGACAGCTACCTCTCTTTCGTGGTTTGTTTACATGATGTGCAAGCACCTTCACATACAAGAAAAGATTGCAACGGAAGTTAGAGAAGTAACAAAATTGAAAGATAATTTAAGAGTTGATGAGCTTGCAGCAAGCCTTACTGATGAAGCCCTTAACAAAATGCAATATCTCCATGCGGCTTTGACGGAAACATTAAGACTCTATCCTGCTGTTCCAATGGTAAATAAATCTAGTATATATGCTCAGTTGACACTTGCAGGAGTTGCAGGGTTACAATTCCTTGCATTTTGGAATCGAATAACGTATTCTACTTATTAACAAGTCTGTCTGTGTGATGTTGACATTCATAGAACAATAGGATGTGTTTTGCTGATGATACCTGGCCGGATGGATTTAGTGTAAAAAAGGGGGACATGGTGGTATACCTACCGTATGTGACGCAGTAGAAGGGTGGAAGGGTTGATCAACGTCGAACCCTCGATAGATGGAGAGCACAATCAACGTTGTACTCTATAGGATAGGTCTGGAATCCACCAGAAAACAAGAGATAAACTCTAAGGGTTTTGATAAAATTTGATTAACTAACTATTACAAGGTAGGAGGTGCCTTATATATAGGGCACAAAACATAAACCTAATACAACTAGAAAACATAAACAAGAATATCTAAACTAGGAAACCTAGTTTAATACAAAATCATAAATATTATCCTAAAGATATTGTATCCCAAAACAATTTAGAAAACTTAAAACTAACCTAAAAATACTAAATGCCGAATCGGATCATTAAGGCGATATCTTTTGGCTTAAATCTGACAGGGCTCACTAAAGTGAGTCTTGTAGATCTCGTCGTTCCCATTCCAGAAAGGTATCACAATCGACATTCGGACGCCGGACACTAAAACTGCAGTAAACTGGCGGACGACGTCTGGCGGATGAACCTCCCCTGTCGTCTGGCTCTGGCGGATGTCGTCTGGCTCTGGCGGATGTCGTCTGGCACTGGCGGATGTCGTCTGGCAGCTGACGTTTGGCGGATATCTTCTGGCAGATGACGTCTGGCTGACGGAAAAGTCCAAAAGATCATCTTCTTAAATACTCCAGCTGCTAGCAACCTCATTGTACGAGAATTGCCCATCTTCACACCAATCTTCTTGATTATTAGCAGCTTCCTTACCTTTACAGTTTTCTGTCTAAATCTGCCCCATTCTGCTCCTACATCAGACTCCTCCACTTCGAAAGAACTCGACCTCGAGTTCCTCTTAAATAAAGAACAAAACGATGATGACAATAAACCCAATAATAAATTATACAATTGAACCTGTGGTTTATTGACATAATCTTCTGCAAACTTTGACGGCACAATCATGAACCCAACGCCAAATATGAGTTTGTTAACTGCAACCTCAATAGATTCTTCTTGGCTCTCCAGATTGCATTCTCGAACGACCACTGGTTCTGAATAATTATTTTGAAATTGCGTCTCCTCATAAGCAGCTCCATCTCCATAACGGCTCGTCTCCGGCAGCCCCTCCTCCAATGCAGTAATCAACCTTTTGAAATACGTTCCGGTAACCTTTGTCAGTTCCACGAGTTCCAAGTCTTTGAAATTGTTAGTAGCTGACGATGATGAAGAGACCAGAAACCGTTGCAGTTCGCTCTCAGCGCAATTGTGAAGCCTTTCGAGGCTGAACTCAGCATGGCCTTGCAGGAACTCGAATAGGTGCGTCTTAGAAAGAGCATCCTCAGGCATGTAGTAGCCATATGCATAAGTCCATCGCAATAATTGCCTGCACTCAATAATCTGTTGCCAGGCCTCTATGAGAAAATCGTATTCATGCTCTTTTGTGTTTCCCTGTATCTCTCCAAGTAGCTTAATGTGCTCAGTCTTGACCTTCTTCCTTGCCTTCTCATCCATATTAGTAGATGTCTCAGCAGTATTATCAACTGACCTTCCTAACCCTGCTCTTGACCTCAAAACCGCCTCTGAAACAGCAACAACTGCCTGTTCTTGACCAACTACTCTTTTATGTAGCCTCTCAGCAAGTCCAATTAGTCTATCTTTCCCATTCTGGTCAAGCCTTGTAACAGGTATGCCAGTGGAACGGCTCACAACTTCTGCAATGTGTTCGGGTGAAACAGATGTTGTCAACATCAAGTTGTTATTGCTGTTCTCTTCAAGCTGTGCAACAGCATTTCCCAATTCCTGAATAGCTCCATAACGCAAGTTAGCAACCTTGGCAAAATCACCTCTTCTTTCAGCTTGTGCTAAAGCAAGTAACAGCTTTTCGCGCTTCTGCTTAAACCGTTGAGTTTCATCTAACTTTTCCTTCTCTCTTCTATATTTGATCATCAAAGGCTGCAGTTTGTCTTTCAAGTCATCGAGCTCTTTTCTCCTTCAACAAGACGAGCTTTGCTACTTTTGTCCTTCTCTTTCTCAAGTGCATGAACTTCAACTTTCAGCTGCATTATCTTTCTTTCAATGTTGTCAATTTCTTCAGACCGACTATCCAGCCGGACTCTCACATTTGCACATGCTTCATCAACTAGATCAATTGCCTGGTCAGGAAGACGTCTGCCTGTGATGTATCGGCTTGAAAGTTCTGCAGCAACAACCAGGGCTCGGTCCAAAATTCGTACACCATGATGGCTTTCATATCTCTCTTTCAGGCCTCGAAGTATACTAACTGTGTACTCCGCATTTTGAGAATCATCAAACTGAATTGCGCAGTTACAATCCGGGGCAGGACACCACTTGATTTTCCTGTGATCTTCGACGAAAGATCTTAACAGATAGGTCTTGTTCTTGCCATGCTCAGCTTCTCGGTTTGAGTTCAACAACACCTTTTGGACCAAATCAGGACCAACTGCTGCACTACATGATGGTTCAGAACACCTTAGCCTCAAACATGCCGGACCACCGTCACAGAAGATTGTTGAGCTAATATAACAAGCCCAGCAATCTCGACAAAAAGGATGGCCACAAGAGGCAGACAAAATATAACGATCATAGTTGTACTCTTCAAAACAAATTCCGCATGGAATTCTTAGATTGGCCCTAGCATTATGTACAACTCTAGGTTTCTTCAGCAAACCTGCCTTTTCTCTGACTCTGTCTTCATCGGCAAACCATTCATCCTTAAGTTCTTCAACCCTCCAATGAAAGTGAGGGAGCAGTAAGCATGCATCGGATTTGGGTATGGAGAGAACGCTAGAGACTTCTGCAATATAAGTATTCTGAAGTTTTGCAATTTCTTCTTCCTTCAAAACAATGTAATTTTCCTGTGGAGACCTACTCTCACAGATTTCATCGACTCTATCATCTACTAGAAGATCTACATCGTAGTTCACTGCTTCTTCTTCAATCCTGAAAGTAGCACCTTCATATTTCCTTTCACACACCTCAGGATGGTCAATCTTGATGTTCTTCTTCTTAGGCTTGATTTTACTTTTGCGCGACTCCCACCTAATTAAACATGAGCCATCTTTGCAATAACCCCCATTGACACTTTCATGCCATGGCCTTCCAAAATACACATCAGTGTCCTCCATGTCGATCACATGACAAATAATCTCCTCATCATAAAAGTTTCCCATAGAAATAGGAACCTTACAAACTTCTGATACTTGTACATGTCCATCAACCCAATACGGATCAATTAGCTTCACCGTCGGCAATTGAAAATAATCCACAACTTTACTTGCTACAAAGTTCTCTCGTAGATTGTTGTCAAGTATTGCCGAGCATACTCTTTCTCTGATTCTGCAAGTTGTTCGAAAGTCGTCGCACTCCGGCGTTGTGAACACCCAACGACGTTCCATCCTCCTCTCTCTCTCTCTCTCTCTCTCTTTTTTTTTTTGGATAGAATGGATCAGGTTAACCAAGGGCGAAATCCCTTGACTTGTTCCTCATCAATTTTGGTTAGTCAAGTAGATAAAAGAGACAGGAGAAAGCCTGCTCTGATACCAACTGACGCAGTAGAAGGGTGGAAGGGTTGATCAACGTCAAACCATCGATAGATGGAGAGCACAATCAACGTTGTACTCTATAGGATAGGTCTGGAATCCACCAGAAAACAAGAGATAAACTCTAAGGGTTTTGATAAAATTTGATTAACTAACTATTACAAGGTAGGAGGTGCCTTATATATAGGGCACAAAACATAAACCTAATAAAACTAGAAAACATAAACAAGAATATCTAAACTAGGAAACCTAGTTTAATACAAAATCATAAATATTATCCTAAAGATATTGTATCCCAAAACAATTTAGAAAACTTAAAACTAACCTAAAAATACTAAATGCCGAATCGGATCATTAAGGCGATATCTTTTGGCTTAAATCTGACAGGGCTCACTAAAGTGAGTCTTGTAGATCTCGTCGTTCCCATTCCAGAAAGGTATCACAATCGACATTCGGACGCCGGACACTAAAACTGCAGTAAACTGGCGGACGACGTCTGGCGGATGAACCTCCCCTGTCGTCTGGCTCTGGCGGATGTCGTCTGGCACTGGCGGATGTCGTCTGGCAGCTGACGTTTGGCGGATATCGTCTGGCTGACGGAAAAGTCCAAAAGATCATCTTCTTAAATACTCCAGCTGCTAGCAACCTCATTGTACGAGAATTGCCCATCTTCACACCAATCTTCTTGATTATTAGCAGCTTCCTTACCTTTACAGTTTTCTGTCTAAATCTGCCCCATTCTGCTCCTACATCAGTATGCAATGGGAAGGATGAAGTCTCTTTGGGGAGATGATGTAGAAGAGTTTCGGCCAGAGAGATGGCTGGATGAAAATGGCCTTTTCCAGGATGAAAGCCCCTACAAATTCATAGCCTTCAGTGTAAGATAAAAATAATGAAATCACTCACACACACCTTGTAAGCTCTATATAATGTGACTTTTGATGAGATTCTCTAATTATACGCAGGCCGGTCCAAGAATTTGTCTAGGAAAGGAACATGCCTATACACAGATGAAGATCCTCTCTGCTGTGCTTTTAGGCAGCTATATATTCAAGCTAGCAGATGAGAAAAAAATTGTAAATTACAAGACCATAATCACCCTACCAATAGATGGAGGTCTCTATGTGAATGCCTAGCCTCCCCAAGATTATAGCATGCAAGACCTTAAATCTCATGTCTCATACCTACTTCAGTGCATCAGTCATCACAGGTCTTTCTTTGTAAACTCATTTACCTAGTAGTGTTCCATTGCCTTACGTAAAAGTGAGCTACTCTATATTCAACATATGGAACAAATCTTGATCACTGTAAGTCTGTAACTGAACAAGGTCTGTACCTGTATTAATGTACTTGCATTACTTTGCTCTTTGTATTTCATACATAGGTCTACGGTGTTTACCTTTCACACTTGGCTATAAGTTATTCTACTGCCAATAATGTCATCCAAGGCCTAGCAAATATATCTACACCAGTAGCAGAGAACTCTTCGCATTTTTTTTTCCAAAAGCTGCGTTTAGTAGAACTAAGAGGACTTCACAGAAAAACAGAGAATGATCTGCTGAGGGGTATAATTGTCTTTTCATTATCATACTTGAACGCCTCGAAGCCGTTCGTTTCCGTCTCGTATCCGACATTTTCCGTCACGTTTCTGGGTTTATCGGTTTATCCTTGGGTTCAATGAAACACAACGCACGGAAAATCAACGGAAACGTATGGAGACGCACGGGGACGAGTTAAAAAGATCGGAAACGCAACGGAGACGTATCGGAAAAGTTACGGAAAAGACAACTTTACCCCTGTATTTTTTTCTCACCTCCAGGAGTTACAGCTCCGCGACCCAGACCCGGCCGGTCTTGTCTCTTCGGCCGCAGCTGCTCTTTCTCCGATACCTTCACACTTGTGATCTGCAGAGCCTTGAGCACACAGTACTACTAGTACTGGGAATAATCATCTACAACAAATGATATTATGAATTTATGATCAATGAAACTACTACGTACAGGAGCATGCTATTGAAGTATCGTACTGCAAGATTTTCTTCATGCTTTTCATTTAATGCAGAACGTGCTGCAAGATTTTCTTCCCACAAAGTCAATTTTCGTGTTCTCAAGCTGATCTTCTTTTTCTTCTTTTCCTTAATTTCTTGTGTTATCAATTTGTTTCGAGTGTTAATGTTTCCAACAGTGAAGTAGGTAGAGTTGTTGTTAGGTTCTTTTTTCTTTGTATATATTATCTCTGTTGTAATTGACACGAGAAAATATACAATTGAGTTAAACTCTCTCAATATTTAGCCTTCGTCTCATTACAGATTTCATCACATGCAACATTATATATATAAATCATCGACGAAGATTCCAGACGTAGCTCACTTCCATCAGACCAGACTGCCGTGCGTTCGCCTCAGACGGGCGCCATCGTCTCAGAACGTACGGCCGTCACTCCCAGACTGCTGTCGACGAACTTCGACCGATTGCACCGATCAATATTATACCCAACTCATATAGACTGACCCACTCACTCAGGCCCAAGCCCAGTCTTCCTTAACTTTGTTGGATCAACCAGTTCCAATACTAAGGTCAATGCAGAAGTTGATTCATTTATTTATTTTATTTTTTTTATCGACCTCACTACTCGATCATCATGCATGTGAGAATGGTATTTGATTGTGGAAACACACTTTTATTTTTCAAAAACTTAGGTGCAACTAATCGGGTGATGAGCGTGAGATGTGTTCACTTAAGGGCTACCACAGTAACATGTTTAGAAAGCAATATTAATCAAAATTGCTTAACAAAATGGGCAAGCAAACAAGAATTTTATGGCTATCAATCATCACACACAGCTTACATGAGCTGTATGTATGAGTATTGTCTCCTCCATTTGTAAAGAGTTCGGCGCGCTGGTACCTTTTTGAGTGGACAGGAACTTGAGCTTCAAATAGGAATTCGGTTCTCGGCGTCCGGAAAGTCGAGAAGATGAGCAGAAACAGGAGAGGCAAAGAAACAGGTAGGCAAATTGACATATATCTTCACTCTTTGAATCTCACATATGTATAATGTATTGTACATACAAAAGGATTAAAAGCTCCTATGATCGATTTTTCTATAATGAATGGGGGACTTGAACCAACCCTACGTGAGTGTCATATATATATATATATATATACCTTTTTTGGAAAATATCAATTTCATAAGCTAATTCATCTACAGCTCCGTGCCAAGTAGTCGGCAGCAAAATAGCCTTTGCGTTATAGTCCCTAGCTAGTTGATAGCGACTAGAAGGCAAAACTTGAAGTCTGATAAACAAATAGAACAAATTGAGAGTTGAGAGTTGGGAGTTGAGATCTGAGACACTTGAGCACGTAATGTGGTATGTACTCACCCCCCAATGATTCCATCCCAACTTGTAATAATGAGGTCCGATCAAATGGCCAAGCCTTGCTCATCTCCAAACCGGCCTGGCTATATAACATCCAGACCTGCAATTAAAATCGAAAGAGAAAGACAACTGCTCCTTCTCTTACCATGGACTCTTACCATGGATTTGTTCTCCGCTGCTGTAGCAATGAACTTGGCAGTAATATTTGCTACAGTAGTGAATGATTAGACCCCATGCCACAAAACATGTCTCTAGTTAGCTTGGCTGTGCTTCTTTTGTGTCAAGGTTTAGTTGACATATCTAAGTCATTCCTGGCTTGTCGATTATCACTTACGTTGCATGTACGAAAGAACAATGACGTACCATGCATCGTGGTCATGCTACTGGACTAACACTCATTTGCTACTTCCACTGTCCTTTGATTAGTGACAGCAATGTAGATAAGCTTTGGTGATAAGGATTAAGGAATGTGCGGTGGAGTTTTGGCCTGCAATCCAATCACATGCATCAATAAGTTCAATGGCATTATTCGATCATCAAGTCTGTTGTAACGAATGTATGTAAGAAAGAACACAGAATTACGTGGTTCACCAACGATGTGTTGACTACGTCCACGGGCAAAGGAGAGCAGTTTTATTATCTTGAGAAAAACAGAATACAAAATACAATTAAGTTTAGGACGAGATTTCCGCCTCAATCGGTACTACCGGATGACTGGTTCAAGGCATATATTAACAAAGTCCATCCGCATATATGTATTATTGGAGTGGAGCCTAGCTTGTGCACTTCACAATTGTTCAATAAGCTGAGTTCCGATCCCATGAATATTTCTAGTTTAGGATAGGGAAGTCGCCAAAAACAGAAAACCTATCTTTCTCTGGTACTATAATCTTCATCGACACCATCATGGATTTTTCTTCTACGGCGGTAGCATTAAGCTTAGTTTTGGTTTTAGCTGTACTTGCGGTTAGACACCATGGCCGAAGATTGCGTGATAAGAACAAGAGATACCATCCTGTTGCCGGAACGGTGGTGCACCAAGTGATCAACTTCCGTAGGATACACCATTACATGACTGAGCTTGCATGCCAGTACAACACTTACAGGATATTCGACTTGTTCCAAGGAGCGGTTTACACAGCAGATCCTGCAAATGTGGAATATGTGCTAAAAACAAACTTCACTAATTATGGCAAGGTATGATGTGTAATGCTTATTAAATTATACAGAAGTTAAATTCATCCGTGTGTGCCATTAATTCAAGTAAGAGTTCCAACACGCTGCAGGGGTCGTATACATACGACATAATTTCAGATGTTGTGGGCAATGGGATCTTTTCCGTGGATGGGGAAAAATGGCAGCATCAGAGGAAGATGATGAGTGCTGAATTCTCAACAAAAGTAGTGAGAGACTTCAGCACTGCAGTTTTCAAAACCAATGCAATTAAACTTGCTGGCATAATTTATGAAGCTGCTGGCAGCAACCAAGGAATAGAGATCCAAGTATGTTTGTAATGTTTCTGTGTTTTACAAATATAAGATATATAGGCGAGGACTTCAGTGTTTCTCAAACAAAAGCCATTGCATGTAGATGAGAGTAGATAGCCAAGTGACTTCACGACCTGAAACACATCAATTTTAAATGTAGAGCTAGCTAGCTTATGTTGATAAATGCAAAATATGAGAAATTTCACCATATTCCTTTGAACGGAATGTTCAGTTGTCATATTTGCTTTGGTTTTTGGTCTTAAGTTGTTACATCTATTTGATATAAACTAAATCTTGTGTTTTTTTTTGGAAGGATTTGATTATGAAAGGAACCTTAGACTCAATCATCAAGATTCTACTTGGTATGGAACTAGACAGCATGAGTGGAAAAGATAAAGAAGGTAACCGGTTTTCTCATGCTTTCGAATCGCAGCAACAAGCTGCCCTGTATCGAATATTTGATAAGTTCTGGAAGATCAAACGCTTCTTAAACATCGGTAAGGAAGCAGAGCTAAAGAAAAACATTAAAGTTGTTGATCAATTTGTGTATAAATTAATCAATAGCAAGATTGAAGCTATCCAGAATCCAGAAGATAACCTATCAGTGAGTTACCTTCCACTCATGTCATTTTGCTTGTAATTGCTTATAGAGTGAATTAAATTGGTACTTATCATAACTAATGTAATGAGGGTCAATGGCAGCTGAAGAAAAGAGACTTGGTTTCAAGGCGTTTGGAATTGAAAGATACTGATCCGAAGTATCTGAGAGACATAGTCCTCTGTGTTACTGTTGCCGGACAAGACACGACAGCTAGCACTCTTTCATGGTTTATTTATATGATGTGCAAGCACCTTCACATACAAGAAAAGATTGCAAAGGAAGTTAGAGAAGTAATTAATCTGAAGGATAATTCAAGTGTTGATGAGCTTGCAGCAAGCCTTACTGATGAAGCCCTTAACAAAATGCAATATCTCCATGCGGCTTTGACAGAAACATTAAGACTCTATCCTGTAGTTCCAATGGTAAATAGATCTAATACGCTCAATTTACATTGCAGCCTTAGAATTCCTTCCATATCCGCATTCGATTAACACATTCTACTTCAATTATTAACAATTTTGTTTGTGTGATGCTTCCATTCATAGAACATCAGAATGTGTTTTGCTGATGATACCTGGCCGGATGGATTTAGTGTCGAAAAGGGTGACATGGTGATCTACCTACCTTATGCAATGGGAAGGATGAAATCTATATGGGGAGATGATGCCGAAGAGTTTCGACCAGAGAGATGGCTCGACAAAAATGGCCTTTTCCAGGATGAAAGCCCTTACAAGTTCATAGCCTTCAGTGTAAGAAATAATAATGAATCACTCAAACATTAAACTTAGCTCTATTAAATGTGTCTTCTGATGTGATCCTGTGCTTACACGCAGGCCGGTCCAAGAATTTGTCTAGGAAAGGACCATGCCTATACACAGATGAAGATCTTTTCTGCTGTGCTTTTAGGCAGCTATATATTCAAGATAGCTGATGAGAGAAAAGCCGTCAATTACAAGACCATGTTCACTCTACCAATTGATGGTGGTCTCTATGTAAATGCCTCCCCAAGATTACAGCATGCACGACCTTAAATTGCAGATTCCATAGCTGCTTCAGTGCATCTCTAGTCTTTCTATGTAAACTCGTTTACCTAGCTAGCAGTGTTCTAGTACCTTATCATCTTCATACTGTAATCAATAAAAGTTTGCTTGATTAATTGATGGAACAATAGAAAAGTACTATATGAGGAAGACCACCATTAGTGATATGACTGGTATTTTCACTACTTAACCACCTTGACTCCTTGAGTGCGCTTAATTGGTAGAACTGCATAACAGACCACCTAATCACAAGTATGAAACTTTCTGTAAGCGTATGGCGAAGAGGTTCTACTATACCGAATGAAAAATTTGGTAGTCACCTTTTGTATGACAACAAATGCTAAATTTTGTCTCATAGGTAGTACATGAAACAAGATATTTCAAACAGTAGAACAGATAAAGATGGGCAGATAGAAAGATCCTCATTAAAATGCTCTTTTTATTGTCTATGGCTTGAAGAACAGAATACAAGGCATTTCAGACAGAGAGCAGCAGAGAATTATGGGCACCAAAAGGTGCATAAATATAAGTTTAAAGATAAAGAGTTGACATGGTGCTGTTTTAGTTTTCTGTTTATTTTTTAAATTATATAATTTAAGAGTTGATGAGCTTGCAGCAATTATGAAATCCAGTATGGGCCTGGGTCGCGCATCTCATAAAACATTTCTTTGGCACCTTTTCTTCGATCGAAGTTTCTTTGATAACTTTCATAAAACTGTTTCATATATTAATCACCAAACGAACTAGTCTGACGAGGCGAATAACTACGACTTGTACATGAGAGCAATTGTTCAGTAACAGAGCAGGTGGTGATTTGCTACACTGCAAGGCAATGGTTAGCAGGAAATGATCCTCTTATGTGGTTTCAAGTTCCCTTGAATATGGCAAGACTTAGGGATAGTTTGGGATTGCTTTTATATATATCCTATTATCTGAATAAATCACGTATTATTTACCATATAGATAGTAATAAGTGCAGTTATGCTCCCGCAGTGTCTAATTTGAGCATTGGGGGATTTGGGGCAGCACTATGATGTTGTTGTCACATTATTTGCGCAGTGTCTTCCTAGTCGCTGCAGTGTTTTGGGTCATGTTGTATTCGTAAAGGTATTATATGTGTCGCAGATGTCGCCACAGGAAGATGAGTCGACACACTTATAATGATCACTACCATTAGGATTGGACGGCCAAATACTTGTTCTATGACATTATGGAAATATTTCCGAGAGAAGAGGCAGGCGTACTACTCTTACTATTGGCATTGTGATGGTAATTTATAATTTCAATATGGTCATAATATATTATGGGTCTGATTCTCACTGATATATGTAACAGTTGATTGAGCTATGAGCTTTTTCTTAATTTATAAAAGAAATTATAGTACTAATGCTGCAATTGAAACCCAACTTGAAATTTGCCACAGTGAGAAATGGATCACAAACTAAAGTTTCACTGCAATATTGACTCTCAAAAGTAAAAATCGTTTCTGGAAGAATACGTAGGTGGCAGAAATTAACAACTCATGAGATGTCAAACAATTAGAAATAGTCTGGAAATTAAGTTTATATCTATCTCCTTATAGTCTTAATCAATAAATGGGAGTATGGGTCGTCTCATACTTATCATACTTTTGAGGTCGAAAGAGACATGAAAACTTACCACAGAAACTTCATACCAAAGAAAGATTTGAGATATGAAAAAGACTGAGCAAATAGCACTTAATCACCACAAATGTCGCAATTCTAATCCTCGTATCCACCCGCCCGCTTTAGTTTAAGGAAGTTGTGGAAATTCCAAGCTAGCTACTTGTCGTCAATGGCTCTCTGTAACACACAGAGTGCAGATTACTCCAACGTATAGAAAGCTCCCTGCTGCTGCATGACTTTGATCTTGTAGTTTAAGTCTTGGTCAATCTGCAAGTAGAGAGTGTTGTAGTCCAATTCCACAATCGATCCCACCATGAGAGCCTCTGCCCTCTCAAGTAGCATGGTCTTGGTCAATCTGCATGATCGACTTTGATCTTGTAGTTTAAGTCTTCGTCAACATGTCCCTGTACGTAATTGACATATCCATCAATGGGAGACTGTCACAACTCGACCTTAGGTTATGACTAAAAATTTGTTTAACACTGAAATTAGAGTAAGACATTTTTTTTATTCAGTAACAACAAAATTGTGTTTCTAACGGTGAAATAAAAGTAACTCTGATGCTTTCAAACTTACAGAAGCCAATTTAATAATCCTTAAGGCATTCAAAAGTGCGATTTCCTATCATAAACATGAACGATTCAGTTTTGACAATATGCAGTCTGTCTATTTGTTTTAATCTAGTTTGATATGCTAATGGTTATCAAATTGGCTGAAAATTTGCAGAGATAATTTATACATGAGTACCTAAAGACTAGACAATGGATATGTAAAAATTCAATCGAAAATTTAATCAAAATATAAAATCATCACCATAAGGATTGGTGCGGAGGTCCTTAGCCAAGAATGCCTATATATATTTTGCTAGTCATCTTGTCCATTCCTCTTTCGCCAGTCCCGAATTACCCTTTCACATGCTATACTAATTGCGCAATCAATGGGCATACCTGGGTGCATGGTACCTGCCGAGGTTATGGACTCAACTACACAAAAGTTTAATCTTAACTTCTCTACCCAAAGTGCTTTGTGCATAGTACTAGCATATCCCCAATGCCTTATATGATATTAACATCTTTATACATTTAAACAGACCATGTATATGTTAATTACAGCAAGATAACAACCATTCAATACAAGCAAACAATTTATAAAACAACATATAAACCAAGCATAGAGGTTCCCCATGTTTCCCCCTACCTTTGCCGAATTTCACGTCAAGTCTTAAGCTCCTAATAAAAGATACAACCATTAGATAAACAATCATGTACTAACTCTATTTGTAGTAAAAATAAGACTCAGCTATGACACAATAACATAAGATAAATTAGTTAACCAAAACAGTAACACTTTACACAAAAACACAATCCAGGAATCTGAACCAGTCACATTCACCTTAAAAACTGTACCAATCTGTTAGGAATTTCACTTCGTGATCTTCTAACAATTTCTAATAGACACTCTAATAAAACTCCTAGACTTTGAAACACCTTAAGACGATTTTTGTGGAATAATTTATGAATTTCCAAAGTTCAGCTTCAGTTCTAGGAATTTCTGACGAGTTCCTGTGCAGAAAAGTTTTTGGCTAAAAACGAAATAGTTTGGCTGGTTGTAACAAAACCAACGTGAATCCAAATAGCAACTCTTCCAATCAAAGAAACAATAAAACCAAATTTCAAAGTGACCTTAAATTCAGAAACTAAGAACATGCCCAAATAAAAACCACAAAATCATAGAGCAAACAATTAATCAAAACAGTAAAAGATACAAACCTGAGTACGTCTACTTATGCTCTTACAATATTCAGTTCTCTTCTCTCTCTCTCTAAGTAGTAATAGACTTCTGCAAACCTATCTCAAAAAACAGAATACGCTGCCTATTTATAGTGTTTGGGAAGAGGATAAAACGTGGTGATGAAGCAAAGATTGAAGGAAGTAAAATTGAATTGTGCAATCGAAATCTTACCCAAATAGGTGCTAGACCTTCCACCTTCAGGTTTCTAGGTTTCCACCTCCTGCTTCTAGCTTTGGAGAGTCATCAGGTGAGAAACTTGTTCTCCACCCTTTTGACACCTCCTGCTTAATCATGGCGCTTCATCTTATTTTGGTTTTTCTAAGGCGGAAGCTGACTTTTCTAAGGCGGTAGGAAGATATTTTCAGATTGAGGAATTGCAAAAGAAGAAGAAGGCGGTGAAGGAGATAGTGGTTTGAGTTCAGCGTCTTTCCTACGACAACAGGCTTCTGTCTTTTTTTTTTAATTTTTTTTTAAGCTGTTTCAAATTTGGGCTTGGGTAACAGGTCATGGACTTGAGCTAACACTCTCCAACTTAAATCAAATAACAAACATAACAAAATAAAACAAGAAAAGAAAACAAACTAAAAAAAACATTTATTTTAGCATAGAACTAAGTGTGTGTGTGTATATATATATATATATATATATATATACACACATTCGTATAAAACACATACTAAAAGTATTTAAAACAAAACAAAACAAATTTTCTAATTTAAGTAAAAATTTTGAATCGTCACAAATATGCAAACCCAGATAAACACCAAACTCACCAAATCACTCAACTGCATATATAATAAGCAAAAGAACCGAAAAGCACGACCAATGCCCCGACCAGAACAACACTATAACATGAAAATAGTACCCATGCGCACCAATTCAGCTAAGAGTCAGACGAAGATGAAGTAGAAAAAATAAATTCCACAAAACAATAATTCTCGCCGCCATAGCAAACTAAAACCCAGCGAAAGAAGTGCTAAATAACCCAGACCAGGGACGAACACAACCACACGTGTGTAATCGCTGGAAACTGCAGAATAAGACACGTTAGATCCCCAGTCGATGGGTAGAACGCAAATAAAAAGAACAAAGAGGGGCAAAGCAGTCCGAAAATAGAAGAATAAGGGCAAGGCAGTACTTGCACCAATTGAATGAACAATGCAGGACATGTTTTGGTTTAGAAGTTTTAAATGATTAGACCCCATGCCACAAAACATGTCTCTAGTTATGCATATCTAGTTAGCTTGGTTGTGCTTCTTTTGTGTCAAGGTTTAGCTGACATATCTAAGTCATTCCTGGCTTGTCGATTATCACTTACGTTGCATATACGAAAGAACAATTACGTACCATGCATCGTGTTTACGCTCTCCTATGCTTGTACCTTGGCAACTTCGTGTTTGTTGGCTTAACTGCTTAAGTTACATATCAAATATAACTTTTCGATTTTCTCATATTTTTCGTGAAGGGAATAAAATTGCAGATGCTTTAGCGAATCATGGTACGACATTAACTCAGCTAGTTTGGTGGGATGAGTCTCCTCCTTTTATTTTAAGGATAATGATCAAATGCACAGAAACACGGAAAAAATTACCCGTTTCAATTGTTGGTGCCTATTTCAATGTTTTACAGTAAAATGACAGTTTTACCCTTATTATAATCTACCACTCCCTCACCTCTCTATCTCCGTTCTCTCTTTCTGTTTCTCACTCCCAGATCTCTCTCTCTCTCTCTCTGACATTGCTAGCCAACTTGGATGACGACGACGCCGACGCCCTTGCTATCAAATCCTTGACGACGCCACACCTTTCTCTCTCATACTCGACGTCGCTGGACCTCTACAAAGCATTGATGTCGATGCCGTCACCGACAAGTCTCGACAATGCCGATTCCGCCAAGCCTCGACGACGCCGACGACGACGCCCCCTCTCTGTCTCGTCTTGACGCCAACGCCCTCTTTCTTTCATCGACCACGCCGACGCCCTCTCATTCTCATTCTCATTCTCTTCAATCAGCTATTCTATGCTCATATCTAAAGTCAAGAAGCCCTCTCCCATTGACGTACTAGGGGTCAGTATTTAAGGTCAGTAATTTATTATCGGGTGTTACTGAGTATCAGTAGCATAATATTAGGAGTTACTAGGAGTCAGTATTCAGGTCACTAGAAGTCAGTAATTTATTATCGGGTGTTACTGTGTGTCAGTAATATATTATTAAGAGTTACTGAGTGTCGGTATTTGGGTCACTAAGGGTCAATATTTGGGTTCATTAATGGTCAGTAATTTATTATCAGCTGTTATTGGAGGTCGGTAAATCATATAATACAGCCTACTGCCCCCTAATAAAACCTAAGGCTGGGCTTGGTCCCAAACCGACCTATTTGGTCACGGGACCGGGAGAATTTCGGTTTTTTTCTTAAAAATTCAAGGACCGGTTAGGGCCCGGTCCTTGCCAGTCCTTCGGTCCTTTCGGTCCCAGATTAGGTGCAAATTGATCATAAAAGATGGTAAGAGCCTCGGAAAGCAACTGTTTAGATGCATCAGTAGACGTTCTTCCACTAACCACCCTCCATTTTATTTCAAAACCCCATTAGGTACAGACTTCATCAACTCATTTGTCCCAATCTCCTTTGACATAATGCAGCGTCTTCCCATCTCTTTTCAGTAGCTTACTCTCAACCAAATTATATCTGCCTTACTAATTTGTACTTCCAACTACATCTCACCACGAGTTTCCACTATAATCTCAATACCACACAACACAAATCAAACACTAAGATTTTTATCAACCCGTTTCTTCTTCTTGATCTGTCACCAAATTCTTTTAAACAGAAAACAAACTTCAACATTCAACCAAGTACCAAATCAGTTTAACACTTTAACATTTACCAAATAGTCAAATACTCATTAGTCATTACGTAATTTACTAAATCAAGAAGTCAAGAACAGTAAGAAAAAAAATTAAAAATACCAAATCAAGAACTCATTGATCAGCATTCAACAATAACTTACTCAATAGGCAGTTAGGCACAATGAAATCAATTTCTTGCTTCCCAAATCACAAATTCACAATTGCCCTATACGACTAGTTGATATTCTCACTGACGAATTTCCATTCTAGTTCTGGAGAAGCGAACTTCAATCACAATTCAGTACACTGAAAGTCTGAGTCGTATTGGTGATATCCTGCAATGAACAATCGACGAAGACACTGAAAGTCTGAAATTGACAGACGAAATCGAAGGTGAGACTGAAACAGTGAAATGAGTGAAATCACCTTTGTGCAGCTTCGTCCCTGAAGGCTGAACTGCTGATTGCTGAAGGCTTTTCTGATTTACCAACCGATTCGGCCGATTCCTGTACAAACCGATTCTCCTTCAGGCTGCGAGGGAGTGCGAGCTACGAAAGCGAAAGGAGTCGAAGGACCTAGCTGCTGAAGTCTGAAACGGCGAAGAGTCCAAGACTGAAGAGCGTGCGGCCGTGCGGGTTTAGGAATTAGGAGTCAGGAACTCAGGACTCTCAAGAGTTTCAGAGACTCAGACTGTATAGACGTTAGGCCTTTAGGGAAGGCTGGGCTGGCTGGCCCAAATAGACTGTAAAATTCGGGCTTTCGGGCTTTTAACAATTCAAAAACTGAGGGACCGAGCCCGGCCCGGCAAATAAGAACTGAGGGACAGAGTTTCAGAGCCCGGCCCTTACATTCACCTCATAAATTATTTCATCCCCCGAACAAAAAAAAAACAAAAACTGTGTTTTGCTAATTCTGATTTCTTGATCTCCAATCTTAATTAAAAAAATTAAATAAAAAGCTGTGTTTTTTTTTTTTTTGGGATTATGAGAGCCTGGGTATATTGAGTTCCTCCCTTCAAATGTTTGTCAAGTACGTGTGGGGGCTAATTTCCTAACTACCAAATATGCATACTTTCCTGAAGCATAAAATCCGGAAAACTGCCTAAAACTCATTGTTTGAACCGGCCCGGACCGGCCGGTTCGACTCGGTTTTACCGGTTCAACCGGTTTCAAACGGGTTCAGTGCCCAGTCTTAATAAAACCTCCGGCGAGGTTTGAGTTTGGTTTCAGCAATGTCCGACGAGATCCGGTGAAATATGGAAAAAAAAAAAAAATCTGGCCAGATTCTGGTGGCACACAAAAATCCAACGAGATTTTAGTGATCGGAGTCTGGCGGTTGATGCCGAATTCCGGCGAGTTTCCGGCGACCAGTTATCGGAGTTCGGTTGCAGGTGACCGGCGACCGGAGTCCGACTACTGGTGACTGGAGCTTAGTGATTATACTTGTGATTATAAGGGTTAGCGGCAAAATAGTCTCCTAATTTGTTAGGTTTTAGTGAAAATGTGTTCAATTGGGCAATAGGTGTGCCACGTTGTTTTCAATTGGGTAATATCTTAGAGTGGTCATTGATTTGGACAAAGAGACCCTTAAATTTGTATCAATTGGTCATTTTCTTTTTATTTTATCATATTGTGATAGTGACATTATGCGTCTTCCCCAATTTCGGTTTTCCTAATTTTGATATGTTGTTGGTTTTTCTTGAGAGGTTTTGATTTAGTGCCCTCTCGTAGTCTCGTGTTATTCATTTTTTCTTTAATAAAAAAAAATTGTAGAAAAGCTTTAGTGATAAGAATTAAGGAATGTGCGGTGCAGTTTTGGCCAGCCATGTCATTTGTTTCCAATCACATGCACCAACAAGTTCAATGGCATTATTCGATCATCAAGTCCATCCGCATATATGTATTATTGGAGTGGAGCCTAGCTTGTGCACTTCACTTTGTTCAATAACTGCTGAGTTCCGATCCCATGAATACTAGTTTAGGATAGTTGGATAGGGAAGTCGCCAAAAACAGAAAAGCTATCTTTCTCTGGTACTATAATGAGTATAATCTTCATCGACACCATCATGGATTTTTCTTCTACGGCGGTAGCATTAAGCTTAGTTTTGGTTTTAGCTGTACTTGCGGTTAGACACCATGGCCGAAGATTGCGTGACAAGAACAAGAGATACCATCCTGTTGCCGGAACGGTGGTGCACCAAGTGATCAACTTCCGTAGGATACACCATTACATGACTGAGCTTGCATGCCATGCCAGTACAACACTTACAGGATATTCGACTTGTTCCAAGGAGCGGTTTACACAGCAGATCCTGCAAATGTGGAATACTAGCTAGTGGCCCGGCGTTGCAGCGGGTTTTTGAAGGCTTGTATTGTAAATTTTAAATATTTGCTAACAGTCTTTTCTTTTGTTTATTTATGAGTGTTTCTGTAGTTGAGATTGGAAGCATATATATATATATATATATATATATATATATATATATATATATATATTGGCATTAGGAGAACCAAATTGCTTGTGATCTTACATTGTAGAACTTGAAGCAAGATATGTGGAAGGAAAAAGAATAAAAGGCAGAGAGAGAAATCTTGAATTACATGATAATGTTAATAAAGGAAAAGTTCACCATGTGGTAATTTGGTATTGATGCACAATCTACTCTCTGTAAATCATATATCTAAAGGTGCCCTTAATATGAACTAATCATGAAATACGATTGAGCACAATTACCGTTTGATTTTTTTGTCACTGCCAGTTTTGAAAAGCCTAACCATGCGACTGTAAATAGAACGTAGAGGTCTGCTCTTATGTTCCTTTTGAAATCAAAATTGCTCTGCTCTTATGTTCCTTTTAACTTTAATAGCAAATCAAATTTACATACATAAGGTAACATTAACAAATGTATGGACTCAGATCCTCTCCTAACTTGGTCAAGCCTAACTTTTGCCTAACCCACTATATTACCCGTTCGATCTGATCAATGGATATGATTAGATTTTCATTTCCTCGACATCTGAACCCTCTCCTCTCCTCTCTCATCTGTTTCAGTTCTGTCCCTGACTTCCGCCTCCCTCTCTTTATCTTTGGGCAGCCAACCCTGCCTCCTCTTCTCACTCGGTTTCACACTTCAACTCATCTCCAACATTTCTTCTTAATCTTCTACTTCTATCCCATGTTTTCAGATGATGAACTACTTCAGTTACCCGAATGGAAACCCAGCAGCCTTAACAGTCTTTAAATGGTTCAAGTACTTAACTTGAAGCTCTGTTCTTTGTTGGCAAAGGTGAAAACTTTGTGTTCTACAGTCCCCAGTTTACTGTTTCCCTGCAGTACTGGATCAACAATCAATCCTGCTCTACAATCAATCTTGTCAGATTTTGTGACCCAGGTGAGTACGGTAAACACAGTGTTCTCATAGAGTGATTAAAATCTAATCATATCCATTGATCAGATCGAACGGTAATATAGTGGGTTAGGCAAAAGTTAGGCTTGACCAAGTTAGGAGAGGATCTGAGTCCCAAATGTATACCTTCAGTTCTAGAAGAAGTATAGACTATTTACACATAAAAGTACCTTCTTCACATTATCAAAATAGTACTCAAGGTGATCTGTTCCCTTACTTCATTTGTGGCTTAATGAATAATGTTGTCTGAAGGCCAAAAGTAGTGATCCTGTTTGATGGTGCATCCACTTCAAATTTGAATTTGTACCTTCATCTTATTCCGAGTATGATAAACTAAAATCACGCCTAAAACCCAGCAGGGTGACACAGTATATATTATCTATAGCAGCTGATCAAAAGTTTCACCCTTCCAACTTTAATAGTTTAAATTCAAATTCATTACTCCTCTTTTACTGCCGTACATTTTTCTCCTTAGTTTTGTATGGTATGCCTCTAATAATCTGTTTCCCTGCTTATGCTAAGGGGCAATTACTACCTCTATTGGTCTAAACATGTTAAATATTAAGCTTATAGCTCATGAAGTTTTTATTTGTCTCAAAAAAAATTATAGGTTCTAGTTTTCTATAATTATTGCCAGCCAGTGATACCATTCAGATGGACACAGGAAAAAAGAAAATAGCAATGACCAAGTCACTTTGATAGAAAGATTCATTGGGATGACAGAATTCAAAACACATACCCAATCATGATTCACAATCACGTAAATACTAATACACTTCTTCTGAGAACGGTCACTCTAACAAAAGCTCTTTGGCTTACTATAGGATTGGACCATATAGCCAAGAACACTCACATCATAACTCAAAACTTATAATGCAGTAAAAGGAATCTTCTATTGAACACAAAGTCAAAGAAACAATAAGTAACTACAGAAGAGAACCCAATACTAACTTGGATGTGACTAATTCAGCACCAAATACAACAAAGACAGATTTCGATTAAAAATAAATAAATAAAAAAAAATAAAACAATTTCTATTGAACTGAGAACAGAAAAGATAAAATCTGAAACATGCATGCTTCCTTAAAGTTGAATGTTTGTAATGATCTTTTTATGTTTGTAATGAAACTCAAAACCTCACATTTATCAATAATTTTCAAAACAATGCGTATGATAGACAAAATTGCAAGGTATGCTTTACTTTGTAGAGAAGAAATGCAAACCTGAAAAAGAGAGGCAAGCAACAAAAAAGAGAATAGCAAAAGCAAAAACAGAAGCAGAAGTTGAAAGTGAGGAAGCCTTTGCATAAGACCTGCGAGAAAGAAACCATAAAAAACAAATCAGCAACTAATCATAGCAAGAAAAACTGATTCTTAAAACCTCAAAATATCATGCATCACTGTTTTGTAACCATTTTCTTGAGTGAATTGAGAAAAATTAAGAAAAATATTATAACACCTAGAAACCCTTTACTGTAAAAACAAAACAGCAAGTCCTATAAAGACCTAATTTGTTCTTGACATTTTAGCCAAACTTTTTTCCTTTTAAAGAATGAATAGAAAAAAAAGGTAAAATAGCAAAACTAATTCCACAGTGAGATACCTAAATTTATTATGATGGAGTGACGAATAAGTGTATAACAAATGCTGAGCGCAATTACATGGATCAAAAGGAATGATAGTACAACAAAAAACTGAAAACCATGAAAATTAATGCAAAACAGAGCAAAACAATTTCAAGCACAGAGTTTGGCCTTTCATGGAATTTAAGCCTACCCTTTTAAGCTCATATCAGTATCATCTTAAACTCAATGTCAAGAAATTTACTTGCTTCACTTTAAACCCACATCATTAATCCAGAAAGTTCCGAAAAGAACCCAGAACCAAAGATACCCTTCTAATCCATCTTCGTCTGACTCGTCGTATGGCTCCTCTTCGTCCGGCCGGAACCAATTCTCTCCCACTTTTACTCTTTACCAATCACAAACCGAGCTCGAAGACAATATGCTGAAACCCAGAACCTATTCTTTGCAGGTTTGTAGATGGCTAAGGAAGCAACCCAGATTGCTATAGAAGCTTCAGGAGATTTCAGGACGGAGGAAGCAGCCGTGGAGGGTGAGAGGAAGAGAAAAATTATGACACGTGTCGATGATATCGAAATTTATACCGAGATTGAATGGCAAAAATGCAATTAACACAAACTAAAGGGCGAAACGGTAATTTCACGCACCGACCTACTCACGATTAGTACATTATAAATGTGCTCAAAACAAACTTCACTAATTATGGCAAGGTATGATGTGTAATGCTTATTAAATTATACAGAAGTTAAATTCATACGTGTGTGCCATTAATTCAAGTAAGAGTTCCAACACACTGCAGGGATCGTATACATACGACATTATTTCAGATGTTGTGGGCGATGGTATCTTTTCAGTGGATGGGCAAAAATGGCAGCATCAGAGGAAGATGATGAGTGCTGAATTCTCAACAAAAGTAGTGAGAGACTTCAGCACTGCAGTTTTCAAAACCAATGCAATTAAACTTGCTGACATAATTTATGAAGCTGCTGGCAGCAACCAAGGAATAGAGATCCAAGTATGTTTGTAATGTTTCTGTGTTTTACAAATATAAGATATATAGGCGAGGACTTCAGTGTTTCTCAAACAAAAGCCATTGCATGTAGATGAGAGTAGATAGCCAAGTGACTTCACGACCTGAAACACATCAATTTTAAATGTAGAGCTATCTAGCTTATGTTGATAAATGCAAAATATGAGAAATTTCACCATATTCCTTTGAACGGAATGTTCAGTTGTCATATTTGCTTTGGTTTTTGGTCTTAAGTTGTTACATCTATTTGATATAAACTAAATCTTGTGTTTTTTTTTGGAAGGATTTGATTATGAAAGGAACCTTAGACTCAATCATCAAGATTCTACTTGGTATGGAACTAGACAGCATGAGTGGAAAAGATAAAGAAGGTAACCGGTTTTCCCATGCTTTCGAATCGCAGCAAGAAGCTGCCCTGTATCGGATATTTGATAAGTTCTGGAAGATCAAACGCTTCTTAAACATCGGTAAGGAAGCAGAGCTAAAGAAAAACATTAAAGTTGTTGATCAATTTGTGTATAAATTAATCAATAGCAAGATTGAAGCTATCCAGAATCCAGAAGATAACCTATCAGTAAGCTACCTTCCACTCATGTCATTTTGCTTGTAATTGCTTATAGAACGAATTAAATTGGTACTTTACCATAACTAATGTAATGAGGGTCAATGGCAGCTGATGAAAAGAGACTTGGTGTTTGGGCCGAAACTGACATTGGACTGAGACTGTGGATCGAGTCCCATGAGGTTATTCAGTAAAGGATAATCTGATGAACATTTAATCTTTTCCTTCTTGGAAAAGGTTTGGGGTTCCTTTAGGAATCCGAAAAGGAGTTGGTTTATGGTAATTGAGTCCTGATCGATCTCCAAATCTATTGTGCTACTTGATACGCAAGTATTAGGGTTTGACATCCTCTATATAAAGAGCTCTTGTACAACGTAAAAAAGGTTCCCAACCATCAAACAAACACACAAGCTTTTGCACATCGCAATCCTTGCAAAGCCTCTCCGGACCATCTTACGCGCACAGCCTCCACAAACTGCAAACAACCACCATCCAACCTCTCTGCAACCTTACACCCGCCACCAGTCACTGTATCCTTGCACGGTTGTCGAAGTGCGCCTTGCATTCGTGTGAGCGTCGCTGAGACCTATCGCTTCCAGCATCCGCACATCGTAGCCGCAACTTGCCACCATACGTACAGAGCCGCATCTCACCGCCATACGTACAGAGTCGCTCGCTCGTCTAGTGTTCGTGTCCGCTGAAGCACCCTGTGTCAGTCGCTATGCCGTAGCCAATCGAGTCGTTACTCTGGTAACAAAACACAGACCAATCTGCGATAGGTTGGAAAAGGATCGTTTCCCGCGGTCTTGAATTATTGCTCTGCTTTGCGTCTCAGGATCAAAGTAAGATTACTCGATCTGCAATAGGTTGAGAGAAAAATCCTAATATACTTTTATTAGGTCTTGTTCGATCCTCTTACGCCGGCCTTGTCAACGCCCGCGTAACAGTCGCTTGATCAGGAAGTCAGGAATTAGGAGCAGACATATACACTAGCCAGAGAAGTACGCTCTCCAGAAGTACGCTCGCCAGAGGTCGTCCGCATCGAAGTTGTACCTAAATCAAAGGTACTGGCACGCTCGCACACATCACAACAAGACTGAAATTGACGTCCGCCACCCCACGTGTTGACCGTTCGCCGGATACTAAATCCGCCACGAACATTTTAGCACGCCCAGTGGGACCAGTGTCAAGATTGCGGGATCTAATCTTTATCGACGAATCATGCCTTCGTGCAATAAGTCAGAACACAGGTTGTTCGCTAGGCACAACTCTTCTGACTGTAGAGGTTTATCAGAGAATGAGGTAGGCCTCAAGTACGGACGTGTGGCGGCCAGCATTGAGGATCTTTCTGGGGTCACCAAGGTTGGCCAAGGGGTTCCTGAAATTACAATGGCTGCTGACAGCCAGGATGAACCCGCCAGTATTTTAACCAAGAATATGGCCGATGCCTCAGAATTTTTAGAGGTTTCTGAGAAAGATAACAATGCGATCCTTACCGTTCCATCTTCTGAGGATGTAATCGAATCTTTGAACCTAGTATTGGCAAAGTCAGAAAGGACCGATGACATCCTTCAAAGGATTGAAGCTAATTTGGAAGAGCTAAGGACGAAACAGATTGGGATTTCAGCCAGCATGAAGTGGTTGGCGCAACAGTAGGACAGAATCGCCAACCGGATGGCTGCCCATGCTAAGGACTTCAATGAGAAAGTAAAAGCTCAGCAGGATCAGATAACAAAAACCTCGGCTGCTATCAAACAGTTATCACTACTATTCGGACAGAGGTGGGAATCCGAGTTTCAAGAATCGGAAGATCCGAATCAACATAAGGTGATCGGAAAAAGGCAAGGAAAAGGTTCTTCCAGCACGATAAAGCCTCATGTTCAGCCTCGTATAAATGGAGGTTTGGAATCTTCTGAGGTTACAAAACGGAGAAGAGGAGGTGGAGGAAAGTTTACTGTCCTTCCATCTGATGACGAAGAAACCGAAGAGCTAGAAAAGGAGGAAGGCTTGGTTCTAACTGTCGACGATGTGAATCGGCTGTTTGAAGAAAGAATGAGGGTTGTGCATGGTTTGCCAGACACAAACCGAACTTATGCTAATCCGTTTCCCTCAGAGGTGAATGCGCTTCCATGGCCGCAGAACTTTAAGTACGTCCGGTTCACCCAATTCTCTGGGGATTCCTCAGAAGATGCTGAGACTCATATCACTCGTTTTAACAACGAATGTGGTCCCTATGCGAACAATCCCATACTCAAGCTGCGAGTGTTCGGTACATCGTTAACAGGGTCGGCATTGGCATGGTACAAGGATTTAGCTCCAGGTTCGGTTCCAGACTGGAGGACTATGGAAATCATGTTTAACACCATGTTTGGGGTTGTTGAGGCCAAGGTTACTGTAAAATTTTTGGCTGGAACAGAACAACTACCCGGCGAGTCAACCATGGATTTTCTGAAACGCTTCAAGCTGCAGCTAACCAAGTGCAAGGATAAGCTCCCAGAGGATACTATAGTGGACTTAGCTATTGCTGCGTTAGAGGAGGAAGTCCAGGCTGGCTTTCAGCAAGTTTATGTTGCCAATATGGCTGATCTGACCAATAGGTTGGCCAATCAGCAACATTGGGTTGATCGAATGAAGGAGAAGAGGGAAAGAAAGAAGGGCGTCCCTATGTCTTATTATCCTGGCTCTCTGAAGCCTAAAACAGGTGTCCCTTCTAGCTCAAAGACAGTTGCAACTGTAAATACCGAGTCATCTCCAAACCTGGCTTGGGTTGAGGAGGAAAATGATGGCGGGATCGCGGTTGTAGAAGTGGTTGGTCGCCAGCAACTACAATCAAAGAATTTGAGAATGGCCAAGGAGCCAATCAAGATTACGACTTCTGTGCCAACTAAGTCTGCCTTTGAGACATATAATTATAACGCATACAAGGCTCCAGAGATCTTGCAAGAGCTATTCAACCTAGGCCGACTTAAACATGACGGAGGTTTCATTCCCAAGTCCGACTACATGGCGGGTAAGAAGTATTGTAGCTACCATAACATGAATAACCATTATACTAAAGATTGTGTCAAGCTCAAGGATCAGATCCAAATATGGATTAATGATAATGTCATGAAGATAGATGCTCCTAAAGAACCTACTTTGACAGAAACTAAGTTGTTCCACCAGGTGAACACGATAGATTTTGTTTCCAATCCATGTCAACAATTGGAACGTGGCGAGTACGTTTCCAAGTTTGCGCATTACACATATGATGCAAATAGGGCCCCAGAGATTTGGGAGGTCTTGATCCAACAAGGTATGGTCAAGCTTGCTAACGCTCGCCTACCACAAAAGGGAATATGGCCGGGCGAATCCTACTGTGCCTTTCATCATTCTAACGACCACTGTACCTTCGGGTGTGTAGCATTAATGGACCAAATTCAAGAATGGTTGAATGATGGAACTCTGATGTTTGCTGAAGAGGCGGTGGCTTCCATACCTGAATTTTGGGTAAATGCCATCGACGAGAATAAAGAAGCAGAACAGCCAACTGATAATAATGGGCATCCGCCAGGGAAAGAAGAGATGGTGCTGGTACCACGATCTAAGTTATGTCTTAATTGTAAGGTGGGCTGTCACCTACCTATCACACATGAGGAGCTGCAGTTGGCACTAAAGGAGGCAGAGCAAAAAGCCTTAGAGAGGGCCAAGCACACCCATCCAGTTCCCGAGCGATCCAGGCCCGACGCTTACAGGCGAACAAAATATCATCCTTATGACCGAGAAACCTATGCTAGCAAGATGGGGTCTCAGCAAGATCCAGGGCCTAGTGGGGTTAAGTCCGTACCGGCTTATGGTACTTCTAAAGTAACCGATCTTGAGGTTATTGCTAAGCCGTACATTCCACCAGCATCAGGTTCAGAGATCAAGACTGATAGGTGGTATCAACAGCAAAATGGTAAGGCGGTGGAGATACCTCCTAATCCAACTAGGAATATACAGAAGCGGTATGACAGGGCGAAAAGAACTTTGGATGCTTTGGCCACAGGGGAGTTGATCCCATCAGAGCTTTCGGTCCCGATTAGACATATAAGGAACACCTTTTATTTTATCTTCTGATTACGCCGTACCAACACCCATTTCTACTTCTCAATTTATCCAAGAGGAGGGGAAGGACATGCTAGTATACCTTATACAAGAACCTTAAGATGAGGCAATGGCGAGCACGGAAGGTAAAGGATCTCAATCCGCCACTGAACCTCCCAGGAAGTTGGCTGAGCATTCACGGCTAAATGTGGTGTTCCCAAAACCTACATTCGTCATGTCTCAACACCTCAAGCCGCTTTATGTGTCAGCAGAGGTGGCGGGCCTCAAAGTTAACAAGATCCTCATCGACACAGAAGCTGCGGTGAGCGTTATCACACTTAGTATCATGGAGAAGCTTCAGATTCCTGAAGAGAAGATTATAGGTACCACTATGAAGGTTAGAGGCTTCGCTGGTGCGGTCACACCAACCAATGGTATATTGATGCTCAAGGTAAAACTCGGGCCCTCTGATGCTTTTCAAGGGTTCATTGTCACGGAAACAGCCAGTGCCCCATATAGCATGATCTTGGGAAGAGATTGGATTCACAAAATACTTTATGTCCCATCATCATTGCATCAAGAGATGATCATGTGGGATCCAGTAGCCGACATTCCGGTATTGGTCAAGGCGGATGACCGCCCTTATACAATAGCTGCTTGTTCGCTAGAGGCAGACTACTATTATAGTTCCATAAAACCTCTCAGGGTTGAGGGTGTGGACGACACAGGACATCCAATTGGGGTGACCTCGAATGATCTAGCTCGATGGGGTTTGACACAGGCCAAATCAGATGGTTCCAGGCCCACCTCCATCGATTTCTTATCAAATAAGATCAATGAGTGACTGATGGGACCAAAATGCGTGCACAATTTGTACCTGCAAAATAATCTCATACAATATATATATTACCCTTCTTGTGTCGAGTGTAGTATTGACAAGTAGGGATCGTTCTATCCGGGGAAATCAAGGGCATTTAATTCACAAAGCATTATAAATAAATATGGGGGAGTTTGGAAATTGTATCTAAACATCTATATGTAACGAAAATTAAACCTAAAACTATTATTTACATATGATCATCTTCTCCACAAGAACACGTAACACAAAAACACTTTACATGCATTAATCGAAAATAAGAGATTCATGGCAGCAATATTTCACATAGCACTTAGACAAATTTAATTCCAATTCTAATTAGAGCCCTCAGTGGTTCATCTAATCGTTAAGACTTCTTAATTATCTAGAGTTAACTCAGCGTATAACTCCAAACATAGTATTAATCAGTTTAAAGACACTCAGCGTAGAAATTAAACACGATTAACACATAAGCACAATAAGCCGAATCAGAGACATGTAACAAGTTATGGCGTCACCTCACCTTGATATAACATGTAAATTTTCATGGTTATAACAGCCCTAATAAACAATCTAAATCACAGCAACTCAGCGTATGAAGCAATCTAAATTGTTTTGGTATATAAAATCGGCACCTAAGGAGAAGCCACAAAGTCAGCCCTTAAGCACACGATTTGTGATGCACGAACTCATGAAAATTAATCAAATAACATCAAGAACATATATATATAAAAAGCTACTGCCCTTTATCTACTATTTACGATTTCAACATGCAAAATTATATACAATACATCATAAGAATCATGAATCAAATTCAGAAATCACATATAAACCATGAATAAAATTCGAAAGCAATATGAGAATCCTTAATAAAATTCGGAATTCTTTAACAAAGTATATAAACCAATAGTTATAAACCAACAAATCATACAACATAATATTGTAATTCATACAGAAAACCAAAGAAACCATGAGTTTAGTCGAATCACACTTTAGAAGAACCTTGAAGATGCTTCAGCAGAGATGAATTCGAAGATGAAAAGTTGATGCGAATTGGAAAGGTGGTGATGGTTCGGCACTTTGATTTCTGTATGTGATTTGTGGTTACAATTTGGTAGAGTTTTGGCTAGTATTTTGTGAGAGAAAAAATATGAGATTTAAGGGCTGCCGAATTCTTTATATAGGAGAGAGGAGGAGCATTAGGGTTTTGTCTCTTAAGAATTTCGGCAAGGCTGCTAGGGTTAGGTTTTTAGGTTTGTGCCGAAACTCTCCTTCTTTTCTTGTAAGGTAAGTCTTGATTTTTCCTTCTTTTGTTTGCCGAATTATTCCTTGTATAATTACTGAATATTCCTCCCTTATTTAATTCGGCAAAACCTAAATGAATGTGGAGAGAATTAAGTCCACATTCATCCTTGAATTTCTCTTTTAATTTCAGCATCAAACTCCTTCCTTTTTCTTCTCTTTGCTGTGAATTCCCTTCCTTATAGCTTTTAGGACTCTTTGATTCTTCCCATACAAGTTTCGGCATCAATTCATGCATTCCTTTCTTGGTTCAGCATTGAAATCTTTCCTTGTCCATGTTGCATTTGAATTCTTTTCCTTTCCGATTTCTTCATTTAATTTGCTTCCAAAATTCTTCATTTATCTCCTCTTTAATTCCTGAAAATAATAGAGAAAAATATATTAGTAAAAGAAGATAAAATGTAGCACAATTTATGATTTGATAGATTCCTGATTCTGTCAGGATTTCCTGGTTCAACAAGGAGTTCTACTTTGATTGAAACTCTTATAACCTTCGACGTTTCTCAAAACGTCGAGAGATTGTAGACTCCTAAACCGATTAGGATTCCTAATGCAATAAGGAATCCTACTTTGAATCAAACTCTTCATAAATCATGCAATATTTGACAATTAAGCTCTTTTCTCCAAAACTCTACCAAAGGGACACTAAACTATATTATGACTCTATCTTACTCTAAATAGACTTAACAAAGCATAAATAAGGGATAATAACACATTAATAACGTCGCACATTGTGCTCCTATCAGTGACAACCTCACAGTTGAGGAAACAGAAGCCCTTGCTTCTATGATGCAGCGTTGTGCTGTTTTTAGAAAGGAGCAATTGGCATGGGAGGCGGTCGCTCTAGTTGAGTGTATCGATGAAGACGAAACAGCGATTATAGACGAGGTGGAGGCTATACAACCAGCCCCAACAACATTAGATGATAATCCACCTAAAGTACATGATACAGTGGAAAGAGTTAATCTCGGCACCAATGAAGAACCTATGGAGGTTGGGATTAGTCAGTACTTAGAACCAGAATTAAGGCAGCAACTAATTGAGTTGCTGCAAGAATTTAAAGACTGCTTCGCCGAAAAGTATCAAGATATGCCAGGACTATCGAGAGAATTGGTTTGCCATCGGATACCTATCAAAGAGGGATTCAGACCAGTCAAGCAGGCGCAAAGGCGGATGAATGCCGAAACTGTCCTGGCGGTTAAGAAGGAGGTTCAGAGCATGCTTGACGCGGGCATTGTCAGGCCAGCACAATACTCACAATGGCTGGCGAACGTGGTTCCTGTCAGGAAAAAGAATGGCAAAATCAGAGTCTGCGTGGATTATAGAGATCTCAATGCTGCTTCACCAAAGGATATTTACCCAATGCCTATTGCGGATATATTGGTTGATGTAGTAGCAGGACACGAGATGTTGTCTTTCATGGATGGGACGGCTGGATATCATCAAATTCCAATTTATGAGCCTGATATCCCCAAGACTGCTTTTTGTTATCCTGGTTTTACAGGAGCTTTTGAGTATCTCAGTATGCCCTTTGGTCTCACTAATGTAGGGGCAACCTATCAACGCGCTATGAATCTCATATTCCATGATATCTTAGGAGGTATTTTGGAAGTGTACATTGATGATGTGGTGGTGAAATCAAAGCTGAGGAAGGACCACATTACCCACCTTCGAGACGTATTCACCAGAATGCGAAGACACCGACTACGAATGAATCCAGCTAAATGTATATTTGGGGTTCGTGCAGGAGACTTCTTGGGGTTTATGGTGCATGAACGGGGTATTGAGGTGTCTGGAGATAAGGCACAAGCTGTCTTAGAGGCGCCAGCACCTAGGAATAAGAAGGAGCTTCAGAGCTTGCTAGACAAGATCAATTTCCTTAGAAGATTCATATCCAACTCAGCTGGAAAGATTGCTCCGTTTTCATCTCTTTTGAAACTCAAAGACGGGGAGCACTTCATATGGGGACCTGAGCATCAAGCTGCATTCGATAAGATTAAGGAGTGTCTGGCGAGCCCGCCAGTATTACGACCTCTTTTACCAGGGATCCCACTTAAATTATACATTTTTGCTTCCAGCAATTCTATTGCAGGGTTGTTAGCTCAGGATGAAACAACCGGGGAAGGAAAGAGAATCGAGTATGCGGTTTATTATCTTAGCAGGACCTTGTTAGACACAGAAACTCGGTACACGCCAATAGAGAGGTTATGCTTAGCACTGTATTTTGCCGGTATCAAACTTCGTCATTATATGCTTTCTTTCACTACCATTATGGTTGCTCAGACTGACTTGGTAAAGTATATGCTTACTAGACCTATTATGAGAGGTAGGGTTGGCAAGTGGATCTTGGCCCTATCTGAATTTGCATTACAATATGCACCGTTGAAGGCAATGACTGGACAAGCGGTTGCTGATTTCTTGCTCCATCATCCTCTCGAGGAGGAGATTTCTGAACAAAGTTGGTCTGTAGCCATGATCAGGACTCAACCTTGGGTACTCTACTTTGATGGCAATAGTACTGATTCTTTGGCGGGTGCAGGTATTTGTATCCAAGGTCCAACTGGGATCATACACTCATATTCTTTTCAATTAGAATGGAGTTGTACCAACAACCAAGCGAAATATGAGGCGTTGATTATTGGTCTGGAGTTATTGTTGGATATGGATGCTAAGGAGATTGAGGTCTATGGTGATTCTCTATTGGTCATCAACCAGCTTTCTGGAGCTTACAAATGTCTTTCTTTCCACCTAGTACATTATTGGGAATGAGCATCAGAATTGCTTGAACAATTTGCTGATGTGGTGCTTGATTACGTCCCTCGCGAGAAGAACTTTGCGGCTAATGAGTTAGCACAATTGGCAACGGGCATTCGTTTGGCTTATGGTGCTACGGAAAAAATCCTGAAGGTGGAACGTAGAACTTTACCATCTTTTGCCGTTCGTCGAGAAGAACGCGGTGAGTGGTTGGTTGCTACAGTAGAGCCAATTGATACAGATTGGCGACAACCAATCATCCAATATTTACAAAATCCCTCTGCACCGTCCGGAAGACGGATTAGGTAATTGGCCACTAATTATTTACTTAAGGGAGGCGAGTTACTTCGCAGAGGTGAAGACAGCATTGACCTTCGGTGTGTCTATGGGACAGAAGCCAAGAGGCTTATGCGAGAGGTACACCTTGGCGTTTGTGGTTCGCATTAAAGCGGACCAAAGATGAGGTGGCTTATTCGTAGATACGGATATTATTGGCCATCTATTCTTAAAGACTGTATCAGTTTTGCACAAGGTTGCATTGATTGTCAAGTCCATGGGCCAGTTCAAAGAATTCCCAACATCCCTATGCAACCTATTATCAAGCCTTGGCCCGCCAGAGGCTGGGCACTGGATTTTGTTGGAGAGATACACCCTAACTCTTCCCTCCAACATAAGTATCTGTTAATTGGTACAGATTTCTTTACTAAATGGGTTGAAGCAGTGCCTGTCCGGAATATCTGTTAATTGGTACAGATTTTGTTGGAGAGATACACCCTAACTCTTCCCTCCAACATAAGTATCTGTTAATTGGTACAGATTTCTTTACTAAATGGGTTGAAGTAGTGCCTGTCCGGAATTGTGACGCCGCAACCGTCATCCAATTTGTCTTTCAGAATATCATTTGTAGATATGGTATTCCTGAATGTCTAGTGGCGGACAGGGGGGCAGCTTTTATGGCAGAGAAGACTCAAGAGTTTTTGCAAGAATATGGTGTTCAGTTTCTCCATTCCTCCCCATATTATGCTCAATCCAATGGCCAGGCGGAGGCTAGCAACAAGGTGATTATCTCTATTATTAAGCGCATGTTGGAAGATCGATAATCCGAGAATATGGCATGCTGAATTGGACAATACTCTGTGGGCATATCGAATATCCAAAAGAACTCCTACGGGGACTACACCATATGCGTTAATGTATGGCCATGGTGCAGTCTTGCCTTTGGAGATTAATGTGCAATCTCTTCGAGTCCAAGAGCAGCATCAGTTAATTGGTTATGACTACGTACAAGCTATGTTCCAGGAGCATGAAGACCTTGATGATAGACGTTTAGAAGCTCTGGATAATATAATCATGGAAAAGAAGATGGTCGCGAGAGCTTATGATAAACGAACTAAGGGCAAGTCTTATGGCGAGGGCGATCTAGTCTGGAAAGTCATACTTCCCTTTGGCGAACGCGATACAGGTGGTGGTAAGTGGTCTCCCAAATGGGAGGGTTCTTTTGTCATTCACCGGATCATTAGCAAGGGCGCTTATCAACTCAGAGACATCGATGGCAACATTCACACAAATCCTATTAATGGCTGCCATCTCAAGAAATATTTCCCTAGCGTCTAGGAATACGAGGAACCGCTAGCCATGGTTGAGGTTGGGGGGCAATCTGTTCACTAACTTTATTCGCTTGGGAGGAAACTAGACTTAATTTTCTTGACTTCCCTTCATTTCGCATTTCCGTACTCGCTTCAGCCAATGAAAACTGGGGGGCAACATAGAGCAATATCAGTGCAGGCCGTCCGCCAGAAGCCAGAAGCCAGAAGCCAAAGGAAGTTAGAGGTGATTCAACCCAGGAATTTGAATTTTTGAATTTTTGTGAAACTGAAAGAGTTTCATGAGGTTTGTTAATCCCGAATTCAGCCCTAGGACCAATAAATGTGGTCCTACTTTTATTTTTGTATTTTTCATTAATGCAATAAAGTTTAAATTCATGAAGAAAGACAGTACATATGTTTTTCTGAATTTAATTTCATTCAAAGACTTTGCGGTCAAAGCTTTTATAAAGCATAAAAGTTACAATATGAAGAGCTATTAACTAGCTCTGAAACCATGTCTATGCTAAAGGACTTTGATCGACCACAAGGAATGTTTGGATTTCTATTTTGAACTGTGTTTCAGAATTCCTCCGACAAAAGGCGGACTTAAGACAAGTTCATCTCCTTGGCTTGCCAAATGTAGAATTCCTTTTCTTGATCATCTTTTATGTCAGCCTCCTCGTTCTTTCGGGAACCAACAGACAGTAATCCTCATCCGCCAATTTTCCAATTGACCCTTGACGAATGAGTAAGCCATCTGATTGAGGTTCAGAACTGCTGGGTTGGCAAAAGGACAGAAGGGCAAGGAGTTTTCGTCCGCCAGGTTGGAGCAGTTCAGATGTTAGCATGGACGGAAATGTCATCCGCAGGTCAATCCCTGTTTCTTCCCTAATGCTGAGGAGCAGTAGAAGGAATACATCCACACGGCTGACAGATGACGCCTAAGTCGATAGCCCAGTATTATACCAAGGGAAGACGTGAAGAATCTGGCCAAATGCTGACCAACCATCTTATATCACGTCATCCAAGGGCATAATACCAGATTATGCGACTTAAGATTTTGCTAATACCAGATTACACGACTTAGAGGTGTTCATAAGAACATCTGGGTGTAATCTGGAGGAAAAGATTGTGGAAGCCATAAGGGCTGTGAAGCAAACAGAGAGAAAAGAATAGAAGTCATGGCAAGGCTGAAGGACTGAATAATCTCAGGGGAGGGGTTCCTTTATATAACAAAATGCGTAAGGAATCCAACGGCTGGGATGATTCAGGTTTATCACCCGAACTACCGAAATTTATTGTATAGTTATTACTTTCAACCTTTTGCTTTAGGAGCGGTGGAGGGGTTTGAACACCGAATCCTCGAAAATTGATACTTGCAATTACTGAGCATTTAATCGAAGTGTTGACTTGCTAGTTAACAAATTGGTTTGAAAAATGGGTGGAGTTGCCATCAGTGGGCTTGGGTAAAATGAGACAAATATTACAAACTCAAGGCCCAGTTTACTTAGGAGGCATTGTCGATAGTTCATACAATTCTAATCCTGATCTCCTGATCTTGGCTTTGAAATGGCGGGTGTATTTGATGAGTTCTTCCTCTACGGCTTGGCTCTGCTGAATCTCGCTGTGAAGAGCAGTTAAGACCATCCTTTGCTCACTTGCTTGCTGAAGACGCTCTTGCTGCCTGGCCTCGATAGCAGCAATCTCCCTCTTCAGGCGAGCGATTTCTCTCTCATCTTCGTCACTAGCAGCGGATATAAGGGAAGAATACTTGTTTACGGCGCTGCTGTGGGCTGCAGTTTTGTCCTGAATTTTTGCTTGCTGGTCTGGGATGGCGACCAAACTATCTTGAAGAAATTTTAGATAGTCTGGGATGGCGGCCAGGATTTCCTTCATCTTTGGTTGAACATCAGCAGGCAGGCGGCCAACTTGGTTTTGCAGAATCTGGATAGAAGAACAGATCTTGGCCGCTACCTTTACATCCGCGGGGTCTACTCCTCCTAAATCTTGCATGAGGTCCCAGACTTCCCTTACTTCTGGGGAATCCTTTTTGGGAGTTGGGAGCTTCAGGAGTGGATCTTCCCCTAGAGGAAGATTGGACAAACTCATCTTGAGAGGTTGAGGAGTTGAAATCTGGGAAGGAGATGCCTCAATCTGCACATCCTGGCGGGGCAAAGTTGCAATCGGAGTTTGCTCGCCAGAGGCCTCATCACTCCTAATAGCAACATGGGTTTCACTTACCTATGCAAACATAATGGTGGTAAAGCTTGGTAAAAGATATCATCAAAAATAATTTACAAAGAATCAAGAGAGTTTAAGAGGTACCTTGGCCACAGGGGAGGCATCTGTCTGATGTTCAGCTTGGGGTTGCTCTTGAGGTTCTAGAGAGGTGGGCAATCTGCTTGAGCTCGCTCCAGCATCCGTATAGCTTTTAGGTGGCGAGTGGGGAGCTATGCTTGGGTCTTCCAAGATCACCACCTCAGGAGACAAAGAGGTGTTCTCCTCGCCAGCAGCTGCTTGGGGCATCGCCACGCTTTCTGGTTCTGTCCAAGTGAGGGCAGGAAATGGTTCAGCCTCCGCCACAACTTCAGGGATTGCGATATCCGCCTCTGCTGTTAATGGCTCTACATGGAGAGTTGAAGTGATCAGAGGGGGAGCTTCGGCAGTAATTGAAGCAATCGCCAGGGGTTTGACTGGGAGACTAGGAGTACCTGTTTCAGCAGGAAGAAAGCGTAGTGGTGGTACATCAAGAGCAGTTTTCTCACGAACCCATGGAACTTCCTTTTCAAGTTGCTTAATCATTCGTTGGACTTCAGCAAAGTCAACAGGCACTTCGCCTCTTGTCTCAGAATCCCCAAGGGAAGATGAACTATAAGGTGATTCGGATGACTCACCTGAAGAAACTTCAATCACAGTGGCTGAGGGGGTTGAAGTTGGTTTCTTTTTCCTTATTAGTCCCTGTGGGAGAAAATTTGACAACTGCATCAGGCTTGGTATGTCAAAATCATTGTATAAATCAATGGTGCAGTAATATATTAGGGTAAGTGCAGAAAACTTATTGGCTCGTGATCGTCAGGATCTTCTTCTTCTTCAGCTACTTCAACCACGATGAGAGGTTTTGCCTTCTTTCTGGCAGGCTTGCTTGCAGAGGTCTGTGAGCCTTTTCTTTTCCCCTTACTCTTACTCGGTTTGTCAGGAGTCTGTGATAATGAAAATCAGTTAGTGGTCTTCGGGTACAAAAATAGCATACAAATCCAGAAAGAAAAAGACATACTTGCTCAAGAGTCAGTTCAGGGTAAAGAGGGCCTCCATCAAGCACTTTGGCGTCATCCACAGTAAGGTAGGGACGTTGTCCGCCAAAAAGGGCTCTGAAGTAGTGAAGAGATTCCTTCTTGAAGAAGTCTCCTCTGAGCTGCAGCCACCAAGTCTGGTAGTCTTCATTGACTAGTCCAGAGAGCTCTAAGGCTGGGCACTGATCCAGGTTTGGATAGGTGGCGGGTCTTAAGGTAGAGACGAGGTTGGCGTCTTCATCGGCAGGAGTGTTCTTGCTTGGCCGCCAGGACGAAAACATGTTCAAACTCTGAACTGGAGGATATGGTAGAACCTGGCTCAGGCCGAAATGTCTGGCGAACAGTTGGGGGGCATATACTTCGACTCCTTGCTCGCCTTTGTCTGAAGAGAACAAGGGAAGATCCGCCATGGATATATAGTGAAGGAATAGCCTCCTTCCTTCTTCGCATTGATCAGTGGAGGGCAGAAAACCATCTTTCAGCGCTCTTGGATGTACCCTTTGAAGGAGTGCTTGAACTTCTGAGTAGAAGCCTTGGGCATCGGTATTGAAAATTACGTCAAGGCATATGACATAACCTTGACCGTAATTGGGTTTGCACCCTGCGAATGCCAGGCCTAACACTCTCTCATCCCCAAGGCGGATAGGGTCAGGTGGTGCTAATCCGGGGAAATACATTTGGGACCAGATTTCCAATATCCAGAGAGGTCCGGCAACCTTGCTATTCAGGGGTGAGGTGGATAGCGTATGCAGACACCTATATAGATGGGCGAGTACTATTTGCCCTAGGCCAATTTCTTTGCGGGCGTATAGGACTTCTGCCATTCTATTATAGGTTTTTGTCATCTTGTTGGCGGTTGAACAGAATATGAATTTGTTCAACCAAAAGTCTAGGAAGGCTATCCCACCTATGTCATCTCTTTGGCTCTTAAATTTGGCTATCCAGTTTGAAAAACTCCTAGTAGGAGGTTCAGGAAGAGTGATTGAGGGGATATCCGCCTCAGGGTAGTCATTGACATCGAAAGGTTGTCTACCTAAAGGAAAACCTAGGCCTGCATACATATCTAGCAAAGTAATACTAGCCTGACCAAATTGGAAATCGAAGGCATTGGCGGATGAGTTCCAGAAACTAATTAAGGGCATAAGAGCACACCTGTTTACTCCCTTGGGGTTCAGTGCGAAGCTGATCCTGAGGATTTCATCAATTCCGGCCGCGCGCCACCTGCTCTCATCAAGTGGTTGCCTTTCATGATACCACTGGATCATTGAGGGGGTCGGTAGAGGCCAGGAGGAGTACGATACGGGGACTTCATAGTGATTGGAAGTCTGCCAATCTCCACATGAAATGCTCCTCTCTCCGAAAATCACTGGAAGAGGTCGGGCACTATGAACAAATGGGAAGATTGAGTGCTGACCTAGTTCTTGTTGCCGAGGACCTAACCCGGCACGGCCGTAGTCATCAGGTGGTGTGATTGAGGTCTGGTAAGCACTTCCGACCTCGATAATGTGCGAAGTGATTATCTCTTTTCCTTCGACAGCTTGATAGTATTGAATCTCGTCGGCCATGGTTTATCTGATTGGGGGTAAAAGAAATGGAGGTTGAAGGTGTGAATTAATGATTCTCAATCTGGGTTTTGTAGAATCTGAAAGGGGTTCTTTGAATTGGAATCGGTAGGGTTTGCGGCGGTCGAGGTTTTGGTGAATAGTTCTCTGAGCTCGATTTGGTAAAGTTGTGTTGTTAGAGGGAACGACACAATGCTTCAGAGTTTTTAAAGAGGTTTGAGTTGGGCTTTCTAACCTTTATCAATTTCATTAGGCTTTCAATTTCAAAAGCTGGGGGGCAATGTTTGGGCCGAAAGTGACATTTGGCTGAGACTGTGGATCGAGGCCCATGAGGTTATTCAGTAAAGGATAATCTGATGAACATTTAATCTTTTCCTTCTTGGAAAGGGTTTGGGGTTCCTTTAGGAATCCGAAAAGGAGTTGGTTTATGGTAATTGAGTCCTGATCGATCTCCAAATCTATTGTGCTACTTGATACGCAAGTATCAGGGTTTGACATCCTCTATATAAAGAGCTCTTGTACAACGTAAAAAAGGTTCCCAACCATCAAACAAACACACAATCTTTTGCACATCGCAATCCTTGCAAAGCCTCTCCGGACCATCTTACGCGCACAGCCTCCACAAACTGCAAACAACCACCATCCAACCTCTCTGCAACCTTACACCCGCCACCGGTCACTGTATCCTTGCACGGTTGTCGAAGTGTGCCTTGCATTCGTGTGAGCGTCGCTGAGACCTATCGCTTCCAGCATTCGCACATCGTAGCCGCAACTTGCCACCATACGTACAGAGCCGCATCTCGCCGCCATACGTACAGAGTCGCTCGCTCGTCTCGTGTTCGTGTCCGCTGAAGCACCCAGTGTCAGTCGCTACGCCGTAGCCAATCGAGTCGTTACTCCGGTAACAAAACACAGACCAATCTGCGATAGGTTGGAAAAGGATCGTTTCCCGCGGTCTTGAATTATTGCTCTGCTTTGCGTCTCAGGATCAAAGTAAGATTACTCGATCTGCAATAGGTTGAGAGAAAAATCTTAATATACTTTTATTAGGTCTTGTTCGAGCCTCTTACGCCGGTCTTGTCAACGCCCGCGTAACAGTCGCTTGATCAGGAAGTCAGGAATTGGGAGTAGACAGATACACTAGCCAGAGAAGTACGCTCGCCAGAAGTACGCTCGCCAGAGGTCGTCCGCATCGAAGTTGTACCTAACTCAAAGGTACTGGCACGCTCGCACACATCACAACAGGACTGAAATTGATGTCCGCCACCCCACGTGTTGACCATTCGCCGGATACTAAATCCGCCACGAACACTTGGTTTCAAGGCGTTTGGAATTGAAAGATACTGATCCGAAGTATCTGAGAGACATAGTCCTCTGTGTTACTGTCGCCGGACAAGACACGACAGCTAGCACTCTTTAATGGTTTGTTTATATGATGTGCAAGCACCTTCACATACAAGAAAAGATTGCAAAGGAAGTTAGAGAAGTAATTAATTTGAAGGATAATTCAAGTGTTGATGAGCTTGCAGCAAGCCTTACTGATGAAGCCCTTAACAAAATGCAATATCTCCATGCGGCTTTGACAGAAACATTAAGACTCTATCCTGTAGTTCCAATGGTAAATAGATCTAATACGCTCAATTTACATTGCAGCCTTAGAATTCCTTCCATTTCCGCATTCGATTAACACATTCTACTTCAATTATTGACAATTTTGTTTGTGTGATGCTTCCATGCATAGAACATCAGAATGTGTTTTGCTGATGATACCTGGCCGGATGGATTTAGTGTCGAAAAGGGTGACATGGTGATCTACCTACCTTATGCAATGGGAAGGATGAAATCTATATGGGGAGATGATGCCGAAGAGTTTCGACCAGAGAGATGGCTCGACAAAAATGGCCTTTTCCCGGATGAAAGCCCTTACAAGTTCATAGCCTTCAGTGTAAGAAATAATAATGAATCACTCAAACATTAAACTTAGCTCTATTAAATGTGTCTTCTGATGTGATCCTGTGCTTACACGCAGGCCGGTCCAAGAATTTGTCTAGGAAAGGACCATGCCTATACACAGATGAAGATCTTTTCTGCTGTGCTTTTAGGCAGCTATATATTCAAGATAGCTGATGAGAGAAAAGCCGTCAATTACAAGACCATGTTCACTCTACCAATTGATGGTGGTCTCTATGTAAATGCCTCCCCAAGATTACAGCATGCACGACCTTAAATTGCAGATTCCATAGCTGCTTCAGTGCATCTCTAGTCTTTCTATGTAAACTCGTTTACCTAGCTAGCAGTGTTCTAGTACCTTATCATCTTCATACTGTAATCAATAAAAGTTTGCTTGATTAATTGATGGAACAATAGAAAAGTACTATATGAGGAAGACCACCATTAGTGATATGACTGGTATTTTCACTACTTAACCACCTTGACTCCTTGAGTGCGCTTAATTGGTAGAACTGCATAACAGACCACCTAATCACAAGTATGAAACTTTCTGTAAGCGTATGGCGAAGAGGTTCTACTATACCGAATGAAAAATTTGGTAGTCACCTTTTGTATGACAACAAATGATAAATTTTGTCTCATAGGTAGTACATGAAACAAGATATTTCAAACAGTAGAACAGATAAAGATGGGCAGATAGAAAGATCCTCATTAAAATGCTCTTTTTATTGTCTATGGCTTGAAGAACAGAATACGAGGCATTTCAGACAGAGAACAGCAGAGAATTATGGGCACCAAAAGGTGCATAAATATAAGTTTAAAGATAAAGAGTTGACATGGTGCTGTTTTAGTTTTCTGTTTATCCCTAACTTGATATATCAAAGTAGCTACTCACTTGGGTGCCAATAGGGATCAAAATGCAGACCAATGGAAGAAATCAAAGGCAGCCCTTTCGAGTCTTTAAATCTAATTCTGACAATTTGTGCATGGACTACTCCTCCTTCAAGTCTGTGAAGCCTCTTGTACCCCACTGTGGTTCCATTTGCCACACAATTATCATCTACATATATTTCATGCCTTTTGATTCTCTGACCAAGCCCAATTGCCTCTTGAATCCTAATCACATTGAACCTCAATCCTTTATCTTCATCTCTGGCTTTGAATTCAATCCAGTGCTCCTCTTTGTCACCATCCTTTGGAACCCAATATGTCCACAAATGGTCACTGTCTAGTACATTTTCAGGTCCAAAACCTCCTCCTTTGCCACCTCTTTGGCTACTCACTTTGATGGAGCATTTCTCAGCTAAATTGCTAGAAAATATTGTGTCAATTGCACCTCTCAATTCTCTGAGTCTTTGCACATCTGCTTCGGATATAAGGCCGGTTGAATTAGGAGGCACATTGAGTAGCAGCACACAGTTTCTTCCTACGGAGTTGTAGTAAATTTCAAGCAATGTACTTAGCTTCTTAGGTGACTCTGATTTGTGCCAAAACCATCCATTTCTTATCGATACGTCACATTCTGGAGGTAACCAATCCGTCCCCTGTGGATCACCAGTGTTAAGATAACTGCATTCATTTGGAATAAATCGAATTAGGTGGTGGTTTAGACTTTAGAGATGTCATTATTTGCTTTGATTAGTACCAATCTGTGACCATCCTCTTTTACACAATACACACTAAGCCATATGATCCAACTATCGATTATTAGATGGCAACTAAAAATCCCTTTGCTTTACCAACTGCCTAGTATAACAGGTGATTAAACAAAGAAAAGGAAGCACCAATAATGTGATAAACCAATAGGACAAGAAACCTAACAGATTGTTTGAGTCTGCGTTACAACTTACCCTTCAATGCTTGCATTCCCAATTGATAATGAGCTCCGATTAATGGTAGACCAGCTTGTGCTTCCAGCGAAGCCTTTCTCATTGCCGACCCATCTAACATCCGGACCAGCATCTGAGAATATGTTAATGGTGCTCTGTAACTCCCTCACCATGGAGAACCAATCTGCAAAGTAATAGGACATGTTTGGTGCATTCGGACCCTTATTTCCATCAAACCAAATTTCTCTTACACTCCCATACCTAACAAGCACAAAAAAATTCAATGAAAATCTCTAGTTAAATAAAAAGCACTATATGTGCAACTGTTATGATCTACCTGCTGAGAAGTTCTTGTAACTGGGCCAAGTAGTACTGATTGTATGCAACCTCATGACCGTATCTCCGGTCATGCCTATCCCACGGTGACAGATAAAGGCCGACGTCAATGCCGCCACGTGCGGTGGCGGCATTGACCAGCTCTTGAACAACATCACCCTGGCCACTTCTCCAAGGACTACTCCCCACGGAGTGGTCAGTGTACTTGGAAGGCCACAAGCAAAACCCATCATGGTGCTTTGCAGTTAATATCATAAGTGATATGCCTGCATCAGAAGCTGTTTTAACCCACTGGTTGGCGTCAAAGGCGGCCGGGTTGAAAATGGCCGGATTTTCACGGCCGGTTCCCCATTCAGAGTCGGTGAAGGTGTTCACTCCGAAATGCAGGAACATTATGAGCTCCCTCTGTTGCCATTTGAGCTGGGAATATGTGGGTAGAGGTAGGATGGGTAATGGTGGTGTTGGGACTTGCTCAAGTCTGGAGGTGGTGAATGTGCAGAGTTGGAGGAATGTGAATATGCACAAACACCACTGTTTAGCCATGATACCCTTTTGTTTTCTTTGCTATAATGATACTTATAGGACTATGGGATTACGGTCATGCTTAGTCAGGGACCATTTGAGCATAAACTCACTCTATCCACGACATGACATGTGGTAGTGCTTAGCCAATTAATCCTACTCGATTTGGTGAAACATGGAAGCTGGTTGTGATAAAATCAGTGAGATATCATCAACTTACTTTTAGGATACTCAGGTAGAAACCAAAGATAAAAGAAGATGAAGATGGATTATTCTGTGGGTAGAGCAGAGCCAAAACAGAGGAAGCTGATGAACATTTTAGAGGTTGGAATGGGGACCAAAGCATAATGCAAAGGCTATGTTCTCCAAATGGAGAAGGCAAAACTGAGATGACCCCAACCTAGCTTTTGGGCACTGAAGTTTTTGTTTGGTTCTCTCTGTTTCTTCACACTAGTTTTGTTGTTCTTCATGTACATGATGCAATCATTCACGGGTTGCTTTGCCTTTTCAACTCATCTGTGACCATTGGGTGGCTCAATAGTCTGAGCTAATCAACGTACATTTCCCCAAAGAGGACGGTTTCGATCCATATGGTGAAGACTAATTGGTGTAAAATAATTATCATTGAAAACCTCTTCATGAATCGTGAGTTATATTGCTTGTGATGCCAGAGTTACCAAAACAGGGTAAAGGGCAATGGAAAATATATCCAGATGTTACGTGCTGTTCATAAAGTGAGAAATATAGCTCAATTTTCAAATGCCAGCAGGTATAATCTATCATAAACGGAATCATATATTGTTCACTTTTCATAGTGGCTGGTCTTCTTTTGCACAAAGTGTGTTACTTAAGAAACAATAGTGCTAGCTCCTTTAATTCACGGGAATCAAAATCTCATACACCTGTCTCTGGGTGCCAATAGGGATCAAAATGCAGACCAATGGATGAAATTAAAGGAAGTTTACCTATTAGATTCTTCAATTATGATTCTTACTGTTTTTGGCCATGGACTACTCCCTTTTCAAGTCTCTGAAGTCTCTTGTAACCCACTGTGGTTCCATTAGCTACTACTTTACCATCAACACAAATTTCGTGTCATTTGATCCTCTGACCAAGACCAATTGCCTCTTGAATCCTGATCACATTGAACCTCATTCCTTCATTTGCTCTGAATTCAATCCAGTGTTCCTCTTTGTCACCATCCCCCGGACCCCAATATGTCCACAAATGATCACTGTCTAGCACATTCTCAGGTCCAAAATCTTTAATCTCCCCCCTCTTTGGCTACTCACCTTGATGGAGCATTTCTCCTACATTAACATTGGCAGAAAATATGGTGTCGATTGCAGTTCTGAATTCTCGGAGTCTTTGGACATCTACTTCGGATATGAGCCCTGTCGAGTTAGGGGGCACTTTGAGAAGTAACACAGAGTTGTAGTAAATTTTGAGTAGCTGGCTTAGCTTCTCAATTAGGTGATTCTGAACTACGCCAAAACCATCCTTATCGGATTGAAACATCACTCTGCTGGCAACCAATCTGTCCCTTTTGAATCACCTTTGTTGAGATAACCGCATTCATTTAGAAGCTATCAATAATTGGATGCATGGACCATGGAACGTAGATGTCTGTCAATTTGCTGTATCAACATCCACCGAAACTTGAAAGCATGAGTTTTAACTTTGTTTGGAGATAAACACACACATTTTGGACAACCATGCGACCTCAAATCTCAAGGAACAATGTATATCAAGCTAACTATAGTTACTTACTCCTCAATGCTTGCATTCCCAATTGATAACGAGCGAGGTCCTATTGATGATGGACCAGCATGTTTCCCCGGCAAATCCATCCTCATTTCCAACCCATCTAACATCCTCAGCATCAGAAAAAATATTACTGGAACTCTGCAACTCCTTCACCATTGAGAACCAATCTGTAAAATAGTAGGTCATGTTTGGTTCATGTTCACCTTTAAATCCGTCAAACCAAATTTCTCTTAAACTCCCATATCTGTCAAGAAAGAGTGAAGGTATATTGGCCTCCACGAGTTGATGGAGATCAAAGGTTAATTGCATGGCTAATTGCATGGAGCTTTGGAAGGTAACTTTGGTGAAATTAAAGCAAGATTATTTCCGAAAAGAAGAAAGGTTACTTTCCTTGTTGGCCTTGGAAAGTCATGAAGTCAAGTTGGAAACCTTACACCATAATCAAAGGTTCGGCCAAAACAAGAACAAATAATATTTATGGTACATCTCCTTTGATTGTTGTGATTGAATATTTTTTATTCAATGGAGTTATGTGTGGCCTTAACCTAGTTTGGTAGGAAATATATTGTTAAGGCATATGACATATTTTATATTCAAATTGAATTAAAATATGGAGTATACCTTTTAGATATGTGGTGTAAAAGATAGTTAGCATATTTGATTGATTGTGTAATCAAAGAAAAATTGTAACCCTACTTATAAAGGGAGGAACGGCAAAAGAAGAGGGTGTCGAATATAGTGTGTATTCGAACCAAAAAGAAAAGAAGAGGGTGTCGAATCGTGTTGAGTATTCGAACCAAAAGAGAAGAAAGTGTAAGACCTTCGTGCCATCTCGAGTGTAAGACCTTCGTGGCTTCTCAACGTAAGACCTTCGTGGCAATCAAGACCTTCGTGGCATCGTGCACTTGCGTGGTTAGTCAAGTGTGAAATACTTGCGTGTTTAGTCAAGTAAGAAATACTTGCGTGTTTAGTCAAGTGTGAAATACTTGCGTGTTTAGTCAAGTAAGAGACACTTGCGTGTTTAGTCAAGTGTGAAGTAATTTATTTTTGAGAATAAGTTTATCATTGATTGTAAACTTTTATTCAATAGTAAAATAAGTTTCTTCGTTAAATTTCCGCTGCATTAACGTTATTTGTTCCATCTAGTATTTTCAATTGGCATCAGAGCAGGTTCTGGATTTATCCGGTAGATCGTGAAAAAGATGGAACGAGGAATGAATCAACCTCCCCTACTCAAAGGAATGGATTTTTCTCAATGGAAAATTCAAATGAGATCATTTCTTTATGGAATGGATTATTTTGCATGGAAGAGTGTTGAACGTGGATGGAGTCCACCTCAAAAATCAAAAGATGGAAAAGCTCTAGAAGGTTCCTCAAACATCAAAGACGAGGATGACTAGGATGAGAAAGACATCAAGTTAAGTAAAGCAAATCACAAAGCACTAACTGCAATATATGCCGCCCTTAGCAGAGATGAGAAAAAGAAAGTTCAAAACTGCACTACGGCTAAACAGGTTTGGGATAAATTATGTGTTTTGTATGAAGGTAATGATGTAGTAAAAGAGCAAAGACTACAACAATATTATTCTGAAATTGATGCGTTAAAAATGAAAGATGATGAAACAATTGATGAATTTTATATACGTTTTACTGATCTTACTAGTTTATGTGAAAGTCTTGGACGACCATTAAAGGAATCTGATATGGTAAGAAAAATCTTGAGATCTCTCACAAAGAAGTACAGGATCAAGAAGACAACCATCCAAGAGCAGTACAACCTAAACGAATATTCTCTAGACTTGCTCATTGGAAATCTGAAGACATGGGAAAACGAACTTGAAGAAGATGAAAAACCAAAAGGTACAATCTCAAAAAATATTGCTTTAAATACTTCTAATAATTCTGAAAATAATGATATATCATTGTTAGCAAAAGAATTTAAACGTTTTTTAAATCAGAAAAACTCTAGTGAAAGAAATTCTAATAGAGAGTTTAAAAATAAACGTTCAGAAAATCGTAATGGAAATCTCTACCAAAAGAATTTTGAGAATGGAAGCAATAGTCATGAGGCACAAAAAATTAAATGTTATGAATGTGGTGGCCGCGGTCATATTTCTACTAACTGTGCAAATAAGAAGTCTGGATCAGGTAAAAAGGCATACAGGTCTACATGGAGTGACGAAGAAAACACCGATCAAATAACAAGGAACAAGAATTTTGCACTTGTTTCCTCTTTCTCTCATAATTTTTCAGATTCTGATGAAGAGAACGTAGAAGTGGTCCATGGTGATAAAGAGTTGATTAAATATCAATTAAGGATACTTGAAGCTGCAAAATCAGTTGAAGAGAAAAATAAGGAATTGACTTCTCAAATTAATCATCTTCGGAATGAAAATCGACTACTTAAAAGAGAAATCAAAGAAGGAAACGTCGAACCAAGTGATGGTGAAATGTCAAAAATATTCGAAAAGCTTCAACAAGAGGTAATTGAAAAGGATGAATATATTAATCTATTAAATGCTAAAATTGATGAATTACAGGTATCCCTTGAGAAAACTGAAGACAAGTTTGGAATGTTCCAAATGAGTTCGAAATCATTATCAGACATTCTAAGCTCAGGAAAAGCTTATAACGATAGGACGGGTCTCGGGTATGAAGAAAAATCTCATGGTACGACTCACTCTAAGTCTGAGGATAATGAACTTGAATGCATCATACCAAAAGAAGGTAAGGTTTCTGGTTTTAGATCTTCCTTAGATTCAAAAATTGATATCATAAATTCTAAAGTTGAAAATACTTTTAATGATATTAATTCAAAACTTGATCAACAGTTCTTTATTGCGTGATATTTCTCACTTTGTTGGTCTAACAAATACTTTTACAGAAAGAAAGAAACAAGCCTCAGGTAAGATGGTTTGGAAGAAAAAGAATATCTATGAATCCTCAAACTTATGTTGTAATTTATCCATCATTGACTATGAGACTGAATATATTGAAGATGTGATTATAGGGAACTCACACAAGGTACATAGTTCTTGATCGAAAATTACCTTGATTTGTGTGTGTGTGTGTGTATCTTCTTGAATCACTATATGTGTGTGGTTTGTGGTAATCTTGGATTTATTCATTTTGACTTTTTGGTGCACTTCACTTATATTAGCCTTTGTGTCTAAATCGCACCTTACACATACTTCTTTGTGGGGAAATACTTTTTGAGTTGAGTCACCTAATCAGGAGCAGGTGTAGTTGAATAAAGTATTAAATTGTGTGGGCTGCATACCCTTTAAAAAAAAATCATGTTGTTGTATGCAGTCCTTGGCCAGGCTAGTTCTCCTCTCCAGATGTTGACTAACTACTCGATGTTTGGTGGAATGGACTGGTTTGGTCACCCCGGTGAAAAACTATAAAATTCTGTGTTGTTAAAGTGGACCTTGGAACATCCTTGTTATGTCTAGCGCCCTAAAGTCATCTGACTTGGGAGTTGTTGTCCCTTTATCGTTCACGTATCAATGATGGCTAGATGTTAAGCCATGAAAAAGAAGCAAATATGCTCATATCAAAAGTTGTTATAAGGGGGAGAGTCGAAAATAATTGCTTGCGAATTTAATCACTCCTCAAAATTTCTTCCCATATTGAAGTATAATTATTGCACTTCACGTGTTCACGTTGGCTAATATTTTTGCATATTGCTCTAGTTGTCAAAATGAATCGATTCTTGTTTTACCAATATAATCATGCTATTGTGTTTCAAGTGACATACTCATGACACTTTCTTGGCTACATGTTTTGCCTGGACTATGCTATCTCTATTTTGTGTTGTGGTATCTTGTTTTATCTTCGGTTGAAAGACTACATAATGTTAATTCTGTGATCATAAGATCGGATGTCATGTGGGTTCTGTGCATGGTTATGATTCTTGCTATTTGGTATCAGGGACGGAGCCAGGATTTCAAAACTGTCTGGGCTAGAATTTTCTCTGATAAATTTTTTTAGAGTTAATTTCAGTTTACCTACTTGAACTTTGGTTGAATCATCACTTCAGTCCCTATACTTTTGATTTCATCAGCTACACCCTTGTACTTCCTAAATTAATCAACTGATACCAATTTTGTAAATTCCGCCCAAACGATCTATCAATACCAAAGGCTTTTTAGTACACTTTCCCTACATTGATGCACCGTTACCATATTACGATTATAAACAAGCCTAAACAAATCATATAATCAAGTTGAACAATAGAAAACAAACAAAAACAAATTATATATGGTGATTTCTTTTTGTTTTACCATATATGATTTATTTTTATTTGTTTTCTATTGTTCAACTTGATTATATGATTTGTTTAGCCTTGTTTATAATCATAATATGGTAACAGTGCATTAATGTAAGGAAATTGTACAAAAAAGCCTTTGGTATTGATAGATTGTTTGGACGAAATTACAAAATTGCTATCAGTTGATTAATTTAGGGAAGTACATGGGTGTAGCTGATGAAATCAAAAATATAGGGACTAAAGTAATGATTGAGCCAAATTAAGTTCAAGTAGGTAAACTGAAATTAATTCATTTTTTTAAATATATGAAAAATAATACTTGTGCAATCCAAGTCATATAATGAAATTAAACATACTCAATTACTACATATACAAAACATTGATTTAAATGTCAATCCGACTACCTAATCTTAAGTTCTACTCTACGAGTTTTTGTAGCAAATTCATCCATAATTGACTCATTGTTAACACTATCAGCAAATTTTCTTTCAATATGAACCAACATGCAATCATCAAGAAACTCTGCTTCTATCTTGTTTCGGAGTCGATTCTTAATAATTCTCAAAAAATAAATACTTCTTTACTTTATATATATATATATATATATATATATATATATATATATATATATATATATACACACACACACACACACACCAAAAGTCTCTGGGTTGCTATATATATATATATATACACCTAGTTACCTATATTTGCACGGAAAAAAGAAAGTGTCTGGGCTGTAGCCCAGAGAACTGACAACTATCCTCCGTCCCTGTTTGGTATAATATCAATTTTGGTTAGTTTGCATATGTTGTGGTTAGTGTCGCTATCACTATTCTACTTGCCAAATCAAATCCTGAAGGATGTGGTAGAGTAATTGCATCTTCTTTCCTAATCAAATCGTGTCACACCTCATTGCCATGCAATTTTTTGGTATGTAAATCTTTCCTTTGCCCTCCATCAACTTAGGGGGAGAATCATCAAGCCATGGACAAAGGGGGAGTTAAAGATGCATGGTTTTATTTTTCATGCTACACGCTACATGCTATATGTGATTATATATGCTATATGTGATTATCCATGCTACTAATTTTTTTTTTCATATAGGTGCTTGATGAATGGTAAGTTGCATGGAAGGCCAAATGGGGAGATTGAAGGTATATTGGCCTCCATGAGTTGATGGAGATCAAAGGTTAATTGCATGGCTAATTGCATGGAGCTTTGGAAGGTAACTTTGGTGAAATTAAAGCAAGATTATTTCCGAAAAGAAGAAAGGTTACTTTCCTTGTTGGCCTTGGAAAGTCATGAAGTCAATTTGGAAACCTTACACCATAATCAAAGGTTCGGCCAAAACAAGAACAAATAATATTTATGGTACATCTCCTTTGATTGTTGTGATTGAATATTTTTTATTCAATGGAGTTATGTGTGGCCTTAACCTAGTTTGGTAGGAAATATATTGTTAAGGCATATGACATATTTTATATTCAAATTGAATTAAAATATGGAGTATATCTTTTAGATATGTGGTGTAAAAGGTAGTTAGCATATTTGATTGATTGTGTAATCAAAGAAAAATTGTAACCCTACTTATAAAGGGAGGAACGGCAAAAGAAGAGGGTGTCGAATATAGTGTGTATTCGAACCAAAAAGAAAAGAAGAGGGTGTCGAATCGTGTTGAGTATTCGAACCAAAAGAGAAGAAAGTGTAAGACCTTCGTGCCATCTCGAGTGTAAGACCTTCGTGGCTTCTCAACGTAAGACTTTCGTGGCAATCAAGACCTTCGTGGCATCGTGCACTTGCGTGGTTAGTCAAGTGTGAAATACTTGCGTGTTTAGTCAAGTGTGAAATACTTGCGTGTTTAGTCAAGTAAGAGACACTTGCGTGTTTAGTCAAGTGTGAAGTAATTTATTTTTGAGAATAAGTTTATCATTGATTGTAAACTTTTATTCAATAGTAAAATAAGTTTCTTCGTTAAATTTCCGCTGCATTAACGTTATTTGTTCCATCTAGTATTTTCAAAGAGCAAATTATATCTAATCAGTTGAATAATAATGCCATTTGAATCATGTCAATTAGCTACACTTACCTACTGAGTAGCTCTTGTAACTGAGCAAGTAGTATTCGTTATATGGTTTCTCTATCCCATATCTGCTATCATGTCTATCCCACGGTAAGAGATACAGCCCAACATCAACCCCACGGGGTTTAGCCAATCAGTACTCCAAGTAATACTAGTTTCAAAACCAATCAGTACTTCAAAAATGGATGAGATCAAGACTCTCAACTGGAACAAATTTAAACCAGAGGCAAAGACAATAATAAAATTCTCTCTGGATTATCAACCAAGAGAAGTATTCCTAGGTGAGGGACAAACAATTATGCCGTGTAAGAACTGTTCTCCAAACTGAGCAGGCCAAAAACCAGAGGCAAAGTAGAATCCGTTGATACTAAAAGCAAAATTTTCAATTGGACTGTTGTGTGGTCGCTATATTCTTAAACTTCATGAACATGAACTATATATTATATATATAGTTTTTGCAGATTGTTTTTGCCTTCGTCTGATTGCTAGCCAAGGCCATTAAGAGCATCATATTATATATGAAGGCAAATCACATGTCAAATAATATATCATGGAGGCCATAAAGGGTGGTGTTCTGAATCGTGATTAACCGACACTTGAATCTGGGTTTCAGTCTTTACCAGTTCATCGAACCAATATATGTATTACACATTTACACAATCCATATGTAAGCTAAAGGACGCAGATGCTTCTGTTCCACTATAGGAATAGGACTTTGTATTGTCATTGATGAATGCTCAAAATAGAACTTGATGTGCCAACATATTACACCATTTCTCATTTCTCAATTTCAGATTGAGGCAGTGAATTAAGAGCTACTGTGACTAGTCCTTGTGAAATTGCAGGAAAAATAAAGAGTAAAAACAAGAAGAATCAATTGCAGGGATACCTGGGGAATGGAGTATGGACCTCTAGCAGGCCAGGCTATTAACCAGGAGCTGGGTTAGCCCAATAGTAGGAGACTCTAGGCTGCAGAACATTGCCCAACTTATTAGTCCTCTTTGAAGTTTGAATATTCCTCTACGAGTCTATGGTATCGATAAGTCAAGTATACTAGTTCTGTAGAGAACTAGAATAGTTTCATCCATTCTTATAGACTGGCTTACCATCACCTTTATTTTGTGGTTCCGAAAGGTACAGTGACATTGCTGTAGTCAAGTATATAAACTTGTTTTTGAAGTAAACAAGTTTTTCATCATTTTTACAGAGTTAATGAACATAGCAGTACAAGCTAGACATGAAAATCAATGGGATGCAACCACAAACACCAAAGATATGATCAAATATGTTAAACCCATGCATAAATCTTATTCACCCCAACCAGAGGACCATTCCCACCCACTTGGCATTTTTCTTTACTAATTTGATTGTGGTTGGGGGAGTTGATACTTACTCACAGCACTTCCAACTTGTCAAGAGGTGGTAACTTACCATATATATATTATCCGGGTCCTCAAAGTGGAAACCACATAAATGCAAATACATGATGAACCAGAAGCATGCACCACCTTATCATGATAGATCATCGATCTATCATCTGATTTATCACATTTTAGTTGCCTCAATTCCACCTCTATTGACGGTTGACTTCTTCCATTTTCGGCCTGCAATGAGTGCTACCTCGGTGCGATCATGTTCCTGTGAGCCGTGGCTTGGTTATCTGGAATAATTATTAACCTGGAGCCTACACATTCAAAAATCTTATTGAGATGGATATAAGAAAACCATAAACAAAAAAAAGTCATACGTACCGCCATGAATACTCTGCTGCTGTGCAGATGAACTTGAAATTCAAACAAGTGTGCCTGGGGAACACCATAGATGTCAATGCAGCAGCTAATCTGTAAGTAACAAAGATCCACAAAATCAAACAGATGTTAGCACCCAAAATCACACACCAATACATCTTGATCTGTAGCAAAAGCTAGACACTACTTAATTATATTGGCAGTGTCAAAGCTCCCAAGTCCAAACCAATCCAAAACATATTAATGGCTACTCTAGCACAAATTCTTGTAACTTTAAATTTTTTTCTGACACATGGTGAAAGAGACTTTGACTAGCTCTCTCTGTATATCAAGCATGGCCATTGATATATGTTTTTCAGGTTATTATTACAAGGCAATGAGTCTCACCTGCCAACTGCAAATTGGCAATTACACCTCTTCATTTCTACCCTAGCCTTCTGCACCTTAGAACTCTGCCTCAACCCCATTTACACTACCAACAAAATCTTTGCTCTTCCTCTGTCATCTCCAATGGCACCTGTGGTTTCTGAGCAGTATTGGCTCAACTCCACCACCCCTTCAGCATTTTTATCCAAGCAGATTCTTGCAACTCTCTCCCAAAGTCTAGGACTTTCGGTGCTCATACTTGTGACATCCCTTGAAGCCTTGTTTCTCCTCCAGAAAAGGCCACCCATTTTCCACTTCATTAACCTCTCTTGCTTCATCATCTACTTCATCCTCAAGCCTTACCTCTCCAAAAAGACTCACAAAATCTACTTGGTAGACTTCTCATGTCTGAAACCACCAAGCTCCTGCAAAGTCCCCTTCTCCAAGTTCCTCAAGAACTCCTCCATGATTGAAGGTTTCGATAGTGAAGGCGTAGCTTTCATGGCCAACATCCTCGCTTCTTCGGGCCAAAGCCAAGAGACTTATCTCCCTCCAGCCTTGCACCACATTCCTCCCAAAACTCACCACCATGAGTACATCAAAGAAGTCCATATGGTCCTCTTCCCCATCATGGATGACCTTTTAGCCAAAACCAAACTCTCTCCTCAAGACATTGACATCCTAATAGTAAACTGCAGCGGTTTCAATCCCACTCCTTCTCTAACCTCCATTGTTATCAACCACTACTCCATGAGAACTGACATCAAAAGCTTCAACCTCTCCGGAATGGGCTGCAGTGCAGGCGCTTTGGGCATTGATCTGGCCCAAAACCTCCTCCAAATCCACAAAAACTCAAACGCCGTCGTTCTCAGCACAGAGATTCTCTCAACAGGTTGGTACGCCGGCCACGAAAAGCCCAAGTTGATCCTCAACTGCCTCTTCAGAATGGGCAGCGCCGCCATTTTGCTCACCAACAAAAACCAAACATCCACATTATCTCCAAAGTACGAACTCTTCAAAACTCTCCGAACTCAGAAATCCTACGACGACAGAGCTTACCTCTCCACTATTCGTGAAGAAGACTCGGACGGAAAACTCGGTGTTACCATCAAACGTGACCTGCTGCAAGTCGCCGGCGAGACCCTCCGAGCAAACGTCACCGTTTTGGGGTCATCCATCCTTCCGTTGTCTGAGAAATTCTGGCACGGTGTTTCGATCATCAGGAAGAGATTCTTGAACAAGTCTGCGGAGATTTACGTGCCGAATTTCAAGAGTGTGATCGAGCATTTTTGTCTGCCGGCGTCAGGGAGGCCGGTGATAAGGGAGATCGGAAAAGGGTTGAAGCTCGGAGATAGGGAAATGGAGGCTGCTGTGATGACGTTGCACAGGTTTGGGAACCAGTCGTCTTCTTCGTTGTGGTATGAATTGGCATACTTGGAGGGAAAAGAGAGAGTGAAGAAAGGTGACAAGGTTTGGCAGCTAGGGATGGGGACTGGACCGAAGTGCACGAGTTTGGTTTGGAAGTGTATAAGGCCCATTGAGGGTGAGTCCAAGAGAGGCCCATGGGACGATTGCATTCATCGATATCCAATTGGAGCCCACGATGAAGAAGTTAATTAGAAAATTGGGCTCGGTTCGGTTCGATTTTATGTAGGCGTCCAATCAATCCGCCGGTATCGGTTGGTTAGCTGTTTCATACATACTGGTGTGATTTGATTGTTTAGGTACTAACCATTTTTCGTTTAATTAAGGCGCCACTGCATATTGTTATGGACGAATGTATGAGCAATTTGGAAAGTCGCAGAGGTAATGAGTTAATCTATGTATCATTTGAGATATTATTGTCATAGCTAGTTTGTGTATATGAACCACCAAACCATCAAGCCATCAAGGGTTGGGGGTGTGCTGAACCTCGCTCTATTTGCCATGATTGTCATTTGCAATTGATTTCTCATACTGGCCTCAGAATAGAGAGTTTGTTTCACTATCCCTAGGTAGAGTAGGAATATGTAGTAAGTAGCTAGTTAGTGACCTAATCATACTAGGTTTGTGTTTACACAGTAAGTGACCCTTTGAGGCCTTCAAAACAACCAACATAGTTTGATTTATAGCGATTAAGAAACTTTTCAAACTACACAGTGACTGAGATTTGGGAAAGCAGATACTCAGGTAGTGCCTTGTTCTCCCAAAGAATCATAGCTCTAAATACTACAGAAACCAAATGCTGAGATTGATGATGTTACAGAAAGCCAATGCAGTGATTTGATGGATGTTATAGAAACCAAATGACTCGACGTTTCATCATCTGGATCGATCTTTATATGCTGCAATCATTCAAAATCATTGTAGTTTTAAAAGCATGCATGAAGCTCCTCAATCCTAACCTTCTCATGCACATCACTTTGTGCCCCTGATAGCATATGAAGCTTTGTCTTCTCCAAGACAAACAACAGATATTGTCATACTAACTCTTCTACACATTGTTAACCTACTAAATGTGTCATTTAAGAGAAGATGATCATATAGTTATATGTCATGGACCGATCGAAGTTGAAGTATGTTGCAAAATATTTTTACATGATATACAAAGTGATCGAAGAAATGTCTCAAAGATTATAATTGCGGCTATAGAACCGCTGCAGCAATCCACCGTCACCGCCAGAGTAACTGCTGCTGCCGGATCACCGTCAAAACAAACAAGTAGCTGAGGTTGCCATACTGTTGGGGTTTCCAACATGGATGTACCTTAGAGAAGGAGAAAGCTGACCACCATGTGTGTATTTACTGCTCTCTCTTTTATCAGAAAGGAATTAATGTACCTTTACCCTTTGATCTGACCTAGTGCCATTGAGCTGTCACACTTGTCTTCCTCATCTCCCCACACCAGCAACAATAATGGACTCACCAAATTTTTTTACCAGAACTAGTAACGGATAGTTCATCCAAATAATGCATATAGTAATTTTCATAATTCAACATTCTCTAAATTTATGTTACATCAATACTAGTCTTCCTAATTAGTTGAAGGGTAACCTATGCTCTTAAAACAACGGTAACCTACTCAATGTTCAGTAATGGTTTCATTTTCCCCAGAACAACTTTTGCAGCTTAGCTTCCCCATACTTGAGCACTTTACTCTTCACCCTATAATTCACTTTTCCTAGGAACCTTTAACAAGTAAGAATCACCAACACTACCAGCCTCATCAATTTTGTTTGGGAACAAAAAAGTGAAATCATACCCGACATGTTTGCGGAAAAGTCTTTAGTACATTACTGCATTTTACATACCAATACATTGAAAATATAGTCTTTACAGTAGTAGATCATCACCATAGTTTACTGATACATAGAGAGAGAGAGAGAGTAACTATTATATAACTCTTTTTTGTTTAATATATGGACACCTTAATGTACCGTAGATGAATGTCATTTTGTATCGAGCAGGGGCATAGAGAAATCTAAAGACATATTGTTGGCTCCATCCTTGCGGTGCTCAGATGTGTCTATGAGCATCTTATGAAGGTGGGGCAGTTTGATCATACCCTACTACAAAAACAACCCCACCCAGATTAATGTAGGAATTGTATAGATCATGGTCTTTCAGTACCCTTTACCCCAGCGAAGCTAAGCTCGAATTATTCCAGTTCTACCCGCCACCTCACTTCTCCTTTTGATCATTGGGTAGATGGCATTGTCAATGTGACAGTGGCAACAGCATCGACCTCCTTGAACCACCATAGATACTACTAGCCAGTACTCCAATACCAGAAATTACCCAATGTTTCTGGGTTCAAAATGTGATTAATGTTACCTAATGAGCATAATCTACTTTTGGTTTGTGAAAACTGAGAATTGAATTCTATAGTAATGACAATCCAAAATCTACTCAACAATATTGCATTGATGAAACAACCAACCATCTTTAATACCAGCACAAGATTTCCACAGTACCAATAGGTCCCTCTCCATTCCCTCTAAATATTTCATCTTTATTTCCTTGATCCTCTCCAGTCTCCACTCCCCACTTCACTCTTCTCCCCTCACTTCATTCTCCAAAGGAAGAAAGCTCACTCTTCTTCCTCATTTGAACCATGAAAATGGTAGCAAAACCAGTGATCAGATGGCTGGTTCTGATCCTAGCAAGCTCTTTCTTCTTCAGCATTGCCCTCTCTGCAAAAACCCAAACTTACATCATCCAAATGGACAAGTCCGCCAAGCCTGAATCTTTCTCCACCCACCAAGATTGGTACTCATCCAAAGTAAACTCAGTACTCACCAAAGCAGAGCAAGAAGATCAAAACCAAAACCAAGACAGGATCATCTACACTTACCAAACCGCCTTCCACGGCGTCGCAGCTCAACTGACCCCACAAGAAGCCAAACTACTAGAGCAACAAGATGGAGTCTTGGCTATCTTCCCAGAACAAAAGTACCAACTCCACACAACCAGAAGTCCCCTGTTTCTCGGACTCGAGCCACACGACAGCACCACCGCCAACGTCTGGTCCCAGCGAGTCTCCGACCATGACGTCATCGTCGGAGTACTCGACACTGGCGTCTGGCCGGAGAGCCAGAGCTTCAACGACACCGGAATGTCACCGGTGCCGCGGCGGTGGCGCGGCGCGTGCGAGACCGGCCGCGGGTTCACGAAGCAAAACTGCAACCGGAAAATCGTCGGCGCCAGAATATTCCACCGGGGGTACGAGGCCGCCACCGGAAAAATCAACGAGAGGACGGAGTACAAGTCGCCGAGGGACCAGGACGGCCACGGGACCCACACCGCTGCGACCGCCGCTGGAGCTCCCGTGCGTGGCGCCAATCTCCTCGGATACGCGTACGGCACGGCGAGGGGGATGGCGCCGGCGGCGAGAATCGCGGCGTATAAAGTGTGCTGGGTCGGAGGTTGTTTCAGCTCCGACATAATGGCGGCAGTTGATAAGGCCGTGTCGGACGGTGTTGATGTTCTGTCTGTTTCTCTTGGTGGTGGAGTTTCCTCGTACTACCGGGATAGCTTGTCTATTGCGGCGTTTGGGGCGATGGAGATGGGTGTCTTTGTCTCGTGCTCCGCCGGGAACGGTGGGCCAGACCCGGTGAGTCTGACTAATGTGTCGCCGTGGATCACAACCGTCGGTGCTAGCACTATGGATAGGGACTTTCCCGCCATAGTGAAGTTGGGAAATGGGAGGACTATTAGTGGTGTTTCACTTTATAGAGGGAGAATGAAGCTTGATACTAAGAAGATGTACCCTGTTGTTTATGCGGGTGGGAATTCGAGTAGTCCTGATCCGAGTTCGTTGTGTTTGGAGGGTACTTTGGATCCGAGGAAAGCCAAGGGGAAGATTGTGATTTGTGAGCGTGGGATTAGTCCTAGAGTGGAGAAGGGAGAGGTGGTGAAGAATGCCGGAGGAATTGGGATGATTTTGGCGAATACGGCTTCGAATGGGGAGGAGCTTGTGGCTGATTGTCATCTGATTCCGGCGGTTGCGGTGGGAGAGAATGAAGGGAAAATGATCAAGCATTATGCTTTGAGTAGTCCGAGGGCAAAGGCGACTCTAGCATTTGTTGGTACTAGAGTTGGGGTGAGACCTTCTCCTGTTGTGGCTGCATTTTCGTCTAGAGGTCCTAATCTTTTGAGTTTTGAGATTATGAAGCCGGATTTGGTGGCGCCGGGGGTGAACATTCTTGCTGCTTGGACCGGAGAATTGGGACCGTCGAGCTTGGCAACTGATCGGAGGAGAGTGAAGTTTAATATCTTGTCTGGGACTTCAATGTCATGTCCTCATGTGAGTGGGATTGCTGCTTTGCTCAAGTCTAGGCACCCGGAATGGAGTCCAGCTGCGATCAAATCCGCGTTGATGACTACAGCTTATGTTCATGACAACACACATAAGCCTCTTGAAGATGCCTCAAAAGCTCAAATTTCAACCCCTTTTGATCATGGAGCTGGACACATTAACCCGAGGAAGGCTCTTGACCCCGGTTTGGTTTACGACATTCAGCCCCAGGACTACCTTGAGTTCCTCTGCACACAGAAGCTAACCCCAATGCAGCTGAAGGTGTTTAGCAATAAGACATGCCGTCACACTCTGGCCAATGCCGGGGACCTCAACTATCCGGCCATTTCAGTTGTGTTTGTGGAGAACACTAATGTATCTGTCTTGACAGTTCACCGAACTGTCACTAATGTTGGCCCTGCAGTTTCGAGTTACCATGCCATAGTTTCGCCATTCAAGGGTGCTTATGTGAAAGTTGAGCCGCGGATTCTGAAGTTCACCAAAGCTAACCAGAAGCTGTCTTACAAAGTGACCTTCACTACAAAGACAAGGCAGACGGAGCCTGAGTTTGGAGGCTTGGTATGGAAGGATGGAGTGCACAGAGTTAGAAGTCCAATTGTTGTGGCGTGGGGGATGCTGATATGAGTCATGTTCTTGAATATTTTTTTTGACATGAATGAATCTCAATGGATGGTTTTATTGCTTTTGATGAATAAATTATGCTATTTCTGTAAACAGCCTTGCATAAATTGTTTAGCTCACTTCATCTGTATTTGACTTGATAGCCTGATCTACCCAGTGTCAAACTGTCAAATATTAGAACAAACAATGTCACCAGTGTAAGTTATGCACTTCGGCCCAACTTTTCAGCCCCAATCCACTAACAGAAAATGAAAAGTGTTGGGATAAAATTTCTGGGTCCCATTAATCCCAAATCACCAGTGACTACCCAACACGTAAAACTTTTTTATAGTCGACGCGACTCTTTAAGTCTTGACGACTTGATTCATAAATTGGGATCTTTGTTCATCTAATAGAAACAGACGACCAGTTCGATTAGCTTTGATCTTGTTGGTGTCTTTCTGAAAATGGCTTCTTCTTCTTCTTCGTCTGGTGGTGGTGATCGGAAGTATGATGTGTTCCTCAGTTTTCGAGGAGAAGACACCCGCAAGACCTTCGTCGGTCATCTTTACGGAGCTCTGCAACAGAGTATAATCAATGCTTATATTGATTCTGAAGATCTTGATAAAGGGAAGAGGATCTCAGATCTACTCATAGCTATCGAGGACTCGAAGATTTCGATTGTGGTTTTGTCTCAAGACTATGCCTCTTCCAAGTGGTGCTTAAGAGAGCTTGCCAAAATCATGGAATGCATGGATAAGAAGCAGCAAATTGTGGTGCCCATCTTCTACGATGTAGATCCCTCTGATGTACGGAAAATCAATGGAACATTTGCCCAAGCTTTTGCCAAACATGAAGCAAATTCTCAACTCGCCAAGGAAGAGTTGGAGAGCTGGAGGTTGGCTCTTACTAGAGTTGCGGATCTATCTGGCTGGGATTCGAGAAAATATGAGTAAGTACCGTAGTCTTCATTCTCTTAGTTGTTCCTATATGCTGTTTAAGTTGTGATATACTTTGTTGTACCCTAAAAGCTACCTATTTCTTTGTTTGATAAGATCACTACAGATTATTTGTCTTGTAAAATGAATCCTTGATTTTATTTTGTAACTCAGTATCACATTTTAGTTTGGTTCTATGTCATTATATGTTCCTAATAACTGTATCGCAGTATATCTTACTGTGATTACTATCTATAAACACAGTTACACGGATTTTCTTCTTTTGCAGGGATGATCGCGAGCTTATTAAGAATGTTGTTGGAGATACTCTAAGTAAATGGATACACACTTCGTCTAATAAAGCTAATAGGGGGTTGGTCGGAATGGATTCCCACATTACAGAAATGAATGTAAAATTATGTCTTGAGGTGAATGATGTTCGGGTTGTTGGAATATGGGGTATGGGTGGTTTAGGCAAAACAACCATTGCTAAAGCTGTTTATGGCGAAATCGCTTGCGAATTCGAGCACTCTTGCTTTGTTCATAATGTCAAGGAAAAGCGTGAAGCAGAAGTGCAGGAAGAACTTCTATTAAGATTATTGAAGGAAAAGGTGCAGGGTATAGATTTGCAGAGAGGCAGGGATATGATAATGGAAAGGCTTGGTACGAGAAAAGTCCTGGTTGTTCTTGATGATGTGGAAAATTTTAGCCAAATTAAAGAATTGCTTGGAGAACCACATGCATTTGGCAAGGGAAGTAGAATCATCGTAACAACTAGAGATAAGCAATCACCAAAGGAAGTTGATGAGACATATCATCCCGAGTGTTTTAATCAAAAGAAATCTCGTGAACTCCTTGTGAAGCATGCCTTCGGAACAGACCCACCTAGTGAAGAGTATATCGATCTCTTAAACCAGGTCATAGAGTATGCTCAGGGTTTGCCTTTAGCACTTCAAGTCTTGGGAGCTTCTCTTTATGACAAACAAATACACCACTGGAAAGACTTGTTAGCGAAAATCAAGAAAATCCCGGATAGGAAGATTATGGATGTGCTTAGAATAAGCTTTGAGGGATTGGAGTTTCTAGAGCAACAAATATTTCTAGACATTGCATGTCTCTTTAGAGGATGGAGCCAAGATTCTGTGACGGAAATACTACACGAATTCCATTCCCACATCGGATTAAAAAATCTTGTTGACAGAGCACTTGTAACTATATCAAAATACGGTGATCTCGACATGCATGATTTACTACAGGAATTGGGTAGAGAAATCGTCCGCCGAGAATATCTTGGAGGACCCCTTAAGGAACCCGGGCAGCGCAGTAGGTTATGGAGTTTCCAAGATATTGATAAAGTATTGACTCAAAATACGGTGAGATACATGATCATTCTCTAACTCTTTTCCTTGTGATGTGTCATCTGTGTTCATAATTTTTCAACTTTAACCAAAATCAAATACATGGAAATCTTGTATTAACTTCTATTACAGATAATTTTCTCGAATTTTGCATTAACATTTTATTTGCTATTGGTTACGCAGGCTACGGATGTAGTTGAATGCTTAGTGCTATGGTGCCCAAAAGAATATTGCCTAAATATTGGGGCTTTTGCTAGAATGAAGAAGCTAAGAGCACTCATATTCTTTGGTGAAGTATATTGGGGCCATAAACAAAACACGAGGGGGCAGTTGGAGTTTCTTTCTCATGAATTGAGGCTTCTTAAATGGCATGGATACCAGCTGGAGTCTTTGCCAAACACCTTTATCCCGAAGAATCTTGTTATACTAATCATAAGTCATAGTGCCATTCAACAACTCTGGGAAGGAACAATGGTACAATTATCTACCTTTCTTTTTGTTTGTTTGAAAATTATAAATTATTATGTGCCTCATGTATGAACACGATGTTTTTTTCGGTTGTTTTAAAATGCAGCCCCTTCAAAATTTAAAAGAAATCCGGTTGATTGAATGCCCATCCCTTGTCAAAATCCCTGACTTGACTGAGGCGATACATCTAAAGAAACTAGATCTTTGTGGCTGTTCAAGTTTATGTGAGCTTCATTCATCCATTTTTGCTCTTCAAAAGCTTGAATACTTGGATTTACAGTGGTGCAAACAACTCTCGATTCTCCCCAGCAGTATTCATATGAAATCTCTAGTGACTCTCAAGCTTTCTGGGTGTTTGAATCTTGAAAAGTTTTTAGAGATTTCAGACGTTATGTCGGAGCTAAAAGATATTTATCTAGATGGGACTGCAATCGAAGAACTACCTAAATCAATCAACAATCTCACTGGGCTTGCTCATTTGGATTTGCAGGGGTGCAAACGACTCTCGATTCTCCCCAGCAGCATTCATATGATGAAATCTCTAATGACCCTCAAACTTTCTGGGTGTTCGATTCTTGTGAAGTTTCCGGAGATTTCAGACGTTATGTCGGAGCTAAAGGATCTTTATTTAGATAGGACTGCAATCGAAGAACTACCCGAATCAATCAACAATCTCATTGGGCTTGCTCATTTGGATTTACACGGGTGCGAACAACTTGAGATTCTCCCGAGCAGCATTCATATGAAATCTCTAAAGGGCCTCAATCTTTCTCAGTGTTTGAAGCTTAAAAAGTTTTTGGAGATTTCAGACGTGATGTCGGAGCTAGAGGATCTTTATCTATACGAGACTGGAATCAAAGAACTACCTGAATCAATCAACAATCTCACTGGGCTTGCTCATTTGGATTTACACGGGTGCGAACAACTTGAGATTCTCCCGAGCAGCATTCATATGAAATTTCTAAAGGCACTCAATCTTTCTCGGTGTTTGAAGGTTAAAAAGTTTCCGGAGATTTCAGACGTGATGTCGGAGCTAGAGGATCTTTATCTATACGAGACTGGAATCAAAGAACTACCTGAATCAATCAACAATCTCACTGGGCTTGCTCATTTGGATTTACACGGGTGCGAACAACTTGAGATTCTCCCGAGCAGCATTCATATGAAATCTCTAAAAGCCCTTAATCTTTCTCGGTGTTTGAAGCTTAAAAAGTTTTTGGAGATTTCAGACGTGATGTCGGAGCTAGAGGATATTTATCTATACGAGACTGGAATCAAAGAACTACCTGAATCAATCAACAATCTCACTGGGCTTGCTCATTTGGATTTACACGGGTGCGAACAACTTGAGATTCTCCCGAGCAGCATTCATATGAAATCTCTAAAGGCCCTCAATCTTTCTCGGTGTTTGAAGCTTAAAAAGTTTCCGGAGATTTCAGACGTGATGTCGAAGCTAGAGGATCTTTATCTATATGAGACTGCAATCAGAGAACTACCTGAATCAATCAACAATCTCACTGGGCTTGCTCATTTGGATTTACACGGGTGCGAACAACTTGAGATTCTCCCGAGTAGCATTTATATGAAATCTCTAAAGGGCCTCAATCTTTCTCAGTGTTTGAAGCTTAAAAAGTTTCCGGAGATTTCAGACGTGATGTCGGAGCTAGAGGATCTTTATCTATACGAGACTGGAATCAAAGAACTACCTGAATCAATCAACAATCTCACTGGGCTTGCTCATTTGGATTTACACGGGTGCGAACAACTTGATATTCTCCCGAGCAGCATTCATATGAAATCTCTAAAGGCACTCAATCTTTCTCGGTGTTTGAAGGTTAAAAAGTTTCCGGAGATTTCAGACGTGATGTCGGAGCTAGAGGATCTTTATCTATACGAGACTGGAATCAAAGAACTACCTGAATCAATCAACAATCTCACTGGGCTTGCTCATTTGGATTTACACGGGTGCGAACAACTTGAGATTCTCCCGAGCAGCATTCATATGAAATTTCTAAAGGCACTCAATCTTTCTCGGTGTTTGAAGGTTAAAAAGTTTCCGGAGATTTCAGACGTGATGTCGGAGCTAGAGGATCTTTATCTATACGAGACTGGAATCAAAGAACTACCTGAATCAATCAACAATCTCACTGGGCTTGCTCATTTGGATTTACACGGGTGCGAACAACTTGAGATTCTCCCGAGCAGCATTCATATGAAATCTCTAAAGGCACTCAATCTTTCTCGGTGTTTGAAGGTTAAAAAGTTTCCGGAGATTTCAGACGTGATGTCGGAGCTAGAGGATCTTTATCTATACGAGACTGGAATCAAAGAACTACCTGAATCAATCAACAATCTCACTGGGCTTGCTCATTTGGATTTACACGGGTGCGAACAACTTGAGATTCTCCCGAGCAGCATTCATATGAAATCTCTAAAGGCCCTCAATCTTTCTCGGTGTTTGAAGCTTAAAAAGTTTCCGGAGATTTCAGACGTGATGTCGAAGCTAGAGGATCTTTATCTATATGAGACTGCAATCAGAGAACTACCTGAATCAATCAACAATCTCACTGGGCTTGCTCATTTGGATTTACACGGGTGCGAACAACTTGAGATTCTCCCGAGTAGCATTCATATGAAATCTCTAAAGGGCCTCAATCTTTCTCAGTGTTTGAAGCTTAAAAAGTTTCCGGAGATTTCAGACGTGATGTCGGAGCTAGAGGATCTTTATCTATACGAGACTGGAATCAAAGAACTACCTGAATCAATCAACAATCTCACTGGGCTTGCTCATTTGGATTTACACGGGTGCGAACAACTTGAGATTCTCCCGAGCAGCATTCATATGAAATCTCTAAAGGCACTCAATCTTTCTCGGTGTTTGAAGGTTAAAAAGTTTCCGGAGATTTCAGACGTGATGTCGGAGCTAGAGGATCTTTATCTATACGAGACTGGAATCAAAGAACTACCTGAATCAATCAACAATCTCACTGGGCTTGCTCATTTGGATTTACACGGGTGCGAACAACTTGAGATTCTCCCGAGCAGCATTCATATGAAATCTCTAAAGGCACTCAATCTTTCTCGGTGTTTGAAGGTTAAAAAGTTTCCGGAGATTTCAGACGTGATGTCGGAGCTAGAGGATCTTTATCTATACGAGACTGGAATCAAAGAACTACCTGAATCAATCAACAATCTCACTGGGCTTGCTCATTTGGATTTACACGGGTGCGAACAACTTGAGATTCTCCCGAGCAGCATTCATATGAAATCTCTAAAAGCCCTTAATCTTTCTCGGTGTTTGAAGCTTAAAAAGTTTTTGGAGATTTCAGACGTGATGTCGGAGCTAGAGGATATTTATCTATACGAGACTGGAATCAAAGAACTACCTGAATCAATCAACAATCTCACTGGGCTTGCTCATTTGGATTTACACGGGTGCGAACAACTTGAGATTCTCCCGAGCAGCATTCATATGAAATCTCTAAAGGCCCTCAATCTTTCTCGGTGTTTGAAGCTTAAAAAGTTTCCGGAGATTTCAGACGTGATGTCGAAGCTAGAGGATCTTTATCTATATGAGACTGCAATCAGAGAACTACCTGAATCAATCAACAATCTCACTGGGCTTGCTCATTTGGATTTACACGGGTGCGAACAACTTGAGATTCTCCCGAGTAGCATTCATATGAAATCTCTAAAGGGCCTCAATCTTTCTCAGTGTTTGAAGCTTAAAAAGTTTCCGGAGATTTCAGACGTGATGTCGGAGCTAGAGGATCTTTATCTATATGAGACTGCAATCAAAGAACTACCTGAATCAATCAACAATCTCACTGGGCTTGCTCATTTGGATTTACACGGGTGCGAACAACTTGAGCTTCTCCCGAGCAACATTCATATGAAATCTCTAAAGGCCCTCAATCTTTCTCGGTGTTTGAAGCTTAAAAAGTTTCCAGAGATTTCAGACGTGATGTTGGAGTTAGAGGATCTTTTATCTATATGAGACTGCAATCAAAGAACTACCTGAATCAATCAACAATCTCACTGGGCTTGCTCATTTGGATTTACACGGGTGCGAACAACTTGAGATGCTCCCGAGCAGCATTCATATGAAATCTCTGAAGGCCCTCAATCTTTCTCGGTGTTTGAAGCTTAAAAAGTTTCCGGAGATTTCAGACGTGATGTCGGAGCTAGAGGATCTTTATCTATATGAGACTGCAATCAAAGAACTACCTGAATCAATCAACAATCTCACTGGACTTGCTCATTTGGATTTACACAGGTGCGAACAATTTGAGATTCTCCCGAGCAGCATTCTTATGAAATCTCTAAAGACCCTCAATCTTTATCGGTGTTAATTTGAAGATTAAAAAGTTTTCGGAGATTTCAGACGTGATGTCGGAGCTAGAGGATCTTTATCTATATGAGACTGCAATCAAAGAACTACCTGAATCAATCAACAATCTCACTGGACTTGCTCATTTGGATTTACACGGGTCGAACAACTTGAGATTCTCTCGAGCAGCATTCATATGAAATCTCTAAAGACCATCAATCTTTCTCGGTGTTTGAAGCTTAAAAAGTTTTCGGAGATTTCAAGAGCCATGAAGAACCTATCAGAGCTTTGTTTAGATGGTACCGCAGTTAAAGGACTTCCTTCATCAATCCATCTGCTTGAGGGGTTGAAAAAATTAACTATGCGGAACTGCAAAATCCTTGAATGTCTTCATGACAGTATCTGTTATTTGGCAGACCTGACACATCTGGATCTGTCTGGGTGTTCAGCACTTCATAACTTGCCTGAGAAATTGGGAGACTTAAAATCCTTGACGCGCCTCGAAGTTCTGGAAAGTGGCATAAAACATTTCCCACTCTGTATATCAGCTCGACATATTCGCATTTGATGGATGTAAAGATATGGTGGCACCCCTTTTATCATGGTCATCATTGATCAGATATTATAGTTTCTCTTGTGTGGTTCATCTTGATATAAGTGACTGCAATCTGTTGGAGTTATCTGATGATATTGCTCAGTTGTCTTCATTGAAAACATTAAACCTTTCCAGAAACAATTTGGAGAGCTTACCTGTAACAATGAATCGACTTGGTTGTTTAACGCATCTGGAATTGGAAGCTTGTAACAGACTGAAATCGATACCTGAGCTTTCAAGTATTAATCGCATAGACGCACATTGTTGCACAGCTCTGGAAACAGTATCAACACCAAAGTTTGATTGTACAGATCTTGACTTCAGATTTTCTAATTGCCGCCGGCTGGTATATACAAATTTGTTTACAAATATTGTTGAAACACGTTTTCTTGGCCAGGTTCCTCTCTCTCTATCTCTTCCCCTTTACAAACACAAGGTTTTTTTTTTGTCACAGACACACATAGACAAACATGCGAAACAGAGTTCATCCAAATTTGATTACTTATTTATTTGTTTTCTCTGCGTAGGATTTTTATCCTCGACCTCTTTGATGCAATATGTGGTTTCCTGGAAGTGAAATTCCCAATTGGTTCAGCCATCAGTCCAGGGCTTCTTTAGTAACTGTACAGCTACCACCTTATTGGTTTGATAAGATGTTTTTGGGATTCGCGATATGTGCTGTTAGTTGCTTCAATGAGGCTGATCCTAATTATTCCACTCATTTAGCTGCTCTATGTTACTGTACATTCAAGGGAAATCAAGGTGAGCATAATTTCAGCTTTCATTTGCAAGATTGGGGTTTCACAAGTGACAGATTCTTGGAGTCAGATCACATGTCATGACATATGTATCATGGTCTAAATTTAGCTTGGCTGAAAAAGGAGAGCCAGTGAATGAACGGTATTACACTGAGGCCACATTCAAAATTGTAGTAGAAAGTATAAGTAATTCCAGGTCAGAACGCCATTGCATGACAAGTTACGGAGTTCGTTTGTTTCATGGTAGTTATGATGTGCACAATGAAAGCACGAGTCATCCCACAGATCATGTCGAACTTGGAGCTCCTTCCTTTCCAGACCAGTTGGAAATAAGAAAGAGTGTAACAGAGTGGGAGGCAGAGTCATCAGAGATGGCTGCAGGGAGAGGCATGTGCCAAACATTGGAGATATTACCAGAGCCACAGACGAAGATTAAAGAAAAGAATGAGATAATGTCTGGATGCAATATGTCTTTGAGAAGGAGAGAAGGAGACAGAGTCACAATGGTCTCTAGCCATGCGGACATATCGGAGTTGGGCAGCTACAGTGGTCAGGTGGTGCCAAATTCACAGATTGAGGGCCAAGAAGAGAACGAAGGAGACAGAGTCACCATGGTCTCTAGCGATGCGGACATATTGGAGTTGGGCAGCCACAGTGGTCTAGTGGTGCCAAATTCACAGAGTGAGGGCCAAGAAGAGAGAAAAATGATGGGGGGAGAGGAGTCGTTGCCAGCAAGGGGGTTGTTAGTGCAACTATGCAGCTGCTTTTACCGGCGTGGAAAGTGAGAAGTAGCTGAAGCAGAGGAATTTGCCTTTAGTTGAAGAGGTGGCCGTAGTTATATGAGGTTAGTTTCTCTGCAAAAAGCTCATGCATTTCTCAGCTATCTTTGTTGCTCATTAAGATTTCCATGTAATTTTAGTTGTATACTCGTCTTTTATATATTTGCGAATCCGAGATCATCAACACTAAAAAAAGAAACACTCATTTATGTTCAGGAATTCCTTGATATGTGTTGTTTAGTTGTAATTGCTTTTCTTTACATTTTTGCATACTGTAGTATATTCAGACTGATGTTGGTTTTAGTGGTATGTTCACGTAACATTTCCCACTGAGCAAGCAATAGCTGGAAACTCTTTGTAACTTCAGATTAAGATTAGCATCTTTATTCGGCTCCCTCAATGTTCTGTGGTAGTTTTAGCTTTTTTTTGAGAAACCCACTATGATTTATTCCTCGGTCAGATTTGGTGTTTAAGTTAAGCAGGCAAACTTTTCAGGGGAGATGCATATGTTTGGATCATCTGGAACTCTGGAAGGGCACAGCAACAGAAGGAAAGTATGCCTCGCTCATTTCATTCCCTCTTGAAAAGAATGCCCCTTGTACTGGTACTTACATTAAAGCTGTAAATGCCAGGTGACTGATTATTAATTCCCTGAGACACAAGTTTAGCCCCGTATTGTTGCCTTGTTGAAAAAATTGTGGTAATACATGCTTGTGGCTGTTGTACATTTTTCTTCTATATGACTATTGTTCGGGTATAAAGTTCAATGCTTGATTTTACTATTGATCGCGAGGATTTTTGAAAATATCACCATGATTATGACTTGGTGTACATCTGAGTGCTTGAACTGATTGATAATGAGGTGATCATTTGTAGTTAGCAACAAATTTGAAATGAAATGTATGCTTCTGTATTAAATCACTCTAGTCAATGGCATCAAGACGGAACAAACTCACTTGATCTCTCTAATGAACTGTTTGTCTGCACAGATAAGATGAGAGAAAAGGAGGAAAGGAAAAGGGTGTCTGGCAACGTTTCAGTGGTGAAATGTTATCAAAGGTGAGTTTTGTTATCAAAGTTGAGTTGCCTAGCTAGCTACCTCTGTCATCTTCTACTTCCTTTGATACTAGTTTCAACTATTCGTTGCACATTCACAGGTGATCACATCTTATAACCAGTGATGAATAACACTTGAACCTCACATTTCCGTCACAGGTCACATCTTGGTGTGCTGTAGATCACTATGCAACGGCTTTATAAAATTGCAGTTCTAAGATTCTGGGAGCATTGTCATTGCTGCTCGTGTTCCTGGTTTATACTTTGTATTGGTCTAGCTTTGTGTGAAGTTGTATAGCTTTGATATAAGCAGTTGGGCTGAAGTCTGGAATGGGCCTAGTCGTACTCTCGATTTATTAAGCCTGCATTCTTTAAAGGCCAATGAGGCTCTTTAAACACCATAATTGAGCGTATTGATAGAGAGATTTATATTTTGTGTAAGAGCTTAAAAGACCAGCCATAATCTCGTATACTCACTGATGAACAAGTTAGGTTCAATGTAACAGTATCTTTCAACTGCTAGGAAAATTATGAGCAGATGAAATCATTGTATATGCCGTCCTGGATCTTCGAATGGATACTACCTATCTTAACTCGAAATAGTAACCAGTTCGCTATGAAGGTAGACGGGCTCTATACATAGATCAGAAAGATTCGAACTCAAAACTTTTACGATGTCAGTTAGTATAGCTGAGTCTAACTAATCAACAGACCCGCTCTAGACTAGTTTATTTTTATATCAGACCACCCATCTATCTCTCCATTAAACTAAGCCCAAAATTCGTTTAAGTCCAAATTAATCCTCTATTAGATGCAATCTAAACGATATTTTTTGATAGCGGTCATACGACTTCACCCTGCCACCTAACACCATATCTTTCCTTTTCGAGTAGTGTCCCATTAATTTACTCCTTCAATAAACAATAGAGAAGACGTGAAAACACATGATTAGTATTTCTTAATTGTGCTTAAACTCCGTGAGGTGTCCCTCTATTCCTTAATATAATACAACTCGATTCTTCCCTTACTTCTCAAGGCCGGTCACTACAAAATCGTTTACTTTGACGCAACAACTTACTTCATTTCTCAGATTTCGATCGACTTCCATGGCCGCTTCTTCTTCTACCTCTCACGGCCGTTGGCACTACGATGTCTTCATCAGTTTCAAACCCGACGACACTCGCAAGATCTTCGTCGGCCATCTCCACAAAGCCCTGCAAATGAAAGCAATCAACACATTCATCGACTCCGACGAAGACCCTTCGGAGGTTCTAGAAGCCGTCGCGGACTCGAGACTGTCGGTTGTGGTGTTGTCGAAACACTATGCTTCTTCCAAGTGGTGCTTAAAAGAGCTTGTTAAGATCATGGAGAGCATGAAAAGCGTGAAGCAGATGGTGGTGCCTGTTTTCTACGAAGTTGATCGGTCTGATATTAGGAACCTGGAGTCGAGTTTTGAGGAGGGTTTTGGTAAATATGATAGGGAAGAGGTGCGGAGGTGGAAGTCTGCTCTGTTTGAGGTCGCCGGTTTATCTGGCTGGGATTCCCGAAATTATCGGTAACACATTTCAATCATATGTACTTGTTTATCTGTGTAACTGAATTTTTAGAACAATGAGTCTTGTAACTAAACTGGGTTTCAAGATTCTGTTCAGTTGATTATATGTATATGGAACATAACATAGGGTAGACTTGTGTTCTACAAGAATTAGATCCAACCAAATATCAGTTTGACATTTAGTTTGGTCGGATCACATTTAGTTTCGAGTTGTGCTATATGTTTTGCTAGTATCAGTATGCATTAGTAATGAATTAGCTATTGCTCTGGACTTGCAAGAACAAAACTTTATTTATGATTCATTTTTAATTTTGTTCGAATATTGTAGGGATGATGCCAAGCTTATTGAGAAGATTGTGGATGATATTTCTAAGAAATTGATCCGCGTCTCGTCCAGTAAAGAGAATTTCTTGGTTGGAATGGATAGACACATAGCGGAAGTAGATAGTATGTTATGTCTTGGGGTGGATGATGTTCGTGGCATTGGGATATACGGGATGCCTGGAATAGGTAAAACAACCATTGCTCGAGCTGTTTATGATGAAATCACTTGTCAGTTTGAACACTGTTGCTTTCTTGAAAATGTCAAAGATGGTTTCAAGATTAAAGGTGCAGAACGTCTGCAGGAAGAACTTCTATGTAGAATCTTGAAGAAAAAGGTGTGTAACTCAGGTGATTTGAATACAGGCTTCAAGATGGTTATGGATAGGTTGAATAAGAAAAAAGTTTTGCTTGTTCTTGATGATGTGGAAAGTTTTGCCCAGATTGAAGCCTTACTCGGAAAGCAATGTTCATTTGGTGGTGGAAGTAGAATCATTATAACAACTAGAGATATACAGTCACTTAGTGGAGTGCAGGAGAGATATAGTCCCAAATTGTTAAGTGATGAAGAAGCTCTTGAGCTTTTTATGCAGTATGCCTTTAGAAGACACCAACCCACAAGAGAGTATGATTCTCTCTTAAGGTGTGCCATAGAATATGCTCGAGGTCTGCCATTAGCGCTTAAAGTTTTGGGAGCTTTTCTTGATAGCAAAAGTGCATGTGAGTGGGCAGATGAGTTAGAAAAATTACAGAAAATCTCATACATGGAAATTCAGGGTGTGCTTAGAACAAGCTTGAATGGACTAGATCCTTTACAAAAGGATATATTTCTAGATGTTGCATGCTTTTTCAGAGGAGTGGACAAAGGATATGTAACAAAAGTTCTGGAAAGTTGTGGCTTTCACCCCCATAGTGGGTTACGAGTACTGCTTGATAGAGCTCTCATAACGATCTCAGATGACAATAGGCTCGATATGCATGATTTACTACAAGAAATAGGCTGGGAAATCATTCAACGACAATCAATTAAAGATCCTGGGAAGCGCAGTAGGTTGTGGGTTGATGAAGATGTTGATTATGTCTGTACTCAAGATACGGTGAGATATCATGACCTCTTAACTCTTTTTCATATCAGTACTATGTTTAGCAGAAACCTTTAACTTTAACCAAAACCAATTTATGGGAAACATGTACTACCTTTATAATTTAAATAATTTTATAGATATTTCCGCTCACATTATTTCCACGATGCTTATCCAGGCTACCGATGCAGTTGAGGGCATAATGCTTGACTTTTTTAGGTCAAAACAGGTATACTTAACTTCTGAAGCTTTTGTTAAAATGACAAGGCTGAGACTGCTTAGAATTATCAGTGATAATCATTCACGTGAGGATTTATGTCATCCAAGTGATGACTGTCAGCAACATCTGATTGGGGACTTCAAGTTTCTTTCTGATGAGTTGAGGATTCTACACTGGCATGGATTCCCCTTAAAGTCTTTGCCATCCAATTTTCACCCGAAGAATCTTGTTGAACTTGACATGCGTTCTAGTCATATTGAACAGCTGTGGGAAGGAATCAAGGTATCATTTTCCTTCCAAAATGTGAGCATGGAGTTTTAGATGCATTATGCATGTTATCTAATGCATGTTATCTTGTTTTTTTGACATGCAGCCTCTGAAAAAGTTGACAATTATTAATCTAAGTCACTCTCCATACCTTAAGAAAATCCCCGACTTCACTGAGGCGACGAATATGAAGAAACTAATTCTTGATGGCTGTTTAAGTTTATTGGAGGTTCATCCATCTATTTCAGCTCTTAAGAACCTTGTTGTCATGAGTCTAAAAGGGTGCAAAGCAGTTAAGAGTCTTCCAGGTAGTATTTATATGAAATCTCTTAAGACCCTTGATCTTTCTGGCTGCTCAAATCTGGAGATGTTTCCAGAGATCTCAGGAATTATGGAGGACCTATCGGAGCTTTATTTGAATGAAACTGCAATTGAAGAATTACCTTCATCGATTGAAAAGCTTCAGGGGCTTGTGTTATTGAATATGGCAGACTGCAGAAGCCTTGTCTGTCTTCCAGACAATATCTGTAATTTGGCATACCTTACAAATCTCACTCTCTCTGGGTGCTCGAAACTTTATCGTTTGCCTGAGAACTTGGGGAATTTAGATTCCTTGACGGTCCTTGAAGTAGAAAGAAGTGGTATAAAGGAACTCCCTTTTTCTATCTCACGTGTGAATAAGCTTAAAAGATTATCATGTGATGGATGTAAAGAAATGATGGCGCCCCTTTCATCATGGTCATCATCAATCAAAGGATTTTATACTTACGCTGGTATTCTGCATCTTGATTTAAGTGACTGCAATCTGATGGTATTATCAGATGGTATTGCTCATTTGTCCTCATTAAGAACATTAGAGCTGCGCAGGAACAACTTAGAGAGCTTACCTGCAGCATTGAATCAACTGCGTCGTTTGTCACATCTTGAGTTAGAAGCGTGCAAGAGACTGAAATCAATACCTGAGCTTTCATCAAGTATTAGTTACATAGATGCACATGATTGCACAGCTTTGGAAACAGTTTCGACACCAAAGCCTCGGTCTTCTACAAATCTTTGCCTCACATTTTCAAATTGTCTCCAGCTGATACAAACAAATCTATTTAGGGATATTGTGGAAACTCATTCTCATTATCAGGTTCCTCCTCCACTCTCTCTCTCTCTCTCATATATTATGTGTGTGTGTGTGTGTGTGTGTTAAAGTTTAAAACAAATAGTGACTCAGCACTAACATTTAGTAACAAAAAGTTCATGGAAAAGAAGAACTTAAAGATTGTTATGTTTTTTCTTGTCTAGGGTAGTTATCTGCGACCTCTATCCTTTAGTATGTCACTTCCTGGAAGTGAAATTCCTCATTGGTTCAACCATCAGTGTAAGGGATTCTCAGTGAATGTGCAGCTACCACAGAATTGGTTCGACGATAAGTTTTTGGGATTTGCTGTATGTGTTGTTAGTAACTTCAAGGGTCCTCATAATGATGCATCCGATCTATCTGCTGTCTGTTATTGTACCTTTAAAGGAAATCATGGTGAGTACAAGTTCAATTTTCATTTGCTTGATTGGGGTTTCAGAGCAAACAGATTCCTCCAGTCGGATCACATGTTCCTGGGATATGTGCCATGGTCTCAACATCGCTTCAGTAATGAAGGAAAGCCGGTCAGTGAACGTTACTACACTGAAGCGACATTTGAGATTGTGGTAGAAAATGGAGTCTATACACAGGGTGACAGGACAGTAATACGACGGCATTGCATCACAAGTTGCGGAGTTCGTTTGTTTCATGGTGATTACTTGGAAGTGCAAAATCTTAGCATCAGTCAGCCTAATTCTCATCATGATAGCTGTGATATCCTATTGGACACTGCGAGGAAGAGAAATAGAGAAATAGCAGGGTTGACATTGCAGTGGGAAAGGCCTCTCGCAGAAGAGGTGTTCACTGAGCAAGAGCAAGAAGGATCCTCACCAAGGGAAGGGTCCATAGCAGGGGAAGGGACCTCAGTGGGCAAGAAGTCCTCGGCTGGGGAAGAGGTTCTTTCTATCCTTTCTTCGGTAGCAACAGTAGAAAACGGTGCCAATGAGTATGCCTCACGCCTGATTTTTTTTATTTTTTTTTTTATAAATAATTATATTTTGAATTATGTATCCATGCAACCTGCATTTCCGTTCGTAACATATGATTGTGTGCTGGCAGACGTGATTGTGCAACTATCCCTAATCGTACTAACAGAAGAAGGCGCACAAATTCGCGAAATTCAGCAACTTGGATCCGGGATACAAGTCAACTTATTGATGATGGCCATGCTTGGAGAAAGTACGGTCAGAAGGAGATACTTGGATCCAGATATCCCAGGTATTTCGGTCATCTTTATCATACAATTCTGGCTATTTTTCTTCCGAGGTACTGTACTACTACGATATGATACTCTTGTCTATGACTTCTAATTATCTGGAAGGTAGATCCCTTTCTCTTTGAAGTACGACCTTTTTTTTTTCATTGATAATCAATAGATCAAATAGTAGAAAACTAAGAAGTGGAGAATGAAGAATTCAAATTTGAGCCTCTTGCATGCGAACAACGCTATTGTGCCATGTTAGATAACCACGGTCTTAAAAGCTTTTGTTGTCAGGGACTTGGTCAGCAATTTGTTTTAAGCCAACTACCTGGAACTCACCCCCCACCCTTTGAAGTGTTTAGTAAATACTGCATTGTACAAGCTAGATTATCATGGACATACATGGAATATAAGTTTTGGACTACAATTGACCCCAGATAAATATACCGCAAGGATAACACACACACACACACAACTGTATATCAGACAATAAAGTAAAGCTTATTTATATTATATGTGGAACTGAATCATAAATCACTACTTTCCTTTTCTTTCCGTGTAAATGAAATGGCTCATCTTTTATCATTAACAAATAAAACAATGGTATCCTAAAGATAAATGTCACCTAAAGTTGAGATTCATCCCATAACATTAGATTACTTGTGTTGGCAGAAATTATTACAGATGCACTTATCGATTGGATCAAGGCTGTATGGCCACTAAGCACGTGCAACGCGTTAGTGATGAGCCAGTATTATATAGAACTACTTACAGAGGAAATCATACATGCAGACCCGTCTCCAGCATACAGGACATAGAAGAGTTCTATTTGGCATTTTAAGTCCCGGTCAGATTGAAAATTGGACGGGATGCTTCTTGCCGAGTCTGCAAATTTTGCTTGGAATTACTTGGATTTGTATTCTTATGATTTTCGCTCTTCTAATCATGATTATGTCTACAGGAAGAGGTATGTATTTGTGGTAATACCTCTGCATTTGTTTCTTGCTGCTGGTTTTGAACTTTGATCTTCTTTGCTTCTGCAGAAACTGTTTAAATATTGGTATGTCAATGGAATGGAACACTACAAACTCACTTGCTCTGTTATTTTACATACGCTATTTAATCCTTGTATTTCTCTAATAAACTCTCAAAGCAGATCAGATAAGAGGAAAGCACTCAAAGCAGGATATGAAAAGGAAGTCTTTGCAACATATGGATGGTGGACTGTTTTCTTATTTATGTGAGTTGGCTCGTTATGTAGCTTATTTATCTTTGATACTAGTTTTACTGCCTCGAAACCATTGATAACATTACAACCATCTTATTTTCATCGTAGGAAGAGAAGCAAACCAAGATTGAGTGCTTGATTCTAGCTGAAGGTGGAATTTGGTAGTCATCATCCAATGGCGTGGTGGCTCTAACATGTATCTATAATCGGAGCAATGAACTTGTTTTCTCTTCTAGAAGCAACCTCGCAGCTCTGCAACAATATGCTGCCTCACATAGGGGCGAGGAAATCCCATTTAACTGTGTCATAGTATAGAGGCAAAATTGAACGACAAACATTAACATGTGATTCTCAAAGCATTTTATGTCACGAGTGTTACTTTCAAAAGAAGTGAAACACATTTAGTCTGGACAAGTCCACAAGGTTGACATGTACTGTAATTCTCTATGCAAAAGCTTTATAAATTCCATTCCTGAGATTCTCACAGCATTGTCATTGTTGGTTTAAACATTGTATTGTTAAAGCTCTGTGTCAACGGTGAAGTTCTGAAGACACAATCATATAAAGCCCTGCAATCCAAGCCCATCACTTAATACCTACACGCCTACACAAGCACACAAACACCAATACATACGTTCTTGCTCTCACAAACCCAACCCGTTCAGTGTCCACAACCAACGGAATACGGGACACTGGTCCAACCGGAAGTTTCCGCAGAACATGGTCAACTCTGCCACATTGGATTTCGCTTTCACAATTTGGCAATCCGCGGCCTACACTAGTTTCCGGTATGGTCCTCAAACTCGATGCCGTTAGCTTGATAAGAATCATTAGTTTTAAGACGAGATTATGCTGAGTGAGTTTGTTTTGATTCAGTTTAGTTTCTGATGCGAGAGTAGAATAGTGGCTTTGCGAATTCTAAGCATGGAGGAGTGTAGATTGTGTTATCTATAACAACAGGGAAAGGTGTGTCTCTAATTCTCTATGTACATATGGAATAATATGCACTATTGCATCTTTTGGGTTTCTGGGTTCATTTGCAAGCAATTGCTCTTATACTGGTTTTTATCTTTTGATGTTCTGTGCTTCATTCAGAAACTGTGAAGATATGTCTTATGCCATTTTTTTGTTGCTAATTGGGGTTCCTCCGGTTTAAGTGAAAGTTATCGTTGCTATCATTGCTATTATAATTTCATTACTGTTTGGAGCCAATAGAGGCTATTTTTCATTAAGGTGAATTTTTTTGTTTTGGTATTGGAAACAATGTGTTGACTTGGTTTAACTATGAAATTTTTCTGGCACTTGGTCATGTATGAGCTCTGGTTCTTATTGATCTGGGTTCTTGTAAGAAATTGTCCTCTGGTTCACTGGTTGGCAACCTTCTCCTTGTGTTTGAAACCTTGCTCAAGTAATAATGTAATATTTTCCAAGAAACCGAGATTGAAAAAGGGTGTGTTTCTTCCTATGGAAATATGGGTCTGTATACAATGAAGAAAGAGCTGCTGTCCAGCCTTTTCAAGTTACCCTGACTATTGCATTACTGATATCCTCAGCTAAACAAAAAACTGTAAAAATAAAAAGCCTTACACTACCTGATAAACTACTCCATACTCATCTCTATACTTCTATGGCTAAACTGCTCTGATTGTTGAAGTTCCAACACCAAAAAGATTGTAAATTTTGGATTTGATCTTGCTAAAATCAGGAGTGAAGGTCAAATTATTATAAGTTCATATGAACCTGAGCTTTTTGGTACATATTATCATCAGATCAAACTTGGGTCTTTGGAGTCTCTAACTTGTACAGTTTTTCTGCTTGTGGATAAACAATCTTTCTGGAAACTGAAGCTCTCTCATGCTCCTGTTTTAGTTACCCGTAATATTCTAGTTAGAGGCCAGGATTAGAAAAGCAGCAAATTTTTGTATTCCGGTTCATACAAAACAAAAGTTAGCTGTGTACTTGTGTTCCACCCAGAATAAAATAAAAATAAAAATAAAGTTGTGTCTTATTAATAATGTGAAGTACTTTGAAAGTGTTGAACCTTTACCGACTTTGTCGGGGTTGACGTGACCATTGATTCAAATTTGATTCCCCGTTTCGTTTCAAACTAAACCAAACCTATTCATTCTTCTTCCTCTTTTCTTCTTTTATTTGCGGAACTCATACGGTGACAATAGATCACAGCTTCTGCTGCTCATGTAGGCAAAGTGGGGCTTCGATCCTATGCTTATCTATAAATGGCTGCTGCTGCTGCTCCTGCTTCTAGGATTCGCGGCAAATATCATGTCTTCTTGAGTTTTAGAGGGGCGGACACTCGCAAGACCTTTGTTGGCCATCTTTACAATGCTCTACGACGGAAATCACTCACTACCTTCATAGATACTGAACAGCTTGGAAAAGGGGACGTTCTCGGGGTGCTACTGAAAGCTATTGATGCGTCAAAGTTTTCCATTGTGGTTTTATCTGAGAACTTTGCCTATTCAAAATGGTGCTTATTGGAACTCGAGAGAATTATGCAACGCAAGGAAACAAAGAAGCATATGGTGGTTCCCATTTTCTACCAAGTAGATCCCGCTGATGTTCGTTATGTGAGGGGAAGTTTTAATGAAGCGTTTGAACAACATGAGCACAAGTCCAGGGGGACCATTGAAGAACGGGAGCGGTGGAAAACTGCTCTAAAAAAAGCTGGCAATATTTCTGGCTGGGATTCCCGCAACTACCAGTAATGTTTCTTTGAACTCTTCTCTTTCTTTAACATTGTCAACTACATGTCTACAGTGTGGTCTCTAGTCTGGTAGGCTGCTAAAATTAATGGCTTAGCATTGCCTTAGACCTCCCTTTGCTTCAGAAAGGCCCTGGGGAATATCTTCAACTTGAATCTCAAGATCTGAGTCTTAAGGATGTTAACTGAATCCCTGAATAGTTCTAGTTTAAGTAGTTTTAGGTCGGTGGTTAGTGTCTCATTAGTTTAGGCTTAACTGGGGAATTGTATCTTAAAGCATATTTGGGTTATTAGGATTTTGATCCTTTTGGTTTATATCCTATATGGTCTGTGGATCCTCTGATCGATGATGGAATTTGGCTATTTGACTAACTACTTATCGCCTTATCGGTACTAAACTGCAACCCTGTGACATAATACTGTTTTTTTTTCCCTCTTTTGTCAGGGATGATTTCAAGCTTATTGATGATGTTGTTACAGATATATTAAAACAGTTGAGCAACATTAGGGAAAGAACATCCAACAATGATTTGGTTGGAATGGATTTTCACATAAGCAAAATGAAATTTTTGTTAGGTTCTTATCAGTATGATGATGTCTGTGTTGTTGGAATATGGGGTATGGGCGGTATAGGGAAGACAACCATTGCTAGAGCTGTTTATGAGGAAATGTGTGGAGACTTTGATCACCATTGCTTTCTTTATAATGTCAAGGAAGAATTCAAGAGAAAAGGTGAAGCAGGAATGCAGGAAGAACTTCTATATAGAATCTTGAGGGAAAATGGGCACCACCTGAGTTCCAAATTGATAAGAGAAAGGCTTAGTGGGACAAAACTTCTTCTTGTTCTTGATGATGTGGATAATTCTGATCAAATTGATGCCCTGCTTGGAAAACAATGCTCATTTGGTCGTGGAAGTAGAATCATTATAACAACCAGAGACAGGGGCCTACTAAGAGAATTTGATAATGTATACGAACCCAGCTATTTAGATAAAGATCAAGCTCTTGAACTCTTTAAGAGGTATGCCTTCAGAACCTCAACAGAGTACGATAATCTCTCACAGCCCTCAACAGAGTATGATGACCTCTCACAGCCCTTAACAGAATACGATCATCTCTCACAGCCCTCAACAGAGTACGATCATCTCTCACAGGCCTCAAAAGAGTACGATCCTTCAGCAGAGTATGCTCATCTCTTAGAGCATGCCATAAAGTATGCTCAAGGTCTGCCTTTAGCAGTTAAAGTCTTGGGAGCTTCTCTTTATAAGAAAAGTGTACGTGAGTGGGAAGTTGAGTTTGAGAAAATAAAGAGATGCCAGCACCTGGGAATTGAGGGTGTGCTAAGAACAACCTTCGATGGACTAGATCATCTACAGAAAACAGTACTACTTGATATTGCTTGTTTCTTTAAAGGAATGAAAAAGGACTATGCAATAGAAATTCTGGATGCTTGCGGCTTCTTTCCTGTAAGTGTGTTAGCAGTTCTCGCTGATAGAGCTCTTGTAACTAGCACTGGATACTATGTCGTGCTGGCGATGCATGATTTACTATTGGACATGGCTTTGGGAATGGTCCATCGAGAATCAAGCCTCAGTAGATTGTTGAGTTCTGATGATATTGAGGAGGTCCTAACTCAAAATACTGTGAGATATCTATCTTTATTGGAAAGCTTCAACATGTAACGTTGTTTATAATTCTATTTATGGAATCTTCAATTTTGGCCAGCCTAATATTGGAAACATATAGTAAGTTTATAACTGTAAATAACGTTTTGGATATTTGCACTAATGCAATTTCCATGTTTTGTTTTCCAGGATACGAAAGCAGTTGAAAGTATAGACCTCGACTTGGGATCCCTTGACTTGTACCACTCGAAAGGCATTTGCATAAATGCTAAAGCTTTTGCTCACATGACAAAACTAAGACTGCTCAGAATCCGATATAACCGTTCCATAGACTTTGTTGATGATTATTATGGTTCAAGGGGGGAATTATACCATCTGATTGATGACTGTAAGCAGCAAGTGAGTGGGGAGTTAAAGTTTCTTTCTAATGAGTTGAGGTGTCTCATCTGGCATGGATGCCCCCTGAAATCTTTGCCACCCAAATTTCACCCAAAGCATCTTGTCGACCTTGACATGCGTGCCAGCCGGATCAAACAACTCTGGAAAGGAACCAAGGTACAATGCTCGTTTATACTTTTTCTGAAGGCAATTATGTTTTGGATCCTTAAGTTTTCTTAAATGGCTTGTACGTAACTAATGCTTGTTTACTTTTTTTTTTTTTTTTTTTTTAGAATGTAATGCATGTTTTACTTCACACATGCAGCTCCTGAGAAAGTTGAAATACATCAACTTAAGTCTCTCTCTGTACCTTAGGGAGACCCCTGATTTAACCGAGGCGATAAAACTTGAGAAAGTAAATCTTGAAGGCTGTATCAGTTTATTGAAGGTTCACCCATCCATATCTGATCTTAAAAACCTTGTTTTCTTGAGTCTAAAAGGGTGCAAAGAGCTTAAGAATCTTCCCAACAGCTTTCGAATGACATCCCTTGCAACTCTTGAGCTTTCTGGCTGTTCAAATCTTGAGAACTTTCCTGAAATTCCAGAAGTTATAAAGGAGCTAACACGGCTTTGTTTAGATAAAACTGCAATTAAAGAACTGCCTTTATCAATCAGCAATCTTAAAGGCCTTGTCACTTTGAGCCTAAAAGATTGTAAAGAACTTAAGAGTCTCCCAAGAAGCATTTGTCAACTCGAGTCACTTAGATATGTTACTCTCTCTGGATGTTCCAAGTTTGAGATGTTTCCACAAATTGTCGAAGCAGCAGATATGAAAGGAGTACTAGAGCTCCATTTGGATGGAACAGCTGTCAAAGAGTTTTTGCCGTCAGTTTCAGCTCTTAAAAAACTTGAAGTCTTGAGTCTAAGAGATTGCAAAGAGCTTAACACTCTTCCAAGTAGCATTCATATGAAATCTCTTCACACCCTATTTCTTTCAGGATGCTCAAACCTACAAGAGTTTCCAGAGATTTCAGAAGAAATGTCGGGACTATCAGAGCTTAATATGGATGATACTGCAATTCACGAACTACCCCCATCAATTGAAAATCTTTCCTGGCTGAAATCTATAAGCCTTAAAGATTGTGGAGAACTTAAGAGTCTTCCAAGCAGCATTTTTCAACTTAAGTACCTCAATACAATTACTGTCTCTGGATGTTCGAAGTTTGAGGTCTTTCCAGAAATTGAAGAGGATTTGGAAAGACTAAGAAAACTTGTTACATTGAGGCTAGAAGATTGCGGAGAACTTAGGAGCCTGCCGAGCAGCATTTGTCAACTCAAGTCCCTTAGATTTTTTGCTCTCTCTGGTTGTTCGAAGTTTGAGGTGTTTCCGGAAGTTCTAGAAGATATGGAAGAACTAAGAGAGCTTCATTTGGATGGAACGTCTATCAAAGACCTTTCCCCATCAATTGAACGACTTAAGAGGCTTATGTTCTTAAACATGAGAAACTGCAGAAGCCTTGAAATTCTTCCTGACAGTATCTGTAATTTGTCATCCCTTACAGGTCTGACTCTCTCAGGGTGCTCGAATCTCCATAACTTGCCCAAGAATTTGGGGAAGTTAGAATCCTTGGTGGATCTTGAAGTACAGGGAAGTGGTATAGAGCAACCCTTCTCTCCCCCATCATCATCAATCTATTGCCCGGTTGGAATGGATCGTCACCTAAATGAAATGCAATTACTATTATGTCCTGCTCAGATGGATGATGTTCGCATTGTTGTTATATGTGGAACTGGTGGCAGTGGCAAGACAACAATTGCTACAGCTGTTTATGATAACATTGCCTCTCAATTTGAATACAGTTGCTTTCTTGATAATGTCAGCGGAGGTTTTACGAAGCATGGCGCAGTATATATGCAAGAAGAACTTCTGTCTAGAATCTTACCGGAAAAGGTACAGAGTTTGGGCATTTTGAATAGAGGTTCTAAAGTGATAATGGAAAGGCTAGCTAAGACAAAAGTTCTGCTTGTTCTTGATAATGTAGATGATATGAACCAGATTGAAACCTTAGTTGGAGACCCACATTCATTTGGTGGTGGTAGTAGACTCATTGTGACAACTAGAAAAGAGCAAATAATGTTTGGATATCAGATATATTCTCCCAAGCTATCAGATGGTGAATCTCTTAAACTCTTCAGGCATTTTGCCTTCAGAACAATCGAACCCTCCAAAAAGTATGATCGTCTCTCACAGCGTGCCATTGGATATGCTCAAGGTGTACCTTTCGACCTTAAAGTCTTGGGATGTTATCTTTATCAGAAAAGTGCACGTGAGTGGAAAGATGCCTTGAAGGAGGAGCGCAACATATATTGGGTGATTACAAGAAACTTCGATGACCTACATTCCTCGGTGAGGGATATACTTCTAGATGTTGCATGGTTCTTTAACGGAATGGAAAAAGAGTATGCAACCAAAATTCTGCACAGTTGTGGCTTCTTTCCTTATAGTGCATTTAGAGTTCTAGTTGATAGATCCCTCATAGCCATCTCAGATAGGGGCGGGACTTTCAAAATACATGAGGTACTACAGGGAATTGTTCGGGATTTTGTTCGCCATGAAGATGAACATAATCCTGGGAACCGCAGTAGATTAGAGGGATACCAAGGAATTAGGTGTTTGTCAACCCAAGATCAGGTGAGATATCTATTATATAAAAAGTACATACCTTTATAATATATATGTATAAGTGTATAACTTACAAAGCTTCAACATAACTTTCTAAATCATCAGAAAAATACAATTTTTCTTTTGTAGAAAGCTTCACTGTTAACTAAAATTTCCACTGAAAGTTAACTTCATCAAAAATTAAATTCGTTGGAGATATGTATTAGCTTATGATCTTTTATATGGTTCTGCATATTTGTACTCACAGAAATCACTATTGGTTATCCAGGTTACTAAAGCAGTTGAAGTTATAACACTTAATCTGTCGAACTCAACTGATGCATTCTTCAATGCCGAGGCTTTTGTTACAATGAAGAAGCTAAGACTACTCCAAATTTACGATAACGGTTCCACTAACTGTAAGCAGCATGTAATTGGAGACTTGGAGTTTATTTCTCATGAGTTGAGGTGCCTCATCTGGCATAGATACCCCCTAAAGTCTTTGCCATCTGAGTTTCACCCTCAGAATCTTGTCGACCTTGACTTGTGTTTTAGTAGCCTTGAACAACTTTGGGAAGGAACCAAGGTACGATCATAATTTACGTATATATCATATCGATTAAAACAATAGGAAACCTGGTATATTGTATAATGCCTGTGTTTTTTTTCTTCTTCTGTTGGTCTTAAATGCAGCCTCTGAAAAACTTGACGTTCGTCAATTTAAGTCATTGTCGTTATCTAAAGAAGACCCCCGACTTGAGTAAGGCTACGAAACTTGAGAAGGTAATTCTTGATGGTTGTACAAGTTTATTCGAGGTGCACCCATCGATTTGCAATCATAAAAACCTTGTCCTCTTAAGTTTAAAAGGTTGCATAGAACTTAAGATTCTTCCGGCCAGAATCCATATGAATTCTCTAAAGACCCTCAACCTTTGTGGCTGTTTACATCTTGAGAAGTTTCCGGAGATTTCAGAAGTTATGATGGAGCTATCAGAGCTTCATTTAGATGAGAGTGCAATTAAAAATCTGCCCTCATCAATTGAACTGCTGCAAGGGCTTAATGTATTAAGTATGAGAAACTGCACAAGCCTTGTATCTCTTCCAGACAGCCTCTGTAGTTTGGCACACCTTGAATTTCTCAATCTGTTTGGGTGCTCAAAACTTTCCCAATTTCCTGACAGCTTGAGGAATTCACAATCATTGACAATCAGTGGTATAGAACAACTCTCACGCTCGAGGAGAAGCAAAGAAACTGAGAGGGAGGGAGTCATTGGAGTCTCAGGAGAGGGAAATTCATCAGAGTTGGAGGAAGGAAGAGTCCACAATCACACATTGTCACCGGTGCTAAAGCAACATTGTGAGAGAAACGAAGAGAAAGATAATGGAGGTGGCAGTACAAAGGGAGGATTTCTCAGCAGGAGGGAAGTTGGGGGCCTTCTGCAGCTGCTTGAGTTGCCCAGGGTAACTACGTCTTTGAGAAAGATAGAACGAGAGAGATTAATAAGGCACGCTGGTATACCATTTTTTTTTTGTCTAATCTCTTGTATTTATTTTCATTGCCAATAATACTTCTTTGTTTTCTCAGTTTTCTTCACATATCCATTTTTAAACTTCTCTTCTTTTTTTTTTTTTTTAATTTTTATTATGGTGAAGAAGCCTTTATCTTTGTAGCTTGATATATTACTAATATTATTTCTATCATAGGAACTGATAATTTACAGTTTTCTAAGGGTCTTATGATTCATGTGCAGGTTTCTACACTTTGCCAACAACTGATGCACCAATCTGATAACGGAGATTTCAGCGGATGCATATTTGGCTAGGATGGAAGACTGAATACTTGTGGAAGCATGGCTCTCATACTTGCGTGATGACTGATGAGGAGTCAATCGATGATGACTTTCTTTGTTAATTCATTGCAAATGTACAGGTGACTTGTGACCACATTTTCAAACCAAGCATCCGCTGTATTTGTCATCCCATTACATCGATGAAACCAGTTGCAGCTTACTGCTCCACTTGCTAGGGGGCGAGGAAGTTTTGATGATAAGAGTGGCACAGTATGACTGCCATAATAGTTTATTTGAGCGGATCCAAGAGAGAAGGCAAAGCTGAAAGTACAGTTGTTCAATCTAGGTACACGATGGTTAAATAAAATGCGGTGAAATGTTTGTGTATTTGGGATGTTTATAGCAGTTTCCTTGTTTAATTAGCTTTTTTTTTTCTTTTTTTTTTCAGGTTTACAGATATAAATAAAGGCTGCAGCTTGACCATGTCTGATGTTGCTGTATAGTATTGGAATGCAAGGAACACATTTACAAGTGGTGATCCATGGTTAGATTCAGCGTTCACATTGTACTTATATTGATGACTTTTATGGCTTCAATCTGCGTATCCGAGGAGGCAACCAAGTATCCTTGGTGACTGGCAGTTCTTCACGTCGGACTGTTGAATGGTGACTGCCTTTACTTGTCGGAATGGAGCTGTTGGCTTCGATGGCTGGTGCATGTGCTAACATCACTAGGCTAATAGTTATTATCATGACTTATGACTGTGATGGTACTCTTTGATAAATGTAGTGTCTCGCATGCACGTCAAATACTTCTTTGGAAACTTTTGTGTTTAAATCAATGTGCGTTGAAATTTGAAAACATCTTCAGATCCGGCCCAACTATGCAGGGAAGATATACAAGCTTGGAACTTCAGGAATCAGCAGTCTGAAAAGACACAGCAAGAGTCGCAACAAGTGCCTCAATGATCTCATCTCCCTCTTTGGAAGAATGCCCCTTGTACAAACTAATGTCTAAGCTGTCGACGCCAGCTTTGAATGGTTCTGGTAATTTCCGTTCTGTAATTTGCCTTCTTTCCACCTTGTCGTTTAGTACTATATATCAGTATATGTATATGTATATGTATCTGCACTCTTAAGACAAGGATGATATCTCTAAATTGTATTGATCAGGTCCATTTCGTATAGATTACTTCACTCTGAATGACTGAATTGTTTACCTATAAGTGTGCCTATAAACCAATCATTAAGAGAAAGTACCCCTCCATTTGTTGCTGCAGAAGCAATAGAAATGGTTTCATAATCCATGAATCTAAACATGACAAAACTGGGTGAGGGGAGTGTCCCAGCTAGCCACATGGAAATTTCATGGCACATGTGAAACACTTTGTTTGGTTTTAGGGCAATGACAGAAAGGTTGTGGTCGAAATCCACGTTGTATAATGTTTTTCTATGATTCTTACACAGATTTTTTTTGGTCAGGCTGTTTTAGAAGTATATATTCCACATCCTCCTCTATTAAATATCTAATTCCTCTTGATTTATCTTACTTACTGATTTGTATTTAGTGGGAAAGTATTTGCTCTACAACCTGTAAAATCGAATCCAATAATATAGTGGAAACTGTGTGTCTTGGAATTAGACTTGGTTTATTCTCACCCAGTTTCTCTGATGCAGACACTCTGTGTTTTTTTTTTAATTATCATAAATTGACAATTAATCCAATTTTAAATATCATGGTTTAATGGGAAAAATAGCTGCACGTGCGGGAGATTCAGGTCACGTGTGGTGAGTAATCGACCGACTACGTTTCGTTGGGCTTGGTTTCCAAATGTTGACTGGAAATTAATAGGTCGGTGTGAATTAGAAACATATGCGGCGGCCTAGATTGAGTCAAAACCATGCACCTTTATTCAAATGATCATATATATCCTCTCAAATCTCAATAAGTCAAGTAACAAATCTTCTTCCATACATGAAAAAAAAAATTATTAATTAATTAATTAATAACTGTCATTATTGTTTTTGTTGTTGAAGAGAAAGAAAATCGAGTTACTATCTACAAAATTTTGTAGTTCTTGTGTGTAAGATAATGGCTTCAATAAGTTCGATTAGAGTTTCTTAACTCGTGAAACAACGATTTATCTTGAATTTTCACCGAATTAGGGTAAGAATAGACAAAGACAATTCATCATTTGGGAGAAAATTAGGTTAAGTTTATTGAATTGAAAATATAAAGTAAGGAGTAACTATCTCATGGGAATTGTCAATTAAAATAAGTATGAGAATAAATTAGTGAAAACTCAAAACCTACCCCAATGGAACCAACGACTTGGAGGTCCTATAGTGTTTGGTACTCCCCCATTATAATGACATTAAATACCTCTCATTTTCATCCAATTAAATTCTTTTTCTTAAGCTTATACCATTAGAGCATCTTCAGCAATGTTAGTCATATTTCAGTTAAATTTTAACTAAAATAGCTAAAAAGTCATTTTAGCTAGCCATTTTATAAATTCGTCTGCATCAGTTCTCTTTATTTTAATTTAATTTAAATTTAAAATATTTAAGAAATAAATAAAAAATTATTTAAATATATATATAAATTATATATAATTACATATAAAGAATGTAATAAATTTAAATATTTTAACTTTTAGCTATCACGCTCTCTAAATTTGACTAGCGAGATACCTAAAAGTTAACAAAGAATTATAATAGAGAGTCTGGTATAACTGTTATTTTTTAAAAAAAATTAAATATGTTCTTTAAAGTAATTAAAAAGTTATAATATAGATTCGGCTGAAATTACTCTTATTTTCCTTTCAATCCGAAGCAAATAGGTCTAATAGAGAGTAGAGAGGCGCCAAATTGCCATATACAAACTAGAAAGTGAAAAAGAATAAACGTAAAAGAAGCCAATAATTCCCCCAAAACAAAACCAATTCGTTCACTTCTTCACGGCACAAACCGAGCCAGCTGAACCAACTCACCTCCTTCTTCTTCTTCTTCTTCCTCCCTCCCTCCTCTGAAACCACACCACCATTAATAATAAAAAGACTCAACCTTTACACCAAACCCAACCCCCAATACTCAACCTTTATGTAGCTCCACCATATGGGGCGCCCCATCACCCCATCCCCGTCGCCGTCGTCCCCTCCCCCGCAGACCCACCTAGGGGCCCCACTCGCCGGCGCCGCCACCACCGCCGCCTTCTCCGTCCTCCTTTTCCTCCTCGTCTGCTTCCGCAAACTCACCACAAAGCGCACGGCCCCCGAAGCCGACTCCAAGCCACCTCACCGCTTCTCCTACTCCCTCCTCCGCCGCGCCACCGACTCTTTCTCCCCCACGCGCCGCCTCGGCCAGGGCGGCTCCGGCTCCGTGTTTCTCGGAACGCTCCCACACACGCGCCAGGAAGTCGCCGTGAAGGTCATCGACTCCGGGTCCCTCCAGGGCGAGCGTGACTTCCAGAACGAGCTCTTCTTCGCGTCACTTCTCGACTCCCACCACGTCATCTCCGTCCTCGGATTCTCCTCCGACCGAAAACGGCGCCGTATGCTGATCGTCTACGAGTTCATGCGCAACGGCAACTTGCAGGACGCTCTGCTCCACCGCAAGTGCCCCGAGCTGATGACGTGGACTAAGCGATTCTCGGTCCTTGTCGACGTGGCAAAGGGGCTCAAGTACCTTCACGGATTGGACCCGCCGGTTGTTCATGGTGACGTCAAGCCGAGTAATGTATTACTGGACAATCACTTTGATGTCAAGATCGCCGATTTCGGCCTGGCGAGGCTAAAATCGGAAGTTCATGTTTCGATTGGGGATGATGTGAAGAAGAAGGATGATGGTGTTGTGGAAGATTATGGCGAAACCGAGAGTGTGAGTGTTACGACAGCTGTGTTTGAGGAGTTGAATTTGGGAGGTGATCGGTCGCCGGAGAGTTTAGTAACGCCGGTGAGTGCATCACCGGTGTCGCCGGAGGAGAATGTGGAGAAGGAGGGAGGGAATAAGGATTGGTGGATGAGGCAGGAGAATGGGAGTGGGGTGAAGGACTATGTGATGGAGTGGATTGGGAATGAGATAGGGAATGAGAGGCCGACGGCTGCGTCGAGTAGTGAAATGGTGGGGAAGTCGGAGAAGAAGAGGAAGAGTAAGAGTAAGAAGAGGAGTAGGAAGAGATTGGATTGGTGGATGTCGATGGAGGAGAGTGGGAAGGAGAAGAGGAGGCCGGCGAGGGAGTGGTGGAAGGAGGAGTATTGTGATGAGCTGACAAAGAAGAAAAAGAAGAAGGATAAGAAGCAGAGTAAGGGAATGAGCTTTGATGAGAATGAGAGTGATTGGTGGCCGCACGACGATGAATTGTATGCTGAGAGCAGGAAGATGAAGAAGAGTAGGAGTAGGAGTTGGGGGAGTGTGAGTAGTATTGATTGGTGGTTGGATGGAATGCGTCGTAATGCTAGTAATAATTCTGTTAGTGGGGAAATTCCTAAGAGCTGTGGCATGAGTAGTACTCCGAGTATGAGAGGGACTGTATGTTATGTTGCCCCGGAATATGGTTTTGGTGGTGATCCTTCTGAATTATGTGATGTTTATAGTTTTGGAGTGTTGATGCTTGTTGTTATAGCCGGAAGGCGTCCACTTCAGGTTACAAATTCGCCTCGGTCAGAGTTCCAGAGAGCAAATTTGACGTCTTGGGCACGCCATCTTGCTCGTGCTGGGAAGCTTATTGATCTTGTTGATAAGTCCATTCAGGGTCTGGACAGAGAACAGGCTCTCCTTTGCATCACTGTGGCATTGGTTTGTTTGCAAAAGATACCTGCTCGCCGGCCTTCAATGAAAGAAGTTGTGGGAATGCTGACCGGCGAGTTAGAACCACCAAAATTGCCACCGGAGTTAACCACGTCAGCTCAGTCACGGTTCTCACACAAGTCCCATAAAAAGGTCCGGTGAGTTACTAATGTTCGCTTTTAGTTTTTCGTCAAAATTGGGTGGTATACTGCCTTAGATCATTGTTTCATCATCTTTGTGGATGATTTGTGTATCCAAAGGAGGAAAAGGAAATAGATTTTCTAATTTATAAATGAACTGATCATTTGAACATATATCAGTTGCTCATTCTTTACTTGTATGTCCTACAAATCCAGAATATATCTCAGCTTCCTAAATAACAATAACTTGTGGTAAAAATGTGAGCACTGTTACCTGATCCTATTCTTGTTGCACTGACTTTGAGGCAGGTTAACTTTGCTTTTTGGATCTTGTCCATACTTTTTAGCTTAGTCATTTGAATCAGTGTTCTAGAAATTGAACTAGAACTTGCTTAATCAACTTCTTTTAGTTTGACCCCCTCCACCTAAAGAAAAGAAAAGCAAAAAAGAAAGCAACTTTGTTTTCATCATTTGAAATTTTTTGGTGTAATCATCATTTGAAATTTCTGGCTTGGGTAGTTGTTGGTTCCTGTCTTGAATTTGTGTAGGCTTATTGAGTCTGCTGTATATTTAATACTTTTTACCCTTACAAGGGAAAGAAAAATATATATTATTAGGTATTAGTAAAGTTTCGCCAAATTGAATTTGTGATCAAATGCATATAGATTGTCCAGTGGCTGGTGCCATAATGTGGTTTGCAGTTTTGCACAAGATCTCAATATGATCCAGTGGGAACAAGTTTGGTTATTCCATCATTTGTGCAGAAATGGGCTTGAAAGAATTGTTCTTGGGTAGCTAGTGTTACTGTCTTTAGTAGCTTATTACTTCTCTACCATTAAATATGTTTTCTTCAAACTAGAGAGTATAGATGAGCAAAGAGAATCTGCTTATGTGTATCTTACTGGTGTGGTTCTGTAAGCCTGCCCATAACGAATTCACAGATTGCTACAAATCTGAGTTTCAGAATCAGTTGCAATTTGTGACATATTACTTCAGACCAGCTGTTGTCACAAATTTAAATATGGCATATTTATGTTATATTCCCCATGTTATCGTAATCTCTTCAATCTTCATCATACACACGTTAGGCTTGCAGTTCCATAAAGAGGAAAAAAAAATCCAGTAGTGAAAAAAATTGCTGTGCTGATTACTCATAGCAAGGAGTGATGTATATCTTACTGGATACATGAGAAAGAAACAGGAAGCAGCTCTATCAAAGAAGTTTGGTATTGTCCAAGTCAGGAGGCAGAGCTACATGATCCAACCATGAAATTGAAGCTGGATTCATCCCACATGTCCTGTGAGACTATATTTTGACTAATGAATGTAATCCCCCCAAAAGAAGTTGATTCTTATTTTTCTTTTGAATCTTCATGATGAATATAATCGAAATTCCAGCATCTCTGAGTAATAGAGGGCAAGCTTATAACAGATGACATAACGAAAAATGTGGCCTGGTTAAAACTTCGTCGAAATGAATGAGAAAATATGCACACTCGGTTCTGCAAAACAGAGCGTCAATCCAAACTCAGAAAAATGTGGTTCAGGTGGCCTCACTTTACTTGCCACCACCCAAACATGGGGCAAACCAGTCACCCTCAAATCCTCAATGCGCATGTTACCACAGTACCACATATTGTCTTGCAAACATTACTATGACTGACCTCAGACACTGAACCGAAGTTTACAGGTTTCGGTCTCTGCCACCAAAATGTCACTGAAATTTCATGAGACAGATACTAGAAGAAATATGCATTTCCGGTTTTTGCCTTTCCAAATGTACCTATATCTTATACGTTCATTACCAGTTTTATTATGTAATCCATATTTCTAGGCCGGTGCTAGGCAGACTCTAGGCGGGAATCTAAAGGTGTTAGGCGGGAGTTAGGCGGACCTTAAGTGGGGATGTGAAGGTGCTAGGTGGATTCTAGGCAGGAGCTAGGCGGACCCTAGACGGGGATATGAAGGTGCTAGGCAGGTTCTAGGCGGGAGTTAGGCTGACCCTAGACGGGGATCTGAAGGTGCTAGGCGGGTTCTAGGCGGGAATCTAAAGGTGTTAGGCGGGAGTTAGGCGGACCTTAAGTGGGGATGTGAAGGTGCTAGGCGGATTCTAGGCCGGAGCTAGGCGGACCCTAGACGGGGATATGAAGGTGCTAGGTAGGTTCTAGGCGGGAGTTAGGCGGACCCTAGACGGGGATCTGAAGGTGCTAAGTGGGTTCTAGGCGGACCTTAGACGGGAATCAGATTTTCTTGGCAAGTTTTAGGCGGTTGCTAGGCAAGAACTAGCAGACTCTAGGCGGGAACCAGTGGGTGCTAGGCGGGTTCTCCTCTTTATTTTCGTATCTTTTTATGACACAGCCGTTTGAGTCTCTCTCCTTAAAACCTATAAGGCATGGATTAATTTCACAAATGAATTCTATGTTGTATCTCATGATTGATGCAAGCAATATATTAAACGCTTAAATATGTGAGGAAGACAATGCACACACAGAAGCGGCTGGTATACACTTGCATGAGGATGAAGGCCAGCTTCCTAATGAATAACTCCCATGATCACCAACTATATATTTTTCATTTTCTGGTAAAGGAACATGTCTAGCTGCAAAGGATTAAATAAAAACTCGGCATGATTATGTTAATGTGCGTATACAACTCGTGCAAAGTCTGTACTGAATAGTTTTCAATCCATAATGGAACCGACAAAGAAGCTAGCTAGACGCTGACAACATGATTCTTCCGTAACTACAACTCGGACAAATTATTGCCTCTCTGCATATATAAAATTCTAGAACCTAGTTAAGCAGGTAGCGAATTCAAGTAAATCAAACCAGGAAGATGCAAACATTCTATATTTATAAGCATGTGTGATGGAACAAGCCAAATAATACGTACAAGGTTAAGGTGGCCATGCCGGAAATACTAATGAATAAGATCAATACATGCAGGCACTCCATACTCCTTTGAAGCGTAGATTATCATAATCATTGATGAATAATATGCTTCCTCACATGTATGTATATATATGTTAATGATATAAATCCAAGAAGTACAATGCCACAGAATATCACAGTACAGTGCGTATATCATGCATGAAGCAAGATAGGTAAGATCTATACATTTGAGTACCTATTATATGCATTTAAGTGTAGCTAACAGTTGGCTCAAAGAGAGAAGCTTCACAAGAGGTTTGGCCATTTTCATAATTCTTCATCTTACAAAAACACTATGAAAGACCATCAATAACTCATGACAATAAGTCTTTTTGTTCACTTTTACACTCTGGGAGGTCGATCTACAAGAAAATAGTACCTACGATTGAGGAAAACTGCAATTACTCCATCATTAGTCGTTACTAATGACCATTAGATTGAGTGTTACTTGGAGATGGTGCTTCTGGATGTTGGAAGCACTTCAGCTAGCTTCTGTTCTAGTGCAGGAAGATCCAGAGTTTCCACATCATTGACCTGATATATACGGAGTACGTAAGAATGATATCCTGTATAGTTTTTAACTCTGAAACACAAATAGCAACTTGAAATTGACACAAAACCCTAAACCAAAACATATAGCAACTCAAAACCCTAAACTAAAATCTATATACCTCAGTCTGGATAGTGTGAAGGAGTGTCTCATTTACTTGGGAGGAGAGACAATTAACGACTGTAAGCCCTTGTTCAAGCAGCGTTTCCAAAACGCTCGAGATTGAGATGAGTGGTAATCCATCCTCTCTAAAGCCGCTACTCACCAAAATTTGCACTCCACCACAACTTGGCTGGACTGTAAAACAGATGGGCATATTCACCTGATCTGAATTAGATGAGCTTCCAGCCGTGCAACGACGGTCAATAACAGTGCCACTTGTAGGGAGTTTCTTCAATTCATCTCTCTTTTCATCTAATGTTTTGATCGTATTCTGGAGGTGTTTTATGTACTTCACAGCTTCGTTCATGTGATCAGACGTCGAACGCTTTCCCTGCTTGATAAATTTCTCACCAATATTACAACCCTAATTAAGTTCAATAAAATCTGTCTTTTCTCAAAAAGATATTTATATATTTGGAATTTAACTTGCAAAATTGAAGCAAGTAGAGATCTAAAGGAAATGAAATTACTTAAGTTTGGGATTTTGATCTTCACCTTTATGAATTCAAGAGGGAGAAGAGATCTAAGAGAGGAATATAAGGAGGCCATTTCTTGCCTTCTTTGCTTTTCATTCTCCCTATGAATCAATTTCTTCTTCTTGTTATCCTTTAAATTTTCAATAACTGTCTGATCCAAAGCTGCAACCACTACTTTCCGCCGCTGGCTGTTCCCCATGCTATTGCTGTTGCTAGGAATAGCACTGCTGCTGCCATCGGGCGTACCATATCCGAGAATCCTATCTTCTGATGAATTCTGGTGGTGAGGATTAGATGCTGAAATTTGGAAGACCAACTTATTTCCCTGGTGTAAAGGAAACATTGCAGAAACAAAACCAAAGACTTATTAGCGAAAAGGTAGCTAGCAGCTGATCCAGACTTTAAAGAAGAGCAGAAGATATGATTGATCTTTCATGAGCCCAGCTGGCTAACCAAAATGCCAAAGATACCTTCAAATTTGTTTTCAATCTCTTCCAGTCTTCCCATTAAAAGATAGGCCGCTGAGCTATGAAGTGACCTCACCAAAGGTCACTTTAACCTTTTTAATATCCTCCTCTCCCTGTTGCTAGGTTCAAAAGTTAATTAACCCCAGCATAATTAGCATATGCATTATCTGATTATCATGGATTACAGACCTCAAAATAATTAATAATTAATTAGAACCTAAGTGAAAACTTCATCTCAATTATTCTTTTCTAATTAGGACTCTGAAATGACATTCTCTTTGATGTAATGGGTAGCTAAACAGAGAGCTCGAATATTTCTCACCCATTTCAAAAATGTAATTTATCTGTGTAAAAAATTTAGTTACAGCACTGGAGCCATGGACGGGAACAACGGTAGTGTCCAGCAGGAACAAGTGAAGATAAATCAGCCTAACCACCAACAGTATCAAGGAAAAGATTTGTAAGAGAATATTGTAGTGCTGGAAATTAGCAGATTAGCTACTTCCTAATTCTTTTTTCTTGACAAAATCAGGTATCAAATCCAATATAATATTCAAAGTGGCCAATAATTGTGAGCAAATTATAATTGTGAGAGGACATAAGATCAAGTTAATTATGGAAGCACTCAGACCATAATAAACATATGCATAGTTGATATTTAATTTGTTCTTAATGATGACCATGAGTGCAACCGCGCGCACTTGAGGACACCTTGGGGTTTTATCAGCCAGCTAGGGTTTGAAGGTTGGGTACGCTTTAACTAGTAAAAAGTGAATTCTCACTAATGCTAATGCTGACAGATATTTACCAATGATTTGTGCATATAAAGACTGAAGAAGAAGACGAAGAAGTGTGATAAACATGGAGAGGCACGGTAGAGAAAATGCTGGTGGCTGGGTACCGGTGGGGTTGCATTTCCAATTCCAAGTTAGTAGAAAAGCTGTGTGTGGCCAAAGGCAAGTTTTTAATAGATGAATACAGCTCGGCCATTGAAGAGACCTTTTGGGGAATATCTTGCTGGTCGGATATTGATTTGGTCCATGGAAGATCTGAAACCCTAACTAACGAATCTACTACTTACGTTTGAAGAGATTTGTGTGTTCTTGATTTTAGTAGTGATCGATCAGGCTCTCTATATTATACTATATATCTCTTCTTTAGAGCTAAGGAATCTTGAATTATACATGGTCCTTCGTACGTGTACTTCATCATCTAATTATTCCTTTGAACAACAAAACTACAGAATAGGATCTCATCTCGCCACATATATGCCTTAGTTTAATGGATAATGATCAACCTTGGGCGAATTTCATTATTGACGATAAGCAAAAAAGAAGATCGATGATGCATAGAGATATTGAAAGGAAAAGAAGACAAGAAATGGCTACCCTTTATGCCTCACTCAGATCCACACAGCCTCCTCAATCTATGAAGGTAATTTTTTTAAGCTGTATTATTCTTCACTACTTCTTCATACTTGGTTCTGTACTTTGTACTTTTTTTCTGAGTTAATTTGGAATAGTCGATCTGTTCCGTCAGAAATTGGTTTAGAATTACAAAACCTAAATGCGATGTATAGCATTATGATGATATATGTGGATGAATTAATATTTCAGGGAAAACGTTCATTGGCAGATCATATGAACGAGGCTGTGAATTACATTAAACTCCTTCAAACGAAGATCAAAGAACTTGGTACCCAGAGAGACAGCCTAAAGATAAAAAGGTCGCTGCCAGATTTGAGTAGTACTTGTGCTCTCAGCCTAGATCGGAATCTTAGTGGATCTTCGGATAGCTCTTCATCATTGTTACCTGGTAATCATTCAAGAAGCCGTGTTAGAGTCAACCCTTGCTTAGGTGGCGTTGAGATTGTAATAACCTGCAGCCCCCTTACTGGTGCCTCTGCAGAGCAACAAGGAGTACGTGGTAGTCTTATCAAGATTGCTGCAAATACTGCTTGAACAAGGATTTCATGTAATTAATTGTGCTACCACCCAAGTTAAAAAAAGGCTTGTCTGCACCATCCAATCCGAGGTAGCTAGCTGTTAATTACACATTTAACTGGCTTTCGGTTTTTATGTATGAATACGTACAGCACGTACAGTTAGATTGTAATACTTGTTTTTATGTCTCTAACTTCACAGGTTAGCAATCCATCATGTATAGACGTTCCTGGGTTGGAGCAGACTCTCACTAAAGTCATCTCATCATCGACCTGATTTTGAAGGTTGAAATGTATTATGTTTATTTTTACGACAACTCTGAACCAAAAATTTTAGTGAAATTAAAGGAAAAGAATACTGGATATGGCCTACAGCTAACTAATGTGATATTGATACATGAACATACGTAGATTTCAATCCAAAAATAATTAAGGCCATTGCTTAAATATTAAGAACTTTAATTACAAAGCAGGTTTAGCTTAATCATATTAATTAGTTGGATAGTATTATGGGGAAGTATCAGTCATGCATATCTTTTCTGTGATACTGTTGCCATTTCGGCTCTACTTCCTCAGATTAATGATGTCTTACTATAATCTGTATCAGCTTTTAGCGACACATGTTAAAACTTCTAAATAAAATATGCATGGTACGGTGATCCAAAGACTGAGTTATAATTCGCTTCAATATGTTAATTATAGTACTAGTCAAAACATAATTTTTTTACTTTTATACCTTTGAAATATTAAATAACTTTATGAATAAGAACGCAAAAGTCATGAATAAAAACGTAAAAGTCTAAATAACTTCTTCTTATTTTTCAGAAATTAACTCCCCACTTATAGGCGGTTAACTACTCACTTCTCTACACTTACAAGGTGTGAGCATTTTCTAGTTACCTTTAGATAATTCATAATTGCATAGCTATAGTGAGGCCGGTGCTGAAGCGATAACTTCCAGTTAAGTAACTAACCAGACTTGTGGACTTTCCTCTATCGTTATTTATTTTTTAATTATTAAAGAAACCCACTTTGTTAGCCAAAACGTGTGTGAAAATAAATTAATACCCTAAGACTATAGGTTAATATAAAACTGACTTTAATATATGAAGGATATAATAGTAAAAAATAAAATAATAAATATAGAAAAAAATTTGAAAAAGAAAGAAGATAATGGAATAGGAAGTTATATGTAGATAATTTCTGTGTAACTTCCGTATTCCATAACTACCTCCTCATGTACACTTTTAAAAGGAAAAAAGAAGTGAAAAAAAAATAGAAAAAAATTCTACACACATACGTGTGTAGGCCATTACTAGTACTATTATTAAATAAACCAAGGAATTAAAAATCGATATTATCGGCGATATTTCGCCGATATTTTTGTTTTTCCGTTGAATCGATATTTCGATTCAATTCTTTCAGTTTCTCGTCGAAATTTCCCGATATTTTCCGATATTTCGCCGATATTTCCGATATTTCCGCGAAATTTCCGATATTTCCGCGAAATTTCCGATATTTTCCGATATTTTCCAGAAATTTTTTATCTTACCTTCAAAAACTAATTTTTAATAATTTAAAACACATAATTTTTAACACTTAATTTTAATTTCTAACTTACCTTCAAAAGTTAATTTTATCATACTTATGTTTTGATTTCCTAATAAGTTTCTTACTCATGCATGCTTAATAGTAATGTGTCTTACACTATATATTTTTACTATAATGTATATTTTTGTAACATAGAATTAAAATAGTAATGTGTAATCATTTTACATGATAATGTATGTAATTACAATTTTATTGACATGATTTTTCTATGATGTTCTAATAAGCTAGTTTTTTTTTTTTTTTATGTAGCGATTCAACGACTATATAATGGCTAGTGGCAACGGGTCAACGACTATATAATATCAATTTATGTATGGTTTTAAAAAAACTTCATGTAGTTGCTTTTGTGAAATATTATGTATAAATAATATTAAAGAGTGTGATAGTCTAGCCTCATTTTAGGTTTCAAACATAAATTATATATATTAAATCATATTTCAATAAATATCAGCTCTATTCACATAGTAATTCATATAACATTTCAATAAATTGATATGTATTTGAGTTTATTAATATTTTCTTCTTACATATGATCGATAACATAGCATAAAACAACCTTAGAAAGTTTCAATACAAATTTCCATGTATTTCTTATAGTTTCCGTCGTTTTTGTCAAAATTTCTAATGGATCGATATTTCCATCGAAATATCCGTATTTTGAAACACCGATATTTCTTCGATATCCGATATTTTACTCCTTGAAATAAACAGGGTTTGTTAGTCAAAAGGCTTGTGCAATTACAACAACACCCCGAGATCTTATATTAATTTCAAATATATTTTAATAATTGAGAGGTAATATGGTAAATATGAAAATAAGAAAATTAAATAAAATTTCAAACGATAACTACTTTATTTGCACTAACCTCCCACTTTCAGATAACCTCCCACTTTGCAGTAACTAGCTTATCTGAAAATTCTTTCCACCACTCCTACTTTCTCTCCACACACGTAGGGTGTGTTTGTAGCTAGTGTAACTATATAAGATCCATTATAACTTAGCTAGAGATACTTAAGAATATGGTGGAAAACTCAAGTAAAAACCCAAAACCCTAATGTTTCTTAATTACCACATCTCTATTAATTAAGTAAATTCTCGTTATGGGCCGGAACTGTAAACTCCCTAATGTCAATAATGCTCTTAGTTTATTAAATTACTTATATAGAGACATTTATTTGGATAGAGGATGAAAGAGTAAAAATATAATATTTGAAACTATTTCTCCTACAAACTCTTCCAAATAAAACTGAATAAAAAAATGCGGCATGAATGCTAGTTAGGAAATGAAACGAACAACCATAAGCAGGATCAATTCGACCAATTAATATTCAATTAAGTTGGAAGTAAACAAGCTGAAAAAAGGATACGAGGTTGATTACTCCATAGTGTAAACCGGGTCGATTTGTCCAACTGCCGATTATATATTCCCGACAAATTATGCTCCACCAAATGTGAAAGTTAAGTAACTAACCAGGCAGCAATTGGTTTAGTCCTAAAGGGAAAGAAATTCCTACTCACTACTTCTAACAATACCTTACCCTTTATATTATATGCCTTACAGAGCACCCTCCTCTTTAACAATTAACCAGGAATCTTAAGGAAACTAATTATTTTAGTTCCTCGATCTCTGAAGATCTCAACAAACCTATCTATGTCTTTGAGCTTGCTCTGACCCTAATACTTATCCAGTCTTTGTTCAATGTTCCCCTTCCCTCATGATCATCAAAACAAAGATTTGGAATTCCAAATATCTTCGACTCCCCACCAAGAAGATTTTATGCAACAGAATCTGATCATGATGCGGGGTAGCAGCAGTCATGAGGTTTTGCCATCCGATCTGCAGGGATGTGGTCTATCCAATATTAATATTACAGAAGCAAATATTACTAATATGCCTACTGATCCTCGCGAAAGGAAGATCATGCGTAGGGACAACGAGCGCCAAAGAAGACAGCTTATGGCGATTCATACTGCATCACTTCGATCCCTCGTTCCTCTTGAATCAATCAAGGTAATTGTTCAATTAAGATAATAATTAGTTTGTACAGTTTGGGATCCATGCCATTTCATTAATTTGGGGATGGTTGAGTTTACACATATCTAGGTTTTAGGGTAGTAAACCAATCACAATGATTCTAGGTAGGGTTTTATATTTTGAGCGGGATTTGCAGGGAAAACGTTCAATCTCTGAGCACATAAATGAAGCAGTGAATTATATAAAGCAGCTGAAGGAGAAGATACAGGAACTGAATGCTAAGAGGGAAGAGCTAAAAAGGGTTTATAAACATTACAGTAGTTCTGCACATGATTTCAGTCCTGAAATTAAAGGAAATTTGGGTACCAAGAGTACTTCTAATATCATGGTTGGCCCAACATGTTGGGGTGGAGTGGAAATTGTAGTAAGTACTAGTAGTAAAAATTGCAGTGAGCTAGAAGGGTTTTCTCTTTCAGGAGTACTGAAAGCATTGCTTGCAGAGGGCCTTAGCGTTGTGGAGTGTGCTTCCACCACAGTCAATCAGAGGTTGTTTCACACCATTAAGTGTGAGGTATGACTATTAGTTACTCCCTCTATATATCTTCAACAGCAAAAACCATGGATCGATCCAACAAACTCGTTCATAGTATTTGTTATTCAAATCGCAGGTCGACGATTTGGCATGTCAGAATTTGCCTGAGCTGCAACTGAAACTAAACTTTTTTTGCAATTCTGGCTAGTCAGCATGGCATTCTATAGTTGAGACTTGAGAGATAGGTTTCACTTCACTGCGTTGATTGATCAGAACGGAGCCTATTCAGATTGAGAGCATGACTTTCAGGCAAATCATTTTTCTAGTTAATGTACTATTTAATCTGAGTGCTATTGTTGAAACCGTATCTGTTTCATGTGCACGTACCATTATGTATATGTAATTATATATATAATGATTGAGAACCAGTACTAATATCCTACCCATGTAATTCCCTACGTTCTGAAACAAGAACCCTCTTGTGTTTCAATAGCAATCCAAGTATATTTGAGTCTTGGGATACTAACTTATAATGTATATTAGTAAGTGTTAATTTGGGTTTTCCATAATATGAGTTGTGTTTACTAGTGGTGAGGGAGAGCATTAAGAATGAATGGAGAAAAGAACCACTGCGCGCATGCTTAATGCATTGTATGCAGGTAGGGAAATGCCATCAATGAGACTTAATCTGACAATCCAAGAATAGGAATCCATGAATGTACTGTTGGGTTTCACGCAACGGATTGGTCACCAAGATACGATATCGAGAATGCAACTAGGGAAAAACAAACACACTCAACAACACAAGATTTAACGTCGTTCCCTCACTCTTTGAGGTACGTCCACGGGGCGTGATACGATCTTTCTTTACTATTAGAATAATGAGAACAAAATACAAGGTGTATCACTCAGAGTTTATAACCCAGAACCCAAGCCCCCTTTCAACTCACACTCTCAATACCCAGTAAAAATAACTCTCTCTCAGACACAACACTTGATAGAGAATGAAATTCTCTCTAAACAAGAGAGCGCACAAAACTCGGATGCTTCACTGCCTACACAATGCCAATCGTCAATGGCTATTTATAGCAATGTTCTAAAAGGAGCTAGGCGCTAGGCAGGCGGTGACCCATAGCCTAGCGCCTGGACGAACTAGACGGAGACTAGGCAATTTACATTTTTCATATTTAATTAATAAATATAGTATTTAAAAATAGTTTAATATGAGTAACTTGAAAAAATTTAGCACCAACTTTCTCTAAAAATGAGCAAGCTGACCTGTAAATTTACAAACAAGTATGATTTGCAAATCAAAACACTATTAACTCTTGGATAATCATTATAATCACTACATCACAGTTTCAAAATATTCAAATGATCAAACGTAAACCGGTAAACGTCGCAGCCGCCTAGTTCAAGTCGCGCCTCAACCCGCCTCGTTCGTCTCGGCCTCCTAGGCGGTCACTAGGCGGCTTGGCTCCGCCTATAGCCTGGGCGGCACCTAGGCCGGGCTAGGCGACGCCTTTTAGAACATTGATTTATAGCCAACTCTTTCTCTGCCAACATACATAACACATGCAAAGAAGAAAAGCAAAGTCTTACTTTTCCTTCTTATCCATTCAATGTTCTACATTCAATAGTGTCAAATTATTTCCAATAGTGTCAAACTATTTCCAATAGTGTCAAACTATTTCCAATAGTGTCAAACTATTTCCAATAGTTATCAACTATTGTTTCATCTGCATGCATGTTGTCACGCCCCGGTCCCGGCGTAGGTGGGGTTTAGGCATTCGGCGCCGTTCCCGAGGTGTGAGTTAAATGTTACAAAACGAAATGCAAATAAAAGATAAAAACACTTATTTCTAGGATCTTCATTCTTGGCTCGTCCGACACTTCGACTCGACAAACACTAAGTACTTCTCTGTAAAACAGTAAGTAAATGGGTGGGTGAGTAAAACTACGCGCTCAGTGAGTGCCCTATGTAGTATGCCAGCAAAGCCATGTCATTTTACGCACGCTACAAAATACGTATATCATATATTTCACGTCGACCACAATACAATTAATATCAATAAATAAACAAAACAAGCAATCCAAAACAGATAACATAATAACAATGCAGGTATGGAATGTTCCTCCTCACACTTTCCACTGTCCTCAAATATATATTTTTCTTTTTTCGTTAGTCTTCTTGTTATACTCATGGTCCCCAGTCCCGAAACCCAAAATAGATCATTTTATCGACTTCTGGCGTCGAAGGGGCATACTTTCCCCAAACTCGTGCACATGTGGGCTGATCATAGCTACTGGATGTCCCCATGAGTTAACTTAACTACACAAAAGGTTTTATTATCAATAATAGTTCACAAACACTCATGTTCCCTTCAACCTCCAATCTCACCATTTCCCACCATGAAATGCATGATCAGGTATAATAATTCAAAGCAGAAACACATGCTTTCCAACATTGTAGATACGTAATAACCAATCAAAAATCTAAATATCACCAAACATATATCACCAATATTCATAAATATATCAAAATCATGTTTTTCGACTATTTTAAAAGTATATAAGAATATTTGAAACACATTACATAAAACACTCACCTCGACGAACCAAATCGACACCCAGATCGTAAATCTAGTAACCTAGAACTAGCCTTCTAAAAATCACTATTGGATCTAAATCTAACCATTATGGATAGAAATATCGCGTCGATGCGAATCCGTAACCACTCGCGGATTCAGAATCGGAGTTACAGATCAACAAGTATGATTCGCGGAAGTTTCGTCGTAAATCTAATAAAATAATAATATTTAGAGAGAGAAAATGAGAAGAGAGAGTGAATCGGCAGAAAAATGGACTGAACTAGGCCTCATCATGGGCCGGGCCGGGCCAAGCCCTACCCTAAAATTTAGGGCTTAGGGTAGGGTCGGGCCGAGCTTTGACTAAGTCAACATAGCTTAGGGCCGGGCTAGGGCTTTGATATGTAAACCCTTACCCGCCCTTAAGGCCCATTCTATTAGGGCTAACAGGGCCGGGCCGGGTTGGGTTTTTAGGGCCGGATATGAAATGGAAGTCAAATTTTATAAAAGAAGTCAAATTTTGAAAAACGCTATGAAATAGAATTTTATCTTTATGATGAAATAAGGTGATGGTAAAAAAATTTCTTAAATCCGACAAAATTAGAGCCCCGATCGATGCGGTCAACCTTATTTAAACTCATCTCTCTCTATGTGAAGTCATAGTATCGGGAGTAAATGTTCCCAAATTTTTACATGGATGATTACGTCTCATCTATTTGAGAGTTTAATGTTTGGAAGAGTCGACGAAACAAGTTCATCTAAAGGTACGTAATAGCGTTTTCGTGTGATAAGTTTTATGAAAATATGGTTGACCGTTTCGATCGAGCATCGAACGTTTACGAAACAAGTTGATTTTTATATTCTACTCATATTTGACTATAACGATCATATCAGACGGTCAAAAATTTTATTTTTTGAATTTAGACATTATAATGACAACATGCTTGCTAATGCGGTATAACTTGATTGGTAGATTATACTCAAGTGTACAACTTTTTGAAACAACTATATACAAGAAGTCAAATTTTGAAAAACGCTATGAAATAACATTTGATCTTTATGATGAAATACGGTGATGGTAAAAAAATCACTTACATCCGACAAAATTAGAGCCCCGATCGATGCGGTCAACCTTATTTAAGCTTATATCTCTCTATGGGGAGCCATAGTATCGGGAGGTAAACGTTCCTACATTTTTACATGGATGATTACGTTTCATCTATTTGAGAGTTTAATGTTTGGAAGAGTCGACGAAACAAGGTCATCTAAAGGTACGTAATGGCGTTTTCGTGTGATAAGTTTTATGAAAATATGGTTGACCGTTTCGATCGAGCATCGAACGTTCACGAAACGAGTTGATTTTCATACTCTACTCATATTTGACTATAACGATTATATCAGACGGTCAAAATTTTCATTTTGTGAATTTAGACATTATAATGACAACATCCTTACTAATGCGGTATAACTTGATTAATAGATTATATCCAACTATACAACTTTTTGAAACAACTATATAAAAGAAGTCAAATTTTGAAAAACACTATGAAATAGCATTTGATCGTTATGATGAAATATGGTGATGGTAAAAAAATCACTTAAATCCGACAAAGTTAGAGCCCCAAATCGCTTAGTGAAGACATTTGTATGTATTATGTAATATAAAATAGTTAAAATTTTAGGGTAGGGCCGGGCCGGGCTTTTAGGGCCGGGTAGGGCTTGGCCCTAAAGGGCTCAATAGGGCCGGGCCGTAGAGTAGGGCCGGGTTTAATTTGCTCGACCCTCACCCTACCCTACTAAAAAAGGGCTAGGGCCGACTCGCCCTAATGGAGGGCCGGGCCGGGCTTCGGCTCTATAGGGTAGGGCGGGCCAGAGCCAAAGGGCCAAATGATGAGGCCTAGACTGAACCCTCTATTTATAGACCCCCAAATAACACGTGTCAGTCAATGATTGGTTCTCTTAGTGACACGTGTCGCAACACTACACTACTCTCCCACACCAACACATGCTACAAAGTGACACATGTCAGCTGACATCATCAGCACACATGGCTGACATCAGTATCAGCTGCCCTCTTCTCACTTTGCCACGTGTCAGCTTCTCCTCCAATCAGAGCTTGCCACGTCGTCACATAATTATTTTCCGATTAAACTTCCAAAAATCGTTAAAAATAGCTCGGGAACTCAAATAATTCACCGAAAAATATGACGAACTCGTGACGACTTCTACTTGCTATTTCTAAAAAGAAAAATAAAATTTAACCAACTTCAAAAATCAGGATATTACACATGTTCTCACTCGTTCTCTATGCATTCCCATGCATGATTATAGACTTGTAAGCTAGAGTACGTACTTTCAAAAATGGCTGCACCATCATACCTATTACTAGCTCCATATATAGCACAATAAATGACTTATTTCACATGCATTTACATTGTGCATATTGCAGCCAATTTCTTCCATTCAAACAATACTGCATGGCATTAATTTGAGCCACATCTCAGCATCCACCTTGGCGAAAATTTAATGGCATCCACCTGAAACCTTAGTTGTTGCATCTATATTTAGATGCTCATCCCCACGCCCTGGGATGCTCCATAAACTTTAACAAGAAAGAATTTCGGTCAAGCTTGAACTCTCTTCAAACTTGACCTCTGGAATCGAATTCTTCAAACCAAACATGCCTTGCGCAGCCACAAGCCTGTCATCACATAAAACTTTGTCGAACTGTAAAGACTTACCCATGTCTTTCTCGGAATTTGATTTGACATCGCCACAAGCAACCTTCTCCAACCGCCCACTAACCACCGGTTGATCAACAAAAGTCATCTCCTCACCACAATTGAGGATAGAGCGCCCTTGACTTTCCATAGCATCACCAACATGACCAACTTATCGTCTCAAACTAACCTTCATGGTACTAGAATGAGCTACCTTATTGCCATCAGGATTCCCACGAGCCAACGTCATACATGTCCTTATGGGCTGCCTCCCTGTAAGGACTGCTGCAATTTCGGTTGCCATCTTAAAGCGGATTTTTTTCCCCTCGATTATGTAGCTCCTTCACAATATTTTTGGGACATAAGATCGTCAGTCTTCTCACTAACTTGCAAGCCACGCTTGCTCAACTTCTTGCCAAGACCCACATGTGAATTTTGCTTCCACTTAGAATAACTTGTAATAGCTCCACCTGTTACTGTATTCCCTTGTAGAAGATATATATTATTCACCTTATTTCCTCACAACACCATAAGAGAATCCATCACGACATTCAAAACTCCACCTTCTGTTACAATCTTGTGACCTTTGGAGTCAAGTGCACCAACTGATATATGGTTCCACCTTAAATTGAGAACATATCTGACATCTTCAAGAATTTTCACCACCCCATCATGTGTCTTGATCTTGACTGCTCCAATTCCCTCCACCTTGAGGGCTTTTCCTTCAGCCGTTAAAATAGTACCACTCTTCACCTTTTTATAATTGGTGAAAAGATCTCTATTGGGAGACATATGAAAGGAACAACCAGAATCAAGGACTCAGACATCATTCGACAACATACTAGAATGAGAGGTTGCCATAATAACACAATCATCATATTGTGAACTGAAAGTTGCTGAAACTATTTGATGAGAATCTTCATCTTTATCATTGCTTTCATGTTTCTTCTTCTTCAGCTTTGGACAATTCATCGCAATATGCCCCTTTTCGTGACAGTAGTAGCACTCTTTGTCCTTGTGATTTCCTGAATAGTACTTCCAGCTCTTCCAACTTTGATCTTGATTTCCTCTCCTTCCTCTAACTGAAAATACTTTAGAGTCCTCATAGATACCATCTACAACTTTTCTCCTATTTTCATTAGAGAGAAGTGTTGATGTAACTTCGTCGAGAACTATGCTCTGCTTCCCGTATAACATCGTTGTTACCAAGTGATCATACTTCTCAAGAAGTGATGCTAGAAGAACCGCGACCTTATCTTCTTCACTCATTTTCACCTCTAAGTTTAACAGTTCCGAGAGAATTTTGTTAAACTCATTGAGATGGTCTTGCAAAGCTGTACTTCCATCCATGGTAAACCTGTAAAACTCTTTCTTTAGCTTGATCCGATTTGTGAGCGACTTTTCTAGGTAAAGCTTTTCGAGCTTTTCCCAAATCTCTTTGGCGGACTTCTCTGTCATAACATTATGCTTGATTTCTTTCGGCAAGCACAATCGGATTGTGGAACAAGCTTGTTGATCAAAGCTTATACACTCATTCTCCTTCATCCCTTGGGGTTTGCCATCCAAAGCTTCTGACAGACCATCCTTGACTAGGATGTCTTTCACCTCAACTTGCCACATGCTAAAATTATTTTTTCCATCAAATTTCTCGACATCATACCTTGATACCCTCGAAGCCATAACATATAATACCTAGGCCGAAACCCAGGCTCTGATACCACTTGTTGGGTTTCACGCAGCGGATTGGTCAACAAGATACGATATCGAGAATGCAACCATAATAGGGAAAAACAAACACACTCAACAACACAAGATTTAACGTGGTTCCCTCACTCTTTGAGGTACGTCCACGGGGCGTGATCCGATCTTTCTTTACTATTAGAATAATGAGAACAAAATACAAGGTGTATCACTCAGAGTTTATAACCCAAAACCCAACCCCTTGAACCCTTGTACACCCCTTTCAACTCACACTCTCAATACCCAGTAAAGATAACTCTCTCTCACACACAACACTTGATAGAGAATGAAATTCTCTCTAAACAAGGGAGTGCACAAAACTCGGATGCTTCACTGCCTACACAATGCCAATCGTCAATGGCTATTTATAGCCAACTCTTTCTCTGCCAACATACATAACACATGTAAAGAAGAAAAGCAAAGTCTTGCTTTTCCTTCTTACCCATTCAATGTTCTACACTCAATAGTGTCAAACTATTTCCAATGGTTATCAACTATTGTTTTATCTGCATGCATGTTCTCACTCATTCTCTATGCATTCCCATGCATGATTATAGACTTGTAAGCTAGAGTACGTACTTTCAAATATGGCTGCACCATCATACCTATTGCTTGCTCCATATATAGCACAATAAATGACTTATTTCACATGCATTTACATTGTGCATATTGCAGCCAATTTCTTCCATTCAAACAATACTGCATGGCATTAATTTGAGCCATATCTCAACATGTACCTCAATGTTTGAAATCTTTCGGAATATTGATGTTCAAGGTAGTGAGGTACTACAATAAACTCAGTTAAACTCTACAGTCACCTAGCAGGTCGTATTCTTCTTCTGCTAGAGAAAATGACATATTTCACGAGCTCTTCTATGTACTGTATGATTCTCAAATACATTAATAACAGAATAACCAAAAAAAATATATTAATGACAGGGAAAATTCCAAAACATCTGAATATATCATACTATTACTTTTGCAAATCACAAAAATAAGTTTGGTTAAATGCTTGTTACTTCTCATCCTAATTAGTTTTAACCAGCAAAGATATATGCTTGTTACTTCACAAGTTCACACCCAGCATTTATCAAAGTGTAAAGAGTATAACACTGGCCCAACTTCAAGCATCGTTATAAGGCCCACCTCTAACTTGAGCCTAGTCCACACTGTCTCCTAAGTATACGCTGGGCTCAACTTGGGCCCACCTCTCGGTCTCTCCAAATAGATGAATACTCTTGTTAGTCATGTACTTAGCAGGAGACCTATATTATATTCTTGTTTCCTAAACGATGTTAGAGCATCAGCAGTGGGGACCTATATTTAGGTCCTTATTTGAAATTTGAGTCTAAAAAAGTGGATTAGGCCTTGTAGTGGATCAGAAAAAAAATGACCCAAATTAGTCAGAGAGTCAAATGTTAGATCAAATTTGACTTAAAGTGTGAGCAAATTTGCTTTGGACTCAAAACTGGGACCCACCAAATGAGGTTGTTTGGCTGAACCCTATTGAGACAACGACTATATTTCTGACTATGCCTAATAATCTTTTGCATGTTCAATTGGTTATCATTGAAGTTGGATAATATCATTATATATTCAAATTATATATTGAGTTGATATTCAACTTTACTAACACATGTAATTCACGTTGATATTTGTTATATTGTAATAAATAAAAATTCTTGATTTTATGTTTCATGTCTGATGAATAAATTCTATTATCTTAAACTAAATTTATTAATTTTTTTTTAACTTAATTGGAATGAATGTACAGATGCCTAAAAATTAAATCAAACATAAATAAAATACTCATGTATGAATATGAGTAAAAAAAAAATTGTGTTCTGAACCTATATATGAGTCTAAAAAATTGAATTAAAAATATGGGTCTAAAAATAAGTCATGCACCACTACAGTACCTAAAAAAATAAATCTTGTTATACACTATTTAGATAGACTCAAATCACTATTCATGCTTATTTGGACCCAAATTTGAGTCTAAAAAATAAGTCTTCACTGCTGATGCTCTTAGTAATACAAACTAGAAGGTTTAATTTATTTAAGCTATGAGTTTTTCCTGTTTATTCTTTTGTGGCTCCTATATATTGTCATACCCGACAACTCCGATCCCGTTATACCGTTGTAATAACCATCAGACGACTATCACGCAAGTTATAATTTCAAACATCAGTTTGAAAAATACGGAATATTGCGCAAATTCTTGACACCATCTCTCCCTATTAGTTCGAGTAAAGCAAATTGATATATCGTCTATGACACTCTCTCGCTCTCTCCCTTGAGAAACCCTACGGACGCAATCTAATGGCGAAGAGCAGCGGTGAGATCGTGCTTGCTCTGGGGAAGATGGCAATCGTTAAGACTGGTGTACTGGATCTTGATTGGGTTATTCAGACTATGGAGATGACGATGTCTTTTTCATCACTGAATTTACTTTGGGCAATGGTTGGTATTGATGGTGTTGTGAGGCGTAGCCGGAGTCCTATTGTCGGCCTTGACGACGATATATTGCAGACGGCGGCGCCGAAACAGATCGCTCAGATAGGGTCTGCTAGTATGGACCGAAGGGGGCCTGGGCTTATTGTCATTGGGCCTAAATATGATGATATGCAACTGGAAGCAATTGGACTGCAACAACATGATGTAGTTCAAGTGTCAGGCAGAGCAGGAGTTTACTCTCTCTGCCGATCTAGAATAAGTTGAATTTGGTCGCAGTTTAGACTTGGTGTGGCTGGTAAACTTTAATCCTTTTTCTACACCAAATGTCTAGGCTGTTAGTTTTTGTGCTTCATGGTACTGAAAAGTTGGGTCAATTTTGACTTTTTTGACTAGTGTTTCTTACTGATAGTTAGTTGTTAGATGACTCTTATTGTCGGCCTTCGGGGCGTGTTATCTAGATTCTGCTTGTTGAAATACAATCAAGTTAACTGTTTGATTAAAAAAAAAATCGAGTAAAGTCATCTCAGTGACATCTAATTTCTTCGCAAACAGTTTAAATATCATTGGTATTTAATTTGGCATGAACTTCGTTGAATATGATGTTTTCAATAAGATATGCATGTATACTGATTAATTTGTTAAGCTTTTTGATACAGAGCTGACTGACCGATTCTTTGCTGCCTTGCTGGTTTTAACCGAACTTAGTTTTCTGAAATGCAAATATAATAGTTCTTCTCTAGTTAAATTGCACAGCACCATAACGTTGAAAAGTCAGGAGTGATGGGTATAGAGCCAAGTTCATCGACACTATGAAAATAAAAAATATATATATTATATATCATCCAAATTTGTTTACTGAAGCTAATTGACATTTATATATCTTTTGGCCATTAAAATTCAAATAATATATATTACTATCCCAAAGATACAGAACTCTACGGAATTTAAATAAATTTCTGAGTCTAATATATAACAAAATTCAAAATGTGACATTTCCAGTGGAAAAATCTATAGGCTGGGGCAAAAGCTAGCTAACAAGCACAAGAATACATCAAACTGATGGCTGTTTGTGTACAGCTTAATTAAGTTTTTGTTGTTTCAATATTTTTATTTTTCTGAGGGGTTGTAGTTGTATAATATGTACCAAATTGAACTTGCACATTCTCCTTGACTTCTAAGGCTGCCTTTTGTCTTCACCATAAGACTCCTTCCCTTCTGCTTCAAAGTTTCCGAAATACTAATTTGTAGCCTTCTTCCTCGCTTTGATCAAACCTTTTGTTTTCATCTCATCGCCAACTCACACAGAGTCACTCTCACAATAATCCATTTTATATATCTCTTATATACATCAGTTATGGTTTCTGGTTTGTTTTCGAGTAAAATGCCCTGGAACTGCTTCTGTTGCGTCTCTCAGGAAGAGGATCATCCAGAGACCCCCAGGTACAGACATATATGCTTAGATTGTCTACTAGATCAAATGGTATTAGCAAGCTTATTAGTGTATTGACTCAATTATGTTGGATTCCATTTATTAGGGTAACCAAGAATAGAGATTACCCTTGGGATATATACCCTCTCAAGGAGCTTCTTCATGCAACAAACAACTTCCACCATGAAAACAAGATCGGTGAGGGTGGTTTTGGAAGTGTTTATTGGGGTCGAACAAGCAAAGGTGTCGAGGTATTCGTTTAATTTCATCTCTCTCCTAGTCTCTTTTGAATTTCAAATCTTATGATATTGGTTGTACGTAGTTCTTTCGTTTATTGTTCTGGTCATGATCTGCGTTTACAGATAGCAGTTAAGCGACTAAAGACCATGAGCGCAAAGGCTGAGATGGAGTTTGCGGTGGAAGTTGAGATACTAGGGAGGGTGAGACATAAAAATTTGTTAGGGCTGCGTGGATTCTATGCCGGAGGTGATGAAAGACTGATAGTGTATGATTTCATGCCCAATCATAGCCTGATCACCCATTTACATGGTCAGCTTGCAAACGATTGTCTTCTTGATTGGCCAACAAGAGTGAGCATCATGATTGGAGCAGCTGATGGCTTATCGTAAGCTCTAAACTCGTTAATCTTCAATTTGCGCCAAAAAATTAATGGTTTTAAAAAATAAAAAGTAAACCCTCTAGTAGGTAATATCTGTGTATTCTTAATTAGTACCAGAATCATTTGCTTAGCTCTCCTGCAATCCAAAAATCGTTATATATATATATATATATATATATATATATATGAAAGATGCTTAACCTAGCTGCTCTCTACTTCATTGTCGTATTGAGGTCAAGGTAAATTGTATTGATTTGTTATCTTCCATGAATTGTTAAGGTATCTGCACCATGAGGCCAATCCTCATATAATACACAGAGACATAAAGGCAAGCAATGTGCTCCTAGACATTGATTTTCAAGCAAAAGTTGCTGATTTTGGATTTGCAAAGCTGATTCCGGAGGGTGTGAGTCATCTGACAACTAGAGTGAAAGGAACTCTTGGATATTTAGCTCCGGAATATGCTATGTGGGGTAAAGTTTCAGAGAGTTGTGATGTTTATAGCTTTGGTATATTGCTCTTAGAAATAATAAGCGGAAGAAAGCCAATAGAAAAACTCCCCGGCGGAGTGAAACGTGACATCGTGCAATGGGTAACCCCTTATGTCGAAAAGGGCGCATATAATCACATTGCAGATCCAAGGTTGAAGGGCAAGTTTGATCGCGAACAAGTGAAGTCCAAAATCATGATTGCGATGAAATGTACCGATAACAACCCCGAGAATCGACCCACCATGACAGAAGTAGTGGATTGGCTTAAGGGGGGAATGGGAACAAAGAAGGAGATAACAAATATGGGAGGCATAGAGGATGATGATGAAAATGAAGAAAACGATGGAAATGATACTGATTTTGAAGGGTATGGGATGGAGGTTTCTGATACCAAATAGGATTATTACAAAGGCTAAATCACAAAGGAGGTGATGAATCAAAATCTCAATTTTTGGGAGACTGATCAAACGTACTTCTTTGGCCTTTGTATTTTGTTTTGAGAATTTAAATGTTGTATCTTCCTGACCTTATAATAACTATATATATGTTGGTCACCATCGGCCATGTACGTGTTTAGCTTGAGGAATTAGCAAACACCAGACTTGGTCTTCACTGTATAGGTATATATAATTATTACAAGTCTTCATTCTCTCTATTTGAAATATATTGAAGGTCAAACGTACAAGTATTATACCTTCATGAGTTGCACATTATTCCACATTTGTCTCAACTGTTTGTTTTGGTATTTTTAGCTTCTAATAATCTTGTCGTTCAAATTTCCTTCTCTTTCTTTATGCATATTTTTTTTGATTTACATAAGCCAGAAAACTCTAACTAGGCTCTGAGTATATATGATTGTTGCTAGCTAGGAAACTATACATAGGAGATGGGTTCTAGTGTTCTACTCAGGAACCAAAAGAGCTTCGACCATCTGTAATCTTCTGGAAAACGTTCCTGGATCAAAGAGAGTGGCGCAGACGTTCTGAAGTTTTGATACGCATAGGCAAACACTTTCCCCTTCCTCTGCGAATAATTGGAAGCCTGGAAGGTGACAACAAGGCCCAATAAGATATTATTGAGCTTAAACCTAACTATATAACTTACCCACCAGCCCTTACATGTTACTTTTTTTTTTTTTTTTTTTTTTTGGAGAAGAATAATTTGTTGTTAAAATAGATTTAGTTATCAGCTTAATTAGCTTAATTAGTGGTGGTGCAGCATTTTATTAGTTTTACTAATTGTGATAATAAAAAAACTTTCTCATATCCCCGTCAGTCGGATAATACTATGCTACTCCGACTCAAATTTTGTAAAACAACTCTAAGATGCAATATCAATTTTCTCTCAATTTTTTTATTTTGTTCATGAACTCATTTCATATTACAAGTGGAGTTAATTGTTAGAAAAAGAAGATTAGAAGTGATGTTACATATGCTCAAAACTTTAGCGACAAGAAACTGGACTTGACACTAAAAGAGGCTTTGTCTAACTACTTCTAACCTGGTAGATTAATCACTAAAATTAAAATAATAAAAACAAAGAAGACATGCATTTTCAGTAATCACAGCTGCACACACACAAGACACAAATGAAAATGGAAGTGGCAACAGCATCTCAAATCCCAACAAAACATGTTTTGTAGTTAAAACCTAGTCACCCTACATGGGCATTAGCCACAGTGATACAAACTTGGGCGGCGGGGGGGCTTTTGCTTTGTTGAAGCTTTAGGACGATTATATATATTAATACATGTACTCATAAGAATAAGACGCATCGAAATTAATGTAAACAGGTCTGTGTTGCGTCGAAGCTTTCTGTATGCAGATCTAACTTAGATGGCAGTGGCATTCAAGCTCACCCAGAAAAGCTGAACTGAATGATCTGTTAAAAGCACTATAATGCTTGTGAAAGCATTTGGTGTGTAGCCTTTGAGAGGAACACTGAAATGAGCTGGAACCTGGATTAGCCGTCCTAGTTCAATCTAGGTTTAGCATATGTAGCTGGGTAGCTGGGGATCATGAAGTACTTGGCTAGCTAGAGCTAGGGCTTCGATCGAACGTCGACCCATCCAGGCATCTCCAGATGCCATTTAGGTACTTGTCATTTGGTTAACGGTTTGAGAATTTAAAGCTAGGTCGAATTAATCGAATCGATATGATAGCTATACGCCTATTCGTATGGATGGATTAATTGATGAATGAAGTGATGATGGTCCAGCGAAGCTAAGATAGGCAAAGCTTCAGAGTGCTTGCTGGTGCAGCCTTATTTTGTAACAGAGACTTGAGAGAGGAGCAGTGTAATTAGGCATTCTGGGAAATGGCGAGCAATTGTCGTCTCCTTCTCGCTGTGTATATAGCAATCACGAGTAAGCAATATAGGGTCAAAACCCCAAAATTCATGTGGATTTAGTGATCACTATCATGCTTGTAACAAAAGTGCAGCACTCATATATATACATGGACTTATGAGCTACAAAAATTGATGTTACTTGTCGCCTAGCTTGATAAGGACAAGGAATATTTATTCGCTTTTGATCCAAGAAAGAAGAGCTAGCTTTTAATTTTCTTTTGAAGTAAGTGATGCATTCATAAACTATGAAAAATTTAAAGCATTATCAACTTTAAAATGAAAATATAAGGATTAATCTAGAGGTTATTACCCAAAACTACAATTTTGTAGTAATATTTACTAGTAGTAAAATTACTTTTTTAAATTACCACTAGCAAGTTTCCATCTAAAACTAACAGAATCCGTTAACTCATAAATTACAAAAATACCCTCATAAATCAATACCACTGAGGCAAAAAAAAATATACAAACTATGTATCTCTAATGCTACTGAACCTCAAATCTCAACCTAATACCATTGAGCCCCAGAAGCTCCGCCGTTCTCCGCTGCGCTTCCAATACCACTGAGCCTTAGAGTTCCGCCATCCTCCTCAACGTTTCCAATGCCACTGAACCTCATAAATTCAACCTCCGCCGTCCTCCGCCGTGCTTCTAATGCCACTGAGGCTCAGAAAAATCCACATCCGCCGTCCTCCGCCCCCTTCTAATGCTACTGAGCCTCAGAAAATCTACCTCCGCCGCGCTTCCAATACCACTGAGCCTCAGTAATCAAGATTTGAGCCAGATCTGATCAGAACACAACCATAAACAACACACACAATAAAACCCCAACACACAAACTCAAACCAACCATAACCAATCTCTAAAGCCTAAAGTCGGACCAGGATCGACCGGAGAGAGAGACGGCAAGGGAGTCGTCATTAGCGACGGAGGAGGAGAGAGAGGTGGAGACGGTGAGGAGTGTTGACAGTAGATATGGTGCACCGCCAAGCATAACCAACGACCTCGTAGACCGGCCAACCGGCGCGATGGGTCTCGACTCCGGCATGCATCGGGTAGGCCGACACCTCGGTTATATCCCCATTGTGAAAGATCACCGGTGCCGCATCCGGAAGGCGTGCCCCCGGGCTCCGGAAGTAGCTTCGGGAGCAGTAAAAGTGGGTTTATATCCCACATCGGAAACTTGTAAAAGGAGGAAGTCTTCCTTAGTTATAAAAGGAAGGCTTCCCCCTACATATCTGATCTCTTGGAATCCGTAGCATTCCACACTTGTAACACCCCGATGGCTTATTAGCAGATGGTAGTGAATTCTAAGTGGACGTAGCCATGTCCACTGTATGCATGGTGAACCACTATAAACCTCCATGTTATTATATCTTTATTGTGTTTTTGTTAGAGTCTCCGGATTCTGACAGAAATAAAGAGTGAGAGAGAATGTGAAGGCCGGGCTCGGAGAGGAGGAGATTAGAGTCAGAGTTGGGCTCGGGGAGGAGGAGATCTAGTCGATGTGGCGGAGGAGGAGATCGGAGTAGGCTCACCGTCGAAGCCCCTCGGTTAGCTCGCCGCCGATGTGTGGGAGCGAATCTGAGGGAGGAGGTTTGGGCGGAGAGGCGGCGGGAGTTGAGGATAGGGAGAGAGGGGGAGAGAGTGACGATCTCGCGGATGTACTTCTCGTCGGTGGGGTCTTCGTCGTGGGAGGGGGCCTTGACGACGAGAACTTCCAGGTCCGGCGCGATGGTGCCGGCGACCTTCGCGAGGCTAAATGCTGGTCTGGTCCTTCACGGCGCCGATGGCCTTGAGAATCGTGCTGGTCCGGCGCGGATGTACTTCCCGTCGGCGGTTTTGGGTTTGCTCGCTGCAGATTTTGTAACTTTTGGATGGCAGGTTTTGTAATTTCATAAAATTTTAAGGATATTTATATCATCAGATTTTGGATGGACTAACGCACTTAACGGTTTTGTTAGAGTGCATGGTATAAAAAAATTATGGCTTGCTATTAGTAAATATCACCACAAAAATGTAGTTATTGGTAATTATGTAATTAATCTAATAAGTAATGACTTGGTAAGTTTTGTTTTAATTTTCAAGTATTGAAAAATACGCAAACCAAATCTTAAATGCTGTCGTATTAATTCAACTACGCTCGGATAAAAAAAAAATACTCCAACATCAATGTGCTAATTAGCTCTTGTTGTCAGCTACCTATCCTTATCGTATGGGAGAGGACCCTCTAATTTGATAGTTCACTGGCGTGCTTAGTGTGTCTTTACCAAAGTGAACAAATGAAAACAAACACCCTAATTCACTCATCAACTAATTTATGCAGACTTGGGCATATACACAGCGGAATTGAAACATAGGTTGGCGTGCGTGCAGAGCTAGGTGTGCATCTATATATGTTGTTGTTCCAATTCATGATAATTAGTAAAACGCAATTCTAGTCAATATTCTCTTCTATGCGTGAGAGCCACGTTGCATGCAGCATGCCGAGGCAGGATCCTTATATAATTTGGATCCATACTTTTGGCTTTACCAGGAAGCCAATTCCAGAAAAGCCTAAGCAGACAGTAGAAATAAATAACAGGCCGGTATACGACTCAAATCTTTACGGAAAACTACCATATTCTTGTATTATCGTATGAGCATGTAATATTTACGGCGAACTAACAAGCAGTTAGCAGTAAGCACGCGAATGCTTCATCGATAAAAAGCCACGGTTTGTATATATGGAAGCACATAATTAACTTCTTATTTGCGAAAGCTAGTGTTCATAGTAATGCATAGAGGAATGGCTAAATTATGAGGACGGCCTATTGAATCCTACTAATATAAGGATGCAAGCTACTAAAAGGTTGTCTGGGATAACGTGGCTTAACACACTTGAGAAATGGATGTTTGCCAAGTCTCTAGGGTTCAATGATTAATTAGTTGATTCAATGGTAAAATAATTTAACCGCTAGGTGATAGGATTTCTTAAATTGCGAGTTACGATACAATGGATAATTTATACTTGTATTAGTAGAAAGCCTAGCAACACTAACTGAAGATGATTTTGTAAATAAGGACATACGATTATAGAGATATGCACTTGTATATTGGAACTGGTGGCCGGACGATTCCAAAATCCACTGTGGTGCTACTGTCAGAATATGATCGCTGATCTTGAAGGCACTTATCTTTATGACACAAGTCGTAAGGCCTATATATGTGAAGTATGAACAATTTTATTTATTTATTATTATTATTAAAAAGAATTGTTACTTACCTACTCGACCTACTTCAAAATCAAAAATACATATATGTTGATTGTTGAATTTCTTTCACCGTTTTGGAACTGGTGAGCAGCCAATTCTATTTTCCTTGTTCTTTTTTCCATGTTTTGGAACTTACTTGTTCAGCCTTGATGGTATTATTATTAAGGGACGGTCTTCCATTCGGCGATTGAACCATCAAGTTTGTTCGATTTTTAAAGATTTGAGACGTACTTAATGAGACGGACGTGCCACATCATAAGATTGATTACCTTAGTTTAAATTCTTGTACTACATATATAGTTTCAATAATCGTTGGTAGGAGATAATGGTCCTTCTAATGTAGTCGCTAATTTGTGTTCATTCGAATTTCTATTTTTTACACAGTCGTACATACATGAAGGTACTATTGTAATTGACTATTAAATAGAGGCATCCAGGACCAGGTGTACTCCGAATGAAAATAAAGTCGAACTAGATACGGTTGCACTAACCAAATGTAACACGATGCATGCAAAGCAAATCTTCATGAAAGTGATGATCAGTTCATGACTTTCATAAATGGAATAGCTTGTAACAAGCAGGCTTTTATCAACAAGCAAAAGGCATACCCGTGAAATTAACTCCATACATGATATGTTCATGTCCATTATAAAGAGCTTAGACAAACTCCACAAAGACTTGCCTAGCAAGAATATATATATATAGCCTTGGCTTTTCTCTGCATTATTAATTTTGAGTAAAACGAAAAACTAAATATTAGTTTGTTCAAATTATTTCCTTGATCAAATGATTAAAGAGAGCAGAGAATCTGTAGTATGCAAGTGATCTTCTCCATTAGTAGAGAGAGGGAGAGCAAACAAACAAAAACAAGAAGATTTGCAAAGAGTCATATACACGATAGCGATCCAATCACTATGACTGAAGCCATTCAGAGCTGGCAATTGATTCGTCTGGTCCACATCTCCTTCTGAACGAAAAATATACCTTCAATCTTTCTTACAGTCCTCCACTCCCTCACTCTACGCGGGAAGCCGTGGAACAACAACAACGAAACACAAACACTAAAAGCACTGAGCACAAAAGCACTGCCGCAGTAGTACAATCATGACTACTCCTCCTCCTCCTCCCGAATCATACCACATTGTACATAATACACTCTCTCTCCCACGCTAAGCTGTCAACGTGACAAATCAAAATTTTGAGCTCTTAATTATGTGATTAATAGACTGAAGAGTCGCAGTCATGGCAGTTCCACAACCACGACTTTTATCCCTCTCTTGCTTTAGTCTCTGGTATTACTTTTAAGTTTTAACTAACTGGGAGCTAGCTAAGCTATCAGCCCTATACTTTCTTTTCGACTTTCCCTGTTGGAGGTTTCGCTGCAAACATTAACCATGAATTCAAACTCCCTTGTGACTTTGTGAGTTTGAACAATTTAACAACCAAAACGAAGCTAGTACTTCTGGTTCTGCTCTATTAACTTTCTCTTTAGCTTCCAAGTATCTTAATTTTCTTCTGGGCCCATTTTGAGAGAGTATGGGTGAAACCAAAGGAGATAACCCCAAGAAGCAGCAGCAGCAACCACAGCAGCAGCAGCAACCACAGCAAACTCAGCAGCAGCAACAAATTTCAGCCTCTCCAAATGACCCCCTAGACGAAGCATCACCATTAACGGTAGTTGTGACCGGAGCTCCTGCTCTCTTTAACATTCCTGCTCCGTTATATGTTCCAATCAGTGGTGCAACATCTTCTTCCTTACCCTTTGATCAACCACAATTTCAGGCGCTGAATCCCAAGAGACCTAGATACACCAGTACTGGCCAATGGAAGCTTCTACCATCCCCATCTTCCCAACAAAAACAAACACCTACCCAAACCCCGTCCCCGAACCCGAAAACTCAGCCCCAATCTCACAATACTACTGGAGGTTCTTCCTCAGATACAGCCTCATCCCCACTTCCCTCTCCTCTCCCATCTCTCTCCGCAACCTCAGGCCAAGACACAACCAAAACAGAAGGAGAAGAACAAAACCCATCTCTTCACCGCAGTCAGTTCCGAAGAGGCAAGTATGTCAGCCCAGTTTGGAAACCCCACGAGATGTTGTGGCTAGCCAAGGCTTGGAGAGCCGTTTATCAAAGCCAAGGCTCAGACGGGTCGGGTTCATCTTCAAGAACAGAACAGCACTCGGATATCACTGGTCAACCCACCAGAGCCAAAACAAGGGCTGACAAGGACAAGGAAGTAGCCGAGTTTCTTCAGAAGAATGGGATTAACCGAGACGCAAAAACAGCCGGTACAAAATGGGATAACATGCTGGGTGAGTTTAGAAAAGTCTATGAGTGGGAAAGAGGAGCTGAGAGAGAGCAAATTGGGAACAAGAGCTATTTCAGGCTTTCTCCTTACGAGAGGAAGCTTCACAGATTGCCAGCTTCTTTTGATGAAGAGGTATTTGATGAGCTCGCTCAATTCATGGGGTCTAGAATGAGGACTCCCACTATCAGCAGAGCCACTACTCAATCTCATTATGTCACCACAAGTACTGTTTTGCCACAACCACCTTCTTTCAGAGACGACGACCTCCCTCACTCAGGTATTTCATCAGACAATTAGATAACATGTGTACATATAAGTTTGCACGTAGATGGAATAGGGAATTTACTGTTGATATATGATGATATGGGTATATGATATGTAGGTAGGGCACGGCAGCTAATGATCATGAGCGGTGGTGGGGAAGTACCTTTTTACCCTAGCGGAAGATCGGGAAGCCTGTTAGGGTTTGATCATCTACCTCACTATCATCACCAGTCTTCACTAGACTACGCTGCAGGTGTTTCTTCATCTACTTCTTCGACGAAGGAGCTTCGTCGAATCGGGAAAATTCGCATGACATGGGAAGAATCCGTTACTTTGTGGGGTGAAGAAGGTGAGCACCACCGTGGGAGGATCAAGATTCAAGGCGGCTCCAGCTTCTTGAATGCGGACGAGCTAGCTTTCTTTGATGATTCCATGGTTGCTTGCACCATGGAAGCTTTCGAAGATGGCCCTCTTAGAGGTTTCTCTGTTGACCGTTTTGTGTCTGGTCAGCAAGTCAAGGTCTTTGGCAGACGAAAGCCAGCCACCCCAGGTATTAAAACGACGACGTCCTTCTGTTTGATATATCCATGTTACAAATTAAATATATCTCTGTAGTTCTGACGTTGTGCACTTTTACGTACTGTTATAGTCGGGGTTAAGGTCAAAACTTTAGTTTCTCTTTCTTATTTGGCAATTAAATCTTGGTAATTAGTTCAATATCTGACATTGCGTTAATTAATGTCCAAGGCTTCTCAGAGAAGACCCTTCCGTTTGCTAAATCCTCTGTAAGATGTAAGTCTTTTCAGAATTGGGAACTTTAAATAAGCTTTTGTTAAAAAAGAAGAAGATTAGGACTAGGGTCATTTTATGTTAAAACGTCCATATAATTAATCTCAACCTGGTTGCAGCAATGCCTCAATGGGAATTTCAAGACCCAAGTGAGTACTACATTACTTCTCTTCGAGTTCCACCTCAATCGCTTCCACGCTTATCCGAGCTCTCAAGCTACTTACTACAGCCACCGCCTGAAGAGCTCCGATTTCCACTCCGAAGAGACGTTTACTGGGACTTGCCACAGGGGAGAGAGGCATTCTTCACTACATCAAATGAGTTGCTAGATTGTAGAGCCGTCACGTACGATATTGTAAGCTCCATTATTCGAAGCAACTATGGTCTTAATGCCGCCACTAGTAGAGACTCCTTCATTGGCCTTTGGGATGACTGCATCAATAGGTTCGTGTCCAAGTTTTGTTGCGTCGACATGGTCTTCATTCGAAAGGCTACTTCTTCAATATCAATGACTGAAGCTTTGCAAGATCAATGGCCAAATGTGACTGGGTTCGTGAAAAGTTTTTGTTTGTGGAGAGGGGAAGAGACAGATCAAGTATTAGACGGTCACATTCATCCTTCCAAATCATTAGTGGAGAAACTTCAATGGACGTATAATGATCTTCCTTATATTTTCGGGTACTACTCCACTGGTGATTTGGTTACATTTTGTGCGTTAAGTAAAGGAGGACAAGATCGAATTATTCAGACAAACTTACAGACCCTTGATATATCTTTGCCACCGGATAGACTGAAAGCCCTAGTCCTGTGTTACAGAATTGCTGGCCTATTGCCCTTGCTAGCCGATAGATGCTTCAACATCAACAGCGGGACTACTAGTGCTGGCAACGGGGGTGCTACAAGTTGCAAGTTTATGCTCGGTGCTTATAGTGATTTTGAGAGAGTTGATTTAGGAAACGGAAATATTGTTGAGATGACCCCAAATACAGTGACCAGATATTTCTCGAACCAAAGAAAGTGGTCAGCGGTCAAAGAAATCTACGACTTCCTTGATCACAGAATACCCCATGCAGAATATATTCACAGGTTCTCGGAGAAAGACTTGGCATTGGTTTTCAAGCCAAGAGGGTGCAAATCCAAGCCAAGAAACTGTGACGAGCTCGTGGAGGCGCTCAAGTACGTGACCAAAGCTCTGGTGGCGCTGCACGACTTGTCATTCATGCACAGGGACATAGGCTGGGACAAAGTGATGAGGAGCACGGAGAGGGACACCGAGTGGCTCCTTTGTAGGTTCGACGAGGCGGCTGGAGCACCACAGTTGAATCCGTACCAGGTTCCTGCGGCGGAGAGTGGTGAACACGCGCCGGAGATGGAGAGGGCGTTGCATGGGGTGAAGGTGGACGTGTGGGGTGTTGGTCACCTGGTGAGAACTTGTGGGATGGCAGGTGTGCCAAAGATGCTCAGGGAGCTCCAGAATCGGTGTTTGGAACAAAACCCAGAGCTTAGGCCAACTGCAGCCGAATGCTACCACCACCTGCTTCAGCTGCAGTCATCACTGTCGGTTGTCACTGGGATGATATGACTACTGGAGTTCTACAGTTTTACAGGATTGGGGTGCATGCTTTCACATGGCTCTCTATAAATGGCCACCCTTCCTTTCTTTCTTTCTTTCTTTCTTGGGTTTTGTTAATTGTTGTTTTGCTAATTTGATACCTTAAAATGAGAGTGGGGGTTTTATTGTGAAAGGGATTTATAGATTTATGAGGAGGACTGAGGAGCGAGCACAGACGGCGGCTACTGCAGACTGTTTAAAACTTAAATGTGACTAGTGACTACTGCTCTCAAATCAACGTCAGGCAGAGAGAGTTCGGAAAATTTGAAAGCTTTGATCGATGAGGTTTTTATAATGGAGCAAACGTCTCTGAAAATGTGCTTTAAGGCAGGATAAGGGATGGGTTAGCTTGACAGGGACAAGGGTAATTTGCCCTGGATTGCAGAATCTTAATTTACGAATCCTTTTTCTCTACGTGTCTCCTTTGTGATTTTTGACTGCTCTTTTATAGTCTAATATGGAGAGGATCCTCTTCTGAGCTCTAGGAGCTGAGCTAATCCAACAATCAGATTTCACACCTCACAAACAGCTCCTAAAAGAGGATCAGAATCCATGTGATATAGTCAAGTTGTTGAAGGCACAGGCTGACAGGCGTCTAATTATTATAAGAAAAATAATTTGGGGTCTCATTGAGGAAGAATTTCTCCGTGTGACTAAAGAACCACGTGACAGTGTCTAATAGTGTTCTCTATTAATGAAATTGTGACACTTGAGATTTTGTGACAAAAAATTATTTCAGTTATTTTGTCAAATACTATTTTAGATTTATTATTATTTTTCTAAATCCTAAATCCTAAAACCCTAAACCTTAAAATCATAAACTCTAAAAGATTCATTATAGTCATTTTATAAAATACATAAATTTAAAATTTCTGTAATAAAATTTCACGTGTTGAAATTTCATTGGTAGGGAGGACCACTAGGCACTGTCTCGTGGTTCTCCCGTCACATTGAAAAATTTGTGGCCGCAATTCTATGTGGCATGCTATGTCACCTAGACACATCACCTACTAGAAAAATCATGTCATCTCATTCTTAACTAAAAGGAAAATTCCTCCCAACGGTACCTCACGTTTGCAATCTTATAAACATTGGTACCTCACGTTTATCAAACTTCACATCGGTACTTCACGTTTAGATCCCGACTTAATTTTGGTACTTTTCGCCGTCAGCTCCGTTACGAAGACAGTCAAAATTCAAATATGTGAGGGTTTTTGGGCATTTCCGTTACAAAACTTGAAAGATTTATTCTGAGAGGACCCGTCCCGAAAATTCCCTCGGAAAATTCGAAACAGGTCTGAAATTAAATCCAAAATCAAATAAAATTTACTTTGCTCCCAAACCGCCAGCACCCACCCACTGGGAACAAAGTTCGACCAATTCTTTGGTCGCAAAATTTTGGCATAAAAATTTTATTTAATTTTATATTATTTATTTATTTATTATTTTTTTGTTGGTCAACCGTAACAGTCAAAGTCAAAGTCAAAGTCAAAAGTCAGACTTACTATTCACTTTACTGTATAACTTTTTACTGTTTATTTATTTACTAATTACTGAATTACCGTTTTACTGTTTACCAATTTACCAATTCACCATTTACCATTTAACCTTTTTACCTTTCCAATCTACCCATTTACCCTTCGCCGCCGGCAGCAGCAGCGCCGCCGCCACCGCCGCCGTCAGCTCCGCCACCGGAGGCCAAACCACCTCCGATCAACGCCCAATTCGTCCCACACCATTGCCACCACCTCGGGGACTCGTCCCCGCCGCCAAAACCAGCCGCATACGGCGGCCGGCACGGCGGCCCGTTTTCCCCAAACTCCAATTCCTCCTAATTTCAACAAATCCAACCACAATTCACAGTCAAACAACTCCAAACAGTGTACTGAACCTAATTCTAGCCTCTAATTTCATCAACAACAACAAATTCATCCAAAATCACAAACCCCCAAATCGAATTCAAAACCCTAGAAATTTCAAAACGAAATTTCCACTTACCCTGGGCCGAATTGATTCGATTCACTTGGAGAGAAGGTTCCCCGAGTCGAAGCCAAGTTTTTCCCCCCCTGGAACTCGCCGATCGGTGGCCGGAAAGAGGAATTCCGGCCTCTCCGATTCCCTCTGTTCTTGGCCCTAATCGAACGGACGGCGGCGCTGCGCGCCACGCCGTCACCGTAGAAAGGGAGAGGAGGAGGAGACGAACCGATCGGCACCGGTGGCGCGATGATCGATGGCCGGACGGCGGAGAAACCGTGGCCGGTGCTCTGAGTGGGGAGCTCGGGCTCGAGCTCGATCGGGGGGGGGGGGGGGGGGGAGAGAGAGAGAAGAGAGAGAGAGAGGAAAAAGAGAAAAAGAAAAAGAAAAGAATATTCCCTAATATTCTTGGAATATTCCCAGTTCCGGAATTATCCTCTCGTTTCTGGAAATTTCCGAATTCTCTCCCCGATTTTACGTCATAACTTTTTCCTACGACGTCCGTTTCACGGGTACCGCGTGTCTACGAACTCGTACCGTCGCGCTCTACAACTTTTATGAAGAAAACTTTTCAAAAATTATAACGGATCACCAAGTCAATTTTCCCCTCTATTAAAACATAAACATTTTCGAATTAAATCTTCGAACATACTTCCAATTACTCGTAATTCATGCTTTTAGTAATTTACGAGAAACTTTATATAATTAACACAATTAAAATCGGGTTCGGGATGTGACATATTCAATCGATGGGAAATTTAAAGGCAAATAGTTTCTAGATCCCACACACATTTCAACTTCTCAATTTCGCACTTCCAACTTTCAGTTTCAATTTCTTGAAAATTTCCAATGGCGCCCAAAGCAGAGAAGATGCCCACGGAGAAGAAGCCGGTCGAGAAGTCCGTGGCCGAGAAGGCCCCAGCGGAGAAGAAGCCCAAGGCCAGCAAGAAGCTCCCGAAAGAGGCCGGAGCAGTCGCCGGAGAGAATACAAAGAGGAACAAGAAGAGCGTAGAGACCTACAAGATCTACATCTTCAAGGTCCTCAAGCAGGTCCACCCTGACATTGGGATCTCCAGCAAGGCCATGGGCATCATGAACAACTTCATCAGCGACATCTTCGAGAAGCTCACCCAGGAGTCGTCCAGGCTGGCAAGGTACAACAAGAAGCCGACGATTACTTCTCGGGAGATTCAGACTACTGTGAGGCTTGTGCTTCCTGGTGAATTGGCCAAGCACGCCGTCTCTGAGGGGACCAAGGCTGTGACTAAGTTCACTAGCTCTTGAAGGATTTGGGCTGTGGATGGGTTTTGAGTTTAGGGTGATTCTGTGTGGATTTAGTGTTGGGGAAGTTAGGGATAGTGGGTTTTGGTTTTAGTATTTGTTCAATTTCTGATCAGGGGCGGACCCAGGATTAAATTATACCTTGGGTTAGATTTAAGGAAAAGAAAAATTGAATTTTTTTTTTAAGGTTTGGAACCCAATGGAAGGCTCATCCTCACGCCTTTGATATTACCATTCAAAACATAATACATGGGGGACATAAAACCAAAATCCTGTAAATTACATAAATAACATAGCTAGCTAAACTTTACCCTACGAGATCCGCTCATTTCGAAGTCAGCAATTACATCATTATTATCAATATTATCCGGATATGTCCTTTCAATATAAAGAACCATTAAATCATCAAGAAAATCTTCATTCATCTTATTTCTAAGTTGACTTTTGATAATGTTCATAGATGAGAATGCCCTCTCTGTTGTTGCCGTAGAAACTGGAAGAGTCAAAATAAGACAAATCAATCGATAAATCATGGGATAAAGTGATGACTTACCGAATTCAACCAACCGTCGACACAAATCAAATACAGAAGTTGTCTTTGCAAATCTTGGATCCTTCTGAACATCTGCTATAAAGAACTCACACTCCAAATCTAAAGCAAGCATATCATATGATAAAAAGTCTGAAGGATGAAACTTCAAAGCAAGTTTACACACATATTCAGGTTTGAATGCTCGAAAATTATAACGTGGATCAAATGAAGCACTAAGAAAAAGAATCTCCAAGGAACTTTCTGTAAATCTGCTTTCAAGCTCTCCCAACTGAAAGTCTATCACAGCATAAAGTAGATTGACACGATAATAGTGCTCATTTGAAATATTATTTTCACAATCCCTCAACCCTTTCTTGTAAGGAGCTGTCATATCTGGCATAGAAATAGCATGCTCAGCACAAAATGCTCTAACCTTCATAATCAAATCATCCCAACCATTTTCTCTCATATCTTGAAACTTTTCTTTTGTTATTGAAAGAAAATGCAAAACATTCAATATGTCCATGTCTTTTCTTTTTAAAGCTTGACACAAAAAGTCGGTAATCCTCATAATATCATGCATCATCAGCAAACAATACACAAAATCAAACTTTTTCAAGGCCTTACCGATTGCTTTTGCTTCTCCTTGCACTTTGTCCACTCCATTCTTATACAAATCATCAATAGTTGCTCGGGTAGCTCCAAACAACTTAATCAAACTTGAAATAGAACGAAGATGTGAACCCCAGCGAGTAGCCCCTGCTCTTTGTAAAATGCAAGCTTGATTCATACCTGAACCTCTCTCAAGTGTACCAGTAGCCACTAAATCTGGGATTTCTACTTCTCTGAAAGCTTTTAACATAGAATGTCTTTTTGCACTAGAATCAACAAAATTCACAATCATAGTCAGAGTAGAAAAGAATTGCCACAAATTATGCACTCCTTTAGCTGCAACATTCAAAGTCAATTGTAAGCGATGAGCAAAACAATGAACATAATATGCGTATGGACACTCTTTCAAAAACAAAGATTGCAAGCCATTAAATTGACCACGCATGTTGCTTGCACCATCATACCCTTGGTCACGTATATTTTCTACTTGAAGATCATATTGAGTAAGGACCTTAGATATCTCATCCTTCAAAGTTTGAGAACAAGTGTCAACAACACTAATCACCTTAAATAATCGTTCTCTAATAAACCCTTCACAATCAACAAACCAAAGAATTATGGCCATTTGCTCCTTATTTGACACATTAAGAGCTTCATCAACGAGGATGCAAAACTTAGAATCTTCCACTTCATCACGAATTTTGGCTCTTACTTTGTTGCCAAGAATATTTGCAATTTGTTTTTGAATCTTTGGAGATGTATACTTGGCATTCCCCGGAGCATTGTCTACTACTTTGTTGAATTCAACATGCATTCTTTTGAAAGACTTCAAAACCGCATTAAAGTTACCACCATTGAGAGAATCAACCGATTCATCATGACCTCTAAAAGAACATCCTTGCCGTGTCAACAACCTCACGGCCTCTATAGTGGCAACAAGCCTCAGCCTATTATTTGCTGCTTCTTGGGAGGATAATGTGTGAATCACCCTTTCTATATGCCTTGAAGGGATTCTCAAATTTTCCCACTTTTACATTGAAGCATTATGTATGGACATTACGCCTCCCACATTATGTACTATGCACGACTGCTTAGACATTATATTCTTCCAACCATTAAACCCAACTTCAGTGAACGATGGATGTCGAGATGGATAATCATCAAACAAGAAGTAAGGAAAGCAATATGCTTTATCCTTCTCAAGAGAATACTCAAGCTAAGGCCATTGTTTAAACCATTTGTAACAAAATCTTCGTCCTTGACCTCCATACCAAGTAGAGGGAAAATTGCTTAAATGAGGTTGACACGGTCCATGTACCACATAAACTCTTCGAACATTGTCTTGTTCATTCAAAGGATATGTACCTATAGGACGATGTTTTCCGGAGTCTCGCTCAAGTGATGTAATATCATAATCTTGATCACCTTCAATCCCAATTCCTTCATTTTGATCATCAATTGATGGAATCGATGGAGAAGGGCTTAAAATATCATTCACGGAATCCCCAATGGAATCAGTAATCTCCACTCCATTTCCACTTTCAATATCATGATAATCATTCTCACTAACACTCGAAGAAGTGCCACTCTTAAACCATGAAAACAAATTTTTATAACGCTTGGGATTCCGGTTATCCGTCATAATATTCAATACACCTATAATGAATTATAGACGAAAGCACATGTTTAGATAAGCTAAACTAATGCTGGTTTCAACTTCACTCTCTTCTTCTAAACAGAAAGAACAACCAAACAACTAATTTGCCACTCTCAATATATATAGAACAACCAAACCAAACTAATGTTGGTTTCAACTTCACTCTCTTCTTCTAAAATTTGCGTGATGACAATATGTATAATTTATCACTCTCAATATATATATAGTGCTATTCTCACTATCAATTAATTTAAAGGGTCTAGACCATAGAAAACTAAATTCTCACAAATTCTAACAATTACTAAATATGCTTTTTGATTACTAAATATGAATCTCCAAAAACCCTAACTTTTGGGGGTTTAATTTATCAAATAAGAAAGAAAGGAAGGAACTCAAGGAAGGGGAAGAATTATTTACCCCGGCAGGAGTAGCAGGGGCGGCACCGCGGCACTGTGGCAGCCTAGCAGGAGCAGGGTGCAGGGGCGCCGGGATCGGGAGCCGGGAAGGGCTGCAGGGGCGCCAGGGTGCAGGGGTGCTGGACTTGCTGCCTTGGAGCTGCTGGATTTGCTGCCTTGGAGTTGCTGGAGTGAGAAGAAGTAGTCACCCAGAAGGCCAGAATTCCCAGAAATGAGAATTGAGAAGAAAAGAAAGAGAGGGGCAGGTGCGGGGGGTTCTGTGACTTCTTCTAAATTTTTTTATTTTTTTTTCTTCTCTCCCAAAAACTACTTGGGCTAAAGCCCATGTAGCCATGGGCTGGGTCTGCCCCTGTTTCTGATTCAGATGCTTTGGCCGGTGTAAAGTAACTACTGATGATTTTGTTTAGGTTGTGTTGAAATGAAACTGCCTTTGCCCAAAAAAAAAAGGCAAATAGTTTATGGGAAGCAGAACTACCTCCAAACTATGACAGAGATCGAGTTGGCATTGAAAATTTTATTCGTGCAAAGTATGAAGATAAGAGATGGGTCGCTAATGATGGAAAACCAAAATCTACTTCTAGTAGAAGAGACGTTGTTCCTGGTGGAAGAACTCCTAATCTACTGGGTTTTCCCTGTTTTCTTTCACCTGTACTGGGATTTCTAATCTATCTGTATGGGCAGTACCACTTTGACTCTTTCGATCATCTCTCGATGATCATCTCTCTGGCGCCAGCCACCTCATGGACAAAAATATCCCTGGAAGATTGCCAGCTGTCAATCTCTGTAACAGAGCTGACGGTGAAAAGTACCAAAATTAGGTTGGGATCAAAACGTGAAGTACCGATGTGAAGTTTGATAAACGTGAGGTACCAATGTTTATAAGATTGTAAACATGAGGTACCGTTGGGAGGAATTTTCCTAACTAAAAATACAATTTTGTCCTTTTTAATCTAACGTCTCTAAATTATTTTGTCTTTTTTCTATAAAAAAAAACATATATTTTTGTATGTTTTTGTTTCTTTTTCTTTTTCTATCACGAGAATGCTTAGATTTAAATTTCAAATATACTTTTTTTTTAGAATGCAACACAAAAATTACTATGAAAATTCAATATTTTTGAAAATATACTTCTTCAAAAGTGTGAGTCCATATATATATATAACTCATTCGATATAGATTTTGGAGATTCATATTTCTGTAAATAGTCATAACTCATTCGATACAATAGGTATGAACGAACCGTAAGAAGTTCTGAAAACCAGACACCCATAGCTTTCCAGTGATATAAAGTACATAGTGTGTTTCGTTCTGAGCTGATCACAAAGCTCTATCGAAGGTGATTGATCTGTAAATTACCGGACAGATTCGTCCTACTTTGCCAAAACCGCCATAACTCACTCAATATGATAGGTATGATAAAATGGTTGATTTCTATGGAAAATAGACACATAGACATTTCCATTGGTACCAATTTCACCATTTTCCAATGGTTGATGTCCCTGTAAAATATGATAGGTATGATGAAACGTATTTATAGGGCATATTTTGATGAGCGAAATGATCGATGAAAAAATTATACCAATGCTAATGCAATCTATCACCACTCTTTTTCTTCATCTAGGCAATCATATAAGCTTATTTCTTTGTGAAGAACTGAAGATTATCAATGATCACAACTTTGAATGTACGAAACCTTTCTTTTTGGTATCAACTTAACTTCATGTAAAGCAAGGATGGATAAACTAATAAGCAACGACTAGGTCAATTAATATAAGCGGAATAGATTGAACGCAGGGCTCAATGGCGGACCGTTAAACTAATAAGAAACGACTAGGTCAATATTCCGTCTGCAGTATTGTATCGTGGTGTTGGCTGGCCTTGAATCAGTCGACCGTTAATGCTTTAATCATTATGTAAACCCTAGTATGGTAGATTGTATCAATGGTGGACCTTTATGTGATCGACCGGCTGTTGGAGTGGCTGTTAAGCTAAGCTAGTAATTGTTATTTTACCAATTATATAACCAACTGAAATTGTTTATCTTATGGAAAAAAAATGGACCAAATTTCACCTCAAGAACCTGCCTAAAAGTAGGTGAACCGGTCCGTCCAATGATGAGTCCGCGAGCTGGAAAACAAGGATTTTTAGGTTTTCTTCAACTTTTCAATCATTGTAAAGGTACTTCATAACATCTAAGTGTTATGGCTTGAGTTTAACTATTAGGTATATCACCAAATTATCATTGTGTCTCAAAATTGAACCATGATAGGGCATTAAGTCTAACATCTTATGTATCATTATTTTTAGCGTAGGATGGCGTTACTCCGAAATTTTGCTAAAGATTATACTTCCATATCATGAGCATAGCTAATAAAGGATCAAGAGAGGGGGATCATATGCAGTATTAAATGTATAGATGGTGCTTCCATTGACTTGGAGGAAGACTTGGGTGACGTTAATGTCATCTTTAAGCCTTGAGCATTGCTCATGACGCTACCAAATATTCGTTCGGTAATCTTTGATCCCAATAGCTTCTTTGCGTAAAAGAAACGATATCCATGACTTACTTGCATATGGATCATCAAAAGAAACGATGTATGGAAGAGTCAACATGCGTCGCCGATTCAAAGAATCCGAATCATAGTATATTTGAAAGACATTCACAATATTGACTCATAAATTGTGCGCATTCATTAGAAGCGATACATAAGAAATTTCTTCAATTTTCACAATGAATTTCAAGGTGATAAAAGTTGGCACGAATATCTTTAAATAGTGAGCAAGGTTCGATTGCTTCTTTATGCATAGATAGCATATGTGACTTTGAATCATAATGTCATAAGACATGGAAATTTTGAGCATGAGAATGCTCTATGATTATGTGTGATGATCTAGTCATCATAGTCACAATGGATTTATAGAATCCATGAAGATTAGCTACAGACTCAATGTCTCTATGATACATTCATAAGAGAGTAGAGACAATGAATGTATCATAGAGACAAGGTTTTATGTCAAGTCATATAAATCAGAATATATACTCAATTCCTATAGAGTGTGTTACATGGCGTGCAGTATCACAAGATAAAACATAGGCATGCTTAAAAGCGTAGTAAATACATCCGTTAACGCTCAAAGATAGAGCCGGAAAACAACCAAATGAGCCAACATCGATATTATATAGACATAAATTTTTAAAAATCAAGTATCAAGGACCGAGGCTATGAGCTAGCTATCAAAGGCCGAAGCCAAGCTAGAGTGGAAGCCAAGCCGAAGCAAGGTAAGAGAGAGGCCGGGGTCATGTATAAGCGGGTGCAATGACTCCCAAAGCCGAAGCCGAGATAGTGCACGGGCCGGCCGAAGCCGAGCAAGTGCCAAGGCACGCCAAGGCCGAAACCAAGGCGTGTCGAGGCAAAGGCAAAGGCAAAGGCAAAGGCTTATGGGGCCGAGGCTTGATGTTGGAGTCGAGGTTATGCGAGTTGCCGATGACTAGCCGAAGCCGAGGCCGAAGCTAAGGCTTACCGAGGCATAAAGCGAGGACCTAATGAGGCCGAGGCTATGCAAAGGGCCGAAGGCATGCCGAGGCCGAAGCCAAGGCGTGTCGGGGCTTGTGCATGGGATTCTAGGGCCGGGCCGTGTGCAGCCCAACGCCGAGGCCGAGGCTTGGGTGAGGCTAGGCGGGCCGTTGTGCAGACCAACGTCCGGAGACCGAGGTGGCGGCAGCATGTGGTTGTGGCGGAGCTATTGACCAAGCGGTGTGCAAGCCAAGCCAAGGACGAAACCGAGGCTAGGCAAGGCAAGCTTTGGTGTGCGCAAGTGTGTCGAAGCCGAGGCCGGACAATGCGCATACATCCGCTCATGCATCCACGCATGTACGCAAGCATGTCTATTCGTTTCTTGACGAGCATAGGCTCTTTTATCTTTGTGATTTTCTAGTTAAAATCACCAATTAGATTGGTGAACTCAAATCAACATGCCATGTAAATGTGTAATGCAATGTGCAATACATTGCATTCACATATAGCTATTTAGGGGATCGAATCATGTATGCATCATAAAATTCTCGTCCGTTCATTTACTTGAACAATATGAGAGAATTAAGATTAAATGTCAACGGTTACATCAAGGTCTTAACCATAAAAAGTGTATCGACTAAGTAGCATTAGTCACACATGTGAGGCCTATACCTTCACAAAATCAATAGATTTGTAGTCACTTTGACTATGAAATTGAAGTCATATGTTTCATATTTATCCCAAATTATCTTTTGCTTTTGAAATCCGTAATCATGAGGATATACTCTCATCTTCTTTCATGTATCTCTTGTATACATTGACTATATGATTGCATTACTTGTAATTGTTGAACCGATGTAGAACCATATCAATGACATGATTTTTTTTTTCAATGAAACTTTTCTCTTTTTATTTTTTTATTTTTTTATTTTTTTTATGACATGGGGGTTTCGAGGCGTAGCCTCCCCCTCTTTTTTTGGGCGCATTTTGCTGTCAATTTTTCTTTTTCTCAAAAGAACAAGAGGAAAGGTGTTGAATTTAGGTCGAGACCAAATTATGGTAACTCAATTCAATATATGTTGTGACAATTTCCGTCACATATCGATATTACAGCGACAATTTCTTTCGCACATCATGAGTTTGTCCCTTTGTGACTCTCTTAGGATCGTCACAAGCATCGACAATATTATGTCAGTTGCGTGATAAAATAGTCACGAAGAGTTGTGGTTCACAGTGACATCACAGCCACAAGTACAACTTTGGACAGTAACATCACAGTTACCCATTAAATACTGTGACACGCTAGGGTAGGTGGGGTCCTTTTGTATCGTCCTGAAAAACACACAAGTTCCAACATACAAATTCAAATAATTGAAATTGCGAAAAACGGGAACTTTTATTAAATCATACTTGCTGGTTCGCCAAATGAACTGCGTAGAAATATAAATTGCGCTTGAGGACTCGATTCTGATCCTTCTGCAAATTTGAGATGCTCTTCCATGTACGTGCAACGAAATAATCCTCGCAATTCCATCGCGATGCATCGTGCAATAAGTTTCATGGAAAAGAAAAACATATGGTTAGTCATATTCACCATGTACAGGCAGTAAATCGAATTAGAGAATTATTGCAGTAACTGTTTTAACCCGTAGGGTAAAAACTTTTATCTTGGTAAAAATAATTACCGTTTTTTTTTGGGTCGGATCTTTTTGTCTGGGTTGAGCCGAACCGGGTCGGGTCATCGCTGAGTCAAGGTCCGGCGGCGGACCAAGCGAATCAGGGTCGGGTCGTCGTGAAGCGTCTGGTTCCAGAGGACGTCGTCATCTGGGGATCACTGGTGGCCTCAGCGTGCAGCCGAGGGTTGGGGATTGCCGGCTTCGGGAAAGCGTGAGGCAAGACTGTGTCTCGTCGGCTTAGCAAATGACAGGGGAGGCTAGATTCGGGCGACGCTGGGCTATGGCGACGTCGACTTGGGGATTATGCTGGATTCGGGGAGGCGCGACGAGCGTCAATCCAGGCTAGCTGCTCTGGGTCGGGATAGAGAAGCTGGATCGGAGGAGATGGAGGTGAGATTGGGTGCCCAGAGAAATTTTCTGGGTTCCGTGAGTTTCTCCATAGTTTGCCGACAACTATGTCGTCGGTAGAACAAAATTACTTTTCTTTTTCTAACAAAGAAGTTGTAGGTAAAAACGAATTTCTGGGATGACATCTTTGCCGACGAAGTTGTTGTAGGTAGAAATTATTTATGGGAAATTTTGCCTTCTTTTCCGACGAACAAACTTTTTGACCATAGGCAGAGAGAATTTCTGATGGGGTCTTCTTTGCCGACAAAGGGGTTGCCGGGAAAAAAGAGAATTTTGGGTTTTTAGATTTTTCTTCAGATTGGAACCCTAGGGTTTCTGAATTTTTTTCAGGGCTATTAGACGAAGGCTAGAGCTACGTACTGATAACGTGTTTTAGGAGAAACAATAGATAAGCAAAGCGTTGTTTTATTGATTGATAAGGAGGCCTCTATATAGGCATTACATCAAGTATCCCGAATAATCAGGGATTCCATATTTACTAAAGATACTACATATCTAGTCTAATTAGGTCAAGACACACATTGGAAGTTACAGAATTATCCTTCCTTGAACAATATATACATATATCATAATTTTAACCCATTAAAGTAAGAAAACCTTATATATATAAAAAGTAAAGAATTAAATCAAGATTGGCAAAGATTGAAATGTTTATTAAATATCGTAACCCACAAATAAATTTAATATAGTTTATATAAGGTAACTAAATTATCTCAATGCAAATTTTTTGATATGATTATTGCCTAATTTGGTATGTTTATTAACTAAAATAATTATTAATATATTAATTAATATACGCATTTCCTATCTAAGAGGATAAGATCGTCTTTTTATTTAAGAATGACATGACATTAATTTTTCAATTGATGATGTGTTTGGATGACATAGCACGACACATAGGATTGATGCCATAAATCTTAGGCCTCATTGAGGTCCTATATCAGTGCCCTTATTCTAAAGGCAAAGTTTAATCTCTAGAGTTTAACTCATAACTCTTATTTTATAGCTCGTAACTATGGCATTTGAAAGTTGAAAGTAACTTTAGTGCTAACATGAAGGTAATTTGAAACTTATCTCTCTTTAATATCTCATCTCTCTTCATTTCTATTCTTAGATGAGAAATTTATTATACACTAAACATGAGTTAGAGTTCTTACTGTTCTTAAACTGTTTATGACATTTTTGCCCCTGTTTTCTTTTTTAATTACTCCTCAGTTTTTCAGCTAGATGTACAAGGTTTTGCGTCGTTTTGTTTTTTTCTTCTTCCTCAGTGCATCATCTGTGTAATAATTGAGCTATTCATTGTGATTTTGCACTAGCGCACTATCAAATAGATTGAATCCTGATACGACCCGAACCTAGAATTACCGTTTAACTGTTTTACTTTTATTATTTCTCCTCGGGAACTGTTTTTACGATTTTAAAGTTCTAAAGGTTGACTTTTAAATAAGTTGACTCGACCGAGGATTTTATTTCATGACGAGGTAGAAGACGTTGAAACGAGTTCGTGGACACATAGCATGCTCAATTTGGAGTTCGTACGAAAAAGTTACGATGTAAAATCGGAAACTGTCCGATTTTTGGACGAGTATAAATAGCGGGAAATGAAAAATTTTCCCAAACGGGAAACTTTCCTCTCTTTTTTCCCTCTTTTTCTCCTCCTCTCCCCGACTCAGCCCGAGCTGCACCGACCGAGTCGCCGCTCTCGGCTTCTCACCGTCCGGCCACCGATCGACGCGCCACCGGTGCCGATCGGTTCGCCTTCTCCTCCTCTGTGGTAGCCACGCGGCCGGGTTCGCCGTGGTTCGGTCGGTGGGAGCTTGGGAGGGGTGGACACAGTCGAACCAAGAACTCCCTCCTCCTGCCACGATTCAGCCCGATTCTTGAGGGGAATTGAAGGTCTCGACGTGTGCAATCATTTCATGGAAGGAATTGAACCAAATTGCACCAGGTAAGGAGAAATTAGAATTTGAAATTTTTAGGGTTTTGGTGATTTTTTATGGAGGTTGTGTATTTTGATGTTTTTGTTGTAATTGGAGGCTAGAATTGAGTTTAGAACATTGTTTGGAGTCGATTGAGTGAATTTGGTGTTGAATTGGTTGATTTATGGAGAAATTGGAGTTTGGGAAGTTGCTGCCGCCGTGCCGGCCGCCGTATGCTGGTTTTTGGCGGCGGAGGCAGTGGTGGACGAGGTCCTGAGGTGGTGGCGATGGTATTTGGTCGATTTAGAGTCGATTTGTGAGGTTTTGGGCCACTGTTGTGGCGGCGGGAGGAAGATGATGAATAGTAACACGGTAAAAAGTAAAAGTAAAACGGTAAAAAGTGAATAGTAAACGGTAAAACAGTAAACTGTAAATCAGTAAATAGTAAAACAGTAAAAGAAAATATTAAACAGTAAATGGTAAATAGTAATTGAATTTTAACCATTTACTGTTTGACTTTCAGAATTACTGTTTGACCTAGAATAATTACTGTTTGACCATTAAAAGTTACTGTTGACTTACCGTAAAAAGGTAAAAGTTGTTTTAAAGGGGTTTTACAACGAAATAACTTGGAAAAAAATTGATCGGACACGGTGTGGGTGTCCTGAGTAATTTCGGACGTAGATTTTCGGTATTGAGGCGAAATTCCTATACCGATAACTGAAAAAGAGAAAATTAGGAGGTTTCGTGCGAGTAAGGACGTCCGTAGATTTAACGTTTATAATTAAATTCCGAGTTTCGTAATATTTAGAATTTCGTCCCTGTTACAGGTCGAGAGGTTATTCGACGGGACGAGAGATCGGATTAGCGGCGCGCTCAGCCGTACTATGAGTGGATTTTATTTTAAAATAAATGCATGCAATTACGTTTTATTGAAATGAAATTTATTTAATTAAATGAATTCGTAAGCATGATATGAATTATCGAAAGTCGATAATTCATATACTTCTGTTATAATTATTGATTTAATATGTAAAGTAAATTATGGATTTGGGTTATGCTTTTACTATGTGATTTTTTCCGGAAACGAGGTTTCCGGAAATAATATATTTTAATTATTCATAACTTGATTATGTTAAATAAGTTTTAATTAAACGTAGTGACCGGAAATAAGATTTCCGGGGATTTTATATTTTCGTTATTTATGATTTTCGACATGTGAGACATGTCGACGTTATAAATATAATTTTTGATATTGTTTTACGGCATATTGGATATGTCGGATATATATGAGTATATTTCGAGGCTATTATACTAATGATTATTATAAGCCTCAGATGTGCGGTCGGGGGCCGTACGGATTTATGATATATAAGGGGAAGCGTATTTTCGGTTTGGTTTTCGGATTTTCACCATATCAGGGTCCAGATATGTTTATTGACGCTAGCTTGCTTGGTCGCCTGAGCCCATGCGAGGTGACGACTTGACCACATAGGTCAGATTCACGCTCGGTGGTCGACGTGTACGGGCATAGTGTCGTCTGAGCCCACGCGAGGTGACGACTTGACCACATAGGTCAGATTCACGCTCGGTGGTCGACGTGCACGGGCATAGCGTGAGGACGCTATTGAGACTCTTGGAGTGTTGACCCTTAGCCTTGGAGGCTACTGTTAAATGGTGGTGATAACGTTCCCCTATTCTATTATATGACCAATGGGTTTGTTCATGATTTTTATATTATGAGGTTTTCGGGAATATTTTCTCTATGAGATTTCTGATTTTAATAAATTCCCGAACCAGCGGGGCTGAGTTTTTATATGACCAATGGGATTGGTCGTGAAATATTATTAATTGATTTTCAAAAATATTTCGTTTTGAAATACAAATATAAACAAAAGTATTATTTGTTTATTTGATATATCAGCAGGGCTGATTTTTAAATACGATTTTCTTAAAACGAGGACGTTTTATTAAAGGCATGCAATGTGGTTTTATTTCTAAAATATTGGAAAAGTAATACGATACTTTCAATTAAAGTATTATAATAAATTATTTTATTTTTATCCACTCACTCTAACGTTTTTAATTTACTTTTCCCTGGGCATTCGTTTTAAAAATCGCCCAGTGTGCAGAGTAGTGATCAGAGGTCAAGAGTACTCGGAGTCGAGGCATAGCCATCATCGTTGTCGTTTCCGCTAGGTGGGATCCGTGATCCCTTATTATTCTAATTCTTCTTATATTTCCATTTGTGATTCCAGTTCATTTTGTTAGATTGCTCTGATTACCTGTGAGCCAGTTGAATTAGATTTTGTATTTAATTAAGGCGGTGGTTGTGTTTGGGGAGCAGATGGCTCCAGGTGTTGAGGTTGGAACTGGAATTAGAAGTGTTTTTAAATTTTGCAGGTTTTAGGGTTGTCTATCTTACGGTTGGCTTATCGATTTATCGATAGAGTTAATCTTAAGGTAGTCCCCGCAGGGCCTTATCCGGGTTTCAGGGTGAAATCTGGTTCGGGTCCTGTCAAATTCACTATTTGTTTCTGTCAAAATCCGTACATTCACAGAGACCGGTGGACTTTGGTGTGATTCCTTCCTGCTAATCCTGCTAACTAAGGGAATACCGAGCGGGCCGGTCTATTCCGCTTCGACGTTTAAGTCAGTAAAGTTGGGATAATCTGATAACTTAAACGTGAATGAGTAGTTGAAGTATTGATTACCTATTAATGAGGGTAGTTGAGACTCATAAATAGGTTGCCGGGCGTGAGGGCTGGCCTCACCCTTCGATGTGGGACTGGCCCCCTTCTGCATATACTACTGGACTGTTTCGGCCCTTACTTGGGGAGCTGTTGTCCCCTGTCCCCGGGTCCCGCTCACTAGTAAGATCCGCCCGGGTGCCAGACCAGGTGCTGGTGCTGAACTTCCGGGCCTTGGGTCGGGTCCAAAAGCCCTTGCTGCGGGTCTGGGGGCCTGGGTAGCCTCTTTTATGACTACTGTTAACACTATTTAACATTGGAATGTGATTTTACAATTACCAAAAAAATATAGTCATGCAGCAACGCGCGGGTGAACTTCCTAGTATATACTCATCCACGATGCACTATCTCTCATAAAACTTCAAACCTAAATAAATGAGTTTGTCGTCGTTCACCATCGCCATCTTTTAAACTTATCGAAAATTTCTTAGGACACTTACTAAAATTGCTTTTAGCTACAAGGAATGAGTGGAAATCTACCCATGTTTCATTAGTGGGAGAACCTTTTAGCACAACATGCTAGCAAAACCTAGTTGCTCCGCCTGCTGGTCAACTGTGTCTCCATATTCGCTCCACTGCTCCAATATACACCCAACAATTGTTGCCCTCTTCAAATTTCTACGTGCTATTGAATCTTTATACACTCTCATTAGTCTCATAGCATATACTATTGTACTGTGTGCTCTCTGACTCTCTTGCAACTAAATTTCTTGACCAATACGATGTTTGTTCAGTACAATGCCTGAAGATTGTCTCCACTTGGTGGAACATACACCTAAATTTTGCAATGTTTGTTCATTTTTCGGCTTACCAAAATCCAATAGGAAAAGGAATATACAGTATACCGTATACCGTATACCGTATACCATACTAATGGAGCAAGGAGTAGAATACCTTGTTTGAGGCTTGGCCCATGAGGCCAACTGGGGTAAGGCCCAAAATCACTCGCACAGGAAGTCTTTTGTTTCTTTCAAAGTGGACACTAGTATATGTATCGAAAGCATACAAGGGCAACATGAGGTTTTTAGCAATTAATTTGACTCCTCAACTAACACTATCGAAAGCATACAGTATGCTTTGAGTTTCTTCTAAGTATTTCCGCTGTAAGTATATCTTTCCCAAATGCCATTGTATAACTTTGTTTGGACGTGATGACCAGTTCGAAGATTCCGTTTTGAACTCACCAGGCCTTCTTCACTGTCGATCTCAATCAATGAACATACTTGCGATTTTATATAAGAAAAATACCAAGAAGAAACATGTAAAGAGTAAAGACTCATTTAAACTGATAAACATCCTCTGAAATCTGAATCACCTTCCAACTTAACCATGCCAAACACTGATCAATCCAAACCCAACATCGTCTCTAATCCAGATGGAACCTACACGCGCCACATAAAATTTCCGAGCACCGAAGCCGACTCTACCTCAGCCACCAACCCTGTACTCTCCAAGGACATCCCTGTAAACCCTAACACCAAAACCATGGTCCGACTCTTCCTCCCTCAGAATGTCCTTGGCTCAAAAACCAAACTCCCACTCATATTTTACAACCACGGTGGTGGTTTTCTCTATTGCAGCGCAACTTCATCTGTTTTCCATGTGTTTTGTTCCAACATGGCTTTGCAACTCCAAGCTATGGTTGTCTCCGTTGAGTACCGACTCGCCCCCGAACACCGCCTCCCTGCAGCCTACGAGGATGCCATAAATGTGTTGTACTGGATCAAAGTCACAGAGGAAGAGTGGGTAAGAGAGTTTGCTGATTTCTCAAGCTGTTTCTTAATGGGTAATAGTGCTGGTGGAAACCTAGCTTACCATGCAGGGCTTCTTGCTTCTGAAGTAAGTGATCAACTTGGGCCTTTGAAAATCGAAGGACTAATTCTGCACCATCCCTTTTTTGGTGGATCCGAGAGGACCGAGTCAGAACTGGAGATGGAGCATGATCGAGTTTTGCCACTACGGGCAAGCGATGCAGCCTGGAAATTGGCGTTGCCTATTGGCGCTGATCGTGATCATGAGTATTGCAATCCAACGGTAGGTAATAGAGATCATCTTTGGGCTGCGATCCGAGCCATGAATTGTAGGGTTTTGGTACTTGGTTGTTATGGAGATCCGATGATTGACCGGCAGATGGGGTTTGCCAAAATGGTAGAGGAGAAGGGTGTGCGAACGGTGACCCACTTTCGCGATGGTAGTCATGGTTTGGAAATCAGTGACCCGTCTAAAGCTCCGGATTTATTTGTTGTGTTAAAAAATTTCATATACTCATGTATGTGAAAGATTCGTGCATTTCCAACATAAAATAAAGACTGGAAATGTGTTGTATAAGAATAAAATGCGGATTCTACCACGACTATGAAATGTATTTATAGGGCATATTTTGATGAGCAAAATGATCGATGAAAAATTATACCAATGCAAATGCAATCTATCACCACTCTTTTTCTTCATCTAGGCAATCATATAAGCTTATTTCTTTGTGAAGAACTGAAGATTATCAATGATCACAACTTTGAATGTACGAAACCTTTCTTTTTGGTATCAACTTAACTTCATGTAAAGCAAGGATGGATAAACTAATAAGCAACGACTAGGTCAATTAATATAAGCGGAATAGATTGAACGCAGGGCTCAATGGTGGACCGTTAAACTAATAAGAAACGACTAGGTCAATATTCCGTCTGCAATATTGTATCGTGGTGTTGGCTGGCCTTGAATCAGTCGACCGTTAATGCTTTAATCATTATGTAAACCCTAGTATGGTAGATTGTTAGGTCTAACTCTCAATGGTGGACCTTTATGTGATCGACCGGCTGTTAGAGTGGCTGTTCAGCTAAGCTAGTGATTGTTATTTTACCAATTATATAACCAACTGAAATTGTTTATCCTATGGAAAAAAAGTTCTATGAGCTGATGAGGCCACTATATAATATGCGCTATGACAACATAAATTTAATCCAATCAATCTGAGATCTTGAAGTTCAATCAACAATGTCAAATGAAAGGGCAGCAGCGGATACCGATCCCAACTCCGTCCCTGATCCTTACCAGCGCCTCCAGATATCACGCAATCCAGACGGCAACATCACGCGCTTGTTCAAACTTCCAGACGCGCCACCCTCATCTGATCCCAAGCTTCCCAATCCGGTTCTATCCAAAGACATCCCCATTAACCAATCAAAGAACACCTGGCTTCGACTGTTCCTTCCCCGCCATGTACTAGACCAAACTTCAGCAGCTAACAAGCTTCCTCTCGTTGTTTACTACCATGGCGGAGGCTTCATACTACTTAGTGCAGCCTCCACCATTTTCCATCATTTCTGTTCCAACTTTGCAGCCGACGTCCCCGTGATCATCGCATCCGTCGAGTACAGGTTGGCACCTGAGCACCGGCTGCCGGCGGCGTATGATGATGCAGTGGAGGCGTTTCACTTGATCAAAACCAGCCAAGATGATTGGTTGAGGGACTACGCTGACCTCTCCAACTGTTTCCTAATGGGATCAAGTGCTGGAGCAAACATAGCCTACAATGCAGGACTTCGTGTTGCTGCTGAGGGCGATGACCTTTTCCAGCCGTTGAAGATAAGAGGGCTGATACTGGTCCAACCATTTTTCGGTGGCATCCGAAGGACTAGCTCAGAGTCAAGGCTAGTGAACGATCCTGTTTTGCCGCTAAGTGTCTGTGACCTCATGTGGGACTTGTCGTTGCCTTTGGGGGCTGACCGCGATCACCAATATTGCAATCCAATGGGGGGTGGCGATTCTAAGGGATTTGATAAAGTGAAAGCACTTGGCTGGAGAGTTTTGGTGACTGGCTCTCATGGAGACCCGCTGATCGACCGTCAGATTGAGCTGGTGAAGATGTTGGAGGGAAAGGGTATCCAAGTTGTGAGTCAGTTCATTGAAGGAGGTTATCATGGGGAGCAAGACATTGAACCCCCCAAAGCCAAGACAGTGTTTGTACTTGTTAAACATTTCATATTTCCTTAGTTTGTAACTTTTGTTCTTTCAATAAAATTTTGTGATATTAAAAATAAAATGCATATAGTCTTCATGATGTCTACTTCAATCATGTGTTTCATCACGAGCTCAAAACGATACTACCTATGAAGCATGAATACGAGTACGTGTGTTCGTATTCGACACAATACGATACGCGGACACGCCAATTTTTTTTTTTTTGAATATGGACACGTGGTGGACACGTTAACTAAATTTTATTTTAAATATTATATATATGCATAACAAAAATATGTGAAATGCAAAAAAAATAGTTTATAATAACGATGACTTCATCTTCTTCCAAAATCTAATAAATGATTTTTGGTATTCCAGACTCCCACCTCTTCTCCTTCACACACCCCCATCAATTAGCCTCTAAGCTTCACTTTCCCCATCGATTTTCACGATTCGGAAGTTTCAAAGATTGATTTTTTTATAAGTTGACCCGACCGAGAGTTTTATTTCACGACGAGTTAGAGGATTTTAAAATGAATTCGTGGATACGTAACACGTTTAATTTGGAGTTCGTATGAAAAAGTTACGATGGAAAAATCAGTAACTTTCCGTTTTTGGAAGAGTATAAATGGAGGAATTTTCCCAAAAGGTCAATTTCTTTTTTTCTCTTTTTCTTTTCTTTCCTTTTTCTTCTTTTTCTCCTTCTCTTCTCCCCGACGCGGCCCGAGCTCCACTGACACAGCGGACCGCCTCCACCTAGCTCTGTCGTCCGGCCACCAAACGGCGCGCCACCGGTCGCGTTCAAACCATCTCGGTCTCCTCTCCTCGTCTGTGGCAGCAGCACGGCGTGAAACGCCGCCGTGTGGCCGTGCACAGCTCGGGAAGCTCCGCCCCCGACGGTTCAGATCTTCCTCCTCCGGCCACCATTTGACCCGATTTCGGTCGGGAATGGAAGGGCTCGGCCTGCACGTCAATTTCATAGAAGGAATTGAACCGATTCAACCTAGGTAAGAAGGATTTTCGAATTGAAATTCTAGGGTTTTTCGTGTCCACTCTCTCTGTCCTGCTTCGTGTCCACCCTCGTATCCAAGGTAAATACGCACGTGTCCAAGGTAAATACGCGCGTGTCCATTTCGTGTCCAAGTTAGATACGCGTGTCTGACCGTATTCCACTGTATTTGAGCGTATTGTGTGCGTATCCGTGTCCAATACGGGACACGACACATTTTCGGCGTGTCCGTGCATCATAGGATACTACTAAGGGAGGATATTTTTTTGGCTGAAAGGGAGATAAGAGAGGCATAAAACCTCTTTACCGCCAATATAATTAAAGAAAAGATGAAGATACATAGAGGGGGACGAAACCTAGATTTCCAACGAAAATACATCAAACAATATATCGATAAACTAACTAATGAAAACGAATGAGGGAGACCCATACGATCACTATTACAAGCCGATACAATATAAGGAGAAAACACATCCCACCAAACTAAATCAGAAAAAGTGGCACCATGATTTGCTAAGATGTTAGTAACTTTGTTATCCTTTCAAAAGATATGCGAGGATCGGGAATGCATTTGAGAAATGTAGTTCAAACAATTCCACCATTGTACCATAAGCTGCCATGACACCAAATGAGGAGATCAAATAAAATTGAGAACGATTGAGGAATCAACTTCTAGCCATATATGTATCCAATCTCAAACACATGCCAACTCAATGGTGTTCATAACTGCCATAACTTCTGCTTTAACCGAGCTAGAGATATCTATATTTGAAGAAAAAGCACCAAGAAAATTACCTATATATGTAGTCACGAAAAACCGCGCCATAGCCACCACGAAATGTGACTCCATTTTTGGACACCATCGGAATTAATCATAGGTTTCATTTCATACTAATAGGGTGGCCAGATAAAATCAATGAGGCTAAAAGAAACTGATGGGCCTAGATTCGGAGAGGCCGATTCCCCCGCTATTGTAGAGGTTTGTCCAGTTTGCATGGGAAGCCCACAAATTTAGTGGAAGCCTAGAGCATTGATTAAACTCATTTTGCTTTGGTTCAATCAAGTAGCGAACTTGGTTATTGGAGAAGAACACAAAGTGAGTAGCAACAAAACTAAAGACACCAAAGAGCCACTTCAGTACTATAAAATGATCAGAAAGACGACGCATTTCTGATGCCAACGGTAGAACTGTTGAAGTTAGAGGTCGGTGAACCCAACACAAAAGAAAATCTAACTCATGGTGGTGAATGGTCAACTACGCACATTCCATGTTACTATTTTTGTATAGGTACTACATTCCATATTTGGAAAAACGATCAAAATAGTCAGTCGTGGGGTATAAGAATCAAGCTAAAGAGTTTTGGGTTCTTTAATCCCATGATTCCATATCCACGAATCCACTCATTCTCGTGCTTTGATTTATAGGCCGGTTTGCCACTGTATCAGTTGTAGTTTTAGCTGGAATGAGGTTCGTATAAGAATTGTTATAAACATTAGTGAGTAACAAATAGATATATATTTTCTGATTTAATTGATTTAGGAACAAGCAAATCATTAATAATTAATAGAATACAACTAAGTCATATATACTTATATAGAGCCCTTCTAATGAGGTTTAACAGTTTGAGAATACGTTGCTATCCGATATCGATGGGAAAGAGGGCCGAGGGGAGCTTCATTAGAGCTGTAGACGACGTAAGGATAACAATACGAAGTAGTATAGCTCGAGGTTTTGAAATCTTTGGCTGGGAAAAAGGGGGGCAAGGCCGCCGCTTGGCCACGCCGGCAGTGGCCACACATGCAAGTGATGCAACAACATGAAGCTTAGGTGGTGGTGGACCTAGATATACTATCCACACCCAACATCCTAACACACCCACCTCTAGGCTCCAGCTGCATGCTCATATGTGCTCGACTATGAAACAAAAGCCCCACGAAGCCTTTAAGTGAATGAAAACGATCTCCCTGTTTGATTTTATAGACACCTAATTGAACATGCATGTGACAAAACTCATGCAAACGATGACAAATTAGTGTTCATCTACACGATTATTAATCAGGCAATACTGCTATTTTGGGGTTTCAACTCTCCAATACTATATGTTTTACTCGATCCATATGTTAGTGTGTCATGAAAGTTGGGATTGTACTGCTTGTAAAGAACAAAAAAGTGGTTAAAAGAATCAATATCACATAGACGAGTCGACTCCTTCACCAACCATACGTTCTGAGCAGTACCTTCCAATATATCTTATTACAGTTTGAAAGCTTGGCTTTCATATACGACAGTATCTCTCTACATGTATTGACGTGTAGATATGGACTTGACTCATTTTATGCACTCCAAACCGATAGATAGAGATTAAAGAATCGGAAACAAAACTAGGTCACGCAACAAAGAGAATGGTTATGTTGAGCTTTGGGTTAGCGTGGCAGAGTCTAATCCTAAATGTACATTATAAAAGTATCAATCTAGCTAGCTACCCATACACCAAGCATGCAATTAAATCTCAAAAATGAATCCAAACTATCAGATTATCATAAGTTAAAAACAATTATCGCTTACTACCATAAGTTAAAAACATGCATAGTCCAAAAGCATGTCGTTGTAATCATCATTATTTTTTTTCGAATTCCAATCATGATAAGCTAAAAGAATTAAAAGAAATACAGAAGAAAACAATGTCACACGTATAGACATGTAACATGCATGCATGTGTATCGTAGTAACTGACTTTTCGCTAGCTGATCTGAGTCGAAGAAGATAAGAAATCTGAGGGGTGATAGTAATGCATGAGGGCTTCCTCGTCGTCTTCCCCGTTGCCATCAAAATCGAGCACTACGAACTCAACTGCATGCTCATTTTCATTACAGATATTGATCGACGACACAGTGTACATATTGCTGAAGCAAAAGACAAGAAAATTGGAAGAAATAAGATTTTGTGCGATTGATTAAGAGCGTTATCTGTGTAGGACATCCTGGCACGTAACTTTTCAACAGTATCATCATCTCTAAAACTATAACCTAAAACTATTATTCCACTGAAACGACGTAGTATCCCAACTCGATCTGATCATATATATATGATATGCGATCCTTGTCGCCTACTGGAAGTGGTTCATCGACATTAAGAAATTCAATATTATCACGATCTTTATCAATCAAGAAGATGATACGATGTCTACTCTTATTTTTACCATAGTCGACCTACATGCACAATGAAAATGAGAGAAGAGGAATTAGACATTATAAAATATAGGGTAAATTCCTCTTATGGTACTTGATGTATGACCAATTAGACAGTTTGATACCCAATGTTTCAAATAGGACAGTTTGGTACCTGAAATTAGGTTTTATGTGACAGTATGGTACTTATATATGTTGATTTCTTTGTTCAATGTAAGAGGTAAAATTGACATTTAGGTATTATTTATAAAAATAAAATAAAAGCATGTATTTTCATAATGTTTTTTGGGTTAAAAACATGCATTTTCCTAATATTTTTGGGTTATGTTGAAAATATAAGTTAAGAAATTCAATCATGGTGATATAAATATTCACAAGACTACTCCACAGAGGTATATCTAATCAACTAAATGTATTATCGTGGGTGTTCAAATCACAATTACTAGATTTGCTGAACAAAATTTTAATTATTTTATCTTCAACAAAACTAAAAAATTTAATTCATGTTTTTTTCTTTTGACAAAAAATTAGTTTATGATTATTTTCTCTCAAAAGATAAAAAAAAATGATGATTATTAAGGTGATAACCAAATAGATTTGGATATATAACACTTATATTTTTAATTTTATTTTTATAAATAATATATAAATATCAACTTTACCCCTTACATTTAACAAAGAAGTCAACATAAGTACCATAGTGTCACATAAAACCTATTCATGTACCAAACTGTTCTCTTTGAAACGTTGGGTATCAAAGTGTCAAATTGGTTATACATCAAGTAGCATATGAAGAATTTATCCTAAAACATATGAGTAGTCGGGAGCTAGAACTAGGTTATTTTATCTGCTGGACAATAGGTCGAGAGGGACTAGAGTTTGTTTTTCTCTCTTTTAATCGTCTTTTACGGGAGTACTGTAATCAGTGTATTAAATTATATAGTTGCTTAGTATGTAAACTGCTATAATCTCTTTTCTGATTGATCTATATTGATTAGTGCATATCTTAATGAATAAAAACAAGAAGGTTTTTCCTTTTGAAACTGAGAAAGGGAGCATTCTTTAATTTACGTTTACCTAAACCCTTATGCACTCCACCGGTCGAAGTAATGTGGTTTTGATCGGGGAAGATACTGATCGAGGAAGAAGAGTGAGGCATGTGTTGCGGTCTCTGAGGACAAGGTTCTCATGCAGAGATGCAGGTTAGCTAGGGTTGCATGTAAAGGCAGATGTCTAAGTTTGCGACGTCTCGGTTTTTGTCGATATAGGAGAGGTGTTTCATGGAGACAGTGGAGGGTGAAAAAAATTAGAAAATTTTATGTATATGATATTCCGGCATGTATAAATAATGGCCTGTTGGCCGTGGTTGGAAGTTAGAAGGGGGAAATCGGGCGGGGGAATATGGTGGTGGCCGTTGTTGGGGTGGTGCTGAAAGAGAAGAAGACAAAGGAAGCAACAGATAGATAGTGCGAAGAGCAGGTGGGTATCCATGAGAGAAATCCGAAACTTTGTCGTATAAGGGGAGGAGAGAATAGTTTTGAAACAGTTGTGGTTGCAAACACAGAAACAAAAATGCATAATTATACCTAGAAAGAAAGAAAGAAACATAAAGAAAATGGATTATTGGAAAATGAAATGTTGAAGATGGAAGAGTTCGAAGGGAGAGGGGTGCGTGTGGTGTGGTGTGGTGTGGTGTGGTGGTGCCAGAACAAACTACAGATGGTTTCCACGTGATGCGGGCCTTTTGGAGCCGAGTACGGGGAATGGGACTGTCATTGTCCTTACCTGTGGCGGCTGTCTTTAACCTTGTTTATCTGAAATATCCAGCTCTTCTTAGTTTGTTCTTCTTCTGGTTTATACGGGGTAGATAAGTCATAGTCTCCCTTACCTCTCGGCTCTCGCATTCATTTGGTGCCGGATAAAACTTGTGAGAAAAAACTAAACCACAAATATGTATGGTAGGTTAAGCAGAGTTATGAACACTACAAAACTTGGTATTAGAAACGATTTACATGTTCAAAATATTGGTACACTTTCTTCATTCATTTTTCTCGAGCAAGAGACCTCTTTTACTACGATTGGCTATCGTTAAAGTTACTATGATGAGCGATGAGTTTCTAATTGCGATGACTCTTTTATTTTGAGATCCATATATATAGTGCTAGTCACTCGAAATCGGCTTTCACATGGAGCTAATATCATTTAATCCTCTATTAGATTCAACCTCAATAAGCATCTCCCTCAAAAAACAGTTACACGAGCTATGATCATCTTGCCCTGTACTGCAGGGAAAGACGTATACAACTCCTTAATTTCAAAATCGTTGGTTTAATGTTTATAATAGCATCGGAAGAATGTTGCAGCGTTTAAAGACAAACACCACGACAATTGCATAGCTAGTATTCCTTTGCATTCTATATATATATTCCACAATCCTCCAAATCTCCAGGTATAAAATAATACCGGAATAAATCCAAGAGAACATAAAATTATAGTCTCTCTTGGAGACAAAATAAGCTCTGTCAATCCCTCCATGGATTCTAGCATCCTATTACTCTGAATCATCCATTGGCGTGGGCCAAGTCCTCCATTGGAGTTTTCTGCTTGCTTTTTACTTTAACCTCACCTTCATACTCTCATAGGTTTGAGAGTTTCAATTATTTAAGGAATTGTTATTGGTTACTGAGAGTCTGATATCACTAATGATCTGTTTAGCAGTTATATTACTTTCACATGCGCATACATGAGATCATCATATTGTTCTTGACCGCTTAAGAAGGCTTCTCTACTAAAGTTAATAGTAAGGTGAACGAAGGAAAATTATTCAACGTAGCAAGGTACAAGTGAACTGATATTCAAATATATAATTTTAATTATTTAATTAATTATTAATTATTTATATAGTCCTTATATTCGAGGAGTGAGTGAATATGAAGTTGTAAAATACTATAATTAAAGCAAATTAGAGAGAAGTCACTATGTCAACATGATTAGTAACAATAAAAATCACAAAAAAAAAACTATAAAAAGCAGCGTCCACAATACCCAACTATTGAGGCTTTAATACACTAACAGATTTAAAGAAACGGCTGCGTAAATGCCTTACACACTATTGGTGCAAGTGCACCCTAATGCGCTAAATCCGCTCCCCGTAAAGAAAACAAGTTAATTAACTTAAAAAGTATTATCAAGACATGTTTAACAAATATGTTGAATCATTTGTAGAGTGATACATAACTCACTCGCGATCGGCTACATTTGAAATGTTGATAATGATATTTATGTTCTAGGAGAAATAGATTGATAGTAAACTCTGTCTTTATTGATTGATAAGGAGGCCTTTATATAGGCATTACATCAAGTATCCCTGGTGATCAGGGATTCCCTATCTAATAAAGAATCTAGACTACTAGCCTTATTAGGACAAGACACACCACGGAAGTTATGGAATTAACCTTCCTTGAACACTCCCCCTTGTGTCGCGTCCTCAATGATGCATGAACTGTTGCCTCGTTAAAACCTTTGCCAGCAAACAAAAACCTCTTGGGTAAAAATAAAAGCATGGTCTAAGGGAAAAGAGTACAACGCACCAACTACAAGTATGTGAGACATGCATAACTAGACTCCCCCTGAAGTCTAGACGAGAACTCCCCCTGATAGTCAATCAGTCTTTGAGTTCGGATAAGCGACACATACCAATGCGCTTTACATGCTTTACAAATGTAGATTTTGGTAGAGACTTGGTGAACAGATCAGCTGCATTATCTTCTGAGCTGACTTGCTTCACTTGCATATTCAAAGTCTCTTGCTGCTACTGATTGTAGAAGAACTTAGGCGAAATGTGTTTAGTATTGTCACCCTTGATGTATCCCAACTTCATCTGCTCAATGCATGCTGCATTATCTTCAAATATGCAAGTTGGTCCCATCGTAGTAGACTCAAGTCCACTAGACTCTCGAATGTGAGATATAACTGAGCGAAGCCAAACACATTCTTTGACTGCTTCATGTAGTGCAATAATCTCAGCATGGTTCGAGGAGGTAGCAACAAGGGTTTGCTTGGTTGATCTCCAAGATATTGCCGTATTCCCAATGGTAAAAACATAACCGGTTTGGGAACGTCCTTTGTGTGGATCTGACAAATATCCAGCATCAGCAAATCCTACCATCACATCATTTGGTGTATCTGAGTAGGAGGGGGTAACGCCAAAGCCGTATCGGGACCACGACTTAGCATCCTCGGGTCCGGATATGTTGGCGGATATGGCTGGAGGATGGCGGATGGCTGAGCCAAAGCCAGTCTTGGCGGATGGCTGAGCCAAAGCCAGTCTTGGCGGCTGACCGGTGGCGATCCGAGCCACGGTTTGTGCTGTTGGATGCAAGAGATCGACTAGGTGTCGAATCCTGATGAGTGTATCGATAGTACAAGCCCATGTCAAGGGTTCCTTTAAGGTATCGAAAGATGTTCTTGACTCCAACCCAATGACGTTGTGTTGGCGCAGAGCTAAATCTAGCTAACAAGTTCACTGAGAAAGCAATGTCTGGTCTAGTACACTGAGCTAGGTATAACAAAGCTCCAATTGCACTAAGATATGGATATTCAGCTCCCAAGGCCTCTTCGTCATCTTCTTTCGGACGAAAGGGATCTTTGTTGATATCCAGACTTCTAACGACCGTGGGAGTGCCTGTAGGATGCATAACTTTGTCCATGTTAAATCGCCTGAGCATCTTTCGGACATATGCAGATTGGTGTATAAAGATTCCACCACTTCAGTGCTCTAGTTCTAAGCCTAGGCAAAACTGAGTCCTTCCTAGATCTTTCATCTCGAATTCGGATTTCAAGTAGCTTGCGGTCTCATTGATCTCATTTAGAGTTCCAATGATGTTCATATCGTCAACATAGACGGCTATAATGGCAAATCCTGAACTTGTTCTCTTTATGAACACACAAGGGCACAACTCATCATTCTTGTATCCTTTCCCAATCAAGTAATCACTTAACCGTGTGTACCACATCCTACCAGATTGTCGGAGTCCATATAGAGATCGTCTCAACCTGATAGCAAATGAACTTCGTGGTTTTTGCTCACTTGACTTGGGTAACGAAAGTCCTTCTGGCACTTTCATGTACATCTCCGTATCTAGATCCCCATAAAGATACGCTGTAACAACATCCATAAGCTGCATATTGAGTCTCTCTGAAACTACCAAACTGATTAAGTATCAGAAGGTAATAGTATCCACGACAGGAGAATACGTCTCCTCATAATCAATTCCAGGGTGTTGAGAAAAACCTTGCGCCACGAGTCGAGCTTTATATCACTGGACTTCACCATTCTCATTGCGCTTTCTGACAAAGACCCATTTATGTCCAACAGGCTTCACGTTCGGCGGTGTAGGCACAACCGGTCCGAATACTTGCCTTTTCTTTAGAGAGTCTAGTTCAGCCTGGATTGCTTCTTCCCACTTCGGCCAATCCGCCCTACGTTGACACTCATCAACAGTGCAGGGTTCTATATCGTCGTCGTCAATGACTTCTTGAGCAACGGCGTAGGCGAATGCATCATCGATATACATGGAATTCATTTCCATAAGATTGTGCATGCATAAGTAGTTTAGTGAGATTTCCGTGTTCTCCAACATCAACGGTGAGTCTGAGGCGTCCCCCAGATGATTCAGAGTTGATTCTTGGACATAAGTATAGTCGGAGACAATCTCGTGTGACGGCGTCACAGTATCGATGATGAACAGATCGCTTTGTGCCTGGACACATGCCTTCTTTCTAGGTACATTGTCCTTGGAACCGATTGGTCTCCCCCTCTTTCTAGGAGGATCCGAAGTCGACGCCGGCCCTCCACTTGGAGGTGCCGAGCCTAAGCTGCCTACGACACCTAGGGCTGTGAGTCCGAGACCGGCGGCGCGTGCTCGCGCATGGCGAGGAATGTTGAGCCTTGCAGGTACATTCGCAGCAGGTATGGTTGATCTTGTCACTTTCGCAATATCAGTAAAGGAGTCGGGCATCGAATCCGCCACCTTTTGTAGTTCCAATATGCGTTGTATTTCGGTTTCACACTGAGACGTACGGGGATCATAATGAGACATAGTGGGAGAGAACCACGTCAATTCCTGACGTTCACTAGGGATGGATGCGGCCCCATCTCCCCCTAACGGGGGGAAGGATGTCTCATTAAAGTGACAATCTGCAAATCTTGCAGTAAACAGATCACCTGTCATAGGCTCTATGTAGCAGACAATTGTTGGTGCTTCATATCCAACATAAATAGCTAATCGTCGTTGTGGACCCATCTTGGTACGCAGTGGAGGCGTGATAGGCACATATACGGCACAACCAAAAGTACGCAGATGCGAAATATCAGGCTCGTAACCAGTTACCAACTGGTACGCACTAAATGGTTGGCTATCTGTGGGTCGTAGACGAATAAGCATAGCTGCATGTAATATTGATATCCCCATGCCGAAACCGGCAAGTTTGTGGCCATGACAAGAGACCTAGCTACAAGCTGTAGTCTCTTAATAGCGGCTTCTGCAAGACCGTTCTGAGAATGAACGTGGGGCACGGGATGTTCAACTTCAATCCCAACTGACATGCAATAGTCATCAAAACACTTTGACGTAAACTCTCCAGCATTATCCAGTCTGATTGACTTAATCGGATTGTCCGGGTGGTGAGCCCGAAGCTTAATGATCTGAGCTAGGAGTTTAGCAAATGCAGCATTCCTCGTGGACAACAACGCTACGTGTGACCAATGCGTTGACGCATCAACCAGAACCATGAAATATCTAAATGGTCCGCATTCTGGTGTTATAGGTCCACAAATATCACCTTGTATTCGTTGTAGGAACGAAATATTCTGTTTATTATCAATAGCAAAAGATAGTCTTGCTTGAAGTTTTGCTAGTGAACAAGCTTTGCAAAACGAACGATGAGCATTAGACATCGCTACAGAAGCATGAGAAGCAGGAGGAGGCCGAACCTCTCCTTGGAGCCGAGAGGCTGCCGGCAGCGGCATTGAGGCCGAACCAAGGCCGGAACGCCTAGATATGGCGTCGGCTTGGGTTTGTCCAGTTTTCTGGTTTCCTGTTTGCTTCTGTGATCTGAAAAATGGATGACCGTGGGAGCATTTCAAAATACGGATCATCAGATCACGACCCGGATGACCGAGTCTCTCATGCCAAAGCTTGTAAGCATCTGAATCGCATAAGACAACAACATGAGATTCATTGGCTCTAATGGTTGTGAAATACATGACATTTCGAACACGCTTACACTTCTCCACAATGCGAGTACGCAAATTCTCAGTGGAGGTGATCAACAGATATTCAGTTCCATTTTCAACATAAGTGCTGAGGTGATAGTCGTTGTCACGCACATCCTTGAAAGCTAGCAAGGTTCTTAGCGCCTTAGGCTCATATAGGGCGTCCTCTACCCGAATTTCAGTGCCATTTGGCAATAAGAATTGAGCAGTGCCACGACCCTTAATTACGGGTCCAGTTCCTGTCATCGTAGATAACGACGATTCTCTTGGCGAAAAATCCGAAAACAATTGCCGATTCCTCAGAATCGTGTGAGTTGTTGCACAATCAAACAAACACTCAATCTCGCCTTGATACATCTACAAAAACAATGTAAATTGAATCAATAGTCTACTGTAGACTTTGGCGAACACTTGAAAGTAAGTGTACTGAAGTAATATATCATCAGAAAATGAAGTGCATTAAGGCTAATAACATAGCCATGGCAACGACATAACTTGAGAGAAAGAGATAAGCCTTATTTTAATCACCGAATACCAACATTGAGCGTTAACATAGCTTAGGTCAGAGATTGAGACCCGACACCGTCGTAGGTGGCGTGGCCGAGCCAAGGCCGGGGCCAAGCCAAAGCTGAAGCTGTGGTAAGGCCGAAGCTACACTGAGGCCGAACCGAAGCAAGGCGAGTGGTGAAGGCCGGTCGGGCATTGAGGCAATACGATGCGACGGTTGAGCTAAATCTGAAGCATGGCGAGTCCGAAGATACGTTGTTGCCGAGTCATTGATGCAAAAGTTGCATTTGTTCGATAGGCTATCGATGTTGGTTTCAAAAACCGGATTCGGTGTTGAGCCAAGCTGGCGAGTGGCCATGGCGAGTGAGGCCTAGCGAGTCGCGGCCAAGCGCTGAGTGGCATTGGCGAGCGAGGCTTGGCGAGTCTCGGCCAAACGGCTGAGTGGCCATGGCGAGCGAGGCTTGGCAGATCGCAGCCAAGTTGGTGAGTAGCCATGGCGAGCGAGGCCTGGCGAATCACAGCCAAGTTGGCCAGTAGCCATGGAGAGCGAGGCCTGGCGAATCGTAGCCAAGTTGGCCAGTAGCCATGGCGAGCGAGGCCTGGCGAATCACAGCCTTGTTGGCGAATGGCTGGCCTAATGTGCAACGCGATTTCTCGCGAGTCTCTCATTTTTCTTTGTGATTTTATTTCGGATTTGAATTAACATCACCAGAATTGTGGTGAACTCAAAATAATTATGCCATTGAGAATTGGACGCATTGAACCATTTATGCTTTCATAGGGATATAAAAATCTCAGATCATTCATTGAATAAGAGAATTTTTATTGATGACAATTCAAAAGTACATCAAGGTTGTTCTAAATAGAGTGACTTATCGAACAAAGTCGTGATTTATTGACTATATTATGTCAAAATAACAAGCAAAATCAAACTTGAACATGTATCTCATGACCTAAGTCAAATACTTATTCATAATCCGGAGTATCATACTCCTGAGTCCTACGTTTCTTGGTAGGTTGGAAGTCATCGATGGTGAAGTTTGTATCTTCCTCATCGTATTCTTCTTCCTTAAAGTCTCCTACATAGTTCGTTTCTTGTTCTATGTATTGTTTGTGTTTCTTGTAAGCGGCTTGAATCTCTCTACTTGCTGTGCAATCGCGTTGAAGATGATTCTTAGAGCCACATTTGAAGCAAGGAGCCGAAGCATTGTTCGGCGTATGGCCACCACGCCTGGGACCGGAACCAAAACTGTTCCTCCCTCTGGGAGCGGCGGCGCCGCCACCATTCCTTGTCCAAGAAAGCTATCGGCCACGGCCGGCGCCTCTTCTCCCTCCTCGTCCGCCACGTGTTGCTCTTGGCGTACGTGGTGGTGGTGCTTGACGTTCATGAGGTTGATGCTTTTGCTTAGAAGCTTTACCACGGGCTTGATGAGATTCCGCAATGAATTTCGGTCCTCGAGGCCTCTTATTGGTGGTAAGAATCAACTCATGGTACCTCTCATTTCTTTGAAGCACATTCATCAAATCACTGAAGGTTTTGATAGTGCCTTTCTCACAGAGATCGCGGTACTGATGCGACAACATAGAAGCAGATTCTGGGAACGTCGTGAAAGTCTTCTCCATCATATCGTCATCGGTCTTTTCGACCCCACAAAAGCTCAAATCAGATTGCAAGTTTAGCATAGTCTGATGATATTCCTGGACGGAATCAAAATCCAATAAGCGGATTTGCTCCCAATCTGACATGAGGTCTGGGAGTTGTGCGTCATGCACATTGTCGAAGCGGTCCTTGAGGATATCCCATAGCTCTTTGGGATCGGTTTTCCTCAGGTATTGCTTCTTGAGCGTTGGATGGATATGGCGCCTGAGAAACATCAGGGCTTGTGCTTTCTGTTCAGGAGAAGCTTGTAAGCTTGCATCCTCAGGAGGGTTGATGGTGGCGGTAAATCTTTTACCAATGAAGATGTTCTCTACATCTGAGATCCACCTCTTGTATTCCTTGCCTTGGACATCCAAGATGTCAAATTCTGGACGCTGAGTGTCAGCCATCTACAGAACACAAACAGGGAGACGTTAGTATATTTGAATACTAATCAAGTTTGATTGTTCTTTTAGAACAGTGCCAAGATATATCATGGTCACATAAATCGATGCTTAACGTGACTTCAAGTCACAATCGATATCTTCCCTTTGTTTTCTTTTAAAAAAGAATACGTTATGGTTCACAGTGACATCACAGTCACAAGCATAACGGTGGCCGGTAACATCACAGTTACCCCAATAAACGTTGGCACCGGGGTGACTAAATCCCCGTATGCCGTCCCGAGAAGCGATAGAATCGGGATGAGGTAGTAGGGACACGGAAAGGTCCCGGAAGAAAAACAAAACCCAACTATTGAAAATTCAGAAGCGGGAACGTTTATAAAATATTTACCTCTTCAATTGAAACTTGATCGAAAGAAACTTGACTTTTGGGGAAGTTTGTTTTCTTCGATTCTTCTTGATTTCTTCTCAACAACGAACTAGGCTTCAAAAGCCGCTTGCTTGGCTTGCGAGCAATTTTGGTCTTCGAGGGATGCGTGCAAAGAATAGCACGCAAGGGAGGGCTGCTGGCGAGCGGGTTGGGCTGCAGGCGAGCCGGTCTGCCGAGAGGCAGAGGAGGAGCAGCTCGTGAAGGTACGGCGCGGCAGGGAGGCAGGTCGGCAGCGCATGTACTGCCGAGAATGGACCGACGGTTCCGGAGGTAAGGACGGCGGCCTCGGTCGGGATTAGGGTTTCGAAAAAAAAAATTCGGAATTAGGGTTTTAGGGCTATTAGACGGGAGGTTAGAGGAACGTGCTGATAACGTGTTCTAGGAGAAATAGATTGATAGTAAACTCTGTCTTTATTGATTGATAAGGAGGCCTTTATATAGGTATTACATCAAGTATCTCTGGTGATCAGGGATTCCCTATCTAATAAAGAATCTAGACTACTAGCCTTATTAGGACAAGACACACCACGAAAGTTATGAAATTAACCTTCCTTGAACAATTTAAACGTTTTTCGATTAGACTGATGTTCTCCCGAATCATTATTAAAGAACTCTGTAGCTTATTTACTACAGAATACCTCATTGATTAAGATATCAGTCTAATTAACCTACTACTATGATAGCAATGCATGATACATGTGGTTGAAGAGGGGGAAAGGTTATAGTTAACGATAATTGCTATAGATAATCTTTCTACATAATCAAAGTAAAATACAAAAAAGATGACTGAACCGAGCTCTTAATTTATTGGTTCCTTATGTCCCATTTTGTCTTGCTTTCTGTTCTTCTCCTAAGAACTACCTAATTACCAGAGTCGGAAACAGTACCAAAAAGAAAAATAAGAGAAAAGAAAAAAAAAACAGTGGCTTTTCCTCTAACTCTGCCTCTGTCTCAATTCTTTGGCATCGAAGTTTAAGCAAAATTCCCAGGCCTACCACCACCTCCGTCCGATAATGTCATTTTCTTAGGCTTGGCAGAGGACCAAAAGACCCATGTGGAACCCAAGTTTCTGTTTTAGGTAAAATACTTCAGCTGCTCCTCTGTTCTTGAAGCCAGTTTGTGAAGGCTTGCAGGGTCTTCATGTCAGCTCTGTAATGCTTCTGTGTGAACTCCAGCAACATCGGCCATGTGAAATCCGGGTATATTCTCGGACAAAAACTATCCACCAACCCGCTGGGTGGCTTCACCACCTTATCATTTCTCGGACACAAGAAAAACGCTAGTGATTTCCTCGGGGTTTTGCTGTTCACTACTGCTCTGTGTAAACAACTCTTGTACCTCCCGTTTGAAAGAGCCTGTATGAAATCAAATAACCAATTCATTAAGTTATTTCCCTCATCAAAACCTAATCAATAATTCTAGTAATTTCTAGGGCCGAGTTTAATTACCATGAAGGTGTCACCAATGTTAACAACAAAGGCGTTTAAGTTCGGGCTGATCGAGCGCCATTCGTCGTCCACAAACACTTGAAGTCCCCCAACTTGATCTTGGTGAAGAATGGTTAAAGAAGTCGGATCACAATGAGGTCCTGTGCCTAAAGTCTGGTCTGGTTTCTGGCATGGTGGGTAATAATTCAACCTCATTATCGAATCATTGTCACCGAAAAATTCCTTGAAATGTGTTCTGCCCACGCCAAGACTCATTCCTAAAAGCTCCATGATCCCTATGGAAAGTGTGCTCATGGCCTCACTATAATCTTGGTACACCCTCCTGTAAAACATAAAGCAAAAAATCAGGTTAATTAGGCCGGAACAGAGTTTAATAGAAGCATTAAAAGGTAATAACATAACAATGCTCTGTTTTCACTTTTGCCCTGTTTCTGTTTTTTACATACCCGAATTCTTCGAAGTCTTCCCCCATGGCATTGCAGAGGTAATCTCTAACAACATTGGATGACCTCTGGTCCGCTGTGTAACGAAACGACAGCGTTTCTTTCCAGGGTAGTTTTGACGAGAACCTTCCGGTGAAGCTACTGGCGTAGCCGCAGTGCTCCCCGGCTTTCCTCTGAGCCCTCTGTTTTTCAGAGAGGGGTAAACCAAAGAAGTCATCCATGTACTGATGCGCATCAGCTATGAGGCTCTTTTTAACGCCGTGATTCACGACAAGAAAGAAGCCATGATTTTCGCAGGCTTCTCCGACGAGCCTCGAGGCTTTCATTGCGGCCTCGGGGTTGCCGGAGAGGAAGTCACCCAAGTCTATGAGTGGGACTTGTAGCTCAGGTGTGTTAGGACTTGGCTTTTCATCGTCGGGCCAAATGAATTGTTTGGGTATGTCAGTTTGGTACCGGAGCAAAGAAGCGTCGAAGACTAGTGGCTTTTGGTCGTCTGCTTTCTGGTGATTTAGGGTTTTCATGCACTCAACTGCCATTGCATTAACAAATGTGAGAGAGAGCTAGGGAGAAACAGAGGAGGGAAAACAGAGTAATTCTTAGTGGGAAGAAACTGTGATTGATATAAGTTTTGAGAAGTGTGATGATAGAAAAGCCAAGGCCGCTTATTGGGTGGATGAGTGAACAAAAATTGGAATCTTATAGCTCTCGTCTTCTCTCTCATTCAAATTATATTGCAGAAGAGGGGCTTTTGGAGACGTGAAAATTGCAGAGGTGGGTTTGTGAAGTGGCAAATTTGTGAAATGGAACCATCTGTGTGATTGTTTGTCTTTATTGTTGGTGCCAGGAAAGCGTTTCCCGATGGGTTTTGGCATTTCCTTCTGGGGAGGAAATTTTAATGGCACCCATTAACACCACCAGACCAGCAGTATATAATTTCAGAGTCTCAATAACCTTTTTGTTCTAAATTTCTGTAAACAAAATCAAAAGGGTTCTGTATATATAGTAAAATCGTGAACTCGATGTTATTAGACCAACAATTTTCCGGTGCCCGGAGCGTGGAGCCCTCTAGCAAAAGACAGCAGAAGCAGCTTACCCTTATTAGAGGTCTACATGCTTACGTTAATTAGGAAAAGCCTATCACCTAAAATATAATTAGGAAAGTTCATTTCATAAAAGCAGTCGATGTTCAGTAGATTTTAATGAATTTTTTTTTTTCTTAAAGTTTTTTCCGCAAGAGAGAGAGAGAGACATTTTACGAGTAAATTACCATGCAATTAAGTACTATTTGTAAAAAATAAATAATAATAATAATTCAAACATTTGTTTTGTGCACCCCTGAGAAAATGCTGATTTTATTTTTCCCGTTCATTTTAATTAAAGAAGTTTCAACGTAGAAAAAGGCAGAGAGTGAGAGAGATGTGACATTGAGTGAGCAACAACAAAGTACTTGAAGCAGACTTGTTTTGAAACAAGTACTTGGCATGACCAATGAGCACGAGTGAATTGTGGAGTATCAGGTGGCTATGTTGGCCATGATTGCAAATATTCCAACGTAAGAAGGAGAGGACAAACGAGTATCTATTTGTTTCTGCAAGGAACTGAAAGGGATTTATCCAGAAAGATGAGAAATTAAGAAAATGACAGAGAATCCAAGCAAATTGCATTAGAGATTGAGGAGGTTAGGGGTGGGGGTCGGGGGTCGGGGGTTGAGCATAGTAATAATTAGATGGTCTCCAGTATCTGCGACTTGCAAGAACAATGACAGAGACTAAGAGGGCTTGCTTAATTACTATGGCATTGGATTAACGGGGGGAACTAAAAGCCACCGTCTCTGTACTCAGTAGTGCCTAATTTGTTTGCAGATCGCGAGATTATATCAGATCATATCAGCTAAGTATTTCTATTAGTATCGCACCGCACCAGCTCATGACTAATATATGGTCGATTCGATCACCAGCTAGCTATCTAATGTGGATTTCGATTTGGACGGGCACCCGAACATTTGGATAATTGACATGAAGTGAAAGAAAACCTTGATTGACCAGAGAACAATAGAAATCTTGAAGACACAAATCGATTGGCAGAGAACACTTCGATCACTGGTAATTGAAGGAGTTGATGATCATTATTAGTTAATGGAGGAGAGCAAAGCTAGGCCTTTTACGTACTTTAAACATGATAATAAGCAAAGTATATATCATCTGTATAATTGAGCAGCAAACTGCATGCATGAGGGTTAATTATTCAGACATCGAAACGACATGGCGTTTAGGGCTTGGACATGGACAATTCGACGTGCACGACTGAATCGTGGTGACAATACAACAGGGAAAAGTGAAGAGACATTGTTATTAAAAATGGCTAGGACAGGTTTTATTTGCACTCGATCACTGGAAATGTTTGAGAGTGCGTGAGAGTGCAGGGTTACTACTTATGGTTAAGTAAAGCATACAATGTTCAACAAGGGTAGAATTCAAGAATACTCAAAGAGAGTCCATGGGATTTAAGCTAATTTCTTCTGCTTGATTGGCTATAACTCCCCAGAAGTCATGAGAGTTACATTTAAATATTAGCTGCAGGTTCTCACTTTCTATAAAGTTATCAAATGTAAACAACGTTATACTCAACAATTATTATAATTTTATTGTTTCCTATGGTTTGATAATCATCATTCTTGACTAAATAGTTTCAAAATTATTTATATTGTTCCTGGGGTCATCAACTCATGTAGTGTCATGTAACTTCTGTCCGAAAATTAGTGAAAAAACTTTAAAATTCTTCTTCAGTCACCAATTTCTAGTTTTCTCAAACCTCCTAGCTAATTAATTTCCTTGTTCCTACTAAATTCTTAGGCTTTCTAGTTGTTAAGGTTCAAATGTCAGATAAGAACTCACAACAATTGGATGAATGATCCGTAGTTTTATTGAATGTAACTAATTGGCTTTTATACAGCCTTTACAATGAAAACAGAAATCCACAAATGTAGCCCACTTTGCACCTATATCGGCAAGTGGTAAAACAGAACTTTGAACAATTCAAAACAGCAATAAACTAGCTAAAGACCGAGTCTTATTCCTAAAGAACTAAGTTATGTGCTAGCACGATCTTCATTCAGTTAACTCCAACATTCCCTCCCTTGAACTGAAGCATTAGTTCACAGCAGGAGCCTTGTAAATATCTCCTCTCGCAGCTTCTGGAAAGTTTCAAGCTTAAGTGGCTTGGTCATGAGATCAGCTAACTGATCACGAGTTCCACAGAACTTCAGCTGAACAACTCCCTCTTTGGTGAGATCACGAAGAAAATGGTAGCGTACCCTTATGTGCTTAGTGCGCCCATGAAAAACTGAGTTCTTAGAAAGCTTGATGGTAGACGTGTTGTCACACATGATAATAGTTCCTCCAACTTGCTCATGGTCAATTTCTTCCATGACTTTTCTCATCCAAATAGCTTGGCAAACACAGGCCACGGATGCCACAAATTCCGCCTCTGTAGTTGAGAGTGTAACTATTGGCCGCTTCCTTGAGGACCAAGCAACAACAGCTCCACTCAACAGAAACACATAACCTGATGTGCTCTTACTGTCTTCAACATCACCCGCATAGTCACTGTCTGTATACCCTATCAGCTCGGTGTTACCTCCTCTTTTGTAGAACACTCCATAATCAACAGTGCCTTGCAAGTATCTCAGAATTCTTTTGGCAATAGCAAAGTGCAACAGTGTAGGTTTGGACATGTAGCGACTAATGAGACTTACAGCATATATAAGATTTGGTCTGGTGGCCGTTAAGTACATTAGACTTCCTACAATTTGTTTGAATAACGTGGCATCAACTTGTTTTCCACCTTCATCGCTATGAATTTTCTGTCCAGGCACTATTGGGTTGTGAACTGCATTACACTCAGCCATGCCAAACCTGCTCAACACCTCCGCTGCATACTTTCTCTGACAAATAAATACTCCTTCTGAATTCTGTAACACTTCGATTCCCAAGAAAAACTTAAGCTCTCCCAAATCTGTCATCTCAAATTCTCTTTTCATGGAGCACTTGAACTCTCTAATCATCTCATCATTGTTACTAGTGAAAAGTAAATCATCAACATAAATACTTACAATGAGAATGCTATCTCCATTGATCTTCACAAATAATGTATGTTCACTTAGACTGGAAATAAACCCCTCCTTCAAAAAATAAGATTCAATTCGGCTAAACCAAGCTCTTGGTGCTTGTTTTAAGCCGTAGAGAGCCTTGTGTAACTTGTACACCAAGTGTTCATTTCCGATCTTCACATAACCTTTCGGTTGCTCAACATAGACATCCTCTTCCAATTTACCATGTAGGAAAGCTGATTTCACGTCTAACTGATGATGCCTCCTTCCGTTTTGAGCAGCTAGAGCTATTAATAGTCTAATAGTGTCCATCCTTGCTACTGGGGCATATACCTATGAATAGTCAACACCATAGCGCTGTGAGTAGCCTTTGACAACCAACCTTGCTTTGTGCTTGCTCACATTCCCATGCTCATCCAGCTTAGTCTTATACGCCCATTTAACTCCTATTTTCTTGGCTACTGTAGGTAGTTCAACCAAACTCCAAGTCTGATTTTTGTTGATAGAGTCCATCTCTTCGTTCATAGCTCTCCTCCAAGTTGAAATCTGAACTGCCTCTTCAAAAGTTTCGGGGTCCACTGTCACCATTAGTGCCACATCATCTTCCTCCTCTTCAGATAGTCCCTCACCAGAGACATAATCTGTTGCCCAAGCAGGAGAGCCTCGAATTCTACCCTCCCTCAGTTCCAAAACTTCCTCACCAACCGGAAAGTTTGCTCCATTTGCTGCAACTTCTGCAGCCACTTAAACTTCCTGCTCATTCACTACTCCTCTGGTACCAGCTGCAACTTCTGCAGCCACTTCAACTTCCTGCTCATTCACTACTCCTTTGGTACCATCATCCCATTCAAACTCTGTTGACTCATTTTTTTCACAATCAGCCCCCCAATTCCAGCCACTGTCTTCCTCAAAGACTACGTCCCGGCTGATATGAACTTTTTCAGCAATGGGATCGTACATTTTATGAGCTTTGGATTGCTCACTGTAGCCAAGTAAAACACATTTCACACTCTTGTCATCCAACTTAACCCTTCTTGCGTCAGGAATGCGAACGTGCCCTATACAACCAAAGACCCGAAAGTGCTCTACAGAAGGCTTTTGACCACTCCATGCCTCCTCTGGAGTCATATTCTTCACAGCTAGGGTAGGTGACCGATTCAAGACATGAATCGTCCACCTTGCAGCTTCCGGCCAAAAAGACTTAGGAACCCTTTTTTCAGAGAGTATTGATCTAACCATGTTCATCACGGTTCGGTTTTTACGCTCAGCCACTCCGTTTTGCTGTGGAGTGTATGAGGTGGTGAGCTGTCTTCTTATACCATGTTCCCTACAGAAGTCATTGAACTCAGCAGAATTAAACTCACCCCCTCTGTCCGTTCTAAGGCACTTAATAGGTGAACCAATCTCCTTTTCAACTAAGGCCTTGAAACGCTTGAAATGATGAAAGACCTCAGACTTTAGTGATAAGAAATAACCCTATGTTTTACGTGAAAAATCATCTATAAGACATAGCAAGTACCTCTTCTCTCCACTTGACATTACTGATATAGGTCCACATAAATCTGCATGAACTAGTTGCAACCTCTCTGAAGCTCTCCATCGACTTGCTTTAGGAATTGGAGTGCGATGCTGTTTGCCTTTCATACATGCTTCACATAGCTCTCTAGGGGCTGCAATCTCTGGCAGATCTAACACCATCTTCTTGGAATGCAACATGCATAATCCCTTGTAGCTGAGATGACCATAGCGGTGATGCCAAAGTCTCGATTGATCGACATTATCAACTTGAAGGCATTCATCACTCTCTTTTGCTGTGGAAGTCTCACCCAACAGAGCAAACATCCTATTTGCACTCATTACAGATTCAGCCATCTTTCCCTTCAGAGGATGGAACAAACTGCACACACCATTTTGAAAGAGAACAGCCACATTTTTCTCTTGAAACTGTCCGACACTGAGGAGATTGTTTCTGAGCTCAGGTATATAATAAACATCACCAATGGCATAGTTAACTCCTTTCAACACAACTTTTACCACTCATTTTCCTCTCACCATCAATCTAGTATTATTTCCATGTTTAACAGAGTGTGAAAAACTAGTATCCAAGCTTGAAAACATACCAGAGTCACCACACATATGATTCGAACACCCAGAATCAACAAACCAGACATTACTCCTCTTGGCTTCATGAAGCTCCACATACGCCATCAACAACATCTCTTCTTCCTCCTCTAGCTCAGCATAGTTAGCCTCCTTGTTCCAAGTAGGGCATTCATACTGAAAATGCCCTAACTTATGGCACTTGTACACTCAATCGTTGTCTTGTTGAAAGTTGCTCTACCTCGTCCTCGTCCTCGTCCTCGTCCTCTGAACGCCGTTGCTGATGATCTTCCTTTGAGGTGGCCCTCAATTTTCAGCACTTGATCCTCACTCTCACGAGTAATCCTCCGAAATTTCTGCTCATGCACCACTAACGAGCTTTGCAGTTCATCAATGGACATGGTGTCTGTGTCCTTCGCCTCTTCGATTGACACAACAACATAAGTAAACTTATCTGTGAGTGTTCGAAGGATCTTCTCCACAATCTTCGAATCTGCCATTTCTTCCCCGTTGCTCCGCATCTGATTTGCCACACATCACACGTGCGAAGTACTCAGTGATGCTTTCATCATTTTTCATGGCCAGAATTTCGAACTCTCTCCTCAATGAATTAAGAAGAGATTTCTTCACCTTGACGTTTCCACCAAATTTCAGCTTCATTGAATCCCACACTATCTTGGCTGTGCGGCGATCCAAGATCTGTTGAAAGATAGTACGATCAATGGCTTGGAAAAGATAGTGCTTGACCTGATGATCTTTGGTGACTGCATCCTCTAGCAAAGTTCGTTGTGCCTCCGTCAGTCTTGTTACATCAGTTGGAGTTTCAACTCCATGTTCCACACAGCTCCACAAGCCCTTTCCCCTAAGAAAATTCTCCATCAGCTCACTCCAATGGTCGTAATGACCATCAAAGTGAGGTATTTTCGTCAGTGTTTTATCCTCACTCATCTATCTTGTTTGATCACTCCGAGACTGCAGCTCTTCTCCAGGCCCAAACTGGGCTCTGATACCAAATGTTAAGGTTCAAATGTCAGATAAGAACTCACAACAATTGGATGAATGATCCGTAGTTTTATTGAATGTAACTGATTGGCTTTTATACAGCCTTTACAATGAAAACAGAAATCCACAAATGCAGCCCACTTTGCACCTATATCGGTAAGTGGTAAAACAGAACTTTGAACAATTCAAAACAGCAATAAACTAGCTAAAGACCGAGTCTTATTCCTAAAGAACTAAGTTATGTGCTAGCATGATCTTCATTCAGTTAACTCCAACACTAGTGATCTCAACCTATGTCTTTCACTAGAAATTCATTAACGTTCATCGAGGTATGTAAACTCTATGAGGACTTTCCTCATTCGCATGCATTATGTAGTTCTCAAATGAAAATAAGAATGAAGGTTCAGATGATCTCATTTCCATTAATTAGGTGGGATTGTGGAATTAGGAGGTGACAATCTATCAAGGGCAAGTGACGGGGGCAACTGCCATGGTGGAGGGTAGTGGAGTTTGAAATACTTGCTATGCATAACAGTATAACCAGCCTATTAGTTTGCATCAAACTTTATATGAGTCCCTCGTAAATTTGATGGGATTCAACAAGCATGAACTAGATGAAAGTAAAAGTATGTGAGTGCCATATCGTTGCACTACTGCAGGTAAGCATCGAAGCGACGACTTTAAGTCGTCGCTTCGCATCAGAAGTTGTCGCCTGAGCATCCTGCCGACGGCAATAAGTCGTCGCCTCACATTCGTCGTTTCAATTCCAAGCGACCAATAATGACTCAAAAGTCGTCGCCTCATATATCTATGCGACGACTCCAAAAGTGGTCGCTCAGAAGAGAGTGACGACTTTTGACGCGTCGGCAGAGATCTCTAGCGACCACTTTAGACGCGTCGCTTTCATTCTGTTGCGATGAAGTTTGACTCGTCTCTTCAAAACCCATACGACGTATTTTGAGTTGTCGCCCCCTACTTATGGCGACAAAGTTTGGGTCAAAATTGGTCTCTTAAATTCATTTTAAAAAGGCATAGAGCGACGTATTTTGTTGAATCTTTGTCGCCTCATTATAATCTAAGCGACGAACAATGATCAATGTTCGTCGCTTCAAAATTTGTTACAGAGACAGAATAACAGCATTCTAATATTCTGAAACCTGCATTTCATTCATTTCTGAAACCTGCATTTCATTCAAATCACATATCCAACATAACACAAACATTATAAATACATAGATTTCATTCAAAACTATAATGTGTTCTAACAATGATATACATATGTTCCAAGTACAAAGTAACGAAGGGTCCTAATCTAAGTCTACGTCCATTGCCCCCATACCTTCAGCACATGATGATTTATCGGCAATCGTCGGAGGGTTTGCGGCGGCGGCGGGATTGGCATCCGGATTGGTCGACATGCCGAGGGCAGCCTCCATCCTTGCAATACGTTGCAGCATCTCTTCTTTTTCGATTCTACTTTCTTCTTTTTCGATTCTTCTACGTTCTTCGTTGATTCTGGTATGTTCATTGGCGGCTGCTACTTCTGCCCTCAACTTCTCAACCTCTGAATCGTTGCTGGACACGCGTGCACCGCCTCTTGGTTTTGCCGGGCGTCTTAATGCACCTCCTAGCCCTGCAAAGATCGTAAAACACAAAAAATTATTCAAATTAAATTCTCTTTTGTATCTAAAATAGAAACTGTTATTTTATGATTTGTACATACCTCGGACTCTCGTCCCCGGCTTCCCACCCAGACACTCGTCCACTACCGCTATCTGTTCTTCGACGGTAGCGGGGCCCGTCACTTGACTGCCGCTCTCCACATCAGCCACTCGGCTAGCACAGAGCTCATCCATCTTCCTCTTGACCGCTGCCTGCAAAAAATACCATATTAAGTTAGTTTGTGTTTGTACAGTTATAAATTGTAAATAAATAAAATCAGAAGCTAAAAACTAGGAATTCTTGCATCTAACTCGTAAGGAAACTCACCACTTTCTCCTGCGCATTCTGCGATCGCGCATAAACATCGCAGACTGTTTGAAGTATAGGCGCCAAACTGTCTTTCGCCTCATTCGCAACGACCCGGTAGCTATAGGGAGTGGTGCCAGAGTGGTGGTTGACTGCACACCCTTTCTCCTTTGCTTTGTTCCGGTTTGCGGCGTTCCGGGCACACATCCTCTGCAAAAATATGCACGAACTATTAGAATCAAAATCTATTATATGAAATTTAAAAACCTCTAATTACTTTCCGTTACCTTATAATCGTCGTCCTCAAAGTGAACTTTGAGGTACTCCCATTGCTCGGGTCGGTGAATGAACACTAGATGCGTTGTTGATTCTCAAACGGGAGTTCTAACCTGATAAACACCACAATTATATATAATACAAAATAATAAATTTACACACGGCACCACACTCCCTCACTAAGCCACTCGCATGTTTCAGAAACTCTAACTACCACAATCCACACACAACACAAACCAATTACATCGTTAACTAATAATTTCAACCTAATCTGCCATAAAATTCATAAAATTTCAATAAATTGCACTATTTCAAGCCATTTTAGTTTCACTCAATTTGGATTTAACTAAATTTCACAATTTCACTAAATTACACTAAAATTCAATGTCACTAAAATTTCACAATTTCACAAACTATCCTAAAAAATCTCAATTTCACCAAAATCAACACCAATTCTATCATATATTCAAACACCTAACCCTAAAAACAACAAAAAAACACATTATAAACCAAATCCAACTCAAGATATCAAATACTAAATTCAACAAATCAAACCCAAATATGGTGATTACAATGAAGAGGAGAGATTATACTAACCTACAAAGCAATTGGAAGAGAAGACCCAAGAAATTAGACCCCGAAATTGACGAAATCAGCCGATCTGCCCTTTTTTTCGCAGCTCCGGAATAGTTTTTTTCCTCAAACTTCAACTTCTGAAATCTGTTGAAGTCGAGGGCTTTATAACAGATTTTAAAACATGAAGCGACGACTATTGCTCAAAACTCGTCGCTTCGTTTCATATGTCAGCGACGAATATTGACGAAAGTTATTAACTTCGTCGTTTCAATTTTAAGTCGGCGACGAAGATTGAATTTTCGTCGCCACACTTTACAGAACATGATCGGAGGCGACAACATACCTTTATTCGTCGCTGCAATAATTTATGAGCGACGACTATTGATCAATAGTCGTCGCTCTCGTTTTTTGAAGCGACGAATCCTATATTGGTCGCTTCGATGTGTTGAGGCAACAAACTTTGGTTTTCCCTTTCCAATATTCGTCGCCTCAATCCTTGTTTGTAGTAGTGTTGGCAACATTTTTCAGTTCCTTTCATTATCCACTAAAAGATTGCTCTCTTTTTGAGTATTGACCCCCATTGTAGCTCATATATGTGCCATCGTCAGACAAATCCTGGTGGGACCTTTGCATTAGGGTTTTCAAGCTGAGAAAATATAATCTTGCCTACATACATATTAGTCCAGTTGATTACAATCAAGATTTCATAGCGGAGTGGAGAAAGTTGGTTTGATAGAAATGGATCCAAAAGACAATTAGTTTCATATGTGAACTCCAAACTATTTTATCATCTATTTCTTTTATTTTTCTAGCTCAAAAATCGCCAAATTAGAACTGTAGACTTTCAAATCCCAAATACATTTTGTTCTGTGAATGATGATCCATAGAAAAACTTAAAAATTCTGTAAGTGCTTCTATTGAGTTTTAAAAGAAAAGATAACAAGAGAACGGATATGCAAACTGCAAATTTGTCCTCCTGGTTTCTGTTCATCTCTGTTCTTTGTTTTTACCTTTGTTAGATGTGGCAAAAATAAAACGTATAACCACAAAAATATGTATACTGGCTTTATAGGCTGAGGTGATATCCTTGTTAAACGGTGACAAACGTGGCCCGTGGATCAATTGTACCGATATTGTCCCAACTTAACCACCTTTAAGGTGTTGGGTTTTAATCACAAAATGCCTCGGTACAATTGGGTATTATCCACCCACTTATAAGTTGTATTTTATTTGTCACTTTTATGATGTGGGATCTCTCTTCTCTTAACACGCTCCCTCACGTGTAACCTAACTCTAGGTAAGCACGTGGAATGAATTGACAACCAATCGGGAAATTTTCCGATGGCAAGATAACAAGCCCAAACGAGAGAAATATTTGAAAGCCTACAACGAGAAGAATATAAGAAGCCCAAACAACGGGCGGAATATAAGAAGCCCATACAACGAGCAGAATACATAAGGAGCCCATACAACGGGCGGAATACATAAGGAGCTCATACTCGATCCCACGAAAGATTGGGAGACGCAACTGGAGAGTGACCTGTTCTGATACCATGTTAAACGGTGACAAGCGTGGCCCGTGGATCAACTGTATCGATATTGTCTCAACTTAGCCACCTTTAAAGTGTTGAGTTTTAATCACAAAATACCTCAGTACAATTGGGTATTATTATCCACCCACTTATAAGTTGTATTTTATTTGTCACTTTTATGATGTGGGATCTCTCTTCTCTTAACAATCCTTTTCATTGAGCTACATGTTGTTCCCCATTTCTGCGTAAATCAATAAAGCTATTTGCTGCAGAATATATACGCACGTACCAGCAGCTAGGTAGCTCCACCACTGCAAGTCTGCAATACAGATCGAATTCTTCTTTTTGGAATTTTCTTTAGTACCCTCATGTATATGATACCCTCATTTATAAATTTGACGACAAATTTTGATGTCATTGTTGTAAATATAGAGTGATAGGATAATTGTAGTTCTATTAGTTGTATTTACTTCAGCTACGACATATTTACAAGTTTATGAACAAACAGTTGTCAATATGGTAAATTGGTTTAATTATATGTAAATATATAAAACATATGTTGTAAATTTGTTGTCAATGTTGTAAATTTAGTGTAGAAAAATAGTAAATTTTATTCATTTAGTTGTAAATTAAGAAAATAGAATATATCAAAATACTATATACTACCCTTTTTTTTTGGGTTGCTTCACATCATCAATTGATCAACAGCTCTAGCCTAGGAACAAGTTGATAAAGGATGACAAAAATAGTTAGGTGAGGAGTGAGGACAATATCAAGGGTGCGATCGATGCATGCAATATGTAAAAGCACTTATTAATGGGACAAAAATGGGTTGGCAAACGAAATTCAAGTGATAATGTATACCCTAAATTTGTCCCAATTCATGTCTTACTCTCCACTTATTTCTAGCATGGCAAAAATGGACTTCAAAGTAAATGCAATGTATGTTCTATCCATTGCACTATCAATATTGCCCAAAATAACAAGTTCCCTTTGATAAAAAGTCGATACTAATGTTGATGCAACACAATCATGTACAACATATATTTGCACACATTACATTATTCATGCACTTGTCTATAGTGTGATGTCTAATTCTATATTCTTGGTACGTTTGGTTAATCTTGATGTTTACATGCATAATTCATCCAATGTCTTAGTATAAGTGAGAAAAAAAAAATTCTCTGCATTGCAAATTATTATACTTACATGCAGATACATCAGATGAATTGTTATTCGATATGTGATCACTACTAAATCAATAAGTTTACAACGCAATTAAGTTTACACATTTGTATGAATTGTGATTCGATATCCTCCCAACTTGCACAGTTCATCAGATGAATTGTTATCAACCCATAAGTTTACAACGCTCTTAAAATTAGTCACAACTCATGCTTAGGTGTATCAGTAGTTCATAGATCTCCAATTTGGCATGACATGCAGATTTTTCACACACATTCTCAACTGTCCCTAAAGTTCTCCATTTCTTTATGTGCAGCTACAAGTGATCGAATGGAAGCGTGTGTTGGAGCACTGAGATTCATCACATCCCAAGTAGTGTTTAACTTGTTTGTCGAGTTGACTTGCATGTCGTCTATGCCTTCCTCCATTATCAGTTTCATGGATATTTTGATAAGTGGGAAGGCCAGAGGAGCAGATCAAATAATGATCTAGTAAATTAGGTTAATGACACTGAAGCATAGCAACAGATCAGATGTGACTGGGCGAAAGTATGAATGATAAGAAGTGGTTTCAAAGTATTGGACAAGTTTTGAAGTGTCGGATACGCGTTCAGTTTTGGTAAACTAATTTGGACTTTGGTTTCCTTGTCTTTCACATTATGATGCTGTGAGTGTTAAGGTTTCAGGTTTAGAGTTTGAAGCATGTGTATAATGGAGTGCTTTGGTTGGCTACTTTGTCCGACTGATATTAGGCAGGGGGTCAACAAAACTGACACTTGGCCATCTCTCAATTGGGAATTTGTCTGTGAATTATTGCTGGATTTCAGTGTTCATCAGAGTTTAATTCCTTGTTGGATTTTGAGTTTTCACTGCTTCAGTTTTTCTGGAAAATTTCTTCTTTTATTTCTCACTTTGGTATGATGCTGTCATACCAAAAGTGATATTGTGAAACGTGTAAAATAGAAGTTAGAAAGCACAGATAATTGTCAAATAGAATCATATTCCATGCGTGCGATTCTATTAATTCATTGTCTTTATAATGGGGGATCACACTAGCAATGCAGATATAAAATGCTTAAACTCTTTAAAGTCCTATTTACTCCTTAAAATATCTTTTATGTGTGGCCTTGAGTTATAAGTTTGTCCCAAAATTATTGTTGGACTCTTGTTATTATTGTGGAGCACCATAACTAATGCTGTCCCATAGTGTTCGCTCTTTCCAAATAACAATTCATAAACATTCCTCAATCCCTATTATCTACAGGAGAAGAAGAAGACACAGTAGGTGGGAATTAGAGACATGAAGGTCCATGCCCACGAGTGAGGCACATTAATATGAACATGAGCATGAACACAAAGAATAAGAAGATGGTTGGAGTTCTAGCTCTTCTCCCATGAAACTGATAGACCCAAGAAGATTGGATCTATCATCAACTACTGTTGCGCTCTAAGTACTTTCAAAACTGCTGAGCCGAGTAGCAGTGTCAAAGTCCTGTTATGACAATTAGACTGTCCATCAATCCGGCTTTCTCTTGCACTATATCACCACTAAAAGGTTGCTTACTTTTATCACCATCTCTACCATTATTTGCTGGTGGGTCTTCTCCTGCTTAGAGATTTAAGATGACACTCTACAATGGGGAGCAAAGACGATCTGGATTTGATTTTGGTTTTGGACTTTTGAGCAAGAAGCCGGTTTTGCTTGGCTTGCTTGGTAGCAATTATGTTAAAAATTATATTGCTGTTTAGGCTTCAACATCATCAACATTGGTTCCATCTTTCAGCACTAGAAATGGGAACCTTTTTTTTTTTTTTAGAAAACTTAGTTAAAAAAAGTGGCACAACCCTGAACAATAAAAGCAGCTAGAAGGTCAAGAACAGCTAAGGGGACCCAAATCTTGTCATTCTTGATTCTTGCTACTACCACCTCATCCAAGTGCACTAACAACCAATCTTCGGTCTTCAAGTACATTGATCAGAGAGAGTGTGGAATCTAAATGAATGGTTGGCCTTTGTTGCATAAAATTGAATGTATAGTGGGAAAAACAATCAAGGATTTGCATTGGCTGACATCCTTGACACACCAACACTCACCCACACGAACTAAATCATATAACCACAATAATCAGAAACACAAAGATAGCAGAATGTTAGCGAATCACGTACGACATTAACTCACCTAGTTTGGTGGGATGAGCCTTCTTTTATTTTATCATATTGTGGCGATATGGGTCTTCCTAAATTTCGGTTTTTCTAGTTTTGATATGTTGGTTTTTCTTGAGAGGTTTTGGTTTGGTCCCTCTCTTTTGTTATTCATTTTTTCCTTTAATAATTCTTTAGGGTGTTAGGGAGGTTATTCCTCTCTATCACTCATCTTTCAGCCAAAAAAAAAAAAAAAAAGCAGCCAGAAAAAAAGAGAAAGTGGCATCCCTAGATAGTGAAAGTCGAGCAATGCTGGTGTCGCCCCGATAAGTCCAGGACTAGCTAGGAAGGTTATCCTACTGTAAGACTAGTCTTTTCATCTTCCCATTATGCATAGTCCAATCTATATAATGAGGAGGATGGTGGTCCTGCTCGTTTAGTTTTACAGTCAGCTCCCATGTAAAAAGGTCGGGAAGAAACTATTGGATGCTGTTTATTGTGGAGAACTGATCAGGTCTACATGAACCAATAGAAGATTCTAGTATCAGAGATCCACAAGTAGCTTTTGTTCATTATGTTCCAAACGAACATGAATGATGGCAATATTGGGGTGATTGAACCAAGCCAATTGCTACTAGGTTGCACCCTGCCTTTCTGAAAAGCCTGATATGCCTCAACAAAGGCAATGACGAGTGATGAGCGTCAGATTGCGAGAAACCAAAAGAAAATGGGAGAGTTGAACTGGATCTTGTGTAGTTGTAAATGCTTTCTTTCGCCGGAGCGGAGCTACGAGCTTCCTTTGTCCATGTGAAACTACCTGATATGTTTCTCTTACTGTTATCAATATTGTCACAATACTTTTGTTGGATGAAGACTTCCTGGTATTAGTTCGGGTTTTTGGGGTTTAGGGGTTTAACTATTTCTCTGTTTTGGGCCAAATGTGCTCTTTAGTGTTTTGGTGTTCCAGCAGACGTTATTTTGTTTCTGCTCCTTTGAGCTCTATTTTGTGGCTCTTTCTAACAGGTTTGCATTCTAAAGTCAAAAATAAAACACACTACATACAAAGTGACGAGTTTTCCAACTGAAATGGGATGTTTATAAACGGTATAAGTTAGGAGTTTAAGTTTTATTCCAGTCAGTTGCTTTACAGCAACAGGGAAATGCCATCATCTATCATTCGAAAAAAAATAAAAATAAATGCCATCATCTCTTGATCCAAGGAAGAAATACCTTTCTTTTCACTTTCATATATATTTTCTTTCCAACAGATTATACAAGGGCCATGATTTATTTTCAAGAGAATAAGCCAGATTACTAACCGTACATCAAAACTTAAAAGGTGGGATATGTACCACAACTCACTGCCTCTAGCATTATTAACTTGGCGTGATTCTTAGGACAAATGACACCAGTCGTGGAGTTGTGCTTTATGTGATGACTGTGGGCTTCTCCCTTCCAGTGAATTCCTTCAGCTTCGACACAGACAGTGCCAAATCTAAAGCGGAACCAGAAATGGATGTATAAATGATAAGTGACAGTTATGTACGTCTTTTGTTACTGAAATAAAAGACAGTACACTGACCTATTAACGGTTTCAGTGCCACTTGGGCGTCCTCATCATGTTTGGAGACATCTGGTTCATACTGTTCAATGTATATTCGAATTGTTGCTCCTGCTGAACCTGTTCCCTGTACATTTGAGATTTGAAAGTCGATTACATTCTGTAGGAAGCGTTTTGTAAACTTTTAAATAATTGACACTAGAATGAAGAAATGCTTATTACTGATAAACGAAATATGATCCTCGATCCATCTGTGAAAACAAACCGAACACCTTGCTTTGATGCCACACTTCCATCAACCTGCAGAATCATAGGAGATTGGACTTAAACACGTTGATCCTAGAAACTTTATTCATTTACTTGAAGTCACAGAATTGGGAAATATGGTAAACATGTAGGGTTCTGGAACTTACAGGATCAGTATACGTGAAGTCATCGGCGAATTTCAGAGCATAGTTTCCTGTGTTGTGATATCCTCAGCATCCAAAAGGTCATGATAGCAACAAAGAGAGATACAGATAGATACTTACCAAACTTTTCACCGGGCTTGCTCTGAGAAATTAACTCTCTTAGATGATTTATCATCTTATTAGCACCTTCAGATGCACATTCCTGGATAAAGGTTAATTAAAACATTGCAGCTGCCCCAGTAGGAAATAAATAAATCTAAACAGATGCACAGAGCTCCAGAACTGAAAGTAAAGTCCATATCGTGATTATGAAAGTATTGTTCAAATTGCAGCTATGATGCTTACTTCATAGTCATATCGAGAAAAGAATTTCTTCCATAGGTTGCCCAGTGTTCCTTCACAACATCTGCAACAGAGACCAACTTCTCGCCAGGTTTTTTGTCTTTGTTCCGATATGCGATAATAGAAAGCCAAGCTAAGACAGCCCTGTCATGTAAAACCTCTGGTCATTTTACATGGAAATGGCAATTTTTGTGATGAAGCAATGAAAAAAGAACCTGTTTAAAGTGTAATATGCCCACAAGTACAAAAAATAATAATAATAATAATAAAAAAAAAACTTGTCTAAGAATTAAGCTCAAGCATCAGAGAATTCATTGAATAGGCACTGATTTTGGAAAAGAATAGAAAGCTGTTAGAAAACAATTTGTACAAGTAGAACCAAAGCCACAGGGTTTGATAAAAGAAACTACAAAAAAAACATTAGAAAGTGGGCCCACGGGAGGGAGCTCAGGGAAGAGCTGTAATAGCTCCACTGCCTCCACACATTTCACCTTGATACGACAGAATTCATACTATTGAACAAAAATATTCAAGAAGCAAAACTCCCAAATATGTACAAGAGGTCTTATTCAAAGTAGGCAAAAATGTGCCACACTATGAGAACCTGGAAATATAGTAGACTTAGTCAAATACCATATGCCATCCTTCTCGCGGATGTGGTCAGAACCTGTTCCGAAGCTCTCTTCCCCACATATAGATAACTTCCCAGCATCCATAAGATTCCCAAAGAACTTCCAACCAGTGGGAACCTGAGGTTACATGACACGTTCTCAGAAGTCCATCTTTTAGAAATAAATCACTGCTTCAAGGATAATCAAGAGAGTTAAACCTCAAAGAAAGGAAGCTTTAACTTTTCAGCAACACGATCAAGTGCACCACTTGTTGGCATGGACCGTGCTAATCCCTAAACATTTTTAAATGGAAGAAAAAGAGTTATTTACTACTGTGTTAAGGATAGAGCCACATAAGAGAAGTAAGAAGCACGAAAGTTGGAAATAAGTGCACACCTTGGGGCCACTCTTGAAATATGGAATAGCTTCTTGAGCATTGGCTGCGATAATTGCAACAGAGTCTGAAGGAGTAACAAAAAAGCCTCTACCAAGAATCATGTTTCTATCACCATCCCCTGATAATAAATAAAATACAAAGAAAAGAATATGTTTGTTATTCCACAAATCAATATGTCCATTGCAATTTCCAAAACAACAATGAAGTAATCTCGGACTTCAGCACTTCCATGCTTTGAAATTTTCTCTTATTATAAGGACATAATTAAGTTCGCAACATCAAAAGTAATACTAATAGTACTTCACGGCTGCTAATTCATAAATTCATCAGTAAAAAAATTTCTGCCTTCGTTAACATACCATCACTTGCGGCTCCGAAGTCAGGTCCATTTGTACTGTACAAAACGTCGACAAGATCCTTAGCATACCTGTTTGAGAACATAATAACATGTTAGCAGTGCCATGATATGGTAAATAGTTATCAACTTATCATCATCAATACCATCCAACTCTTACGTAAGATTAGGATCTGGATGACCGTGACCAAAATCCTCTAGAGGCACTCCATTTGTGATTGAATCCTATATGTCATGTCAAACTTCTGTAATGAGGAAACAGATTCGAAATAGATTACAATCATTCTCCAATTAGTCTAACATACCGGAGTGGCTCCCAATCTATCCACAAAGATGGGTTTTGCATAAGCACCAGTAACAGCATGCATGGCATCAAATAGAAACCTGCAAAGTTCAGCCATTAAGTAGTCTAGAATCAAGGAAATATCATATACCATATTGAGTACTCACACTCAAACATGGTATGAACTTAATATGAAGCAATTCATTTTTGTTAAAAAGTACGATATACAACCAGAATAAGCTAGCACACAGTAAAAATCCTTCTTGATGGAGGGCAGATAAGTATACCTAAAGTCTAACTTCAGAAGATTTTTGATAAGCTGGAAATCAAATACATTCTGCAGCAAATATCGTACAATTAGTGGTATCCCAACTAGAGCATTTTTCCTACGAAAAATTCTTTACAAAGAATGATTTTTATCTGCACCTCCATTAGTTCCAAATAGTCAGTAACCGGATCAATAACTTCAACAGTGAAGCTTCCATAATTTACAACTCCAACAGATGATAGGTCAACATCAGGGATATCTGCTACCTTTATTTTCGAGATCTGCATGGCATTTAAAGGATTCAAGCTTAATCAAACAGAAACACTATAGGTAAACATTTGAGTTATACTTCAAGATATATAACTAGAGGTCAAGACTTCTCCTACAAAAACTGCTGAGGGGAAAAGTGGAAAACTTACTTATATTGCAAAGTTGGTTGATTTATAATCAAACAGATCTTACAGTGTTTCTTAAGTTTGACATATGACTTTGACAAATTATATGTTGTTTCTTCTTTTGGGTTACTTATAAAAAGACATAGAGCAACAACACAGAAACCAAATTCACGAATATGAATAGCAGTATAAGAAGGGTAGCAAATAAGCATTCAAATCCAGATACTTACAGAAAGAGTGTTTCCATAAATCTTGTCAGTGATGGACTCAGGTGCAGGTTGTCCACTACTGTAATTAAACTACAAAATGATCAGAGATTTTGAGTCAGATTTTACCAGGTAGTCGACTTAAAAACATCGCAATGTGTTAGCACAGAACTGAAAGAATTCAAGGACAAAATATAAGAAGTTGAGGCATGGTAAGTGAAAGGACTATGATTCTGTCATACTATACATTGCACTATGCATTCTCCATATTATGTGTGCATGAGAAACTCACCTTAATACCCCAATCATAATCAGGTCCACCAGGATTATGGCTTGCACTCATTATAAAACCACCATTGGCCTATAAAATATTTTGAAACATTACCAAAAACAAAAAAAGAGAGGCAAAAAGCTAATAAGTACACTGTAATTGATCTGCCATGATGATGAAACACAGAAGAATCAAGCAGCACTGGCTTGCCTTTCTCTTGCGGATTACAGCAGAAACAGCGGGTGTTGATAAAATTCCTTCCCTGCAATTTATAGTAATTCTATCATTAATTCGTACTACAAAAGCTTAAATGTAATACCTGAGAAGGAACTAAAAAGGATCAAAACATGGCATTGGATGCCTGAGAGCCTAAAAGTTCCATATCAGCCTTTACAAGAAATTGAACCGATTATTTAAAGGCACTAACAGCACATAAGACGTCAGCCTGTCCAGGCACTTACTTGCCAACCAAAATTTTCCCAACACCATTCCCTGCGGCGATCTTGATGATAATCTGCATTACAAATCCAAATACATGATCATAAAAACAGAAAGTAAGATTTTTTATATGAATGGAGATCAAATGAAAACAGAAAACTAGTGCATCATTGAGTGCAAAATAAAGCAAGAAGCTTTTATAAGAGAACCTGTGCAGCTTCACGATTAAAGTAACGGCCATCACCTCCCAACACCAATACACCATCCTTGTAATCCTCTGGAGGCAATGAATCAAATAATGCCTACCCAACAGAACATTCAAAATAACTCAGAATACCACAATGCACTAAACACAAAGATGAATTCCACTCTGCAAATAAGTGTAAACATTCATACCTGGATCCAATTTGCAAGGTAATTCTCTTGCTGGAAAACTTTCACCTACACAACAAACATATTGGGGAAAACGAATCAATGCCCCTAATTCAATTTCATTGCAGATACAATGCAGAAACAAAAGTGACCAAAACAAACACAATTCAGCTAGGCATGCTTGGCCAATCGGCTTACTTGAATTACAAATTCTCTCGTTTAAACAAAATGGCACAACAAAAACAATGAAAGACAGAAAGATACCTTCTTTCGGAGACCGCTGGTTCCGGTCTTCTGGCCTTCAATCGGTTTGGTCGGAACCAAATTAATCTGCCAGAAAAAGAATACCAATTTGATCAAAAATATAACTTTCAAGACATGAACAGAGTATATACACATAGATAATGAAATGAGAGAGAGACCTTGATGCCCTTGGGCTCTGCCACGGTGGAGGGAGAAGAAGCGGCTCTGATAGTGAGGAAGTGAGAGGTTCTGAGAGGAAGGTGGTGGTGGTGGTGGGGAAGAGGTGAGGAGGAGAGAAGAGAGAGAGATGGGTTTGGAGGAGTGAGAGTGGCATTGGATGAGAAGCTGGGTCTGGAAGTGGTGGAGAGAAGGGTGTGTAGTCTGAGAGAAAGTGCCATTCTTGTGTTTGTGTTTTGTGTTTCTGAGTGTGTCTGTGTGTGAGTGTTGAAGAAGAAGAAGTCGGGGAAGATCTATTCTTGGACTAAATGCTTAGGAGTTTGATTTGAAACTCCATGGTCGCCACATGTACGTTGGGAAACACTTACCTTCAGTTTCATGTCAACATGTGACTTAATTTAAGCTTTTTCTTTCTTTTGTATTCTTTTTTGTCCATTTTGCTTCTTATACACTTCTGAATTTAGATTGGATACATTAATGTACTGATATTTTTAAAATGGTATTTCAATTGAGAAGCAATCTAGTTTCATTTAGTGGTAGCTAAATATGAGACTACTCTACCTCAAACATTGACCTAGTCTACTTCTGCATTGAACTAAGAAGTATTTGATGTTCTGCATAACTTTCTTTCGAATTGTAGTTAAAACAAACGCAATAAAAACTGTCTAATTCAAATAACATTAGTGTGTGCTTGAAAAAATAAAAAGTCATGAGATCATGTCAAGTAAAGACATAATTTTTTAGACATTATGGTGAGATTGACTTAATTTTATCGTAACACTTTGAGTTGTTTATCACAAATTCATGACATTAGTCAAATGACATGATTCATTTTAGGGTTTTTTACCCATAACTTTGAATTGTTTATCACAAATTCATGACATGATTCATTCTATTAGTGAGAAATCATGAGTTCGACAAATGAATATGAAAATCTTACAATTTACAATGTAACTTCGCTCCCCGTTTACCTTACTTCGCACATTTTTACATCAATCTTTGACCTGTGTACCTAACGTAAACTAGAAATCCATCCCATCCCCTAAATCGAATGGCCCTATTGGTCCTTTGGAAAAGAAACGAAACACAAAGCAATCAGGTGCGTTCAATCTCATTGGAGTCCGGAGACGTTTCGAGACCCTACTCGTTATCAGCTAAGTTGGGTACTCTAAATCCCTGACGCAACAGAAAAATGGTACAAGACTGTTTCCTTTCCCTGAGCTCGAGTCACATCTGATTCTGTTTCTTCAGCAAACAACCCCACTCTCGTCACTGTTTAAGCTTAAAGATTGGAAAGTGGCCATGCCCGGTGTACTCTGATCGACACGTGTTTCCCTCACCAAATAAATTAAAGGGCCACAGCTACAAGCACGAACACAGGGACACCACCACAAATTCTACAGTAAATAGTTGATATTAAGGTGTGTGAGAAGTGAGGAGTGAGGAGTGAGAAAGAAAGCTATAAGCAGTGAGAAAGATGGGGAGAGGGAAAGTGGTAATGAAGAGAATCGAGAACAAGATAAACCGGCAAGTGACGTTTTCGAAACGCCGGATCGGTCTGTTCAAGAAAGCTCAGGAGCTCTCTGTGCTCTGCGATGCCCAGGTTGCCCTTATCGTCTCCTCCAGCCGCGGCCAGCTCTTCGACTTTGCCAGCACTAACGAGTATATACATCTTCTTCTTTTTTAATCGTTCTTGATTTTCCGGGTTATTCTTTCTGCCTTTGGATGGTGATATATATGGTGTGCACGAATGAAGGTCATCCGTACGTGGCTTTAGCTAGGCTTTCTAGGGTTTATATATATATATATATATATATATATATATATATATATATATATTAATTTTGGGGTTTTATATATCAGCATAATTTTATGTTGTCTAGAATTAGCTAGGGTACATTCCTGTTTCTGCAGCTTTGGTTTGTATGTGTTCTGGGTTTGTGACCTCTCTCTCTCTCTCTCTCACTCTAGTTTCTCTATTTGCCAACTTGTAAGTGTTAACAATACAAATGAAGATTGACCGGCTGTCATCCTTTTGCTAGTGTAAACGAAATTCTCAACCGGTACCACCGATGCTGCTTTTCCTCACAAGACAATGTTGCTGAGGATGAAACACAGGTTAATTTCTGCAATATCTTTCCCATATATAATCCTAATGCGATTCGAATCTACCTGTTAATATATATATATATATATATATATATATATATATATATATTAATTAGTTTCTATATAAATACATCTATTTTCCGACTTTTCAGTGTTACATCTACTCATTACATCTTGGCTATTCAAATTAGTATAGTTTATATGTACCGTAACAATAGTACTCTAACTTGGACCTTCAAATATGGATCTTTAAGTATTTCATGACTGAGTGAGAATTGGAGAGGTATACCAGTGGGTTCTGTCGCAGCTGAATCATGAAAGAAACAATGACAGAGCAGGATGCATGATGCAGCAAAATCATGAAAATCTATGGTTATTGAGTATGCTGAAAAATGATTGAATTAAGTGGTTAATCCCTAGTAAGTAATACATCGATGATAATCAGTTGAGCTTTGATTGCTAATCACTGAAAATCTGTCCCAAAAATTAGCTGCAAATTTTGCTATGCTCTAACTTCTCAGAACATTTCATTGTTCTGGTTGCAGAACTTATATCAAGATGTCTCAAGATTGAAAGTCAAATATGAATCTCTTAAGCGTTGGCAAAGGTGTGTATATATGAAAGCCATTAACATGTTTCAGTTTGGTGTCAGTCAGGCAAATATAGCTCTTTTAGCATAGTAATCAATTACGTAGTTGCACATGTTCAGGCATTTTCTTGGAGAAGATCTTGAAAAACTTCGTCTGAAAGAATTGGAAAACCTTGAGAAACAGCTTGACAGAACTCTTTCACGAGCTAGACAAAGGAAGGTATATTAACAATACTATTACATGCATACATATAATTTTACATGTGTACGCGTGTGTGTAAAGTGATGTCTAATAATATTACTACATCGTCTGCTGACATGTTATGTTACTAATACTAGAAATGTCAAGCAAATTTTACATTAGATAATTGATCAGAGTCTTGTTTGGCTAGCTGGCCGAATGAAGATAAGAGTACTGGAGGAGCTAGCTTTGATCAGTACATCTTGAATGGATTAAGATCGACCTAGATTAGTACAAGGGAAATGGAGGAAATTTGGACAATTTGGGTTTTCTTTTCAATTCTATTTATTTGAGGGCCGTGTAGAGTTAAAAGTTTACAGAAGATACTAATTTTCCTGCTATGTAGACATCCATGTAAAGTTTGTCCCAAGAAAAACGACATTCAAGTAAAAATGTAGATGTTCTGCAGTAGAATGATCACTATAGCTAGTATGAACTAAACCATGATCAGCAGTCACTAATTTCCTGGTTTATACATGCAGACGCAGATGACATTAGATCAATTAGAAGAACTACGCAGAAAGGTAAATGCTAAAAGCATTGCAATATATTAATTATCAGTCGATTAATTTAATCTACAGTGCATGTCTTGCTATAATTCTATTTATGTACTAGTATGAGACATTATTCCATCTATAATTTCCATGATCGAGCTTTATAAGATCAGCTATAGTTTAGGTTGTTATACTAAGAAAAGAAAACAGTACCAGTCATCTGCAGCTTTCTAACAGACTTGAAAATGAAATCAAATATTGATTCTCTGGCTAGCAGCTTTGTAAATACGAAACAAATTCTAGCATATGCATGCTAGTTTTCCAAATCATCTAATTAGATATCCTATATTTCTTCATGTTGTTCTCTCTTTTTCTTTCTGTGAAGATTTGGCCAATTAAAGCTTTGTGCATAGTTCTTCAAAGAGTATCTGATGCTTGAAGTACAATATGTATTATTGGCATCAGAGGTTTGAAAACAGGAATATATCAATGTTTTTGGCAAGTGCAGAATTTGTGAGAGTTCCACTACACCTGAATCAGAAGTAAATACACATATGGATCCTTCATTTTCTAAATTGACCACATTTATTATTATTATCTTTTACAAAATGGCAGGAGAGTGATCTTGAAGAGATACATAAGGAGCTCAATTCTGAGGTACTACGGTACATTTTCTTTAGTGTGTGTGTGTGTGTGTGGTAGTAGCCGCTTCTGAGTTCTGAAATCTTTGGTTGGTTATGGAATTTGTCAGCTTGAAGAAAGGGAAAAACATGGTGACAATGATGATGTTGGTGATGAAGCCTTAATTCAAGGTCGTCCTGGAGGAGGGCCTACTATGGCTGCTGGTGCTTCTCGAGACAACATTTCTACTGAAACGCGCTGTGCAAATGCTAATGAAGAGCCCACCTTATGCTTGTGAATATGGTAAAGATGTCCTGAATATGAATTTGAAACTTCTCACCTTAATTAACACTCAGAGAAAGTAGAAACCGTAACCCTAAATATATATTCATTTTTTAAACATGAACAGTTCTGGGTGTGATTCAGCAGCAGCAGTCCGTCGGGGCTTTGGAAATTTGGCATCCCTGAAATAATGCATGTTTTATATCTTCGAGCAATTAAGTGACGCATGTAGGTTTTGTTGGAAAAATGGGTTAAAAACCCTGTATGAAACTAAATTTAAATGGATTAATTAAACTGTGTTACACTTATAATTAATGAAAGATGAATTTGGATTTGTATTTTTCATAATGAGGACTACAAGATTATGTGTTCATTTGTTGCACCCAGCCCCGATTCTTTTTGGACTCTTCAGCTGCTACTGGAAAACTTGTTGATATTCCAGTAACATTAGCTATACTGCCTAGTTTTATGACCATTCAGTGGGCTGTTCATGGCTATTGAGTTCCCTATATTCATTACTGATTTTAATAGCCATGGCCATTTCTCACACTATAAAAAGGGTCTCCTATTCCTCAGTCTAAACACACCAATAGCAATCAGCTCTTCTTCTCTCAAAAGCTTTCTCTCTTCTGCTCTTGTGTTCTTATTCTGGTGATAGAAAGATAGTACTCTCTCCAATTCGCAGGCTTTCCTGTAGCAGTGCAGCTTCAGGAATTCGTTAGTCGTTGTATCCTGGGAGAGGAGCGCCAACAAACCTTTTGCACCTGTAGAGGCGGCGTAGTTTTCTTAAGGTGAGTGTGTGACACACAAAACTCGACTTTTTCTAATCCATCTTGAAACTCATTCGGTATTGGTTGAATATTTCTTCATACCTTCTTGTTTATTTTTGAAATTTTTAATTTCTAAATTCAAGTTAATATTTATCTCAATTTATATATACAATATCATATATATCATTATATTTTACAGGTTTATTATGTAATATAATCAATGTGGCATCCTGGACTTTTGAGTCGGGTCGAATCAATATATTTGGATTTCAGATGGTCATGACCTAGCTAAGCTAGGTTTGGTGACTGGGATCATTGGAGTTTGTCTCAAGTTTTAGAATTCTGTCCAAGAACTTTGTTATAATGAAAAGCCAAAACGCAAGGATTCAGATGGTCGATCGTTCTTGCATTTTATGATTTCATCCACCCTCACATTTTATTCGAATGAATGATCAGATAGAGTTACAAAATACCTTTTCCTGAGAATTATTCCCACTTTGAGGTTTTGAGCAATGTTTTCAAAAGATGGAGTAGGCAAACAAAGTTTCGTATTTGAAAAGCCGAACTCATTCGAACCCAATGGTACGCATGGTGCCACGAAGATTGTGTACCAAAATTAATATCCACGAATATAATTCCTACCTGTCTAAATTCCATTTAGGTTAATGATCCACGAATAATATTAATGATCCCCTAATTTAGTAGGTTCCTCTTCGATTTCTTTCCATTTTGAAACAAATAAAGTTTTGTTCTTTCATAAATTTAATACGAACAATTACAAGAAGTTTTATGCATTCTGGTATCAAACCATGTTTTGGAGTATGATATGGCCTCCAACGCACAACTTGCATTAGCATAGTGATTAATGTCATGGTAATGTTAACGAAAAATGGTCTATAATGTTTGTTTTTGACTCTAAAATTTCATTTCATAATATGCTCAATGAGAAAATTTCATAATACGTTTTTTTTTTGCGTATTTACGCTAGTAGTAAATTTTGTACGTTAAAACAATGTATTTGGATTCACTCACTATCATTTGGATCATCTGTGCCCTAGTCTCTTGGGTATCTTTCTCTCCAACAATCGAATCCAAATCTTTCTTTGAATCCACACATTTAGTAAGAAATCCGAGCCCTTGGATGCAGAGATATCAATGGATTAATGATCAATCACTTTCGACGGAGGAAAAAGATAATGATCAATCACGAGCTAGATAATGGTTTTGCGTTTGTGATGAAAAATGAAGCACACCACTGATGCGATTGATCGACAACATACGCAATTATATAGGCTAATAATTTGAATGTCAATTAAGTGCAAAAAACTGCAAATTAATATATGTTTTTAATCCCTTGGCTAGTCAGATCGTATGATGAAACTATGACATTAATTAGATTCTTCTTGATCTTTCCTTCTTCTTGATGCGGCCCTTGCCTTCATGTAGGAATAAATTAAGCTAAGGCTACCTCATATGGTATGATCACTATGATTTGATGACATGAATTTCACCTTGGTAAAATCCTATCGTCAAGTCGATACCCATCCAAATATGGATAATAATTAATCAATAACTTCGATACAAAATCATCATTTTTGATAACCCTTACATTTCATGCCTTTCGTAAACATACAAAATCAACCACACTTGCCCACAAAATTACAAGAAAAAATCATTTTGAGTTCGTATATATATACGAGGTAGGGGACAAAATTCCACATGTGGTTCGGTTCGTTCTTTTCTCCAAATGAATCCAGTTCAATTGTTTTATAGACAAATTCAATCATTTTTCAAGTGTAGACAAGCCACCACATCCCTATGGTAGTCGTTCGACGTTTGCAATTCGCAAGTGTTAAGATACTAAAGATTCAAAGTCATTCTAGGAATAGCAGTTCCTTCCTCCTCCACTCGGTCCCTTCAAGACAAGAAAGGGACAAATTTATACACAAATAAAATATGTACCTTTTGAAGGAAAAATACTATCACTTTTCATTTTTCATGATCCCCATTTGAACATAACGGTTAAGAAAACAAACATTATTCGTAGAATAATTATGTAAAATTAATTACACTTATTCACCTCAATCAAAAGAGACAGATATGTTTTTCTCATTGAAAAAACTCATCTGTGTTTCTTGTCTTGCAAATTGTTTCATTGCAGATATTGTTATTTTGCAAATTGCAGATATTTGTTATTTTGCAAATTGTTTCAATGTAGACATAGATACTATTCGTGTTTGAGACTAATTTTAAACTATAGGGTGGTCGAATTAGTAAAATTTAGGTTTGAACCCTCATTTCAAATTAAAATTAATCTCACCCGATGTTGTATTAAATTTTAATATATTCTTGTTGGCCAAGAAAAAAACGTTTGAGGATATTTTTTCTTTTTTAATTGAAGCATTTAAAGAACCTTTGTCACATTAATATGAGAAATTTTACAACTAAAAATGCAATTTCTTTTCCTTTTTAATATTTTAAAAGCTAATAGGGAAAAGACAGCCAAGAATAAGATTAGGCTGAAGATACAGATTTTGGGTTATAAAATTATCATCTGGGAATCCATCATGTATATATGTTTTCATGGTTTTTTCTTTTCTTTTCTTTTCTTTCCTGTACAGCTCTCAGACAAGTCAGACTCTTTTGATTCTTCAACATCTCAAATTTAGTATTCACCTTCTTTAAGCTCACCCCACTTCCTTTGTCTTCTTTCTTTTCTTCTCTTACTATTATTTAACCAACTACTTTCCCGAAGCCGCCAAACCATTTTCTTGTTGCGCACTCTGCTTCTCTCTGTTTCATTTCGCTTTCTCTAATGGCTGTTACTCCAAACTCAGGTTTGTTTCCACTTCTCTTATAAATTATACTGCTTTTGATCAGTTGTGTTCTTAAATTGGTTTCTTTATTTCATTTAGTATCTTATGGGTGAGTTTTGCAAATCTGGGTTTGGTTCCAATTAGTGTTTTTCATCTGAAGATTGTTTGTATTGTATTGGGTTATCTTTTGTGTATTTGGGTTATGTTTGTTGAATCCTGTTTTGCAGTGATGAATCTTTCTCTGCGTTTTGAATATCTCTTAGAAATTTACTGCACCAACTTGCATTAGATTCAAGTCTTTTGTGTAAAAGTGGTGATCCAGAATCTAACTGTGTTCAAAAGTTTAGAACTTGATCAGTTGCTGCATATGGGTTTACTAGCTTTATTAAGCACATGCATTTGGTGGTTGATCTGTGAAGTGTTTGAAAGTTCCAGAAGAGATTAGTTGGTAAGGAATGTTTGTAAAGATTGAAGATTTTTTCTCAACATTTTGGGAATTATGGGATCAGTAAATCAATAATTTGCTTTACCGAGTTTGTGGGGTATCAGAGATAAAAAGGAAAAGAAAAAAGAGTCCCCAGCTGGAGTATCTTGGTGATTTTGGTTTTGTTTTTTTTAGATGGCTGCTTATGCTTTATCCCTATATCCCTTTATCTTATGTCCTCATAAGCTTTTCGAAGAAATATATGGTTAATTGGTCTTAATTAGCTTAGAAATTATATCCAGGTGAAATAAGTTGGACTAGAAATAGCTCTGTTGAAACACAAACTTTGTGATGTTTTGCTGTTTGATTAATCCTGGTTAGCTCATATGTCTGCAGTTCTTGATGATCTCAAAAAAATTGAATTTGGCTAAAGATTCTAAAACTCCTTTCTCAGATATAGGGTTACAAAATGACAAATCGCTGGTTGTTTGCTTTGGGGAAATGCTGATTGACTTTGTGCCAACTGTTGCCGGAGTTTCACTTGCTGAAGCACCTGCTTTCAAAAAAGCTCCAGGTGGTGCTCCTGCTAATGTGGCTGTTGGTATCTCAAGACTCGGTGGTTCAGCAGCGTTTATAGGCAAGGTGCATTTCAGTATTTTTCAGCCCTCTTTACTCTTTAGTATGGAGACTTGTAATTATTATTTTTTTACTGTTGGTTTTATTTTCTTTAGTCTATAATTGAGAAGGATATTTATAGTAAACCTTTTCTTGCATGTAAGATGCATATTAAAATTACTAATGATGGTCCAAAAATGCATCTGTCTCCCACTTCTTGTGTGCCCGATTTTCACAATAATCAGAATTTAAGTCAAACAATGTTCCCCCACCCTTCTCGGTTATGAGAAACCCCTGTAAGATCTTATCACTTTGGACTGTGATTCCCTTCTCTGTCATTTGTAGTATATTAAATATCTTCTACCTAATGATCTCTCCAGTCTAATATGAGGAGTATGAAACTCATCTTTGATGTTAGTGGCTCCTTGTCTCAACTTACAAACTGCCTGCAATACAGGTAGGTGATGATGAATTTGGCAAGATGTTGGCTAATATTTTGAAAGAAAACAATGTTAACACCTCTGGCGTGCGATTTGACCACAATGCTAGAACTGCATTGGCATTTGTAACACTCAGAGCTGATGGTGAGCGGGAATTCTTATTTTTCCGTAATCCAAGTGCTGATATGCTTTTACATGAGTCAGAACTTGAGATAAGTCTTCTTCAACAGGTGTGTTATTTTCCTCATCTTTATTCGAGAGACGGTCCATCAATATAACAAGCCTATTCATGTGACTGATGGTGATCCATAAAATATTATTTGCAGGCCAAAATTTTCCATTATGGTTCAATTAGTTTGATTGATGAACCATGCAGGTCAACACATCATGCTGCGATGAGCATAGCTAAAAAGTCAGGTTGCATCCTTTCTTATGATCCAAATTTGCGATTGGCATTGTGGCCATCAGCAGAGGCAGCAAGGAATGAAATAATGAGCATATGGGATCAAGCAGATATTATCAAGGTAAGATGTCCGAAAATACAAAATTCACGTGAGGAAGTTATTAGTTTATTACTCAATAGCTCTTGGATAGGTGGAGAAATACTATATACACATCCTTAGTTTTCATCAGGTTTTGTTATTACAAATTTGCAGATAAGCGAGGAAGAAATAACTTTCCTGACTGGTGGTGATGATCCTTATGATGATAATGTGGTGTTAACAAAGCTTTTTCATCCTAATCTTAAACTTTTGATAGTAACGGAAGGATCAGAGGGTTGCAGATATTACACTCAAGTACGTCTATCAAGTTTTCTATTCTATTTTCAGTATCTGATGTTTCTCTTAAAAAAAGAACTCACTAAAATGTACTACATTGCCTGTCTTCCACCTACTGTATATCTAGTTAGTTGTATAGAAACATGCTGACATAAACCAAAGTTCTCTCAGAATTTCACTAATTTGTGTAACAATGCGTACCACATTGCCAGCTTCCACCTACTCTATTTGTAGTTAGTTGTTTACAGTCCTGTTGGCATGAACCAAAATTCTCTCAGAATTTCACTAATTTGTGCGACAATGCGTACTACATTGCCTGCTTCCACATGCTCTATTCTAGTTAGTTGTTTACAATCCTGTTGACATAAACCAAAATTCTCTCAGAATTTCAGGGGTCGTGTTGCTGGGGTTAAAGTAAAAGCCGTTGTTGACACAACTGGTGCTGGTGATGCATTTGTTGGTGGGCTACTCGACAGCATAGCTTCTGACTCGAGTCTATTTCAGGTACCTACTCCTCATGCTTATGTAATGAAGAGTAAAGTCTGCTAGAAAATGTATTGTATTAGTTTTTGGTTCTTGAAAGTAGTTTGAAATGACGAGATATTTAATGTGAAGATATGCTACCATAAGCCCTTGTAACCATTTGCTTCGGCACTAAACAATATTTCACCTGCAGGATGAGAAGGGGTTACGAGAAGCTCTACTTTTCGCAAATGCCTGCGGCGCCATAACAGTAACAGAACGAGGAGCCATTCCTGCAATGCCGACAAAAGAAGCTGTCCTCCAGTTTTTAGCTCAGGTCACTGATCAGAAGTAGAGACCACACACTTCTTAACTCATGTACCAAGCTAAAGCTTGTATACTTTGATTTTCCCTGCTGAGATATAATCGAGCTTTTCGCTCCACCAATCCTCCTAAAAATTTTCAATCTCCCTTGCAATGTACAATAGTGGATATAAACACTGCCAATAATCGTCAATGTCACCTTTGTGAATGATTTTTTTTGTCACGCCATTTAATCTAACGTCCCTCTTTGGGTTTAGAAACTCCAAATTCATATTATTTTGAGAATATTCGCTCACCCATTCACATGAAACCGAAACCCTTGACTACATTATTAGCTGTAATTAACATTTTCTTAAGGAAAAAAAAATAAAAAAATAAATTAAACACAACGAAACGGGAACCGTTGCTTGCAGCTCGGGCGCGTGTGACGTGATGAAAGGGGTCCAATTACCGGGGGTAGTTTCGTCATTTCTCTAAATCTCGTAAACGCCGACCTGCTAACGTAACCAAATCCACGTTTCGTTTTAACGGAGAGAGAAAAGGAAAGGAAAGAAGAAGAAAACGACGACGTATAGAGGAGAAAAGGAGGGCAGTGGGTCTCTGCAGAAGTCATTGCCTCTCTGATTCAAATTCCGGCGAAGAATCCGCAATGGCTTCGAATACGAATCCGTCTCTGCTGCCGGAGATCGGTCCCGACGGTCTTGCTCGCGAGGCCTCCGTCATTACCTACACTGAGAAAGTACGTCTCTTTATCTCTATCTCTCTATCTGTATCAAATTCGAGTTTCTTCGGTGGATTCTTGAAGTGTGTGATGGTTTTGTTTCAGGTGATCGAGGAAGAACAGCATCAATTGAGAAAGTGAGTACCGTTTTAATTCATTCTCACATTTACATTTCGTTCTCTGTGGCGATCTGTTAGGGTTTATAATCCGTTTTGTAAGATTTATGTATTAGTTTATTGAATTCGAGTTGGTAGAGTTGAGTGTTGGAACAGAAATGCATTATAGTTGCTGTGATGGATGATATGAATCAGATGGTGAATCTTGAATTTAGTGATCGGTGATGATAGGTTTGATTGCTCAGAAAAGAAAATTGTTAGGATAAGTATGAATGAGTGTAATAGTTTCTTGATAATCTTGAAGGATATAAGTAAAGAGATTGGCTTATATTTGACTTAGAAGAGATTAGCTTTGTCGAATGATGCGAAGCAAGAACCAAAGGTATAGGAAGTGTAGAAGAAAAATGGGAGGTTTCTGTTTATGATGTGCTTGTGCTTAAGTTAGAAATGCAGTAGTGAGTAGTTTAGAACAGGGACAGATCTTAAGTTCTGTATTCTTTATTGTCTAATCCTCAAATGCTTTGCAGATTGCTCTTAGAAAACAGGTAGCTTTTGTAATTGAATTTGTACAATAGGATCCACAGATTTATGAGTGAAAATGCTAAACCTTTTCAGATATATAGAAGAAAATTACTCTAAAATCCGCGATGTTGAACGAGAGTTTGCAAGTCTTTCAATGGAGATGAAACTCACTGCTGGGCCAAAAAAATCAGGTTGCTAAAATAATATTGCTAGTTGCTTTCATGTTGGAATGCTGTGGAACTATGTCTTCGTTTTATTATGATTTGAAAACTTACTTTACCTTTTTGTATTTGTGTATGTGTCTTTAAGCTCTTGAACACTTGAGGAAGAAAATAGAGATGGCAACAGAGAGAATCCATGCTGCGAAGCTGAAGGAAGATCAAGCCAAAAAGGTCGGTCCCTTTTAATTATTGAAAAGGTTTGCCCCTTTGCAACTTGAATACTTGAGCAAACTGACCTAGAGCTTTTAAAGATCAAATTTTTCAAGGAAACTTGGTGCGGTATTGTCTATTTAGGAGTAAATGAATCTTTTGACTTGGTTCAGATTCATTGAAGAACTCTAGCTTACTGAATGTATACAGATTTGATGCTTGTGTAATTGATGGTTCTCCAAACCATTATAATTAAGTGATACAGTTGTTCCCAATAGCATCTAATGGTTATTCATATTGATATATATCAGGCGTGGGAAGCAGCAGCAAAGGTCGTTAAGGATGAGGAAGCCATCAAGCAGAAGCTATGTGAAGACTTAAATAGTCTGGTATATCATCTTTTGTTACTATAAACTTTGTTCAGTCTTATGTCTAAGCAAATGTTGTTGACAGTGTGTTTGAACTTTTAACAGGTACAAGAAAGCGGCAATACTCAGTTTTCAAGACTGGAGGAGTTAAAAAGACGACTTGAAGCTTTGAACCCAACGAGAGCATCGGCCTCGGTTTCTCTTGTAAGTTCTCTTTTCATATATGGAGGTATTATACTTATAAATTGTGGATGGTATGGATGGCATTGCATTGTGGTTATCGAGTGACATAGAGTTTATGATGTCTGAGCATGGGCAATAGTTTCTTGGTGCAGTTTAAAAAATATCATCTGCCTGTGTGTATAAGTTATTGCTACTAGCCTTCATGCTTCAGGTGTGTTGATTAAACATAGAGATGTTCTGTTTCTTTTGGCTTTGAGGATTCAGAAGTTTTCTTTATCCCTTTATTAGCTTAGAAAAGAGAATCCCTATTCCTTCAAGTGATCACAGAGATCTGCATTATCTGTATGCACTATGGAGTGCAGGAGTACTTGACAGCTACTGGCATACCACATAGATATTGCATTTGTGTTTCGAATAAGAATCCAGAGGTCAATTTAAACTAGTTTTAAATGTTCAATGCATGGCTGATATCTTCCCTCTCCTTTTAGCATGACAGAAGTAATTTTGTTGGCTACAGTGGCATATACCAAGTAACCTACCTATATGAGCCTTACCATTTGGTCCTTGCAGGGAGAGGGGGAAAGAGTTGGAGGCTTGGAGCCATATCAAAGTTTTCGCTTTCCTAACCTCTTACATGTCTAGGATCATTCCTCATGCTTATTAGAATAGCGACTCATTGGGAGCATTAAGATGTTCATATATAAGCATGTAGTGTAGAAATACTAATAGCTTCCTTCTGGAATTATGTTAGGATGGGAACTCAATGGGACATGCTCAAAGTGTCACCACCCCAGACTCCTCTCAAGTTCCTGGTGGAGTCGCTGGTATCGTACCTAATCAAGGAAATGCTGGAAACGTTCCAGTCATGAATGGGAACAATCAACAGCCTCCCGTTGAAGGTGAAGGAAGAGGAAAGAAGAAAAGCCATTACCATGGAAGAGGGAAGGGACTCGGAGCTGTGCCCAAGGGTAGAGGACCTCCTGCGCCTGGTTGGACAGGGTCTGGGTTTGATGTGGATGGTAGAAATTAGAAGCATTACATCAGATTCCCTCATTGCTGAAGCAATTGGATAAGCCTTAGCTCAACCACTGGATATATTCTTTAGTTCATCTTCCTTTCCTTGGGTTACTTCCTGGGCTCTGTTCTTATGCCTTTGTATTCTGTCAACTGTCATAATGGGATGTGCAATCCAAGCCTTCTCATTGCTTCCTCACACAAGTGTATTTAGCCAATATCTTCTCACTGGTCATGAATCGAGAACATATGTTGTCCTGTTGTTCATTGTTCATCTTTTTATCAAGTCATGCAACATGAAAATCGTATATTTGAGGAATCGTTTCTTAATGGTCAAGTAATGTGTTGTCTCCCTGTTCTATGTATCGACTACCACAAGCAGTTAATTCATAGCTCTTGTATAAAATATAGGACACACGATATCTCCAAGTTTCCATATATATATATATATATATGAGAAATATCATAACATTTCTTCTTTTACTATTTGATACAGTTGAATCATTTCCCTCCTTTATTCATCTTAGAACATAATACCAAATGATTGAATCTGGAAGGACTTGTTAAGCCATAAATTCTTGGTACTCTGATGTCAGAAGGGTAAACTAATGTTTTACTTTTATCAATCTAACCAAACAGAATTGTACACTGACATGTATTAAGGAAAATCGCAACGGTACAACTGAAACTTAATGAATATAGGATGATGTTCTGGGTTCCATACATTATTGGACTAGAAATTTATTGTTTCTGGAAATTGGTTCTGATATAATTAAAGTAAGGTAGGTGCACAAGCCATTCTCCAATAGTCCAATTTCTACCTATTTTATTTTATTAGCAGCAGGAAAAGTTCCGCCTCTTTCTAAATTTTAAAAGTTCGATCTCTAAGTTTTCCCTATCCTGCTGAAGTTTGGAACTGTCGGGAGACCCTTTTTGAAAGTGCTTAATATCATAAACAAATCTTTATGCTCCCCCCATTGATAATGTGAGGAGACGTGAGAGCCAACTTGGAAGAGAAACTTCATTATTGTTTATTCAGAGCAAAAAAAAAAAAAAAAAACTAGAATCTCATCAATTACTTGGTAGAAAAACAATCTAATGTCTTTTATAAATTTACCCTTTAATTCAGTTGGAACCAAAAGTTTTCTCTTGAAATATTAGCCGTATATGCCCATTTTTGCTACAAATTGTGGGTTATAGCATACGTGATTTTGACAAAATTTCATTTTTAAAAATTTCAAATGTGCTATTTGTAGAACATGAATTTCAACGATTTTCGGAGGTAGAAGAACTCAAAGAAAAAATTTGACTTTGTTCTTGTAAAAATTATGTTTCAAGAATGGAAAGCGTACATTTTCAAGATCTTCCTTTAAAAAAAATAAAAAACTTGTATGATAGACCCTATGAATATGGTAAAAATTTGACAGAGCAGCTAAGATTCACATCCGAAAAACAACCACTCCCTCATTTGTGACTATCCAGATACCCTTTCTTCAATTCCTCACTCAAATTCAAGAACAATATGATTATGAACAAGACTATAAGTTTAGAATGGAAGGATTGGTTGGTTCTCTGTGTGTTATATCTGCCATAGCCCACTCGGCTACTACCTTAGTGTGGTGCAGAGTCTAGACTCGGTGCCCTGCACGCATGGGACACCAAGGGCAGGGGTAGCCCAACTATGTATACATACTTACGATCATAACACTGAAAGAATAGCTCAGCTAGCTAGGGCAACGATGATGAAGATTTCTCAGTCGCAGTGGCTAGTGATTGGTCAAGTCCGTTGCTCTTCAAGCTGTTCATTTATTTTTGCATTAACATGTTTCTGCAAAGTTAGGCCAACCTTTAAATTCTTGAACCTGCAAAAACTCGACCTTACCATCATTTTCACCGGCCACCACCCTCTTATAATTGTCATGCATGTCAAATTTATCTAGCTCAGTTTTTTTGGTGTAAAAGTAAGTATCTCTGTATGTCTGTTGTTATGGTGAAGTACGTTTTCATCAAGTCTATTTACTCTATCACCATCTAATTTTTTTGTATCAATGACAGCATTGTGCTTCTACTGGAATTGCATATGTTGTCCCATCATCTTAAAGAAACCCATTGAATACATCATCAATTTCATCGACCTAAAATATGTACAAAGTTCTATAGTATTCGGGAATTTTTACATTCTGGATATGTGAGCAACGTTGGATAGTCATTACTTGTGGTTTGTTGCTTGGTAACATATTGAACTAATCTAACCACTAATGTCTCTGAAATTTCATTACTACGAAGACCATAAGCATCCTCTCATGTAACATTTGAAGGTGATTAGGGGGCAAAATGTTCACAAATCTATATCACACACCTCTAGAAGACTTAGAAAAATACATATCTATAAGCTGCTCCAAGACTTTAATTCTTCTATCTGTTCAAACATCATTAATTGGGACGCAGTCAACTCTCAGATTTCTGCATCATGATGGAAATGCCTCATATTTTAAATCCAAGGCCACATGCATTTCAATCTGCTATTTTGTATTGCATTGCACTTCATTTGAATTTCCCGCTCAGATTCTATATATATATATATATATATATATATATATATATATATATATATATATCAAGCATAGTTTTAGCTCACTGCCCACACTAACAATTCAGTCTATCAGTTCTATGTGTGTGTAAGATTAGTAATTGCTGATAATAAATCCTACCCTCTGCAGAAGTTATGTTTCTGTAAATGATCATTGAGGTTTGCTAGGATTTGAAATGCCATTGAGCCGCTATCCATTTGACAAACGAAAAAAAGAGAGAGAGACCAAATGGTTCATCTTTCTGTCGTTGCTTCGTTTTCAACCCAGAGGCAGCCTAGCTACTAATTAACAAAGAACTCATCCACATTATAATAACTAATCCATTTGATTCAAATTTCGTGTAGGAATCTTTACAATTAGGACCCTATAATCTAGATTATTGTCTTTTACTCTCCCTCCACGCTATTTGGTCTCACTGTCGCTGATCTATACTATTATGCGAGGATTGATTTACAAGTAAGAGAGCATGCAGAGAGTAACGTTTCTTATTGATTAGCTTTGCAGTATGACTTAGAGACCCCTTCAATTCTTTTTCTTCAGCGCCAATTAACTAGCTAGCTAGCTAGTTCTAGCATCCATACTCCACGTTTTAAAGGCCTGAGTTTTCAGGCTTTCCTGAAATGCAATTATGGCAATGTTTTCGGATTCTGGTAGATATAATGCACACAATAATGTTTCGTTATTAATTGGTTTCATGATCTATCATGAGAGAAAAGTACGTACATGTGTACCAGAGGGGGGAGAGAGTTAATATTGCTCAATCTCTACTTCGTTACTCGTTTTGGTACGTATGCAGGGTCAGTATATGCATAAAGAGTTTGATTGCATCATTTGCATGCATGTTTGAATCATCAGTCTTTTAACACCATCATTCCATGTAGTTTATTCCATGAATGAACTTGTTAATGCTGTGACAATTAGTACGTCAAACAACTATGTCATTGTGTTAATTAGGCATCAGTGAGAATTACAAGGAATTTAAGTGAATATTAGTAACCCCATTCAATTTGGCTTCTGAATTCGCACCAGGTTCATATATACATGGTCTGGTTGCGCAAAGTGACCATCTTAATTAATTCCTGTCCAATTTAGGAAACAGGATTAGGTTGATTACTTCTTATTTTAACTAGTTTTCAAGCTCAGACTTCCATGATATGCAGTGTGACAATCAAATCCTGTAGGATAGCGTGGCATATACCCTTTGCAATCCCAAATATATCTAGAGGTACATATTATTAGTTAATTAGTGGTTCCTGGTTAGTGATGAAACCCAGGATATTTAAACTAATAAAAACGCATTTACCTTGGTATATATATATATATATATATATATATATATATATATATATATATTCCTCGAAAGCGAAACTTATCCATCATCCTCATGTTATATAATTTGTAATCTGTATATATGGAATGGTGTACAAGGTTTTGGATGAAAGTTTGCATCATTGTATGGATGAAAATCAGCTGTTTGCAATCTTCTCTTTTCACTATTTAGCAACCTAGCTTTTCTAAATATCTGCTACAATTTACAGTGTAACTCAACAAAACTTTACTATTTATTTTCAAGATCACTTTATAAGAATATCACACACGCACAAAGATTATAAGCTGCTAAGTAGTATTCTCTTTGATTGATATTCTAAAATACACAATTATACTTTTAAAAATAATTTACAAGTTCCGAAAGAGAAAAATAACATAGGTGTTTACTTAACGAGCTAACATAGTTGACAAAAATAAAATCAATCAAGATATAAACATCTAAACTGCTATTGTAGTGATTTTTTATCTAAGTGATGAAAAAACGAGAGAACTCGTTACTTTTTTAGAGTGAGACATATAAAGTATGAAATTTCCTTATAATAGGAATCATTTCTAGTACCGTAGACAGACATATATGCTAGGAAATGATATTTATCAATGTCCTGATTCCTGAATTATAAACTGAACACATGCGATCGAGTTGAACACTACACACCCTTGTACCACCAATACAACAGTGAGCCCGTACTAGACCATATATTATATTTATACCAGTCTATTACATACGAGATGTACGTACTTCATAATCCAAAGAATACATATGTAAATAGAATTTCGAAAGCTAAGCAACAATTTACAAAAGGCTTGAGATGGAGAAGAAGGGAATGGATTCCTCTGCGTCTCTCTGCCACCCCTGTCGGTCTCCGATACCAAACGTGTCGCCCTCTCGCCCACTTTACAGGTCCCAATCTGCACTTCGGGCTCCACGACCCCGAGCACCCCCGGACGAATAGCATCTCATCACGTGAACCACCCATGTGACCCCCTCTGCACCCCATGCACCCTGGTCGATCTCTCACTCATCCACGCCCATGCACCGTTAAGCCGTCGTTTTAGGGAATTCAAAACCACAGGCACATTGCCGTTTCCTGTACTAGGGTGTCCAATATGTCCATCTCTATCTCCCTCACCACCCCCTCTCCTTCTTCAAACGCCAGAGCTATTACGCTTTGCACCTTCGTCTCCGGCATGTCCTCTTCGATCAACGCATCGATGTCTTCTAGAACATGGCAGTCGGCGCCCGGAAAGCTCTGGAGTTTGTAGCACACGATGTCGATCAGCTTTGATCCCTTGTAGCCAAACTTTGTAACACTGTTTGTTGAGCTAACCCATGGCTTCAGGTTGAGATAGGGTCTCAAAATTTCTACGAGAATTTCGTCCACGACATGAAACACTAGCTTCCGGTTGCATCTAAGGCCGAGCTGGCTAGGGTGATTTGTGGTGAAACTAGTAAATGAATTTTCGAGGTGGTAAAAAATGGAAGGGTCAAGTGGGTGGGACGGAGAGAACCAGTTGGTGAATGAAACTTGTGTGTCTTTATCTATGCCAGTACGGCATAATATTCTCGTGACGTACTGGCGCACATCTGCTGATATTCCAACAACAACACCAGCACCGGTGGTTCTGGCGGCGGCGAGACTGTTAGGTACTACGTCGACGTTTTTGGCTCGGGCAGCGAGCACAGGGCTCGAGGATGAGGCTTGATCTATTTTGTACTGACCCTGCAGCTGCTGGCTCGTTGAACTAGATAACTGTGATAACCCGCACAGAAACAAATAATAAGTACCCAGAATTTGTAAAGAAAAATGTAGAATAAAAAACCAAGCAATACGTAATATGACAAGCATGTACTTACCTGTTTTTGTGGGAGTTTGGTCGCCGGCGGTGAAGGGTCTTTCTTGATCGGAAGAACAGTAGGGACATTGTGAAGATTGAGAAGATTGTTTGAGATCAATTGCGTTTTCTTGCAGTGCTGCTGAGCTCTTGTGGGAGCTGTTGATGGACGAACGAACGCTTCTTCTTGCTTCTTCAACTTCGCCGGACTAAACCCTTCGTCAACAATCTTTCGACGCTTTTGAATTGATGTGACCTGCGGTGGCTTTTGTTCTTGCAGTGGTTGAGGCTTCGGCTTGGCTTGAACCTTGACATTGTTTGGTTTTGGAGGCACAACTTGAATTTGGTCCTTGAAAGTTGTTGATGTTGTTGTTGCTGTAGTATTTGTACTGTTTGGTTTGATGGTCTTGGCCTCCGACAATCTGAGCCTTGGGGAGCAAGAAGAAGGTGTTGATGGTTTTCCGGGATTTGCGTCTTGCGTGGCCTTTTTCGATTTGAGGTGGTGATGGAGGAGGTCACGATCATTTCTTGCGGTGTTTGTGACGTCGACCAAACCAACTTTCCTGCTTACAGTCTCCCTGACCTGTTTGACGATTTGCCTAGCGTAATGACTTGGGCTCCTACCACTCTCATGGTCTCCAATAATACTCTTGAGCAGCTCCTTCCTTTTAAAAGACGAAAGCTTCGAAAACTCCAACTCCTCGCCAACGGCTATGTTCTCTTTGTTAAGCTGAAGCGAAAGGCGGTGGTGGTGATCAACGTCCGATCTTCTGCTGGATGATGATACTCTAGGAGTCTCCGGTAGAGAGCGAGTACCTGCTGCATTGTTGTCTTTGGTGTTTTGGACGGGTTGGCGAGAAGCGCGAAGAGGGTGTAGATTCAAATGTGGTTTTGAAATGGAATGTGGATTTGGGGTTAATGACGAAGTAGAAGAGGGTGACTGAGATTCTGGAAGAAGGTCAAGACCCATCAATCTTGCTACTAGACTTGGAGTCTTTGTTCCTGGTGAGCAGCTGCTGCTATCTGAAACTGTGCCACCACTTGTTTTGATTTGTTGGATTTTCAAAATCTGCATATACACAAAGTGGTCCTGGGTTAAGTCTTGTGTCTATCATTATCTTCATCATCACTACAAATGCTCTTCCTCAATGTAAAGAGAAAAGGGTGAGAAATCCAAAAAAAGGGAAGCAAACTAAAGTAGATGTTATACTAGAACAACTTACAGGATTGTTTAAACTTTCTTCTTCTTTTGTGATAAATGACAATGAAGTCCCTCCCTCAGATGAATCCAAGCTGTTCCTTGGTGCTTCAACACCTGTATCATATATATTAATCAAAATGTCTCTTTTTTAGAGTTTGGCTTAAGAGTGAAGAGCAAGAGAGATGACCTACCTTTGGGGATAGTGAGATCTTCTGGGCGTAGAGAGTGTTGTTGCTGATGTAAATTAGGAAACTGAATCGGATGGAAGTCGAACAACTGAAAAACAGCACACATGCAACCAGAAGTGGTGGCGTCTCTCTCTCTTCCTCCACCATCTCCGCCACCTCTCTTGGAGGTTCTTCCGCCCCAACCCATAACAAAGCTAAAGCTAAGCAAACCACTCCTCTTGAACCAGAAAGATGTTCCTAGAGTAAAAGCTAGATCTTCACTAACAATGAGCTAGAGTGAAAATGACAGAAGGGCCAGTCTTAAAGAGTTAATGTCGACTGTGACTTGACTTTGCATATGTTTGAGAGAAAACGCTGAGTTGATATGAAGAAGCGAGAAAAGCGGATCCATGAAGCATAAATAAGAGCTCGCTAGCATTTGATTTTCAGCAAGGGAATTTAAGTAGATAGCACCAAGCAAAAGAGTGAGTGAAGGTCTTGGCCCTCTCTCTCTCTCTCTCTCACACATTCACAGACGCTCACTTTTATCTCCTTTTATCTTTTGTTGTTTTTTGACACTCACTCCCAAACTTTTACCAGACTCCAAACTAAGAACAACGTCTGCGTTTCTTGCTTTCTTTTCTCTATCTTACACATTGGGAAGGGAGAACTGTAAAGAAATGGAAAGGATGACGATATGACCACGCACCCTTCTCTTATATTGTACAGAAATGTACAGTAAGAGAGACATTCTCTTTTTTTCTCTCTCTCTCTCTCTCTCATAACCCTAACCATCTTATGTGCATGTGAATATGTAAGTGATCGAGCTCGACTCACAGAGGTAGTGTCAAAGTGATTCACACATCACACCATTCATAGATTTTGATATACGAGGTGTATTGGGGATCTGCGACTTAACCCTTTCCGTTTTAATATCCTGTATATCGAGCATCTTACGTTTCAGTACTTAGCTGTATACAGTTTCAGTTACCACCCTGCAGCCATTTTGATTTGATGCTCGATCTTCGACCATGGTTAACCTCATTAATCTTGCCCTCTAACAGAACCAAACTACCAAAGCCACCAAGGACAGTACCATAACGTGTCAAGCTCAAATCAATATTTATGCATGTACCCATGACCCCATAATTCGCTTCAATAATCGAGTGGCTATCATACCGTAGCTCATATATTCCTCATCCTCGCAACCAAATCCAAATTTTGAAGCTTTTGGTGTAAGCATATATATATGATACAATGTAGAGGATATTTTATGGACTAGGGAGTACGTATGGACCTGTTATGTGTCAAACATTAAAAACTATCACAAGTAGTCAAGAACATTATTTAAACCACCTTATGCAGTTATATATGCATCAACAGAAACAGAATTACTGACAAGTTCAAATACTAATGAGAACAGCACTGAATTTACTGTCGGCAAACTCGGCATTTTACAGAGAAAACATATTAACTATTCATCCCAGTTTTTAAACATTTTACCTCACATGGTTTTAGATTAATATAATTAACCCTCTTATGCAAATCTAATTATATATACTTGCGAATTTGTGCTGGCTGTGCCGCTGCATGTAGGTTAGCTAGCTAGCATACAAGTAAAATTATCATCAAAGGGGAAACTCTCTAATCTCTATACCCTAATGTTTACCTTTTATACATATGCCTATATATGCTAAGTTGGATATTCATGATATATCCATATGGTATATTAAAGATAGGCTAAAAAAAGACAGCCATTGCTTAGAAGTTGCTTTCAGAAATTATTCAGTGATGGAAACATTGGACCCATAAGAGCTTTAGAAGCTAGCTAAATGTATGCATGATCGACTGGGCGGCCCCCGCGTGACAGATCGATCTCTCTTCCGATATGGCATGGAAGGCATCAGAGGACAATTGGACAAATGAAACCATGCACATATACATAATTGCATATGCTATATGGACCCCCGAAACTTATTCATGCAGTCACAGTAGCTCTACTGTGAAAGAGACGAGAGATCAGGATCCCACTTGGACTGAGATTTTTCCGAGCCTCATTTTGCTTAAACCTTCCAGCACAGTCGATGGGGTTGTATGTTTTACGGGACCACGAGTATATGGTTTGAAACCTCAAATATTGAAACACTATTACAAGTATGGTGGTATGGTGGTACATGTCACTTTCCCTAGTTGAATATGAGTTATGTTTACCACCATGCTTTGTGTAAGTGTTAGGGTGTTGTAGAATCATGATAGTCATGTAGTTGGTCCCTAATTTAGGGATTAGGTAGAAGGCAGTATGGCTGGCAGCATGGCTAGTTAAGCTTGCTAAGCTTGTATATATATACTTGCTGTAATCTTGTTCTTTGTTCAATACAAGAGTTTACATTTTCTCTTCATCTTTTTCTACATGGTATCATAGAAAGAACGATAGGGTTCTCTCTGCTCTTCCATCCCGTTTTATTTCTCTTGTAATTCTATCTCTGTTATTGTTTCATCCTGTCTAAATGACAGAGGAGCAAGAATCTTCTGTGTCACATTTTGTGACCAATACTTTCTCTACTGAGACTGAAGGAAATCCAAATCTTTGTCTAATTTATGTGTTACTCAAGGAGTTCAACTATATATGTCTCTTGGTCAAGAGCTATATCTCTTGCACTTGGTGGAAGAGCAAAGCTTGGATTCATCAATGGAAGTGCTCAACAACATGAGCAACTTTCTGCTGGCTATGAAGCCTGGATGGTCAAAGATCATCTTGTCATGTCTTGGTTACTCAATTCGATGGAGCCTGAGATTGCTGAAATCTTGATCAGCTTCTCAGTATCAGCAGTGGATATGTGGAAAGCCATTGAAGAAATGTATGGGAACCAAAATAATGCAGCTCGAGTATTCCAACTTCAGAGGGACATCTCCAACCTTCAACAAGAAGGAAGCTCTTTCATTCAGCATCTTTGAAAATTGAAGAATAACTGGAATGAGTTCAACATTTACAGCCCTCACACCACCATAGCAAAAGAGTTGCTACCAAGGGCTGAAAAAGATAAAATCTTCCAATTACTGGCCAGCCTAGGACCATAATATGAAGACTTGAGGAGTCATATTCTCATGAGCATTGAGCTTCCTAGTTTGTCTAATATATGCTCCACCATTCAAAGGGAGAAAAGTAATGAATTATGACTCAAAGCCCATTGCTTCTGAAACCAAGGCATTTGTTTCAAGCTCAAGGAATGCTGAAAACAAGGTGTATAAAGAAAAGAGGCCTGACATGTGGTGCACTTACTGTGAGCATCAAGGGCATTTGAAAGAGACTTGTTGGATTCTACATCCAGAGCTAAAGCCAAAGTATGATAGAGAGCAGAGAAACTCAAGAGAAACCACAAGCCTTCAGAAGAAATCTCCTCATAATCACACTTTCAAAGCCAACCATGCAGTTGCTACAGAAGGATTAATGGATTTCACAACAAATCCAAACTGCATTGATCAATGAATTTACACCTTATCTTAAACTTAAGAGGGCTGGCAGTGAAAGTAATGATGAAGAAGGAACTCAAATGGCTCTATTAGGAAAGTTTGCTGGATTTCTAGCTGAGACAGAAGGGCTATCTCATGATGAGATTCTAGGTATTCTCAAGGCTTTTTCAACTGCTCTTAATGTCAATCTTATGCATGATTTTTGGATTATAGACTCTAGGGTGCCACAGACCACATGACAAACAAAAACTCTAATTTGCATGATTTTGAAACTCTTTTAAAATCTTCTAAAGTTTCTGTTGCCAATGGAAAGGGAGTAGATGTGTTAGGAAAAGGGAAAATTAATATGTTATCAAAAGACATCGACTCCACAGCTCTATATGTTCGATCTTTTCCTATTAAGCTCATGTCTGTAGAAAGAATCACAAATTCTCTCAAATGTATAGCTATTTTCTATCCTCACAAAGTCAATTTTCAGGATCTAGCAACATCCAAGGTGATTGGTGAAGGGTTTTACCTGGATGGACTGTATTACTTGTCAAAAAGTTTCAATGTTCCAAAGGTCCTTCAAACCTGTCTGAGTCTAGATCAAGAACACAAGCTATGATACTAACGTCTTGCACATCCCTCAGAAACTGTTTTGTCTACTTTGTTTCCCAGTTTGTGTAGGAATTCTACACTTGTGAGGTATGTCAATTAGCAAAATTTGCTAAACTTCGTTTTGATGTATCTTTATCTAGACCTAGTAAAATGTTTGAGATTGTTCACTCAGATATTTGGGGCCCTGCTCCTGTTGATTCTTGGGATTGTTATAAATATTTTGATACCTTTGTTGATGATTATTCTAAAGTTACTTGGGTTTATTTGATGAAATTCAAAAGTGACCTCTTTAAAACATTTCAAAACTTCCATAACATTGTTATGAATATATTTTCTTAAAAAATTCTTACCCTTAGATAAGATAATGGCTCAGAGTATATGTCCAAAAATATGTCACAGTATTTGAGCAATCACGGCATCATGTATCAGACAAGTTGTGTTGGTACCCCTCAACAGAATGGGGTTGCAGAAAGAAAGAATAGATATTTGTTGAACAAAATCAAAGCTTTGTTGTTTCAAATGAATGTTCCCAATAAGTTTTGGACACAGTAAATTCTCACTGCAGCATATCTTATTAATCGTCTTCCTAGCAGAGTGTTGCATATGAAATCTCCTCTAGAAATCATGAGGGATAGAAAGATGGACTTGTCCCATCTCAGAGTTTTTGGATGTGTATGTTATGTTCATATTCAAAAAATCCACAGAGATAAGTTGGATGCAAAGATTGCTAAATGTGTGTTTTTGTGGTACTCTTCAACTCAGAAGGCGTACAAGTGTTTTAATCCAAAAACAAGGAAGTTAGTGGTTTCTAGAAATGTTAGATTTGATGAAAACTCCTCTTTCTTCAGCCCTCTTGCTAACACCACTCATGGGGGGTTTTTCAGTGATTTTTTACCTCTACCTCTTCCCACCATGATCAGGAATGATGCAGCAGCAATCTCTCCTAATATGCCAACAGTCACTCCTATGACTACTTCCACTGTAGTACAAGAATGTCAAAATGATGCTGGTTCAGAGGAGCATGAGTGGTTATCTGAGTATCCTCCAGCAATGGAAGGTAAACAAGATGCTAATGTGGATCAACTTCAAAGAATATATTCAACTCGAGTCAGAGAACTTCCAGCAAGGTTGAGAGACTACAAGTTGTATACTGCTAGATATCCAATGGAAAAATTTATCTCCTATGATAAAGTATCAAAAACTCATGCTGCGTTTCTCACCAACATTTCTAATGTGAGTGAACCAAGAAATTTTCAGGAAGCCAACTTGCAACCAATATGGAAGCAGGCAATGGAAGAAGAACTACAAGCCTTGGATAATAATAAAACCTGGAGTGTTGTGACTCTTCCTAGGGCTGGCATGGTACGGTTACCAATATTGTTTTACCATTACCATTTACCAACCAATTATAATCGGTAGACAAAATCCTATTACCATTACCAACCACCAAAGTCGGTATACCAACAGTTTGGTACGGTATGGTACATGTTGGTACGGCACGGTTGGGCCTTGTACCAACATTAAATTGGGCCAGTTTTTTTTCATGAAAAATAAGACCTGGCCCAAATCTTTTAAGGTTTTTCTGCTATGAAATGATGCATAATTTCAATATATAATTATTGTAATATGAAATGATCAACAAAGAGTTATAAAACCAACTTAACAAAGTTCATACAAGTGATACAACCATAAAGTCACAGCTCACAACTCACAAACACAGTTCAAAATTCAAATTGTTCAATAACACATTAATAAATCACAAACATAGTTCAATGAAAGCATGAAATTGTTCACATTATTGACTGCTACACAATGTTTTGCCCAAAACTTCCATTAAGCTCTATTGGGGTTGGTGCATCATCTGATGATTCTGATCATCATGGAAACCACAATCTGAAAAAGAAAAAAAAATTCACATAGTTATAAAAAAAAAATATGGTATGATATTTCATATCAATTCACAATGTAAAAAGTCTAGTTACCTCTCTCAAGTTCCTCTAACTCATTGGGTGTGACTCACATTAATTTCCTCACATGGTTCCACATTGAGCTTGTCCCATTTCTCCTAACTGAACACAACACAACACATCAGTACCGCAAGTGTTGCAGGTGCACCATTCTAGATCTATTTCACTATTTGGTAACCTACATCAAGTAAAAAATTCCCAAAGACGACTTTTGCTGACAGGTTTTTTTTTTTTTTTTTTTTTTTTTCCATAAGAAGGTTGTGAGCTACTTTCTGGTTGAGATTCAAGGGCAGGAGGGCATGGAGGTTGAGGTTCAGGGGCTGGGGCAGGTCCTAATGGGGATATGTTTATGTGTTCCTCTGCATTTGCGGTTGATTGAATAGATGGAGATGAGCTACTAGTTCTACTGCTTTGAATATCCACTATGAAAATTGAAAAACAAAAACCTATTAAAATCCAAACCCAATCAACCATCACACATTTAACAAAAATAGAACAAAACACAAAATGATATTAATAAAGGGAGGACTCAGACCTTATGCCCCTTTCTTGCCTAATGCCCTCCCAGTCATCCTAATCCTTTGGCGACCCATCATCGATCTACAGTCGCCGAGGGTGGCGAGGGAGACGCGATCGCGAGGGTGGCGAGGGATGGGAGTGTCGGGGTGGGAGTCTGCGGCGGCGCTTGTGGTTGGAGCCGGTGGATTAGAGATGAGGTCGAGAGTAGAGAGAGGTCGAGAGGATTAGAGATTTAGAGGAATGGGAATGAGTGAATGAGGCTTAGTCCCTTACTGAATTGATTAGGTGATTTAGGTCAGAAGATAGACGGCTAAGATTAAAGCAACCTTCAATCAACGGCTAAGATTAGATAATTTTATATAATTTAAAATATATATTATATACCGTGGTAATTACGGTAATTACCATGGTATGGAAAATGTATTATCGTGTCGTCCCGCAAATAGAGGAGTTGGTACGGTTACTGTACCGTGCAAGTCAATTACCAACTATGTCGGTTACCAATTTAATTGGCTCGGTTGGTTTTGTGGTAATTGCGGTAAATTACCATACCATGCCAGCCCTAACTCTTCCAACTGGGAAGAAGGCAGTAGGATGTAAGCGGGTTTTCAAGACCAAATTTCAGTCAGATGGCAGCATTGAGAGACATAAAGCAAGGTTGGTGGCTCGAGGATTTACTCAAATATATAGAGTAGACTACAAAGAGACCTTTGCTCCAGTGGCTAAGATGAATACAATGAGAGTGTTGTTGTCAGTTGTAGTGAATCATGAGTGGCCTATGTTTTAAATGGATATGAAAAATGCTTTCTTGCAAGGAGAATTAGAATAAGAAGTTTATATGCAGCTTCCTCCAGGTCATGCACAAGCAAGAGTTCTTAACAAAGTGTGCAAACTTCACAAGTCCATTTATGGCCTAAAACAGTTTCCACGAGCTTGGTATTCAAAACTTAGCTCTGTGTTGGAAGCCTCTGGCGTCAAAAGAAGCAATGCAGACTCGTCTTTGTTCATCAGAACAAGAGCTGCAGTGAAATTGTTTGTTCTTATCTATGTGGATGATCTCATCATTACTGGTAACAATGTAGATGAGATTAATCATCTCAAGCAGTCTCTACATCAGACCTTTGCCATCAAAGATTTGGGAATGCTGAAATATTTTCTTGGCATCGAAATGGCTACTTCTAGCAAGGGATTGTTTTTAAATCAGAGAAAGTAACTTCTTGATCTTCTCCAGGAAGTGGAAATGGCAGCTAGTAAACTTTGTGCTGCTCCTCTAGATTGCAAACTTCAAGTGGAGACTGCAGGTGAAACTCTTACTCACATCCAACAATATCAAAAGCTAGTTGGTAAGCTCATCTACCTCACCATTACTAGACATGATATTAGCTTTGTTGTGAGTATCATCAGTCAGTTCATGCATGCACCTACAGACTTTCATATGCTCATTGTCAAGAGAGTTCCTAGATATCTCAAAGGTTCTGTGGGAAGAGGCATTCTCATGAAACGAAATGGTCACAACAATATCCAGGTTTTTACTGATGCAGATTGGGCTGGGAACAAGCTTGATAGAAGATCGACTACTGGTTTTTGTACTCTAGTTGGTGGAAATCTGGTCACTTGGAAAAGCAAAAAACAACATGTGGTTGCTAGATCAAGTGCAGAGGCCGAGTACAGAGCCATGTCATTGACCTCATGTGAATTGATCTGGTTAAAATGTCTCCTATCTGAACTAGAATTTCCCCATCCCCAACCAATGTTGTTATTCTGTGACAATCAGGATGCAATGCACATTGCTTCCAATCTTGTCTTCCATGAGAGAACAAAGCACATTAAAGTGGATTGTCACTATGTTCGACAGCAAGTTCAAAACAAAGTGATCTCCACTGTCTACACAAAAAGTCATGATCAGATTGCAGACCTCTTTACCAAAGCTCTGTCGCTGCTCATTTTCTCAAACTTATGTCCAAGCTTGGATCAATCAATATCCTTGATCTAGCTTGAGGGGGAGTATTGAAACACTATTACAAGTATGGTGGTATGGTGGTATATGTCACTTTCCCTAGTTGAGTATAAGTTATGTTTACCACCATGCTTTGTGTAAGTGTTAGGGTGTTGTAGAATCATGAGTCATGTAGTTGGTCCCTAATTTAGGGATTAGGTAGAAGGCAGTATGGTTGACAGCATGGCTAGTTAAGCTTGCTAAGCTTTTATATATATATATATATATATATATATATATATATATATATATATATATATATATATATACTTGCTGTAATCTTGTTCTTTGTTCAATACAAGAGTTTACATTTTCTCTTCATCTTTGTTCCTTGACATGACACTACGGTTTTCTGCATTATAATTCTACAATTTGAATGATTAATGATGGATTTGAAGCTAATATCTTACTCCGATATATTCGAGCAAATCCAAATGGAAAATTCTATGGTACCTATATGTGATACACTTATCGTATCCTTAGATGTTTTTGTATATTGAGTGAACAGTATTATACATCAAGGTGATCAGGCCATGCATTTATAAATCACAAGATTCAAACATGGAACTTACCATTGACAAATGCATGGAAGTTTCCTGCGAACGAAATGAGCACATGGGAGATGATTAACACAATCATAATCATAATCATATCACAGTGAGTTAGGAGGGAAAGTTTAATCTATCTTTGTTTTCAGATTATGAATCTTTTACCTTATCCCATATAATTTTATATAGAGGGAGGGTGGGTAACTAGTGAGGTAATCTGATTCAGATTTTGCGCAAAACTAGGCAGATTCCTTCTCCCCTACCACCATATTCCTGACGATTCAACATTTGCTCTGCATTCTAAATTGAATCCACCAGAGACTTATCACAGAGAGAGAGAGTATTTTCAAATTCAAAGTGGTCCTCTTCCCGGGGACCCATGAAAATTCATATATAGTAAAACAACTTCTCAGTTTTACCACACCCAAAGAAAAAAAAAAAAAAAAGATGTATGCTCATCATTAACGCCTTCAGCAAATCATGTGATTAATCATCACTATCACTTTTTAAGTTGAAGTTTATAGCGAGTTACAAAGGGAATTGTTTGATGCATGCGCATTCTATAATCGCGTTTTAATCGTGCGTGCTCATGTAAAATGAGTAGAGTCCCGTTTTAAATGATCGAGTACTTAATTTTGAAGAAACAAATGATCAATCCATATGAAAAGATAAAATGGTATCATTCTTATATAGAGAGACGATTTATAATCCAATTTCATCTACATTACCATTTATGAATGAAGTTGTTGAACGGGGTGAGAAAACATAATGAAACTCCAAAACTTAATGGATTCATCGATTTTACATGGTAACATTAGTAGAAACACATTCTATACTCTCCTCGAGTAATTGACAATTGGCCCAAATGGGAATATGACGGTGAAAGAGAGGAGCGTCTGGTGGGCTTAGAGTTGCACGGATCAAAAGAGTGTAGACACTTTTTTGGGTTGTCTGGACTTACTGAGAAGGTTTGTAATACTGTGAAAAACATAAACAGATGGACAGCTACATTATTGTATATGGGAAAAGAAGTGTGTTTGATATTGTGATGGAGACTTAGAAAGAGTGACAGGTCCCATCCTATTTCAATTTTATGTTTATGCCAAAACCATGCTGCTTGTAACACATTATTGAGAAAGAGAGAAGAAAAGGGAGCGACTCAACCCCCAAAATTAATTTTCCTCCATGCACAAGTTACTTTCAGTGACCAAATTATACATATCCTACTGCAAAATAAAAAAGAACCAAGTTCCAACAATTTCTTTTCTTTTGTATTTTATCTTAGTGTATAGGTTGATCCTAGTTCTATAGGATATAATAATAATATCAACAACTTTTGGTGAATCAGAGTCTTCACAGAGAACAATATAAATGATTGTCTTCAGTCTGCAGTTCTGCACAGAACAATAATAGAACTAATTCAAAGGAAAATCCAACCCAATCCAAAAAACCAAAAGAAGCAAACGTGAAAACTCTACTTTGGGCCGATTAGTATTTGGGCTTGAATTTGAGTCGGTCCAAATGCATGGATTAAGTTAATTACACTTGCATCAGAAGTGCTTTGCAGTGTTCATGGGGAATATCATATCTGACATTGAAGAATTAAAACGAGTTCTGGAGATTCATATGTCTGATGACTATGATCTGAAGTTGCTCCCCAGTTTTTTTGGAATTCAACTCCGTTAATCTTCATTGTTTCGAGACTTTAGGTGCCAATCTTCACACTTTATACTTAAAGAAGATGAAAACTTGACTAAACCTTCATCAATATTACATTCAGATTTCAGAATAGTTATGAAATGCCAAAGTCTTGGATAAATACTTTACATTAATACATGCGACTGGCAGGACTTGTAAATTCAAATTTCAAAAGCAACATTAATTAAAACTATAGGTGGCTGATGTTCTACATCAATCAAATACATATATATCAAATAGGGTTTGCTAGAAGACACAACATTATTTATTTCCTTGCTTATGTCCAGTACCAGCTGAACTGCTGAGATATTGGTGTTGCCTTTCAGAAGATTACACAAAACTGTGCTTTATATTAATCACAGCGCGTACGCATCACTGGCGGTCCGATGAACAATCCAGTTTCTATCAGGTCTGAAATACTAATTGTTTGGCTGCTGATACTTTGACTACTAGTCAACCAGTTATAGCTTGCCGCTCCAACTCCTTTTTCTTGAACTAACTGCTGCTGCCAAGGCCTTGCACCATACTGATCAAGAATATCATATATCATTAAGCGCAGACGAGAATGAATCAGTCATATTTATTCGTATGTTAAGGAATTGACTCACCTCTATGTGTAGTTTTGCATTCTCTTCTAAGAGGATCCTCTCCTGGTTTTAGGGCACAAATTATGAAAGATGGTATATATCAGAACTGCACAACTGAAGCCCCACAAAACTAAAACAAGCATTAACTCTATAGTTTGTGAAATCAAGTACTATACCTTGGCTCTTAGTCGTTCTATCTGCTCGTTGAATAGCTGAGCCTGCAGGAAGCCAACAGTTACAGTTAGGTATATATAGTCAATCAACTTTGGTTGAAGAAAATGGGCAGGAAAATATATACGCTGGTTACCTTTCTCTCTCGTACAATGAGCAAGCTTCGCTCGAGCTGGCTACTAATGTGATTGAGTTCTTGAGCAGAGCAAGAATCCGAGTCACGCCCCAAAAGCCTCCTGAGAGATAAAAAATTTAGACTTTAGGAAAACCTAGTCTTAATGGAATGCCGGATGTGGGTGCATATGTACATAAGAAGAAGATCAAACTAAGTCATAAACCGTTGAGAAGCTTCTAGGAGCTCAATCTTCTTGGCCATGTCTGCTGATTCAAGCTTCAATTGCTGCATTTGCAAGATATTTACTATCAGTCAAAACATGCAGGTGACACATAAAATTGTCCAAACAAATGAAAATGCATATGGCCAGTTAAATTATACATCCTAACCCATCTTGGTCTATTTGTTCTAGAAATATCAATCATTTTAGGGTTGAAAATCTTGTAAACCCCCAATTAAAAATGAGCTGAAATTACTTTAAACTTTTTTACTACAGTTAACTGTACGGCTCTCCATGAAGATTTGACATATAACACAATAAATACACTGAATCAACCTAACACCTACACAGTATTAATTTATAAATACTAGAGGTACCTGCCAGGTATGGCTCTCCATTCGGATGTGACATAATTACACAGAATCAACCTAACGCCTACACTAATAGTTTTACGTCTAACTGCTATGCACAATGAAGTACGTAACTGGACAACTGGTTATGCTTTTGGCTTGTCTTTCACTTAGCTTTGAGGGGTTTCGGATCGAGTCCTCCGACCTAAGTTGTTTAATATCTTTCATTCTCAGATACTTCAACAAAACCAATTAAGAAACCAGTACGTAATGCTCTCTTTCCGCTGTAAAATGGTCATGGATTATCTACGACTAAATCAACCAAATAAAAAGGGTCTTAGTTAAGTAATTCACTAAACATAAATGGATCTTTGGCATTTTTCAGTTGTGGATGTTCGAACTCAGAAGCGATCGATGTCGAGAGGTTCTAACCTGCATATAGTGTTCCACTTCGGTAGTACTGTTGGTTTGCGCACCTTTTGCATGTTTATGGTATCGTTTTATAGTCTTTTGCATGCTGATCCATCCATCCAAAACACAGTGTCAAAATCAAATAAAGCTTATAGTTCAATCAATTGCAATACTACAAAATCGTATCCAAACAGGCATACCAAAATCATTCTACCAAACACAAGGCTTCCGATTATGTCAATAACTTGACCATGAAAATTTAAGAAGAAATCACACAACAAAGTAGACGTATGTCAGTCTAGTATGCAGATTAAGAAACAATAAAAGGTTAAAATACCGGAAGACCTGGACTTTGATAATTCCAAATTAGCTTCTAGCACCATTTGATGAAGTAATGAGTGTCAATAGCCTGCTCATATAGGGGTTCAAACTTTGGGCTTGAAGGGTTGGCTTTCTTCTACAAATTAAAAATATATATAGAAGCTCAAATGTGCACATATAAGGATGATCTTACAAATGAATGCACATAAACTATAGATCTGCAGTTCAATTTTTATCATGTTTTCTTTTAGTGAGTAACCTAAATCGATTATATAGCCAGACTTGATGCATGATGGAAGAACTAGCAAGTCATGAGAAAGTACTGCTTATAAGGATATATGCAAAGCATAGCATATGGCAAAAGCACAAGGTGGTTCTACTGACGGAGGAAACTGAAAGACCCGAGGCAACTCAGCCAAGATTTTCAGCTTAAATACTTCTTTTGGGACAAGATCTTTGCATAGCTAACTAGAACTTAACCACAAAGCTGACATCAAAACAATTAAGAAGACTCCATACAAGTCATGAACTGTTATTAAATGAAGAAATGCTGAGTCGAAAGCATGAAATCTCATTCAGTTGTGTTACATAAAATCTAGACAATTCAGTTTGGCAGACACATGACATAAGCCATGACATAATGCTTCTTCAAATCTCATGATACCATGCACTAGCAGACTAACTGCCATATATATATATATATATATATATATATATATATACAATTCTTATCCAAAGCGAACGTTCGCTTCTGAAATTAACGTGCGAAGTTCCTTTTTTGACACATTTTTCGGTCATATTTTCACATCTCCACCGTTAAGATGTTAGAACCTAATGTATAGATCATTCATGCAAAATTTCATCTAATTTGGTTACCGTTAAGGTATCAAAACTATATTAAATCAATGAACAAACTGAATCTGTTCAACTTGAACTGTTCGTGTAATTAAATCACCATAACGAAAGGCCAAACGATTATCAAGTTGGATGAAATTTTGCATAGATGATTTATACATTAGGTTCTAACATCTGAACGGTGGAGATGTGAAAATATGACCAAAAAGTGTGTCAAAAAATAAACTTCACACGTTAATTTCAGAGCAAACGTTCGCTCTGTATAAAACTATATATATATATATATATATATATATATATATATATATATATATGCATCTAACTAATGGTATCAAATTCTCATAAAAAGCAGCTGCTAACCCCAATGGAATAGGAAATCAAAGGAGAATAGAGAGTTTCCATCTCCCAAGTGAACTGATCGAATTCAAGGAAGAAGAGAGCATAAAGTTTATAACAAAGTTCACAACTTAATTAACTAGCTAGAACTTAGTTAAACTTAAATCAGTCCTATTTTATCAACCCAGTAATTCAGACGTACTTGATCTACTAGAATCACACAAGCTACTGATCATGCACATTGCTACAACGTACCCTCATATCAATCCCAAGTACAGCACGCCCATAACTTTTTTGCTCAACACGCCAAAAGTTTATATCTATATCTATTTCTAATTTATGTCCTTCAGACCTTCACTTATATAGGATAGCTGCAGGTAACGAAGCACCGGAGCAGCACCAACAGCATATGGATTACAGAGAAAGATAGAAGAGAAGAAAAACAGTACGACTGGGGGTTTCAAGTTTCAAAAATAATTAGATAAATTAAACATGAAACGTACTCAGAGCTGGAAAACTCATAGAGCCTGCCCTTCTGAGAAAATACGATGACTGCAACTTCGGCATCGCAAAGAACCGAAAGCTCATAAGCCTTCTTCAACAGCCCGTTTCGACGTTTTGAAAAGGTTACCTGCCTGCTTGTCGCATTTTCAATTCTTTTCATCTCAATCTTCCCTCTCACCATCTCCTATACACACATCACAACATCACCATCAGATCCCTAAACTCTTTAAAAAATTGATAAAAACAGTACTCAGAAGAAAAAATGAAATAAAAAAAATAATAATAAAATAAAGAAGAAGATCGAGTTAGAACCTGGACAGTCGAAACTCAATACCCAGGAAAGGTTTAAATTAATCAATTCCCAAAGAAAGTATCAAAACTTGATCAAAACACAAATCTCAGAGATGATGAAGCCGCGCCCAGCAGCCAAACCCCAAAAAACTAGTTACTGTTCAGCTAACAAAGGACTGCTCAGTTTATACAGAAATGGAAAAACAGATCAGAAACCCTAGAAATAGATAGAGCAATGCAGAAAACTCAAAGACGAAACGACTTTATATCCTTTTATCAGATACTAGAGATGTCGATTCTGTACCAACCTCTTTACTCTCAGGCCACACAACCCTTTATTTCCATATTCATCAGTACCTCTCTTCCATTAATATTCTCCATGTCTTTCTCTGTTTCGCAAGTGGCTACCCCACAAAACAACAAATAATCGCAAACAAAAAATAAAAAAACAGAGAGGGTAAGAAAGAAATTAATAATTCAGGGGATGCTCGAACCTCTCATTCTCATTGCTTATCTTGTTTTGGCATAGATTTAAAAAAAAAAACAGAAAATGGCTGAAATGTTTCTCTCAAAAAGTCAGGTGACCAAGATTTTTTTTGATCTTTCTCTTTCGATTTTCCAGATTTAATTCTTTAAATGGTTAAGGAAGCCTCTAATAAGCTTACATCGTACACTGACGTGATTGACGGGCAAATAGGAGCGTGCCAGCGAGCTGTCTGTGGTCAGCACCCATTTGTCTTATAACCTAATGGGAAGCGACCGTGTCACGTGGCTAACCTTGAGTGGCGAGCCAATTTGTACTTCATTCTAATTTTTTTCTCCAATTTTTTTTTTGGTGTTTTTAATTGAATATGGAACCTAGTGACTTTTAAGAAGAAAACGATATGAGAGAATTCGAGGAAAAACCAGAACCGGCCGGGTCAATTTTCACTTGCTGGAAACAGATATGTGAAAGTATCTTTGGATCGGCTGTCTAGCAAGATCAAATGTGTCATTATATTTGTGATAAGTTGGTCAAGATGAAGAGAAGCTTGTCTTGTTGTTTATCGCGTTACAGTAAACCTACCATCATTCAAGAACTGTGTATACATTAGCAGCTAGCTATATATGTATGTCCGATTTGATTGATACCGAATACAACTTTTTCCCCTTCTTAGATCATTTCAAAATGCCATGAAATATTGCACTGAGAGTTGGTGCAATGATGAAATAACAATGCATGGTAGATGAGGTTCCAAATGCGGACCCTTCTTCCCCAACAACAAAAATAGTAAAGTTTCACCTTTTACCTTATTTTATCTCATTGCTACTTGAACAAGATATCATGAGCTATACAAAAGTGAGGCAACGTATATATCTTAATTAGCTATGTAGCTAAAGGGAATAAGATGAAGGCAACTTTAACAAATAAAGTGGTGAATCCATTTACAATCCGTAGTGGTGCAATAAGAACGCAAAATCCTCAGATGGAATTAATCGACAGTGAAATATATTTTATTTGATACTCTACTAGCTTTCTTGCCCTATTTTTTCATTTAGTTTTATTTGAGAGAGTTTGTAGGAGAAATAGTTTTCAATATTATATTTTTACTTTTTTATCCTCTATTCATATAAATGTCTTTATATAAGCAACTTAATAAACTAAAGACATTACTGACATTAAGAAGTTAGCAGTTCTATAAATAGAATTTGTTTAATTAACAGAGATTAGATGGAGAAGTATGATCAATGAGTAAAATATCGGATATCGAGGAAATATCGGTGTTTCAAAATACGGATATTTCAACGGAAATATCGATAAAATATCGATCCATTAGAAATTTTGACAAAAACGACGGAAACTATAAGAAATACATGGAAATTTGTATTGAAACTTTCTAAGGTTGTTTTATGCTATGTTATCGATCATATATATGTGAGAAGAAAATATTAATAAACTCAAATATATATCAATTTATTGAAATGTTATATGAATTACTATGTGAATAGAGCTAATATTTATTGAAATATGATTTAATATATATAATTTATGCTTGAAACCTACAATAAGGCTAAACCATCACACCCTTTAACATTATTTGTACATAATATTTCACAAAAGAAACTACATGAAGTTTTTTTAAAACCATACATAAATAGATATTATATAGTCGTTGACCCGTAGCCACTAGCTATTATATAGTCGTTGAATCGCTACATAAAAAAAAAAAACTAGATTATTAGAACTTCATAGAAAAATCATGTCAATAAAATTGTAATTACATATATTATCATGTAAAATGATTACACATTACTATTTTGATTATATGTTACAAAAATATACATTATAGTAAAATATAGTGTAAGACACATTAATATTAAGCATGCACGAGTAAGAAACTTATTAGGAAATTATCAAAACAGAAGTATGATAAAATTAGCTTTTGAAGGTAAGTTAGAAATTAAAATTAGGTGTTGAAAATTATGTGTTTTAAATTGTTGAAAATTAGTTTTTGAAGGTAAGATAAAAAATTTCTGGAAAATATCGGAAAATATCGGAAATTTCGCGGAAATATCGGAAATATCGATGAAATATCGGAAAATATCGGGAAATTTCGACGAGAAACTGAAAGAATTGAATCGAAATATCGATCCCACGGAAAAACGAAAATTTCGGCGAAATTTCGGCGAAAATATCGATTTTGCATTCCTTGAGTATGATGCATATTATGATTGAAAAAAATAATCGAAAATATGAAGCAGGGTTGACCAATGAAGCCCAAGCTCAATGTGCTCATAGCCCAAGAGAGATGGTGAACGAAAAAAAAAAAAAAACAGGAGAAGAGTCGTATGGCTGAAACAGAAACGAGGAAGAGAAAGATGGGAGAGAGAAGAGAGGAAGCTGATTCCAATTCCAGAAAAACAACATCAAAGTGGCCAACAGTCAAGCCAAAACTAAACGTTCAGATAACTCGTCTCAAAGACAATGATCTCTTCACTGTAAGAATCCCATAATCCTTCAATCCTCAAAGTCATGGGCTCAAAATTCAATCTTTGACCGACATAACTTGTTGTTTTCAATGTATTCAGGTACCCAATTTCTTCACACCTGCAGAATCCAAGGCTTTTGTTAAGGTTGCAGAGTCTATTGGGTTTGTTCACCAAGGAAGCCTTGGCCCAACAAAAGGTGAAGCTTATAGAGACAATGATAGAATCTCTGTGAACGATCCTGTTCTTGCTGATTCAATATGGAATTCTGGGCTCAGTAAATTGTTTTCTGACATCAAAATTCGAAGGGCGGTTGCTGTTGGCTTAAACCCAAATATCAGATTCTACAGGTTGAATATGCTTGAACTCATTACATTCATGCTTTGAGAATTGCTTCTCTATTTATATGATTTGAATGCTTGTGCTTTGTTGCATTTTGGGTTCATAAAGTCTGCTTCTTTTTGTTGGAATGGGTTTTCAGGTACAAGGTTGGTCAGCGTTTTGGGAGGCATATTGATGAAAGTGTTGATCTTGAAGATGGAAAACGCACACATTATACTTTGTTGATATATTTGAGTGGTGGTTCCAAACCGAAAGCGAAAAATGATGTGAGTAGTGCTCAGGATTCGTCCTCGGAGACTATGGTTGGAGGGGAGACTGTCTTCTATGGCTCAAGGAATAGTGTTGTGGCTGAGGTAATAGGCTTTCTTTTAGTCATACCACATTGATGTTTATACAGTTTTGTATTATGTCCATCTCTAGTATGATGTATAATCTTATCATTTTTTGAAGTTTTTAAGCAGAGTTTTATGGAGTATGTATTGCTTGGTGATCTTGCTTAAATTATGCAGGTGGCTCCGGTGGAAGGGATGGCTCTTCTACACATTCATGGGTACAAATGTATGCTGCACGAAGCTCGAAATGTTACTAAGGGTATCAAGTATGTGTTTCGTTCAGATGTTGTATTTGCATGATATTGTTATTATGTGCTGGATGATCTCTGATATGTTTGTGTAATGTGAGAGCGTTTCTGAGTTTCTTGACAACTGTAGTAGCAGAAATGTTAATCATCTATTCACTGTTGATCTAAATTTTCTTGGTTCTTCTGACGTCACATACAATCTAGCTGAAAGAGTAATGAATGATAATTTCTATCCGCAATCTTGTTTTCTGGTTGATAAACCAGAAACAGAAACCATTAGATACATGCTTGACAATGGGGAAAATCATAACTCTGGTCTCTTACTGCCTTAAGATATGCTAGAAGCAAGAGTGCACCACCGCCTCTGCACCTCATCTGGGCTACAGTAGCTCAGTTTATCTGACATTCATTTTAGTAACCCAAGAAAGTAGTTCTCTGACCTTTAGATTGGTGACATCTGTGTGTGACGAGAGGGACTGTTAAGAAATACAGATGGAAGTACGGTGTATATTACCAACGGGGATCTCATTGTGTGTTTTATGATCCATGTAATAGCACCCTGAGTAATTGGCACCTGTATTATGTGTTTTCTGTTGACCTCTACACTGAACGATTGTTTCTCCCCAACTTCAGTGAATGGAAGTGCGCTTAGTTTCACTTCAATCTCTACATTGCTGACATAGTAGGTTGAGTTTGGGTCGCCAACATTTGCGACAGTCCTATGGAACTTTCCCTTGATTTTATTACCATCTTCTACAGGTAGAGAGGAGGGGTAGGTTAAGGTCTCATGTCCTGCCAGTCTTGGTGTTCCTGCAAGCACTGTTGTCACCTGTAATTTTCCTTAGCGTAGCTGTGTTGCAGCTTTGCTGGCAATGTAATTTTTCTCAGATACATAAAAAACTAGCCAGGATCAAGTGCCTTCATTGGGTTGAGAAGACCAGAAGACAATTCTCTTTCCTTGTCATGCTGTATTAGAAAAGCGTTAAACTATGTTAAGAAGTTCAGAAAATTTGACTAGGAAATGATCTTATTTTGAAATCTATACCGGTAGTCATGAGTGCAGATTTAATTGCCGTAGGAAACCAGTGCTTAGCCTTCACAATAGCTGCTGTTCCTGTTACCTGTGGGCAAGACATTAACGTTCCAGAGTCTGAATTATTTTACAATCCCTGTGTCCTATTTGTTAACTGAAGCCTTTACAACAGGTGACCAAGCTGGATATCAACACCCGGCGGAACCAGGTCAGGCCATTATTTATTGAGAACCAAAACTTCTGAGAACACATATGATAGGAGTCATAGGACTCATAGGAGTAATGCATATTGTGAAACAAAGTGATGATTGCTAGGACTAGCAAATGCTGTTTGCCTGTAGAATATCGGGCCCCATAGGTTAGGTCCTCTGGATGAAAAAGTGGGTACATATGGTGATTGTAGATCCTTCCATGTTTCAGTAACTAGAGTACTTGCCTCTGGTTTACTGAGGTTTCAGTGGTACAGACTACAGAGTGAGAAACCAAGTAATGTTGCTTAAACTTTCATAAAGGCCGACTGTGTTGGTTTTTACTTGGACGTTTTAGTGTATCTCATTACTAAAACAATTTCTTCTGGATTGATGAGTGCTGTTGGAACGAGAAAAGAGAAGGCAGGATCAACTGATTGAATAACTAATAGGCTTGATGATACCCGCTCCGTTTCCAACGAGAATGCCAGCACCATTTAATCGATAGTCACAGAGAACATGTTTCCCCTTTACTTCTTGTTTAGCACACCCAGAATTTATAATGCCCATAGTTACATGTCCTCCATAACATGGTTGAAAAATTCTCGGCTGGGAGTCCCAAGAAGTAAGAAGTCCCATGATCTAGTTCTGCATGTTGTGTGAAGCTCTAGAGGGGTGATGTGAATCACCGAACCACCCCTTTCTTCTCTTTACACTCGATTTGAAGATCTCGTCATGAAAAATGACAACCAAGCATAATATACGAGCACGGAAATTTCATGACCTGATACTCTTGCAATTTCCTCATCCAATAATCTAGCTGCAAATCCATTGAAACTCCTTCTACAACTGTAAATTAGTGATTCCTTTGCAGCGTCATGACTGCAAATAACAGTAACAGGTTGAATTTAGGATTGCTGAGAGAAGGAGTGATGGTTGGAGTAGCACATATTGATTCACTTATTATCAATTGATTTTGAGTTTGACGTTTCAGACGAATATTGGTGATTCTATTGTCTATTATCTTTCTGATCAGTGTCATTGTTTTGGCTACATGCATGCTGAGACCACATTTCTACAGACTATGAAAATATACCAGAAAGGCAAAAAATAAACAAGTTTACGTTTATTTCATCTCATACAAGATCAAACTTTGATCAAAATTACAATTTCAGTTATGAATGGGGAATCACACATAAATTTTAGAAAAAAAGTCTTTGGGTTGTTATTGTTACTCTCTCAGTCTCTCTTCTCCGATCAGTTTACCACTCTGCAATTCAGTCTCACTTCTCCATTCTCAATCACCCCAACGTTACCCAGTTTCACAATAGAAGCTGCAAAATCTTTGAAGAACAAACTTTGATCTTTGGCATATGATTCCACAATCCATTTAGTCCTGTAATCACCAAACAATGCTTGGTCCGATCCAAACACTCCCTTTCCTCCTATCAGTCGCTTGTAATAATCATTATCGAAGATGGAGGAGGTCGAGTCCAACAACTCCCCAGCGCTGTGATCCCTCTTTGGTTTAGGGCACCGCTTCCTTAGCTTTAGAGCAAACTCAGTATCCATAGTCGGGTCAACATCATGGACCGAACTGAAATTGCGAAGACGTGCTTGGAAGGAAGAACAATGCGAAAACCCTAGACTGTGGCCACCGGATAGAGCTACCAATTCCTTGACTCCTAAACCTCTCTTGGCAAAGCTTTGAATCAGTTGGCTTACATTGAAGGTTGGAGCTGGTAGGTTGATGGTCTCGTTAGCCTCGACACCCTTCCATCTTTTCTTCCTTTTAGCACAGTCCAGTTGGGGCCTCGAGACTGATTAACACATGATTAGACAATCAAACAGATTAGTACTATAGTATTATCGAGAGTATGATGTTAAAATGCAAGCTTGGCTATACTATTACCTACCATGGTTACTACATCTCTTGCAGCAATGCCTACTATATCGGCACAAGAAACGATATGTGGACAAGCGGCTTCTAGCTTAGCTTTGGCCTCCTCAATCACGTAGAATGATCGGACTGAAATATTGGGAGGGCCATCTTTCTCTGCTTGGTTCCCTGGGGTTGAGTCGAGCAGCAAGGATGCATCACAACCCTGATTAACAAGACAATAACAAAGAGTACGGTCAAAGGAGAACACTAAAGCATATATACGCACTATATATGAAGATTAAGATTAATGGAAATGAGAGCTACAATGATATACCCTTATAAAGCAATCATGGAAGAACATCCTTAAGATACGAGCTGGGACTTTAGGGTCATGCATGGAAGCATTGTATACCGTCTGAAATATGATTTTCTCAGCTTGTGGACATGTTTGATCATAATAGTGAGCATCGAGTGCTGCTCTGGATTGCGGAAGAGTATGTAAAAGAAGCAAAAACGTGCAGAATAAAATGGTTTTTGGTGCAAATGCAGCCATTTATGCTGGGACGAAGAAGGCACGAAAGATTGAGAAGCCAACGACAGAAGACACAAAACAAAGATGGATTTCCAGCTCAAGGTTGATGAGAAGCTCTATCGAATCGACCAGTATATATAAGCAAGGAAAAATTTCATGTACATATATAATTATTGATATATTGTACTTCAAAGGTACTCCATGGAATAACAACCTGTATATCTGGGCTAAAAATTTGACCATGTACTACACCTAATTGAAGGTTTTAGTCGATCTGTGTGCTTTGAGGCAAAGGATATACACTAAGCTTGTACAATCTTGTAGGATCAAAATTTAGTTGAGTAGATTAAAATGGAAATGTCCCAAAGAAAAGCAAAGTTCATATGGAAATATTTGAGAAAATATGTTAAAAGAAGGGAAAAAGACCATTTGAACAAAATGGGTTTAAAAATTGCCCATTCCAATGTTTATATCCCAAACCAATGAATCTTGAGAGAATTACACAACTACCCTGATAAATATAATTCAGTCATATTAAAACATATTTACCCTAACCAATTATATATTAACCTCTCTCTCAACAACACAGAAAAAAAAAAGAAAAAACCCTAGTTCTCCAAATCCCCCCCGCCGCCGCAGCAGCCCCTCCTCGACGTTGATCTGGACGACGCTGCTCTGAAGCCACCACCCTCACTGCCTCCTGTTCCTCCTATGCCCGCATCACCTCTCGCGACTCCTCCGCCTCTCGCCCCAGGCCGAGCTCCTCCGCCACCGCCGCCCACTTCCGCATATGACGTCGATCTGCCTCTTGACCTGGGTAGGAATCAAAGCAATGGCGGTGAGGCAGCGAGTTCGGGGATGATCTCGATCCAGCACTTGATAAACTAAAGTCCACCTTCTTTAATCATCTATTACGTTTTCTCTTGAACTAATCGTAATTACTACGTGCTGTATATTATATTGGGATCAGCCATCATCTCCTACCTAAAAGTTTGAATCAAGTGCATATACTAGTACAAATTGCAGCTTGTGTTAATTATGTATACATATGCATGTAAATTATGCATATATAGTAGATTGGGAATTATATTCGTTCCTTGTATGAACATATCGAATCTGCCCAGTAATCGATTACTGGGGGTCAGTAATCGATTACTGGGGGTCAGTAATACTATTGACGGCGGGTCCTCCTCCTCCTCCAACATTAGGGTTTTGATCGAAGTCAGTAATCGATTACTGGGGGTCAGTAATCGATTATTGACCCCCAGTAATCGATTACTGACCCCCAGTAATCGATTACTGGGGGTCAATAATCGATTATTGAGGGTCAGTAACATAATTACTGGAAAATATGAAATCTGTAACCTGATTACTGGGGTCAGTAATCGATTACTGGGGGTAAGTAACTTGATTACTATTGATCAGTAACTCCAGTAACCTGATTACTGGGGGTCAATAATCGATTATTGGGGGTCAGTAACATGATTACTGGAAAATATGAAATTTGTATCCTGATTACTGGGGGTCAGTAATCGATTACTAGGGGTCAGTAATCGATTACTGGGGGTCAGTAATCGATTACTGGGGGTCAGTAATCGATTACTGGAAATCTGTAATCTGTAAATTATTTACTGAGGGTCAGTAACCATCGTCCAATAACCTGATTATAAAAAAAAAAAAAAAAAAAAAAAAAAAAAATTGGCGAAAAAAAAATTCCGGCGAAAAAAAAAATTTGGTAACCGGATTCCGGCGACTCCGGCGACCAGGCTCCGGCGACCGGCCATGGGAGGCCGGAGGGAGTTGAGTGATATTTCGGCAAAGTTCATTTTTTTATCTTCTATTTTCTCAGCAAATTATAATTCAAAAATATATTAGATAAGACAAAAGGACAAAAAAGGAAGAAAAAAATTAAATTTGTACTAGAATTGAAAAAGATTTGTTCAAATGGGCAATAGAGTTGTTACCTTATGTTGAATAAGGGTGAAAAATAAGATGGTCATTGAAATGGGTAATGAGGGGGTCTTTTTTATACTAAATGGACATTTTCCCTTAAAAGAACTGTTGGCTTGTGTTGGTTTATGCGGTTGGTGAGACTAATATATGCAAACAAGTTGGGAGTTGAACATGTGTTCCTTCGTGATCAAATTTATTTTGCAAGTATGTTTTTCTCTATTCGCATTACTCAAAATATGAAAACAAATCTTAGTTGATTGTCCTCTAAGGAAGTTTAGCTAGCTTTTTTTTGGTATGCATGTATGGACAGGAATTCCATATGGGGATATTAGGAAAGATGCATCATATACTTGTGCAAATCTTTGTTTTAGTTGCGCTAGTTGGAAGGGGTTTTGGAGTTACAGTTTGGGACTTTTATTTCCCTATAAAATAAAGGAAATGTTCATAATACTAACGTATCGGTGTATCAATGTAGATAATCTCCTTAGAGCAAGTCCAACAGATTCCTTATAATAGAGATTTTACTTAAATTTGGAGATTTTGGGCTCTAAATCTCCTCCAACAGATTCTCCATCTCATTCTCTAAAATGAGGATTTGGATGAGAGAGAATATATGCTTCCCTATATTTGTAGAGAGAGAAAGAAAAATTTGCAGAATGAAAAATTAATGACCAAATCAATTTGACACAGAAAACTAAAAAGTAATCATTAATTATAGAATTTTATATAGATTTTTATTTAAAATAAATAAATTTATTATTATAGAATAACTTAAAAGTAATCATTAACTACAATTTACAATAAATGTATTAGATATAGAGTATTTATTGCATGTTTGAAAATAAATAAATAAAAGAATATTATATTATTGAAATAAATATGAATGTAGTTGTAATAAATGTGAAAATCTCCAAAATGGGGAAGCTCTTGGAGTTGGAGCATAATTTTTTTAGAGATTCTGAGTTTTACTTCCCTATTTTACAAAAAAAATAGAGAAACTGTTGGAGATGCCCTTATTACAATGAGTTGGTTCCAGATTATAATCATCCCCTTATAACGATGAACTTGGCTCGAAATTATTGAAGTTAGTTTATCAATAAACAGAGCTGCAGGCGATTAGCTCCCTCTCTCTCTTCCCCAATTCAAAGATTCCGAACCCACATATATTCCACGCAACGTGGCACCATCTCAACTCCACTTGCTGCCGTGGGCTATCCTCCACCGTCGATTAGACCCACCCCCTACATAGATAAGAAAAAGCGTCCAAAGGTCCCCTCTGGTAGGGTTGGCAAAATAGAGAGAGGATAAGTGTGGCTACTCTCTCTTCTTCTTCTCTTTTAGGGTTTGTTCTTCCATCTCTATCTCAATTCCATATCTCACTCCAAATCGCCCAGAACTTAAATTTTGTTCTCCATTTATTCAATTTGATCCTCTAATTTAATCATGAACAAATTTTCATCCCCAAATTCCTCCAAAGTTTCAAGCTTTAATGTTCTATCTCAATTTCTTCAACTTCCCCCAAATCTCATCCTCTTAAATTCGTGAAATCCATTGCTTTATTCAGCTTATCCTTGTTCGATTCAACCTGGGCTTCCTTCAAATTTCTCAATTTCAATCTTCTTCAACAAAAGCAAGCAACTTTTTGATGGAAGAAAATCAAAGTCGGAGTCTTGAAGAGCCCAACCCCTCATTTTCCGGCCAAAAGTTTCCGGCGGTGGCGAAGAAAGAAGAGTTCGACGATGGGTCCCTATCGACGGCTCTGGTTCCGGCACCGGCGCCGGCGAAACCGGTTGTGAAGCGGTCGTCGACGAAGGACCGCCACACGAAGGTGGAGGGCCGCGGCCGGAGGGTCCGAATGCCGGCGGCGTGTGCGGCCCGGGTTTTCCAGTTGACCCGAGAATTGGGTCACAAGTCGGACGGCGAAACCATCCGGTGGCTTCTCCAGCACGCCGAGCCGGCGATAATAGCAGCCACCGGCACCGGCACGGTCCCCGCTATTGCCGTCTCGGTCGGCGGAGCGCTGAAGATTCCGACGAGCTCGCTGGCGAAACCGAATGGGGAGGTCTCTGAGCTTCCCAGGAAGAAGAGGAAGCTACATTGCAATAGCGATTTTATTGACGTGGATGATTTGAGGTCGATTTCGAGTGGTTTGGCGCCGATTGCTCCGGTGAGTTATGGTGGTGGTGGTGGGGGTTTGGTGCCAATGTGGCAATTTGGAGGCAATGTTCCGGCTGTGCCGTTTTTCATGTTCCCAAACTCTGGTTGGGCTATTCCTTCGGAGTTGGTTGCGGGTCAGACGATGTTTGATTTGCAAGGGAGGCCTATATCGAACTTCCCTGTCACAGTTTTGCAGTCTGGGGTTGAAGGTTGTGGTGGTGATGTGCAGGCCACTTCTGGTTCGATTTCGAGTGGTGGTGGGGGTGGTGGTGGGAGCTGTTCGACTAGTTTGGGAGCCGGTAATAGTAATGTGGTTACTAGTAGTGAGACTAGTGCCACTACAGCTGCCCCGATTAGTCATACTCAATTGCTGAGGGAGTTGTCTTTGGATATTTTGGATAAGAAGGAGCTTCAGTTCTTGGGTGGTGTGTGTGGAAATTCACAAGATCAATTCTCAAAGCCTTGAGTCAAGGAGGGTTTTAGGGGTAGTGGGGTTTAAGCCTTTTAACTTTTTAAGGCCTTTTTGTAATGCTGCACTGGAAATTCACACATGCTGTATTCAAGGCCTTGAGGTTTTGACTCAATGATCTTAGGTTTTAGACTTTTAGTGGTAGGGGTTTAGGGTTTCTTTCGGCCTTTTTGTAATGATGCACAGGAACCGGTTCTGTTTTGTACTAATCCAAGGCCATTTCTTCATCTGTGCTTATTCTGTTTTGTTTCATGTTTGCAGTTTTGGTTAGAAGCCTTTCTAAATTGCCGAGGTCAAAGAGGTGATCCACCATCCCCATTCAAAGAAAACTTACTATACTAGGCCATGCCAACTTAATCATTCGAGTTTAAACTTGATGAACAATCTGTGGTGAAAGCCACCGACATATATAACTTCCTAGCTCGACGTACTGAAAATTTTGAACTTACAATTCCAAATGCAATGCACATTTTCACCAAAACGCCATAAACATGCACCGTAGAATCTCACATCTTCTAATTTGTTGTTCCTTATCTACACTTGACATAAGTCACATAACATTACACGTTTTGACTCTTAGGTTCGTCAAACCTCATTTCGAAAAACTATTCTCATTTTACTTGTATTTGAATTAGAGGTTCATGAATTAGTATGGATTTTCCTTTCATATTGGATCAGTGCAAGATTTGATAAATTATACATGTGGAATTGGAAACGGATGCCTCAAAATGAAGAAATGGGAGACCTGAGACCATAATCCTTTTGAAGTTGTATTTCACCTCCATTCCGCAAACACATAGGACCCAAATACGACTTGTCGTTTAAACTTGGTGCTCAAATTCAAAGCAGTGATCCAAACCCTTCAACTAAGAAAAGTAAGCAGAGTTCTCTACTTTCGAACTGAACTCAAAACTTCAATCAAAACTGGAGCAATGTGCATGTTACTCTTAAAATTCCCAATTTCACCACTAGTGTCCAGTTTTGAAGTTCCCTCTCAAAATTTCAGCTTCACTAACCCTTCAGCTCCCTCAAAATGAAAACTTTATAGCTGATAGTCTGATACAAGTAGTACTATGCATTCTCTGAAATGGGTTGTCTTGGATTTGATTGGTCAATGCAAAACCTTGAGTTGTTTCAATCAAATCCATGCAAAGATTGTAACTTCAGGCCTGGCTTGCAATGACTTGGTTGCCACCAATGTTGTTAAGTTCTTGGGGAAGTCTGTAACCCATTTTGATTATGCTTGTGATTTTCTGAAACAAATTGATTGCCGTGTAAACTCTTTTCCGTTTAACATGTTGATCTCTAGCTATGCTAATGGTGAAAAGTCCAGGGAGGCGGTTTTGGTTTATAGAAGGATAGTTAGAGATGGGTTTGTGCCTGATATGTTTACTATTCCGGCAGTGTTGAAATCTTGTGTTAAGTTTTTGGGGAAAGGAGAAGGTAGACAGGTTCATGGTGTGGTTGTGAAGATGGGGTTTCAGTGGGATGTGTATGTTCAGAACTCGCTTGTGCATTTCTATAGTGTTTGTGGGGAGTGTGGTAGTGCTTGTAAGATGTTTGATGAAATGCGTGTGAGAGATGTGGTGTCTTGGACTGGTTTGGTGTCCGGGCATGTGAAGGCAGGGTTGTATGATGAGGCTGTGTCTTTGTTTTTGAGGATGGATGTGAGGCCGAATATGGCGACTTATGTTAGTGTGGTTGTGGCGTGTGGAAGGATGGGGTATTTGAATGTGGGGAAGGCGGTTCATGGATTGATTTTGAAGCATTCATTGGGGATGGATTTGGTGGTTGGCAATGCTGTTGTGGATATGTATGTTAAGTGTGAGAGTCTGAGGGAGGCGAAGCGGGTTTTTGATGAGCTCCCTGAAAGAGACATTGTGTCTTGGACTAGTTTGATAAGTGGATACGTGCAATGTAAACGTCCGAGGGAGTCACTGGATTTGTTTTGTGAAATGCAGACTCTGGGAATACAGCCTGACAAGATTATACTTTCCAGTGTGCTTTCAGCTTGTGCCAGTCTTGGGGCTCTTGATTATGGTAGATGGGTGCATGAGTATATTGATCGCAAGGGTATCAAATGGGATGTACATATTGGAACAGCTCTGATAGACATGTATGCCAAGTGCGGCTGTATAAAGATGGCATTGCGTACTTTCAGTGAATTGCCTTGTGGGAATATCTCTACTTGGAATGCATTGCTAGGTGGGTTAGCAATGCATGGACATGGGGATGAGGCACTCAATAAATTTGAAGAAATGACTAGGTCTGGCATCAGGCCAAATGCAGTTACTTTTTTAGCCGTCTTGACAGCTTGCTGCCATACCGGTTTGATTGATGAAGGCCGTGGATACTTTTATCAGATGATAAGTCCACCTCATAGTCTTTCTCCAAGATTAGAACACTATGGATGCATGGTTGATGTACTATGTAGAGCTGGACTACTGGACGAAGCTCAGAAATTGATAAACACCATGCCTATGCAACCTGATGTGCTGATATTGGGAGCTCTTCTAAGTGCTTGCAAGGCCAAAGATGATTCCGAGCTCTCTCAAGAACTATTAGATCGTCTCCTGCAACTTGAGTGGCAAGACAGTGGGGTTTATGTGCTTCTATCAAACATTTTCGCTGCTAATAAAAGATGGGCTGATGCAACAAGAATAAGGAGGTTGATGAAGAAGAGAGGTATACAGAAGGCCCCCGGCTCAAGTGTCATAGAGGTGGATGGTAAGGCTCACGAGTTTCTAGTTGGGGATACGAGCCACCCTCAGAACAAGGATATATATGTAGTGTTAGACATCCTTGCTAATACCAGCCAAACTTAAAGGGATTTACTACATCCATTCCTGATGAGAAGATAAGTATATACTTTTAACTTTTAAGTTGAGGCCATTTCCTGCATTTTGTTCTTCAATATTTTTAAATTAGGATGAGTATTATACTTGTATTTCTAACTAGTCTCACAATTCAAATAACCCTTTTTTTCAAGAAGTGTAAGCCTTAATTACTAATTCAAATTGATTGTTACAGTATTCATCTAGTTTCTTTTTCTCCTTTGTTATCTTGTTCGATCTGTCATCTATCGGGATAGGGGTGTTGGATGGCTCTTACTCAGAATACCTTCTTTAGGACAAAGTGAGTTTTTCTGAGCATCAAGTGAACCTCCTCTCTCTAGTCACTTAGTTCCCCCCCCCCCCCCCCCCCCCCCTCTATTTCAGCATATGAAGATGTGTTAATTCAGTCCATCTTAAAGAAGTCGTTAACATAACTTTGTGAAAAGATGAAATTTAGCCAACACAGTATAAGACTACACAACAAACATCATGAACTGCTGTAAGTTTCTGAATCTATTTCTTTGAAATAATGAATGGTAGTACATCATTTTTCCTTTGATTTTAAATGTACAGAAATGCAAGAATGTATAGTTTTCTTTACTTTCGATTAATTAGAATAAATATATACAGTTTAAACTTCGATGGTTTTCTGATTAAGAGCTGTATATCTCCATCTATCCTTCTCCCCAAAATCTGCGTCTAGGAACTGTGCAACCCAAAGCCTGTATGTGTCTTAAAAATTTGATAGGAACCCGAGTGCAGCTGTAACCACACTTATTCCTGGACCAGATTTTGCCTTCAACTTGTTTGCAGCCATTTCCTTTGCTCCATTATCTCTTCTCTCAAGGACTCCTTTGCTCCATTATCTCTTCTCTCAAGGACTCTTCCTTTCTCATCAGCATACTTATCTGAGAACCAGATATTGTAATACCCCGTACATTTTTAAAAAAAAAAGTAAATTAAATATATGTACAAATACAAATGACTCGTTATTAATATTTGTATTGGGATGAGCTAACTGGTGTTTGTCGGAAAAATCTAACTGAACCTGGTGGATGTTAAGAATGCTCGGATTATTAATGAGAGCCTTCTGAAATATTTTTCAGGATTTTTCACAATGTGAAAACCTTGATTTAAGAGCTTGGTATTAAAGTATACGTCACGACGAGTTCGTGGTAATTCTTAATGAATTATACTGAGTCCTGAGCTATTTGTTATGATTTTTCTAAGTTGGGAAATATTATAAGATTACATGGAAAATCAGACTTTCTATTTGAGTGATCTAAACCGTCGAATCTCACTGTTTGATCGTAGCCATTGAATTTTAAGTCGGTGGGAGTATATATTTAGAAGCCACGTGGTCCGACGGGGGGAACACACTGGAAACTCATCGGCCTCTCGACTCTTCGCCTCGCCGACCCGGTTTCGATCGTATCTCCGCCGTTAAGCCAGCTCTGGCTGCAACCCCGGACCGGTTTCCTTCTTCTCGTCGTCGTGCTTCTCCCTGTAGCTGTATCTCCTCCTATCTCCAACGTAAGAGAGAAAATCGAAGGAGAGAGGCTGACTGATTTGGGTTTCATCGAATTACCTTGTAGCCATGGCGTTTCCGGTCATTAATTAGCTTCTTTCTGGTATTTAATTCATCTCTTCTTCGTTCCCTACAAGTTTGTGTATTAGTTTATTGAATTTGTGAAGTTTTGGTCTCTTTTTGTTTTTTGGGTTTCTATCGGTTTTGTTCTCCCTGTTGGGGGACTGAGAGTATTTGTGGAGTGTATTATTTTGAGAATAACACCCTAATTCGGATTAAGTCATATTAATCCGGGTCAGGGTGTTACAGATATGGTGTAAGAATCCGTAGCTAAGAGAAATGTTGTTTCTATCAGCAAGTTTCTGGACAAGAACAGGCTCGACCTTTTCTCCCTTCCAATCAAACAAATTGAATGCAAGAGCTGGTCTCCTGTCATATTTGACCTTTGGTCCATAGATTTTGACCAAAGGAACTCCCTCTGAGTTAGGATGCTTAAGCTTTCTCAATGAACTCACCAACCAATTGATCAGGTACCTTGCCCTGTTAGTGATCAGTACTAGCCCCAGCGAATCTACTTGATCCAAGCTCCTGCATTTAACCTCTTGATTTCATCTCTCTATCTATTATTACTGTTCTTCTTAAGATTTTGCGAAATAGATTTTGCGCGGTTCATAACTAATAGTGTGGACTGTGGACTTGTTAATATGTAATTTCCAAATGGGCCTTAAATTGCCATGTAGTATTTGTTTTAGGATATTCTACATGTGGGTGCCTTAATCTATTCAGTACAGGAATAAGAACCATAGTTCCTGCAATATTAGGTTTACTATTCCATTTAGCAATAGGATTTCTGTAATCCTCTATAAATAGAGGCACGTATTGATCAATAAAAATATCTCATTCCATCTCTTTATCTATTATTATTTTTCTCTTTAAATAGTATTTTTTATTTTATTTGATAAGATTGTGAGTTTGGGCCTGACCTTGCAGCCCAATATTTGCACGCCTCGGCTTAGGAGTATATATGTTATCCCTCACGGTGGCGCAGAAGAGAGCAGTCTAGGGTTGGGTAACGGAAGCCATGGCTAATCTGTTGAAGAAATCGCTGTATATATGTAGCATGGAGACGTACGAGTGGCCCGAATTCGAGTATTCATGTTGTTACAGTGCCCAGGCCATCAGCTTCACCGAGTTGCTCTCCTTTTTCCCTACTCCCATCACCATCTCCTTTTCCCGATCTCAACCATCACAAAAACTAGCTATGAGTCAAGACGAATACCATGCATGTTCTCCGAGAAGTTGATTCTCTTGAAGGCGACAAAGTTCCTTATCTAATGGGTTTCGGTGTGTTTCGATCCCATATTATTTTAGCCAGCGGAACGCATCATGGTGCACAATCTACCAAGGTCTACGTGTTGGAAACCAATCCCATATTGCGAGGTAAAAAGGTCAGTAGTATCAAAATCAAACCTAAAAGAGGCAGAGCCAAAGCCAAAGCCATAGCCAAAGCTTGTGATGATTTCAGTGTTCCGCAATTACAATCAGAAAAGCTTAAACCCAAGCTGATGGAGATCCAGGGTAAGCTTTACGTTATCGACCTATTTCCTCGGAAAGTCATCCCCAGCTACTTCTACACTTGCTTTGAGGTGTTTGACCCCCAAACCGGAGTATGGGCCCATCTTCCGGACCCTCCTACCCCGGTTATGGATTATACTCAACTCTCTCATGCAGTTGTGGGCACCAAGGTCTTCGTCTGTTCCGACCATACTCCGGTCTACTGCTTTGACGTGGCGGAGCCTACCCGACCATGGAAGAAAGTCTCGCTTCGTTATGACCGCCGTTACAGTGATGGTGAGCTTCCCTATGAATTGGAATATGGTAAGCTTCCCTATGGGCACGCTGTGGAAATTGACTTGGAGGAGGATAATTCTAAGTTACTGCTTTTCCCCAGGGGCACTTGATACGAGTCTTCCACATGAACCTGTCTAAACGTCTTGTTCTGGAGTACGTCGCTACCATAGAGATGGATACTAAGTTCAGACTTTTTGCAACCAGTTTTACCCATCTTGGAGGTCAAAAGGTTTGCTTTGTGTTCAGAGATGACTCTGCTTCTCGTGGTGCGGTCATTACGATTTGTGGGGTTATATTCACATTCGAAATCTCCTTTTCGAAATCTGCTGCTGCTAGTTCTGGCACTCCTAGCGGCAGTTGTAGTGATGATCCATATTTCCGTATAATTTACCCCTCCAACTCGAATGGTACATTTTTCTCTGCCAAAACCCTCGGTTGGCGCCCCTTCGAATACCACTGGCATGATCTGAAAAATTATCCCATTTTTTTCAGAAGTGCTCGGTTTAGCTGTGCTCCCACTCCCTCACCAGGTAAGTTATCTACGTACTTGATGATGCTCAGTCCATGACTCATGATTTGTGTTCCTTTCTGTTCAAGGGTAAGTAATGACCATAAATGTTACATTAGGTATATATTATTTTGTGCTTGATTGGGACCGATTGAGAAAGTTAAGCTTTCTGAAAATTGATGGATGGAATGACTTAGGTCTGGGAAAGAATAATCAACTAATCAATAAGATAGGTACCTTGTAATAAGAAGCACTTGCCTTTCACCTTCAACCTCTGCAAATCTGAGACTTACCTCTGAATATCTCTCTTCTTTACCTTTGGCATTTGTGCTAGTTTAATGGTAGATGATATCCACGAAATCAACGATTTTGGTCTATTCTCATAAATATGGCTCCTTATCATTGGAAATGAATTTCTCTATCCGTTTAACAGCTGTTGTTGTTGCTTCTTATCACTGAACAATGGAGTGAAACAAACTAACTTATTTTAGGAATAATCAATATTCGTTTGCTATGATCAATACAATTATTAACACTCTGATGCAGATTGCACTCTGCGACTAACCTTACTTTTGTAGTTGCCTTTTTGTTTTATTTGCTGGTTGATGATGAGTATGTATGTTTATTAAACAGGAGCATGCAATGTAGAGAGTTTATCGATCCTACTCTGTTAATACAGAAGACCTCAATTGTCACTTATCTCTCCATGAGATTTGCAGATTCGTACAGCCTTGCGTCCAGTGCGAATTCTGCAGATTATACTTTCCCAAGGATAATCTCAGATGCGCTAAAGTAGCAGCATAATATTTTACTTATGGTGTCAAAGGCATCAAAAGCTAAGGAGATTGTGGAGAAAATGAATTGTGATGAGCACACTATATATGGTGTTTTTGGGCTTATCAAAGCTTATTACCATCATTACAAACATATGGGCAAGAACATGGTATGTTTCTCTCTATTGCAAAACTATGAGATTTATCACTTATTACATATCGGTTATCACAAATCACTCATCACCTATCACCAATCACTCATCACTGCCACTTATTACTTATCATTTAGTAATGAAGTTTAGAATTATCACTTATCATTAATTGCTAATCCCCAACTATACACATGTAGAGTGTGGAATATATATATGCACGCATACAAACGGAAGTAACGGACGTGCATATGAAGGTGTTCATGTATTTGAAGATATTTTTTTTTAGTTTGCACGTTTACAAAGACGGCTAAAAGACTGAGGAAGAATAGTCATGGTAAGTTGTCAACTCATGCTGATACATGGTCTTTAATTTAGGGTTCATTTTACTATATTAATCTTTTAGATTGTTCTAACCCATGATGTCTCGGTATCACAGATCTTACTAAATCATTCTTTTAGATGTTACTAAATTATTCTTTTACAAGTTGTTGCCTTTCACCTTCTTTCTGCAAATCTGAGACTTACCTCTGAATATCTCTCTTCCTTACTTTTGGCATTTGTGCTAGTTTAATGGTAGATGACATCCACGGAATCAACGATTTTGGTCTATCCTCATAAATATGGCTCCTTATCATTGGAAAAGAATTTCTCTATCCGTTTAGCAGCTGTTGTTGCTGCTGCTTATCACTGAACAATGGAGAGAAACAAACTAACTTATTTTAGGAATAATCAATGTTCGTTTGATATGGTCAATACAATTATTAACACTCTGATACAGATTGCCCTCTCCTACTAACCTTACTTTTCTAGTTGCCTTTTGTTTTATTGGCTGGTTGATGATGAGTATGTATGTTTATTAAGCAGGAGCATGCATTGTAGAGAGGTTGTCGATCCTACTCTGTCAATACAGAAGACCTCAATTGTCACTTATCTCTCCATGAGATTTGCATATTAGTACATCCATGCGTCCAGTGCAAATTCTGCAGATTATACTTTCCCAAGGAAGAGTTGGTTGCTCATTTCAATACCAGTAGTTACTTATATGAACACAGGGACTAGGAACACAAAAAACTCATGGCCTCGTCTCTTTTAGAAGAAAATCCAATAGTAATGTAATTTGTTTGTTTTAAGAAGAGAACTATCATATCATTACATTTTGTCTTTAATTCGGTGCATTGCTTGTGCTTTTGTGTATTAGTTATCCCCCCCTCCCCGGTCTCTACTAACTTGGTTTTTCCCCCTCTATTCGAGCATATGAAGATAAGTTGATTCAGTACATATTAAAGAATTCGTTGACATAAATTTGTGCAGAGATGATATCTAGATAACACAATATATAAGACTACACAACAAACATCATGAACTGCTGTAAGTTTGTGAATCTATTTCTTTGAAATGTTGAATGGTGGCACATCTGTTTTCCTTTTGATTTTTAAATTCCAAATGTACAGAACTGCAAGAGTGTATAGTTTTCTATACTTTCGACTAATTAGAATAAACATATAAAGTTTAAACCTCAATGGTTTTCTGATTAAGAGCTGTATATCTCCATCTCTCCTTCTCCACAAAATCTGCGTCTAAGAACTGTGCAACAAATGCCCAAAGCCTGTATGTGTCTTCAAAATTGGAAAGGAACCCGAGTGCAGCCGTAACCACACTTATTCCTGGACCAGATTTTGCCTTCAACTTGTTTGCAGCCATTTCCTTTGCTTCATTATCTCTTCTCTCAAGGACTCTTCCTTTCTCATCAGCATACTTATCTGAGAACCAGATATGGTGTAAGAATCCGTAGCTAAGAGAAATATTGTTTCTATCAGCAAGTTTCTGGACAAGAACAGGCTCGACCTTTTCTCCCTTCCAATCAAACACATTGAATGCAAGAGCTGGTCCCCTGTCATATTTGATCTTTGGTCCATAAATTTTGACCAAAGGAACTCCCTCTGAGTTAGGATGCTTAAGCTTTCTCAATGAATTCACCAACCAATTGATCAGGTACCTTGCCCTGTTAGTGATCAGTACTAGCCCCAGCGAATCTACTTGATCCAAGCTCCTGCATTTAACCTCTTGATTCCCATTTTTCCTGCTCTTGGCAAGCCTCTCTGATTCTCCTGAAATTTCCAGTTCTTCTGAGTATGCACCTTCTTCTGCACTGCCAGACAGTTCTCCTTGTTCTGATTTTTTCGCAGGTGTTCCCTGCCTACTGTGCTTTGATATCAAACCAGACAAAGAACTTGATATATCCAATATATCTTGTTGCAAACGAAGTTTGGATACCTCTTCAACTTCTATGTCAGTACCAGAGGACTCCCCTCCTGTTTGAAGAAATTCATGTTCTGAGACGAGGTTTACAATTCCTGTACTCATAGATGCATCCAGGACCGAAATTGCAGATTTCTTGACAAAGAGGCATGCAAAGCCAGATGGGTTTTCTCCATAAACCTTGTAGAAAGAAGAAATGAGGAAATCTGGTTGAAAAAGAGAGAGGCCGAAGCTGTCCATATCCTTTGGTCCTAAGGCACAAGCATCAACTAAGACATGCCACCCATTCTCCTGTGCTATAGTCATCCATATATAAGGATACCTAGAACCTGTAACTCTGGAATGTACTGGGAAGACAAAAAGCCCTCTTTTCTTTTTCTTCTTCTTCTTAGTTCCTATCATCTTCCTCAATTTATCCGACTGTATCCTCAACCTTGGCCATGAAAACTCTGCTGACATGACCTGGGCGCCTCTCTTTTCGGAGCTGTTAATCATTGATTCCACTGCCTCACTCTCATAGTCATAAACGGACAGAAGCTTTCTACTAGTTTTGTACGGATAAGATTCTGCAACAAGTTTGAAAGCTGATGTTCTGTTGGCGGTGAAAACCATGCTGTAATCATTTTCTGAAATGTTCAGAAAACTCATAATTCTTCTTCTCATTGCCGATTCCAGCTCTGATTCATGGCCGCCATGAAGAAGCTCCATCTTGAGATTTGCTGTCTTGTATGATATGCTAAAGAAAGGGTAATCTGAAATTTTTGGAGGTGATGGCAGTAGAGAAGTGGATGAAGATGGTACCATTTGTTTTGATGATTCATGTTTGTGCAGCTGGGAAGAGGAGAAAAGACCGATGCCTATATAATCAAGGCAAGTGTGATTGGATTGTGAGAGATGGTAATACTCCTGTGTTCGTATTTGGTCCACTTCTGCCGTCTCATAGTATCTCGGATAAGCCTTGGTGAAGTCAGAGAAGGACTTCTGCAAGGATGGAATAGACTCATGGTTGGTGAACTGGGTGTTTGGGAAGATGGATGATGAAGTTTTGGCTGCAAAATCACGACGGCAAGCCGAAGAAGTGCTCGCAGACTTTGAGGCGGTGTGGTGAGACGCCGTGGATTTGAATAAGGGGGAGGAGCGCGAGGAGCAGCAGCCGCTGAGGCATACTTCTGTGACCTCTTTCAGGCAAGTTGACTGCATTTTTTCTCTTCCCTTGTCTTTCAACAGGTCTCGATAAGTAGTATGTTGTGTTGGTGTCTTTGCTTTCGTTCAATCATCATCTAGCAGCCCATGGTTTATAAGGAATAGATAATTGTAGACTCTTTTCTTTGTCATGTATTGGTGTCTTGGGCCCTTGGTGGGGAATGGTATGTTTAGATTGAACAGGTCATATCAGTGAGATCACTAATGCTATAAACCAGCTGGTGGCTAAGTTGACATTGTCTATTATTCATTTCATACTTTACTAGCTAAACTTCTTACAAGTTAAAAGTGTTCATCCATTGTCATGAAATAGCATGGTTTACTTCCCATTCTAGTCATGGAGGAACAATTGATCTACACCAGTAATTCAGTCAACCAGGCGTGCATTGAAAGATCGATTGCAGAGATTATTGGACCATCGCGATGAACTTACACTTAGTGACATTTGAGTGGAATGATATACTGCGTTAACGACGTACGGGTTACACTATACGATCTCTCAAGAGTATGCAGTTCCTCCTCATGTACACATTAAAATGAGGTGTTCAAAATGGAGTTCTTGTGTTTAACTTTAATGCTCATACTAAAATCGTAATGTATGGCTTTAGTGAAAGGCAGAGGCGGGAATGGAGAAAGCAACAGGCAAAAGTGGAGACAAGGGAGCCTTTATGTTGTGGCCGGCATTATCAATGCTGGCCAATATTGCTTCTGTAATCTCAAGAAATGCTTCCAACTTGCTTAAGCCTTAAGTTTGAATATTTCTTTTAAGACATGTATAGATTTTTTCGATATCATCGACATTTTCAAACCGATGACAAGTTTACAACATGCCATTCGTCTTTGCCTCCAGTATACAACGTTTATATTCTCTCGTACAATTTCGAAGTAACAACTACTATTCTTTTCCTTTGTAAATTGTGTACAGGGTTTGAGAGCCTTTTTTTTTTTTTTTTCTAAATGTGTGCATCCTGTATTAATATCGCTTTCTCTATTCTTGGAAGATCATAACCTCTTCTTTTTATTTTGAGAATGATATAGACTTTTTCTTTTTTTGGATAGGTGATACATAAATGTTTTAAGACATTGAAGGTTGTTGAATCGCTCTTTGGTTGATCAATATGAAGAACATTAAACAGGCTTAATGAGTTAATGTGAACATTAGGAATAATAATGCAACACTACCTAGGAAGTAGTTATTAGGTCCTAGGTTCGAGTCACGATAGGGGTAGGTGTGAAATCCTTAGATTTTTTTTTTTTATTTTTTTTTTAAAAATGCAACATCATTTTCAAGCAACGAAATGATTAGAAACATGAAAGGGAACATTGTGTATATATAAACTTAGTTTATACTTCTTTTTATTTGAGAGAAGGCTTAGATTGTACTTCTTCAACAGATCATTGCAGAAAAATGTGGACCTATTTATACTAATCTCTTCACCATTTGGAATATTTAAGATAAATTGTTCAACAATTATTGCATTTTTTTTACATAGAAATATAGCCTTTTAGGAAAAAAGACAAAGTCAACAAAGACAAAAGTCTAGCATGCACTGTCAAAGGGTGTTGGAATGATGAGAAAAGCAAGAGAGTAAAAAAAGCAAAAAGAAAGATAGCTGTTTACAATCTTCTATTTGAAAATAAGTAAATACAATCTAATTATTCCATATGCCCATTTTCAATCCATGTACATTTTTTCCGATGAATTTAACGATTATTAATGTATCGAAATTATGTTAAATCATTAAACAAACTGAATTTGTTCAATTTAAATTGTTCGTCTAATTTATAAAAAAAAGATAAATTGATCATCAAATTAGATGAACTTTTATAGAAATTTCATCTAATTTGATGATCATTTGAGGTTTCGTAGGCGTGATTTTCACGAACGGTTTAAGAACATTTTCAGTTCATTCTTTGACTGTGGACTTTACATATTTGGAAGCAAGCCATGTGCACTTGGAAGATTAGTAAAGTTAGTGTTGAAATTGCTTCAATCAATAAATGGTAGGCAATGTTTATATTTGTTTCGTTTATCTAAAGTCTCTCAAAATTAGAAGAGCACCGGTTACTCTCTGTGTTCTCTGAAATGACAACGTCTCGTGGAAATTGGTAAAGAATCCAAGTCTTAATATGAATATTGTATATTATCATTTTAAGTGGCCATGTGTTTGGGCAAACACAAGCTCCTACTACAGCTCTGCCCCAGAAATTATAGACATGCAAAGGGGTAAACATGATGTGAAAAAAAAAAACAGTAGGAATTTGGATCATTGAGAATATGATGCATGATTAAGAATTTGTTTCCGTAAAGAAACGGATTAAGAACTTGCTGAAGTGTTGTTTTATTTCACACAAATATTAACAACATATCAGATACACGAGCTTGGCTACCGTACATATCAAGGAAATGAGTGTCAAATCAACAAGTTAAAAATGGGTCAGACAAGATATGGGCCAAACATATCTTAGTCTACAAAAAGCCCAAGAACACTTGAAGCAGAGTATTTACTTTCACTTGCTATGAATCTTCATTAATCGTCACTTCTTTTTTCCTTCCTTCTTAAGTGCCTTGTCCTTCGAATTCTGAATTTTCCTCTCAACCAACCGCATTTTCTTTTGCAAGCTCAAACTAGGTTTCTTCTTGTACTGTCCTCTCCCAGCATCACGGAGTTTCTGGCATACCTCACTCTTCTCAATGTGGTCATTGAGTTCTTTTGCAGTTTTACACTTTTTTCTACAATAACATATGAACCTTGGTTCCTACAAAACATAGCAATATAATTAGTCCATGAAGACAAAAGAGGAAGAAAAATGAAGGAAAAAACGCAGGGGAAATAACATTTGAACTTAAGTTTATCCAACTTTAGAATATGTAGGTTTCCCATTTACTTTAATGGGAGTAGTCTTCTTAACCTTGAGTTTATTCTGTTTGGCTTTTCAACCAAGTTAACTATAGAGAGAGAGAGAGAGAGAGAGAGAGAGAGAGAGAGAGAGAGAGAGAGAGAGAGAGAGAGAGAGCGAGAGAGCCCCTGTGTTGTAATGATTGAGTCATTATGCTGTAATGATTGAGTTATTATGTTAGCTTCGATTGAGCCCCTGTGTTGTACAAAATTGAAATTTGAGAGTAAATTTTGTAGGTACTATGCTTATTTGAGTGTTGTGGTTTTTGTGCTTTTGAAGATGTTTTCGTTTTAACTACTCTTAAACTCTCGTTTCAATTGTTGAACTACGAATGTTATGGGTTGATCTGTGTGATTTGGTAGTAGCCTTGGCCTTTTAGTGAATATTAAATGAAAAGCTCGCGCGTTGCTGCGAGTTGACATCCTCGTAACTTCATAAATAAACAAAGAATGGAAAAAATTTCAGTTGTATTGACATAATGGTCTCCGATACTTGGTCATATCAACAACAAAAGTGGATAAGAGAAATAACCAAGAATTCTTTGTTTAATTTTTCTTTAAGACCAAAAAGTGTTCAATAATTTTTATTTTTTCGATTAAAAATTAAAGTGTTCAATATAAATAATATAGAAAATTAGGTAATGTCTTAGGTACTATTGCCTAAATTACTCAAAAAATGTTCATCCAAAAACATGCTAGTTCAGACTTTCTCTTTACTTTTTCATCCACTGGAGAAAAAAAAATAAAGAAAACAGAAAAAAAAAATCCAAAGAGTATGTTAGTATATCCATATTAAATGTTAATCAAAGTGATATTTTCTACCATCTTCATATCAACATATAATAAACTTGATATTCTAATATGAATATATCAATTGGAAATTAATGTTTTAATTACCAAGTGTTGTTCTATTAAGGGACCCTTCTATTAAGAGAGTGGGAAATCTGTATCCTCTACCGAAATTTCCCAAATTATGTAATTGTTTTTTTTTTTGGAATAAAAGTGTTTTCGTTCTCAAAAAAAGGACATTTCTATTAAGATGTCGTATATTGTCTTCAGGTTGGTTTGGTTCTTATTAGACTAATATGCCAGATATGATAAATACTAATTAACAGTATATATACCAATCTTCACTCTTTTTTAAAACTTTTTTAAAATTAAGAGATGCAAGATGGTACTTGAGGCCGGTCATGGACAGTTCAAAAAGAAAGCAACCATCCTGCTGCAGAAAAATATCCGCTTATTTGAGAAGAAAGTGAAGAAAGCAGAGCGCATGAATAATGGGGGAGAAGTGGAAGGTGATGATAAGAAGAACAAGAAGAAGGCTAAGAAGAACAAAAACAAAAAGAATCAGAGCAAGTGAAGTAATGGAGATTATCTGAGTTTCATAAACATCAGCTTAATGATTTTGAGTAACTAGAATACTTGCCTCTGGTTTACTGAGGCTTCTTTTTACTGAGGTTTATTGAGGTTTCAGTGGTACAACCGTACAAACGTAAGAATGAGTAGCAAGTCATGGTTCTAAAACTTTGAAGATTTTTATTTACGCAGAAATATCACTTTAGTCATCCAACTACATTTGGATCGACACTTTGGTCACTCAACTTTTAAAAACTTTGCTTTGGTCATTCAACTATATCGTTGGATATCACTTTGGTCATTCCTTCTGTTTTCTTCCATCTTAGGAGATAATGAGATTGCTTATATTAGGCAAAAGAGTTTTACGTTTAATTAAATCTAATGATCATTAATAATACATCTTGAAAATACCCTTGGAGTTAACTGGGAGATCACATTTTAATAGAGAAAAATGGATGAAATGACCAAAATGATAATACACTGGTCTAGTTGAATGATAAAAGTAAAGTTTTTAATAGTTGAATGTTCAAAGTAAAGTTTTTAAAAGTTAAATGACTAAAGTGAAGTTTTTAAAAATTGAATGACCAAAGTGTCAAACCAAACATAGATGGATGACCAAAGTGATATTTATTCCTTTTACTTATATCATTCCGTGATTTCTTCCGGATTGATGAGTGTTGTTGAAAGGGGAAAGGAGAAGGCAGGATCATCAGCAGATTGAAAAAGGCATGATCATACCCGCTCTGTTTGCATCAAGAATGCCAGCACCATTTGATCGATAGTGTCAGAGAACACCCTTTACTTGGTGTTCATTAAAATCTCAAGTCACATGATTCTGTAATGCCCATAGTTACATGTCCTTCCCCATTTGTATGAAGCTCCAGAGGAGTGTGGAATAACCGAACCACCCATTCATCTCTTCAAACTCAATTTGAAGATATCGTCATGAAAAAGTGACAACAAAATCAACATTCATGCTAGTAGAAATCTAGCTGGAAATCCATTAAAATTCCTTCCATAACTGTAAATTAGTGATTCATTTGCTACAGGATGACTGAAAATAACAGTTAACAAGTTAAATTAGGATTTGTAAAGAAAGAACCTCTGATTAGAGTAATCTTATTGCTTGTAATGGATGTATCAGCTAATTTCTGGGCTTCATAACCTTCCAGGAACACTTTGTAGCGTGGAATGAGGCTTGGAGTCGCACATATTGATTTACTTATTGTCAGTTGATTTTGTGTTTGATGTTTCAGATCGACAAAATATTGGGAATTGTATGTCTATTATTTTACCTTCATGCACGCTTGTAAATTATATTTGTATACCCGCAACCACAATTCTACAGTATACAACGATTTGAATTATACCAAAAAATAAATATGTTTACTTTTATTTAATCTCATAACAAGATGAAACTCACATTCTTAGTTTAGTTAGTTATGAATGAGGAATCACACATACATGTAAGGAAAAAGTCTTTGGGTTGTTACTGTTACTCTCTCTTCTTTGATCAGTTTACTACTCTGCAATTCATTCTCACTTCTCCATCCTCAATCACCCCAACACTACCCAGTTTCACCATAGAAGTTGCAAACTCTTTCAAGAACAAACTTTGATCTTTAGCATATATATGATTCCACAATCCATTCTTGTAATCACCAAACAATGCTTGAATCGATCCAAACACTCCTTTTCCTCCTGTTAGTCGCTTTGTAATAATCATTATTGAAGATCGAGGAGCTGTAAGTAAGTTCATCCTTGCATCCTGACTACATTATCATCTGGCTATAATATTGACTCTGCTGATATCCCTGATTCTGAACTGGAACTAGAGCAGAACTTTTAATTTGAGGTTGTGATGGAGATGCAGCTTCAACTGCCAAACCAGATATCTCAGTATGAAGGTTTTGAGCGGCAGTCTTATTGGCTTCATCTCTACGAATATAGGCAAAAGCTTGTTCCAATGTTGGTGGAGTTGCCGGACGCAATAATTCATTCTTTGCTCCTTCAAAGCGAGGATCTAAGCTACCAAGAAAGATGTAGACACACATGTCATAGGATTAGGATTTCTCTAATCAAGCTCCTACCAAATTGTCTTTAAATTTGCGTAAAAGGTTGCAATCGACTGTCCACCCTGAGTAGTCTTAAACGCCTTAGCGTTTAATTCATGAACATGACCAAAATCACTCCCATCACAGTATTTAGCAGCAACAACATCCCAGATTGCTTTGAAAGAATCATAATTAGCAAATAATTCCATTACCTCTGGAGTCATCGCCTTGAGGAGAATTCCCATCACATTAATACTTGCAGTAGGTCTCGTTGTAGTACTGATAACATAATTTCACTTCCGATCCCTTGGATATGAAGCTTCATGAGTCTGCCAAAATTGATAATTATTTCCATCGAGTTTTATACCAAAACTCGAGTTGTCTGTAACATTCTGTACAACAACAATCTCTCGATCAACATGACATTTTTCTCTAGATGCACGTGATTCTTCTTTCTTTCTTTCAATAATCTGAATATCCTCTTTCACCATCTTGTTCTTCCCTCTCTTTTTTTTCACACGTTTAGAGTATCTACCAAAGAAACTAGCCAACAACAAGAATGCCCAACTACAAAAGAGTTCAGCAACTTTCTTCGTTCCCTTCTTCTTCTTCTTTTTTTTTTTTTTTTAAACCAACAATCAACACCAAATCAAATAAAGAGCCAACAATCTCAAAGACTTGATCAGTGATCAAATTTAAGACCAGCAACTTCTCAGCAAAGGAACAAGCAATAACAGAAGAACTCGACTTATCTTGAGAACAAAATAATGTTTTCTTTCTATGCAGCGGAAACCAAATTACCGAAAGGATCTCGATGGTACCAAGTCAAAAGCAATAAGGTACAATATGAATTTCTGATGTATTCATTTTCTTCCAGAATAGGGTATACATACAAGACAGATCTTAACCTACTAGAAAACTAATTACAACTAAATATTATACAACAATCATGATTCTTAAATCCTATTACAACACGGCATAACTTACACCAACACATGAAGTTGTATACCTTCCATGTATCTTCTTTGTCGGTATTAATCAAGAGCATTGGAGGAGGATAACAACATTCTCTTGCAGCAAATATGTTTTTAGTATGCTTTGCTACCCCAAACCATGATTTTCAGACAATACTAAATCGCAAATAATCTCCCAGTAACTCTAGTCTCCCTAAAACTGAATCCAATAGGTGCTTAGGCAACTCTGACCAATCTGATAAGTAAAGTGATGTTGCAGAAAGCGTACCTGGAGATGGATCCATGCATAATCTGAAACCTCAAGAGTTGAACAGGTTGTGCCCTAGATCTCAGTCTCTTGCTCACTAGTTCTTTAAGTTTTCAGTGCGGCCGGCAGATGCATGGAGTCGGGTTTTTTTTTTTTTAAATGGAGATAGAGTCGGGTTTAGATCCCAACTTTAGGTACTTAAAGAGAAAACAGTTTTTGTCAAAGCTGTCTTCTGATTCTTTTCCTGATTTAGGCCTGCTCTTGTGTTGGGCTGTCACTCAAATAATCTAAACCTGTCCTATTTATAGAAAAGGATTCCTCAAGACTCCGGGATATCTTTTCCTTTCCGGACAATCCCACAATTCAACTAGCCAGAACACTGGGTTTGCGCACCTTTGAAAACCAATGGTCTGAGCTCTGAGGACAAGCTCGATCTCCTGATCTTCCATCTCTACAGAAATGCGTGTGTACGTGGTTTAGCTGTGCTCCCACTCCATCACTGGGTAGTTGATGATGCTCTTAATTTCCATGTATATCACGATTTGTTTTATTTTGTGTTCAAGATAACTAATGGCTTAACCAAGCGTTACAGTTACTTTCTGTTCAAGGTAACTAATGTCTTAAATTATTTTTACACTGGGTGTGTATATACTGTTATTGTGCTTGATAGGTCACTGCTAGCTTTTAGATCAAAGGGCACAACTATATTTACGTGCCCATTGTGCCTATTAGGGACGGATTCAGTACCTATAAGAGTATAGGGCCGAAATTTCTGTCCACCCCTAATTGTACAGTCTACATTTGTGCATTTTACATATTGGGCACGGATTTATCTGTCCGTTGCACCTAAGGTACAAAGGCTCACGCGCCTGACTTTCCTTGTAACTGTTCAATTGTCTGTGCCCAATTGGTACAAAATAAAGAAAAAAAAATTTCTGAAAAATTAAATTCTAAATTTGAACAAATCCAAATGTATTTTCTTTTTTTGGAAATACATCATAGATATACTGATATACATGTTAGACATGTATTTTTCCTCTTTCTATTCTTCCGGCAACTACCCAGAACCCAGCTCTGCAACCTCCTCTGCAATCCAGATCCAGATCCAGATCTGCCATATCAAATATCAAGAAATTAGACACGGCGAATAGAAATTAGATTTGTAATACACTTACACATGAATAACAAGAACAAGTTTGATATTAGAATCAATAACCAAGATAATGGAATTGAAAGCTAAAAGAAGTTGGTGATAACCTTGCCTCTAACAACGACGACGGATGGGAGAGCTTCGCATAGTGGTGCAGAGTTTCTAAAAATCCGTTGACCAATTGGGCAATCAAGCGGTGGGATCGAATTAGAGCAGTGAAGATCTGAGAGATTTAGAAGGTTTGCTCTTCTTCCATTTCACATAGTAGGTGACCTTTTCTTTCAAACCCATCGAGGTTATCATCTACGCAAAACCCAAATTGGATAATCAATCACACAAAAATTATAAGAGAGGCAAACATTGAAATTGGATAATCAATTTTAGGTAACCCAATCTCCTACAATTGATGAGTTTGTAGATCGAAAACCAACAATTTCATCTGAGGAGGGAAAGTCGTTGGATCTTTTCATGATTCCTGCCATAGTTGAGAGAAAATTAAGTATCTGACAATGAATATTGTTGAAAGATAATTAGAGGAAGAAGAAGAGGTGTAGAGAAAGAGGTGTGCGGCTGCAATTGAGGAGGAAAAAGTGGGTGAGACGGGATAAATTAGGGTTATTCAAACTTAACTAAAAAGCAACATAGGGACGGATGTCTTTTATCTGTGCCCAATTTCTTACTAGTTTGTGACGGATTACGACTATTTAGTATATATTATATATTATTTAATTAAATAAGAGATAGATTTTTTTTGTCCGTGCCCAAATTTTATTGGTTTTAGGGACGGACGCTAAATTTGTCCGTGCCTATATTCTTAATTGAGATGGAGTTCGAATTTGATTTGTGCCTAGAATCTTAATTGGGACGGATTCTGTCTCATTGGCACGGAAAAATTTTGGTCGTCCCTATTACATAGATAGAGCACGGATAAACACGCTGTCTCTAATAGGTTCGTGCCCTTTGATAGAAAAGCTAGTAGTGGGTAACGATATAGAGTGGAACGTAGTCAAACCATGCATGCATACAATTTTAATTATCTTAAGGTTGAACCTTATAGCTAGGCTGCGTCTGTTAGGTTTTTCAAGAATGTTGAGGTTTTTGAACTGCCACTCAGAATTGATTGAAGGCAGGCTAGGTATGGGGTCTTTGTTGTGCTTCATTCTGGGGTGTCAGAGATTAGGATTGAAGAAATGGCAATTAGTAAGAGCGGGCTACGTCCCTTTTATATGCTAGCTATCTCTATTGAAATTTAACTCCCAGCAAGCTCTCTGCCTTGTCCAGTAAACCAAGACATAATTAGTAAAAAGTTAATTTTTAATATCTTTCTTTCATTCTTTTTCCGGTTAAGAGCCTAGTAATTTCAACAACACGGAAGTAATTAAGGAGTTGAGATGAAAGTACAACTGCAAGCATTTCTAGACAGGGACTTGAGCCTCTAATCTCTCGAATACTAATCCATAATCTCAGTTTCTCAGTATGCTTTACTTGAACTGACCTCAAGGAGTACAACTGGATCAATGGGCGTCTGGCTTTAGCAACACTACCAAGTTCGTACCAAGCTTTCTCTAGTTTCTTCACTTGTGATCATTTTGCTTATATGATCTGTAAAAGGACGATTGAGAAATAATTTCCACTTTGAAAGAAGCATATCGTGCAAGTGGTCATCATGGGATGGTTAGAAAGAGAGGAGTAAAGTTAAAGATAGCAAAACTAGTTTGAACACATGTACAAGCACACCGGCAAATTAAAGTGAAAATATAACTTGGATTCGCTATAACTGTGAGATTATGGCATTTTCTTCTTAATAACTAAAATGAAAAAAAAAAAAAAAAAAAAGGAATCCCACATTGAAAGAAAAAGGCAAAGCAGTAATAATATGAGGATATGCTGTTTAAGTATTTGTAATAAGCTAGGCTTTTCAGTTCTTTATGTAATAAGGAGAGGCATCTCCTTTCGTCTGCTTTTCTTCTCTTTTCACCTTCACCTAGCCTTATTCCATCTTCATTTCCTTTTATACGCATGGACAATAAGAGTGGAAGAATCTCTCATGCAAAGATAGAGCGTTTTCAAGGCTCAGATAAGGAGCTGACAAATACATCTAGCAGCCCTCGAAAAGCAGGTATTGAAGAATGTTCACGGCATAATCCCTTGGATATCCTATTTTCAAGTCACCTAGCCTTATTCCATCTTCATCTCCATCTCTTGAAGCCTAGACCCAAATGGAGTGTTTATATATACAGCAACTGGCGTGTGGACAAGCATTGAAACCAGATGGTGCGACAACTAGCTTGAAGAAGAGATCGAAGTTGTCAATTACTAAGCAAACCAATCATAGGGCTCCTCCCTATTGGCAGGCACTGGTGATCGGTGTAACATATACAATCACTTCCATTCATGACCTGCCAAAGGAGAGTTGCCCTGCGATTGCTTTAGCTTAATAACGTAGCAACTGCATTCAGCTCAGTGCAGAATCCCACATCGGTACCGGTAATGTGCTAAACACATCTTGGAACTCATTTAACCATGATCAATGCTAAACTTAAGTTTTCTTCTTTAGCTAACTATTAAAGCTTCCTTCTGACTAAACATGTAAAGTAGCTTACCACTGTGGTTTTGAACAATGTAGAACACATCAATAGAAATGGTGTCAGGGTGTGATATATATAAATATATACTACATTTGAAGAACAGGACCCATGTAAATAATGATAGATCGAGGATACACACATGGATCATTTATTTTTGTTCTGTCATTAATTCTTGGTTCATTTGGTTGATAAGATTTGGTTTGGAAATTGTGTTTCGAAGTCAAAAACACTCTGTAATTATGATTAGATTTTATTTGAATTTGTTGTGATTACAATCTTGGTTATATATGGATCTAGATGTGGAAATTGTGTTCATATATATATAACGTAACATACTGTTTGTCTGTAATTATGTTTGATTTCCTCTAAACATAACTTATGTCTCCACATTTTCCATCTTATATGCTTAAAGAATACTCGAAAGGAAAGATCATGATCATGTGTTCATATTCAAGTGACTATTTTTCAATTTAAAAGTCAAAACGGTTTTATAAATTAAACTAAATCAAAACTAAAACACCCTGTAAGAGCATCAGCAGTGGAGACCTATATTTGGGTCCTTATTTGAAATTTTGGTCTAAAAAAGTAGATTAGGCCTTGTAGTGGGTCAGAAAAAAAAAAGGACCCAAATTAGTCGGAGAGCCAAATATTGGATCAAATTTGACCCAAAATGTGAGCAAATTTACTTTGGACTCAAAACTGGGGCCCACCAAATGAGGCTGTTTTGCTGAACCCTATTGAGACAACGGCTATATTTCTGATTATACCTAATAATCTTTTGCATGTTCAATTGGTTATTATTGAAGTTGGATAATATCATTATATATTCAAATTATATATTGAGTTGATATTCAAGTTTACTAACACATGTAATTCACGTTGATATTTGTTATATTGTAATGAATAAAAATTCTTGATTTTATGTTTCATGTCTGATGAATAAATTCTATTATCTTAAACTAAGTTTATTAATCTTTTTTTAAACTTAATTAGAATGAATGTATAGATGCCTAAAAATTAAATCAAACATAAATAAAAAACTCAATTATGAATATGAGTAAAAAAAAATTGTGTTATGAACCTACATATGAGTGTAAAAAATTGAATTAAAAATATAGGTCCAAAAATAAGTCATGTACCACTACAGCACCCAAAAAAATAAGTCTTGTTATACACTATTTTGATGGACTCAAATCACTATTCAGTCTTATTTGGACCCAAATTTGAGTCTAAAAAATAAATCCCCACTGCTGATGCTCTAAGGAGAATCCCGAAAGGAAAAGATATCCCGGAAGGAACAGTACTATAAACCTATCCCTGAAAGGAAATGTTATCTCGGAGTCTTGAGGAACATTACTATACACCTTTTCTATAAATAGAATGACAGATTAGATCATTTCAGTAACTGCCCAATACAAAACCAGGCCTAAATCAGGAAAACACAAGCCAGCTCTGACAAAAACTGTTCTCGCTATAAATAGCTAAAGTTGGGATCTAAACCCGGATTTGTTAGTGGAACCTCCATATTGTTATGTTTAGCATTTAGTTTGACACTATTTTTTTTTTTTGTTCATTACAATGAAGATTCATACTCTGCATTTGGGTATGTAGTCCTGATGATTTTCATGTTGAAATGATCACCTGCATATGCCTAGACAGCCCTGCCTGATTTAATTGTGCAAGATTGGTAGTTTCGGTAAGAGTTTATAGTCTAACATACAATATAGAGATATCTATGTTGCATTAGTCGTGCTGAATATGTATAACTATTGGTTTAGCTGGTGCAGTTGATGGTATTGCTAGAATTTCTTAATTGATCATAAATGATGTTCTGCTTCTTAAAATTAGTGCATTATAAAGAAGGGTTCACATAAAATTTCAGCTATTTATAGGCATTCAAGCCGTATGAATAAACTCTAATACTCACTCTCGGTTAGTTCAAGTGATATATATGTTACCAAGTGTCATTACAGATGAATGTTGTTAGACTAGATGAACACAAAAATCTTTAATAAAAACTGATAAAAAGAGTGAAGATTGTTATACCGTTAATTAGTATTTATCATATATGGCAAATTAGTCTAATAAGAACCAAACAAACATCCCAAAGTTAATGCTGGTATAGAAATATTAGACATATTAGTCTAATAAGAACCAAACCAACCTGAAGACAATATACGACATCTTAATAGAAGTGAAAGAATGAGGTTGCTTATAGTTGAATGACCAAAGTGAAGTTTTTAAAAGTTTAGTGACCAAAGTGAAGTTTTTAAAAATTTAGTGACCAAAGTGTCAATTCAAATATAATTAGATGACTAAAGTGATATTTCTGCCTAAATAAAAATCATCAAAGTTTTAGAACCATGACTTGCTGCTCATTCTTACTTTGTAGTTTGTACAGTTGTACAACTGAAACCTCAGTAAACCAGAGGCAAGTATTCTAGTTACTCAAAATCATTAAGCTGATGTTCATAAAACTCAGATAATCTCTATTACTTCACTTGCTCTGATTCATCTTGTTTTTGTTCTTCTTAGCCTTCTTCTTGTTCTTCTTATCATCACCTTCCACTTCTCCCCAATTATTCATGCTCTCTGCTTTCTTCACTTTCTTCTCAAGTAAGCGGATATTTTTCTGCAGCGGGATGATTGCTTTCTCTTTGAACTGCCCATGACCGGCCTCAAGTACCATCTTGCATCTCTTAATTTTAGAAAAGTAAAAAAAAAGAGTGAAGATTGCTATATATACCGTTAATTAGTATTTATCATATCTGACATATTAGTCTAATAAGAACCAAACAAACATCCCAAAGTTAATGCTGGTATAGAAATATCAGACATATTAGTCTAATAAGAACCACACCAACCTGAAGACAATATACAACATCTTAATAGAAGGGTCATTTATTTTATTTTTTTAGAATGAAAACACTTTTTTTCAAAAAAAAATTAAAAAATTACATAATATGGGAAATTTCGGTAGAGGACACAAATTTCTCACTCTCTTAATAGAAGGGTCCCTTAATGGAACAACACTTGGTAATAAAAACACTAATTAAGATATATTCAGATTAGAATATCAAGTTTATTATATGTTGATATCAAGATGGGAGAAAATATCACTTTAATTAACATTTAATATGGATATACTAACATACTCTTTGGAATTTTTTTTTGTTTTTTTGTTTTTGTTTATGTCTTCTTTATTTTTTTCCCTCCAATGGATGAAAAAGCAAAGAGAAAGGCTCGAACCGGCAAGGACTAGCATGTTTTTGTTAGAACGTTTTTTGAGTAATTTAGGCAATAGTACCTAAGACTTTAACTAATTTCCTATATTAAATATATCGAACACTTTAATCGAATATATATATATAGCGAACATTTTTTGGTCTTTAAAAGAAAAATTAAATAAAAATTTTCTGGTTGTTTCTTTTATCCACCATTGTTGTTGATATGACCAAGTATCGGAGACCATTATGTGAATACAACTGAAATTTTTTATGTTCTTTGTCAATATATGAAGTCACGATGTCAACTCGCAACAACGCACGAGCCTCTTATCTAGACTCAACATTCGAATGCATGTGTACGTCAATTAGTAGAGGTGATCATATGATATAACAACGAGTTACTTGGAGCAATTACTGAAAATGAACTTCATGCTTAGTTTAAGAGTGAGACGAATTAAAACAAATTAGCCTTGTACCATGCGATGTACGTTTTATTGGTAAAAATGAAAATAATATATTTGTGATTTTATTTGTCATGATCACCTTTTTTTATATAATTATGTTTTTTATGAAATGTACTTTAGACAATCCACAATTTGGTAGTATTTTTGTGGGTATGCTTTTTAATAGTAGAAATGAGATCACACCAATTAGCTTGCGAGTTAAAATCTGAACAAATTTATCGAGCAACATGAGGTGATCGGTCGCAATCACTTCAAAAAGGTGAGAACCTCTTACATTTGTTCAAGACCAGAGACGCACATTTAAGCTAGCAGAAGTCAGTGATTAGTGTGCAATACTGGGCTTTGGTTCGTGTTGTGGTAATGGCCCAAAGTGGGAGACGAGTTAGTTACACCCAAAATAGAAACAGACACGTGTCGGTAGTTTTCTTTTTGTTTTTGAATAACAAAAAAAAAACGAGGGAAGAGTTTGTTATGAAAGCGGGAAGGATTTTCCAGTGAGTGAAAATTTGGGGGGAAAAGCGCAAAGAGAGAGAGAGAGCCTCTGTGTTGTAATGATTGAGCCCCTGTGTTGTACAGAATTGAAGTTTGAGAGTAAATTTTGTAGGTACTATGCTTATTTGAGTGTTGTGATTTTTGTGGTTTTGAAGACGATTTCGTTTTAACTACTCTTGAACTCTTGTTTCAATTGTTGAATTACGAATGTTATGGGTTGATCTGTGTGTTATGGTAGTAGCGCTAGCCTTGGCCTTTTAGTGAATACTAGATGAAAGGCTCACGCGTTGCTGCGAGTTGACATTCTCGTAACTTCATAAATGGACAAAGAAGTGGATAAGAGAAATTATCAGGAATTCTTTGTTTAATTTTTATTTTAAGACTAAAAAGTGTTCAATAATTTTTTTTCTTTTTTCGATTAAAGTGTTCGATATAATTAATATAGGAAATTAGTTAATGTCTTAGGTACTATTGCCTAAATTACTCAAAAAAATGTTCATCCAAAAACATGCTAGTCCAGCCTTTCTCTTTACTTTTTCATCCACTGGAGGAAAAAAAAATAATAAAGAAAACAGAAAAGAAAAATCAAAAGAGTATGTTAGTATATCCATATTAAATGTTAATTAAAGTGATATTTTCTCCGATCTTCATATCAACATATAATAAACTTGATATTCTAATCTGAATATATCACTTGGGAATTAATGTTTTAATTACCAATTAAGTGTTGTTTTTTTTTTTAAACCCTAAACCCTAAACCAATTAAGTGTTGTTCTATTAAGGGACCCTTCTATTAAGAGAGTGGGAAATCTGTATTCTCTACTGAAATTTCCCAAATTATGTAATCGTTTTTTTTTTTTGGAATAAAAGTGTTTTCGTTCTCAAAAAAAGAAGAGGAAAATGACCTTTCTATTAAGATGTCGTATATTGTCTTCAGGTTGGTTTGGTTCTTATTATACTAATATGCCCGATATTTCTATACCAGCATTAGCTTTGGGATGTTTGTTTGGTTCTTATTAGACTAATATGTCAGATATGATAAATACTAATTAACGGTATATATAGCAATCTTCACTCTTTTTTTTTTTTAACTTTTCTAAAATTAAGAGATGCAAGATGGTGCTTGAGGCCGGTCATGGGCAGTTCAAAAAAAAGCAATCATCCCGTTGCAGAAAAATATCCGCTTACTTGAGAAGAAAGTGAAGAAAGCAGAGAGCATGAATAATGGGGGAGAAGTGGAAGTTGATGATAAGAAGAACAAGAAGAAGGCTAAGAAGAACAAAAACAAGATGAATCAGAGCAAGTGAAGTAATGGAGATTATCTGAGTTTTATGAACATCAGCTTAATGATTTTGAGTAACTAGAATACTTGCCTCTGGTTTACTGAGATTTCAGTTGTACAACTGTACAAACCACAAAGTAAGAATGAGCAGCAAGTCATGGTTCTAAAACTTTGATGATTTTTATTTAGGCAGAAATATCACTTTAGTCATCTAATTATATTTAGATTGACACTTTGGTCACTAAACTTTTAAAAACTTCACTTTGGTCACTAAACTTTTAAAAACTTCACTTTGGTCATTCAACTATAAGCAACCTCATTCTTTCATCTTAAGAGTGAATGAGGTTGCTTATATTAGGCAAAAAAGTTTTACGTTTGATTAAAACTAATGGTCATTAATAATTTACATCTTGAAAATACCCTCGGAGTTAACGGGTAGATCACATTTAATAGAGAAAAATAGACGGAATAACCAAAGTGATTATACGGTGGTCTAGTTGAATGATCAAAGTAAAGTTTTTAAAAGTTGAATTACCAAAGTAAAGTTTTTAAATGTTGAATGACCAAAATGTCAAACAAAATATAGAAGGATGACCAAAGTGATTTCTTCCTTTTATTTATTTCATCCCGTAATTTCTTCTGGATTGATGAGTGTTGTTGAAAGGGGAAAAAAGAACGCAGGATCATCACCAGATTGAAAAAGGCATGATGATACCTGCTCTGTTTGCATCAAGAATGCCAGCACCATTTGATCGATAGTGTCAGAGAACACCGCTTTACTTGGTGTTCATTAAAATCTCAAGTCACCTGACTCTGTATTGCCCATAGTTACATGTCCTTCCCCATTTGTGTGAAGCTCCAGAGAAGTGTATCAGTTAATTTCTTGGCTTCATAACCTTCCAGGAACACTTTGTAGCGTGGAATGAGGCATGGAGTCGCACATATTGATTCACTTATTGTCAATTGATTTTGTGTTTGATGTTTCAGATCGACAAAATGTTGGCGATTGTATGTCTATTATTTTACCTTCATGCACGCTTGTAAATTGTAATATTTGTATACCTGAGACCACAATTCTACAGCATACAACGATTGTGAATTATACCAAAAAATAAATATGTTTACTTTTATTTAATCTCATAACAAGATGAAACTCACATTCTTAGTTTAGTTAGTTATGAATGAGGAGTCACACATACATGTAAGGAAAAAGTCTTTGGGTTGTTACTGTTACTCTCTCTTCTTTGATCAGTTTACTACTCCGCAATTCATTCTCACTTCTCCATCCTCAATCCCCCCACCCCAACACTACCCAGTTTCACCATAGACGCTGCAAACTCTTTAAAGAACAAACTTTGATCTTTAGCATATATATGATTCCACAATCCATTCCTGTAATCACCAAACAATGCTTGGTTCGATCCAAACACTCCCTTTCCTCCTATTAGTCGCTTGTAATAATCATTATTGAAGATCGAGGAGCTGTAAGTAAGTTCATCCTCGCATCCTGACTACATTATTCGATGTAACTAATCAGCCCTTAACCGATAAACTAAAAAGAACAGAAAAAAAAAGGTTGAAATTAACTCAGTTTGATTAGTGTCTTACTTTACTGAATGAGACAGCAGCTAGCTGGGAATCGAATATTAATAGAGATAGCTTACAATGTAATAAGGGAACCTTAAATAGTTAAATCACATATAAAGAAAATGGTCCATATAGCATTGCTCATACTTCTACACCAATAGCTTGATCAACTAGCTAGGATGATCCACAGTCCTACAACATTCAAATAAGATCTAGTTTATAAATTCAAATCTACATAATATTCAAATGTCTCGGAGAAATGCTCTTGATCAATAGCGCGTCATTGACATTGTGTTTGCGGTCAATTCTTCTCGTCTTCTCGTTGGGATAGGTATCTTTCATGAACAATTCTTTCTCCCACATACCTACAGCACAGGAAATTAAAGAAATTGATTAGCAACTAATTACTATGAATTTTCATGTTTTGGATGCTTAATCGTAATTACTTGCCTGCCAAGCATCATGACAGTAGCTTGAGGATTAGTTCCCGGAGTGTTAAGAAATGTGGATCCATCAACAACTCTAAGTGAATCAACACCAAGCACCCTGTATTCTTTGTCCACAACCCTCCCAACTTGACAACCTCCATGATAATGCCATATGGTCATCACTGTGTCTATGCAAAATTGTTCCAAGGAAAACATAGCATTTGCATGTCTTCGCCTATTGTTTATCGGCAAAGTCAGCATCAGGTTAATGAGAGCTTCGATTGGCATGTTCTTGTAACGGAATTTCGAAAAGGCTTTGGAATTGACCACACTGATAATGGTCCTCATGCCCTCAATGCACCTCCTCAGGTCCTCTGGCTCTTTGAAGTAGTTGAATGTGACAAACGGAGTGTCATCAGGATCAAGGTTCTTCAGCATTAGATGACCTCTGGATAGTGGACCTGTGATTTTCTCGAGTATGACTCCAGCTCTGAGGGTCTGGTTCACAACTGCGTTTACTGTGTCTACAGCCATCGCCATGTCTTCTGGTACAACTTTGAAAGGCTCATAATCACCCTACAAATTCCAATCAAGAAAATGCTGGATTTATTTTCCTTTTATGCTTCCTACGTACGTTTGTTTTTGCCTACTTCGATCATAATCGAAAAATACACAACTCCAAATATCATGATTTTATAGTATGAAACTGCCCTTGGAACAATAAAACCATACATTTAGCCACCATATGCTAAAAAATGCACTTCAAATAATTGAGCTACACTAGTGGCACCCTTAAATTTTCTTTTCACACCCATATAGTGTCACCCAATTACTAAATATTTTTTTTAGTATTTTTTAAAGACTCAATTTGTAAAGAAGGAGAAAAGTTTATGAACTAACCTGATTCAGTATGAGCCTAAACCTTTTAGCAAGCCTTTGAGCCAAAGGATATACCAAGCTCAATCCGCTAGCTCCTTCAATGTAGGTATCAAACCTGGTTATGCCCACAACTTGAACCAGAGACACCTCAACCGGCAGAGGTGACGGAATGAGGAGGATGTTCATTGGGTTATCAGCCATTCCTTGCCCCACCAAGGGCTGTTCAACCACCAGCGGAATACCGTGGGTACGAAGATGGTGACCCGGCCCAATACCACTCAGCATCAGAAGCTGAGGGCTCCCAATAGCTCCAGCTGTTAATATAATCTCATTCTTGGGATCACTCTTTAGGTAAGCTTGGTGCATCACTCCATTTTCATCTTTATAAATCACACCATAAGCTTGCGGCCTTGCCCTTCCTGCATTAAACATATCAAACCCACGTCAAGATAATGTCGTAACCAACATGTTTAGTGAATTCGTGTCACATCATTTGGTGGACATGGTAATAAACTCTTACGTACCGGTAATGTGTTTAAACAAAATGTTGTGCACAATGGCATGCAAATAGACTGTGATGCTGCTCGGGTTTGCATAGTCGAGCAAATCCGCGGCGGTGTGTCTGTGACCGTCTTTGTCGAAAATGGTACCTCCGACTTTAGTACCGTAAGAATGGTTGTAGGTAAAGCCGTTATTCGGCAACACTCCAACTTCAAGTAAGCCATCTCTCAGAGCAGTCTCCCACTCCATTAATGGAGGTTGAAATGCCACAACCTGTTCGACCCATTCATAAGCCTGTTCGACCATTTTTTGGTTCCACCCCGCTTCCTTGATGTAATGTGTGCTGGCACGCGAGTAAAACCCCGCGTTGACGGCCGAGCCGCCGCCGAGGATGCGCGCTCTTGCATTGTAGACACCATCCTCAGAGGTGAAGGGCTGTGCCGGAGAAGTGGGAGACTTGTCCAAAAGAACAGAAGCGAAGCTGCCAATGTCAGTGAGGTTTGGGTTGGAGTAGGGCGAGCCACCACGTTCCAGGACTAAGACGGTTCCTCCGCCGTGAGAAAGAGTAGCAGCTAGAGGACACCCAGCAGTACCGCCGCCGATGATAATGTAGTCGTAGTAAACGTCTAGCGGGGCCGACGTTGCTTCGTGGACAAATGTGAAGTCTGGAGCTGCACACACAAATTAAGTAAAGAAAAAGCATTGTTTTCTTTTATCTTGGTTAAGGTTAATGGTAAAAAAAAATACAAATCCATACCGTTGTCCGAAGAAGAGAAGCGAAGCAAGAAGAAAATCCAAGAAAGAAGAGCTCCAGAGAATGATCTTCTGCACCATCTGAAATCCATTCTTCGACTCTGACTGTATATATCTCTACAGAGTTAGCTATTACGTACAACTAGACTGCAGGTCTCTAACTTGTTTAAATAAGCACAAACCCTAAGGCATAGGGGCTGAACGTTCTTTGTGCACAAAACGAAGCCGACGTTTTTGCCTTTTTCCCGCACATTATTCTAGTTGAACAACATTAATTTTCACCTGTTCATGTAAAGATACAATGTCTTTGATTAATACTGGCACCATCTGTAACACCAATCATGTAGACCTTAATTTATTAGTTCATTCACTCGAAGAACAAAGTCACTATTTGTTTTTCAGGATTATTAAGCACATTGATATATATGGTGCTAATGTTATGGTTTAGGCAGGCATAGGGAATTCATGCCCACCTTGCTTATTTCTTGTCGATCATGAAACTGGAAACGAACATAATTACAACTGCACCGACCTCTTGGTTTTGCATTAATTTAGATTGAAGTTTGCCTTAATTCCAAGGAGTTGAAGCTCTCTCAATAAGGAAAAGAGAGAATCCGAGGGAGACCTATCTGTTTAAGGTGTATTGGATTATTGAGTTTTAAATGTCCATCCACCCGTCGGTCCACCATATGATTTTTAATAAGTTCTTATGATTCATATTAGATAATTGAGTTTTAAATGTCCACTCATCCGTCGATCTTATGATCTTAATCGAGTTTTTATGATTTCGTTTAAACTCTTTTTCAAATGAATGTAAAGTCTGTTGGAACACAAAAATTGGTTCAGTGAGATTAGATTCCCATTGTCGAAAAACAAATACTGAACGAAAGTAAGTTTATAAATTGATTTACAATAATAGACTATAGTTACTTTTCGCTTACTAATTGGGTTGGAATGGGACTACGGGAGACATTTCTAGTATTGCGCCTCCAGGTCCGGCCCAGTCTTTTTCTTTCCGGCGAGAGAGTCAGCTTTATCCATAGTGGTGTTCGGTGGAAGGTTGAAGCAACATAACACGTATGTGGTTGTGTTCTGAACGAGGCATCAAACATGAACACCAACGTAATGTGGATAACCGATTACAAAGAGGACGAATTATTCGGCATATGGTCCATAACCATTCCACGTTTATAACGATGTACGTTGCTACCTATATGCTAACCCTCCGGCCATTTCTAGATCACCTATGGATGGGGGCCTTCGATTTTGGCTTCAAAAATGTATGCACTAACTTCATGGGTGAGCCTAATTCTCTCAAGTATTGAAATGAAGCTTCATTCAAACACATGAGAATCAAATTATTAAAACTACGTTTTGATACAAATTCAAGTCGATAAATAAATAGTTCAATCGAGTTTTGAAGGACATATCACGGTTATGGTAACCATAAGGTTGGCCACTTCTTTCATAACATAGAACACCACAACATATGTAGTTTCATCACTTTCATGGCTTAATTCTTTTTAGGCAGTTGTGAAATACGAAAAACATCTAAAAATGTTGAACTTGGTAAACTTCAAACGGTCAAAAGTGTTGAATTCCTTTATGAGTTGTTGGCTGCTGATCGATGAGGCTGCTGCTCTCTCTATTTTCCGAGTTCCAACTGCATGCCCATACCTTTGGGCTACCTAATTCTTAATTTAACTATTTTGAACGAGGAATTTATTTTTTAACTTCCAAAGCTATTGATAAATTTGGTATGTTATTCTCTAGAAAGAATACTGGACCATGCAGTCAACACATGGTCCTCCCAAGAACAAATAGCCAAAGAGAAGAGAACAACCGAAAATGATAATGAAAACAAATTGAAAGTCATAAATAATTATTCTTTATAATAAAATTCACTCCTCTTGTTATCCTATTTCGAATTGAACGAGTCAAAAGTATTCTACAAATGAAACCGAAAATGGCCATGGAAAGCCAAAGACTGCATTTAACATCAGCACAACAGTATGCATGACTTGTCGTAAGGATATTTGAACGATACAATCAAAGACCAACAAAAAAAAAAAGAAAAAAAAGCAGCAGTGCACTGTCTTATTGAAAATCAAGAAGAAAAAAAAAGGCAGAATTGGGTTTCTACTTTCTAGCTATAAGAAAAGAGAATTCATGATTCAGTTCTGTGTATAATTTACAACTTACAAAGCTGCTATGGCTATGGAGATGATGACCAGCAAGACTGGTCTCTCTCAAAACTAAAAGTCTCTACTGTAATGTGAATTCAAATTCACAAGGGCTTCAGATTAAACATTTGAGGGTCTGGAATTGGGAGTGATCTTGATGACGAGTCCGGGAAAGACATCATCCGGGTCATGGATATGCGGGTTGCGCTCCACGATGAAAGGGTCGCCGCACTTGTCACTGATGGTGTGGAGGGTCTCACCTTCTCCGACGACATAGATTTCGTCGCAGGGACGGTTCATTTGCAAGAACTGTTTCCCTCGGAAGGAATCATCCTCTGTGGTCGAGTTTGTGCTCTCTCTTATAGAAGCCAGAAGGATTAGAGCTAGTAGAATCGTAGCGCAGTACCATGAAGCTGCGTCTGCCATGGATGATGCTTTTGTGGTTTTCAGAGCCATATAAGAGTTGATTTGGATGAATGAAATAGAAGAAACCTGATGAGTTTGTGGCTATATGTGTAGAGGTATATATAGAGATATGGAGGGAAAGGGGAATTTCTGAGAGGGAGGGAGAACGGCTTTTTGGTCGTTTGCGTTGAGGGAAGGTTTTGTTCAACGAGGACTTTGAGGGTCTCGAATTTGAAAGTGAATCGTTTTAATGACCCTCTCTTGTTTGCCTGCCAATTTTTTTTTTAATTGAAAAGGAATTATTATCAAAGGGTCTAGAATAGATTTTTTTTTTTTATATCATTTATATATAGTCAATAAATCTATTATCAAAAAGAAAAGACGACGTGTTACGCTTATTTTCTCAATTTTATTTCATTTTTGTGTTTTTCTTCCTTATCCAAAACCTCATTTGCTAATAGATAATCATGTTACTCTCTCTTTTCCATTGAATATATTGGAATGTTGATTTGTTTATTAGTACAGAGCGACTGCTATCTAAAATATAAATATAGAAATAAAATATCTTCGCACGAGTTCTTCTACTAGCTAGAAGTACTAGAACCAGTGGCGGATCCAGAAAATTTTGTCAGACAAGGCAAGAATTACTTGTCACTTGAAAATATAATACACTTCAATAAAAAAAATATTACAATACAACTTTCAATCAACAATGAGACAGTAATTGTCCACGGCGCGATTTCATATTTTGAAAACGCTGCATTATAGCATCATTACTAACGCTATTGAATATATTTTTCTCAATATAAACAAGCAAACTATCATTCAACCACTGACCTCTCATTTTATTACGAAGTGGATTCTTCACAATGTTCATAGCTGAGAATACTCTTTCCACTGAAGTTGTTGCAACTGGTAGAACTAAGAGCATCTCCAACAGATACCCTATTTCAAAATAAAAGTTAAAATTTAACTAAATTTATGACTTTTTCTGTTCCAACAGCTACCCTATATGAAAGTTAAAATAGCTTTTAGTTAAATTTTGTAGTTAAATATAGCTAGAGTGGAGAGAGAAAGTAACTCTGAGTTAAAAGTTTTCCCTCTTTTTTATTCTCAATTCTAACGTACTTTTTTTAAATTGACATCAGTATAACTTTTAACTGATGAACTAAAAGTTAAATATATAGCAGTTTATTTTAACTTTTAGATTATTTGACTATAAAATATAGCATCACTGTTGGAGATGCTCTAAAGCCAAAGTTAGAACTAAATACTCTTTCCAAGTATTGGTTTAGGAAGTGGGAACGAAGATACGAAGAAGAGAAGAATCAGAAGATGATGGAGTATTGGAGTTGACACGTTCTTTATTAACTTGGGCCCATTTTTTTTTTACGGTAAGTAAAATTGTAAAATACTGACTTCTATTAATTAATTAAGGACCAAATGACGTCGTTTTGGGCTTAAACCAGAGAAAAGAAAAAAAAAATGCAACTTACAGCGATGACTTTCACCGGTATCCTTCGCCGGAATTTGCCATTTTCACATGGCTTTTCTTCAGAAAAACTCATACTCCAAGCCCAGCAACAAAAACCCAGTATAGGCAGCTGCCTAACCTTGCCCACACTTGGATCCGCCCCTGACTAGAACCGTTACATGCAACTTAGAAAACGAAATAACTAATCCATTTTGTAAGGGCTGCAACTAAGAAATAATATACAAAATCGTATAGCAGTTGAGAGGTGAGAAAAGATTGAAGATAGGTATGTAGTGGGGAGAGGAAAATGTGGGGGTGGCAATTCTAGCGTGGAGAAAGTGGCGAATTGCGTGAAGAGATTGTGGGCTTTCCCCACTCACTCATTCACTACCTAGAAGAAATCTGTAACTATCATATATCTTATGCGTCATGATCCTCGATCTGCATAAGAACCCTAATCCAACAAGTAACCAAACCCTACCGGCTTACTGAAACCAAAATCTTCGATCATAAACTACTACAAAGTATGCTGTTTTATAGTCTTTGACATTGTAGTCACCAAATGGGGTTTGGGAGACGTTTTGGATTTTTGCTTCCTGGCGTGCACAATGTGCAATAGCGTACTTACCGGACTAGGATGACTGAGTCATATATGAATTCCTTCATACATATTGGCAATTGCAGGGACCGAGAGCTAGATCATCATCCTAAGACGGGGATGGAGGCTTTCATTTTCTTCTCCTTGTCCTCTAATTAGTTTCCTTTCTTTATGGGGCGGAACAAGAGCCATGTATCATTCATTCCCATATTCCCATCTGCAACTAATGTACGTACCAATTAGTTGGAGAAAGGGTTGACATTTTGAGGCGTTAATTAGGTCTATCATCATTGATAGAAGAAAAAAAAAAAAAAAAAAAAAAGGGGTCCATTTAGCCATTTAGGGTTTTGCTGATCGATCATAAATGTTGGAAATAGTCCACTAGGGTTTTTGTCGATCATTAACATTAGACTATGTCAATCATATAGTGAACATCGTACGTATTAAGCCTCAAAGGTATACATGAATACATAATTAGTTGATCATGACATTACAACTATATAAGGCCGTATTAACCACGCAAAATTGTCGAGGAATTTATAAACCTTGCTACAAGTTAACTTTTATACTTTTTAGAGAAGCTAGACGTCTGGTAATGAGATGCTTAATTAAACAAACATTAGTGGGGGTAGATTAAAAGTGGTGATGATATGCCCCATTGCTATCCTAATTAGTCCAGTTCGATGACCAATCTGCATCGTTTCATTAAATTAACCTCTTTCAACTAGCTTAATTTCCAGATAATAGATGCTCAATACAGGAGTCGATCGATGACAACCATTCCAATGGTTTTTTATGCATGATTATGAATTCAACTCAACATAAAACTATAGTATTACACACCATTGGTATCTTTCTCACCAACCTGCAGCTACTTCTGGTTATGGATCGGAACTTAAATTATCATATTGATGAGTTTAGCCATCCAAATCTATCACCCACCAAACCTTTTGACCAAGTCCCTCTAACCCAAAATGTAGGTTAGCAAGTATATACATATGTCAAACCTAATTCCATGAAGCTCATGAATATATATGCACTTTGAGTTAAAAGTCGGAGCTATATAAAGGGCAACTAGTCGGAATCAGTTTTATCAAGAACAGATTTTAATTCGGGCAACAGTTTTATCATATTAGCCACAAATTAAAAGATTATCACTTTTCTGATAGAAATAATGTTTATGAATTATCACTATAAGAAGTCACAATATTCGCTATAATTGTCGTCACCATCCACCATTAACCAGTAGTTATATCAGAAATGAAGCGAGATTGGGTATATCATATAGTATTGCAATGAATTGATGGGAAGCAAATTGCAAAACAATTGAGGTGTATATATTCGATTATCTTCGTTGGCGGCCGGTGGCCACAATCGTAACGTCAATTATGTGGAAACATATATATATATATATATATTTCCACCACATTTGAGTACTTTAGACTTTTTGAAGTGACATGCATTACGGTAATGGCCGGTTAAATAGAAGATTCTAAACTCGAGCGATGATTAGAATTTGCAGCCCTGAAAAGTTTTCTCCCATTTTGCATTGTAGCTCTTACTTGTGCCAAATGATGAACTTCTTGGAAGGGAATAATAGATGGAAACTAATCAGTTCAAAGAGATATTAATTAGTGACAACTGACAAGTAACGAGGTAGCTGTTAGAGAATTCAAGATTAACATAATTTAGCATATACAGTAGAACTTCGATAAAATAATTTTGTTAAAATAATAATTTTTGTCGAATCCGGCTCGGGGCCAACATACTAAATTAATATTTCGCTAAATTTATAAGATAATAGAAATTAGAGAGTTCACACAAACCCCAATAAATATATAAATTAATAATCACTTATTATATATAAATAATTTTACATTACGATGACTTTGTAAAAAAATACTCAATTATTACTTATATTCGCTTGAAAATGATGATACTTGAACAAAATATGATGATATGTCGAATAAAATAGTATAATTAATAATGTACACTTAATAAATTAAATAATGTAATACAACGAACGTACAATTAATAATGTATACATACGTAATTAAGATATAATTTTTTTTCTTAAAATTTTTAAAAAATATTTATTAATAATTTATTAATTTATCAATAAATAATAATTTATCAATATATAATAACTCACAAAATTAATAATTTTTATCGATTCTCAAATTATTAATTTATTGAAATTCTACATTATGTAGCGAACTAAACCCATAAAAGCCCATATAGAGATGTAGAGGCCCATTGGAACCCAATAATTACGTGGGCAAGTTAAAATTTTGCCTCCAGCCCATTACTCATGAACCGCGCAAAACCAGTTTCGAGCCACCTGAGCACCAAAGCGGCGCTGCCAAAACCTCCGATCACCACCGTGAGTCCGTGACCTCAACCAAAGAGCTTCACGCCCACCTCATCAGAACCCACCTCCACACAGACCCATTTTTAATCTCTGACATTCTCAGATACTACGCACAATCTTCACCATACGTACCTAGCTAAACAAACTTCAATCAAATTGAACAACCCACATTGATGGTTTGGAAATCATGATCGGTGGACTGTCACAGAGTGAAAAACCCAGTGTGGGGATTCGTATGTATAGCCGAATGAGCTGAGAAGGATTGGTGAGTATATGGGGCATTCTCTATCAAGTACACGACATGTTGAACACCACATTGATAGGCACGATAACCAAAAAATTCTACAAAGTATTGCAGGATATGAGCTCTTCATGTTTAAAGAAGCCAATCGAAGCTCTGGGACTACATCCCGCACAACTGAGTCGCCTCCCACTATGAATCCGCTTCTAGTTCATCATCTGCTTCAACTGCGCGCACCATGCACCATTCGATTCAATTTCACTTGTGTTGCTCGTCCCTGCATTCAGATGTTACCCTTAAATTTTGATTTACAACTCTCACTGGTATTGAAGTGAGCTGAGAATTCTTGCTTGGGAAGGTACCAGCTGCAGAATTTGCACTGGACAAGTGGCTGCGCAGATCTGCAACGCTCACTGATAGATAAGTGGCGACTGACATCTTCTGTATTGGGAAAATAGGCTCCACAAGCTCTACATGATGCATGCTCCTGCTTAACAAAATATATATACACTCATCATTAACCGGCCAATAAAACCAAAGCGACTAGAAACGGATAACAGTAAGGTTAGTCAGATATATAGGGCAGTCTGCATTTGATAGTGTAAGTAACTGTATTGACCAATACCAAAATAAGAAAAGAAACATTCTGATTCCTAAAATAACTATAAGTTATAGTTTGTTTCTCTCATAGTTCGGTCAAAAGCACGAGCAGGTATATTTACCTTAAGCCAGGTGTTTCTTATTACAAAGTACCTATTTTATTAATTTTCACTTACTTGATTATTCTTTTCAGGTATACTTAATTACATGCTAATTGTCTAATCCCATGCATGATAAATATTCACTATCAACTCTATTAAATTTCATCTAAGACGAGACCCAATACCTAACATTCCACCAACCAATATTCAGAAAGCTCAACTTTATCCATCAGTTCATAAATCACAGAACAATATATCTATACTATTATTAAATAAATTTGTTAGCCAAAATCGTCGTGAAGTTACATATCAATCCTTGCATCATATGTTAAAATAATATTAATTTTAATAATTATGGGACAAAATAGTAAATAACAAAATTAAAACAGAAAATTAAATTAAGAAAAAGAACTCAAATCTCTGCATGTAACTTCCTACTATGTGCACCCACTATCTGTAATAACCTCCCATTTTTTTTATAAATGTTCTCACATAAAAATACAAATAAAAATCACATTTACTTTACATATGCATAACATATGTGGATAGGCTAGTATATATCTAATGTAACGCTTGTGATCATTACTTACGTACCCGCGCGTAAACAGAAAATGCTACAAATCATGAGTCATGGACTGAGCATCATCAAGTAAATAGATAACTTACCTGATGATGGAGTGGGAGCACAGCTAAACCGAGCACTTCTGAAAAAATGGGATAATCTTTCTGATCATGCCAGTGGTATTCGAAGGGGCGCCAACCGAGGGTTTTGGCAGAGAAGGATGTACCATTCGAGTTGGAGGGGTAAATTATACGGAAATATGGATCATCACTACAACTGCCGCTAGGAGTGCCAGAACTAGCAGCAGCAGATTTCGAAAAGGAGATTTCGAATGTGAATATAATCCCACAAATCGTAATGACCGCACCACGAGAAGCAGAGTCTCTGAACACAAAGCAAACCTTTTGACCTCCAAGATGGGTAAAACTGGTTGCAAAAAGTCTGAACTTGGTATCCATCTCTATGGTAGCGACGTACTCCAGAACAAGACGTTTAGACAGGTTCATGCATGTGGAAGACTCGTATCAAGTGCCCCCGGGGGAAGAGCAGTAACTTAGAATTATCCTCCTCCAAGTCAATTTCCACAGCGTGCCCATAGGGAAGCTTACCATATTCCAATTCATAGGGAAGCTCACCATCACTGTAAGGACGGTCATAACGAAGCGAGACTTTCTTCCATGGTCGGGTAGGCTCCGCCACGTCAAAGCAGTAGACCGGAGTATGGTCGGAACAGACGAAGACCTTGGTGCCCACAACTGCATGAGAGAGTTGAGTATCATCCATAACCGGGGCAGGATGGTCCGGAAGATGGGCCCATACTCCGGTTTGGGGGTCAAACACGTCAAAGCAAGTGTAGAAGTAGCCGGGGATGACTTTCCGAGGAAATAGGTCGATAACGTACGTAAAGCTTACCCTGGATCTCCATCAACTTGGGTTTAAGCTTTTCTGATTGTAATTGCGGAACACTGAAACCATCACTAGCTTTGGCTATGGCTTTAGCTTTGGCTCTGGCTCTTTTAGATTTGATTTTGATACTGCTGAGCTTTTTACCTCGCAATTTGTGGTTGGTCTCCAACACGTAGACCTTGGTAGATTGTACACCATGATGCGTTCCGCCGGCTAAAACAATATGGGATCGAAACACACCGAAACCCATTAGATAAGGAACGTCGTCGCCTTCAAGAGAATCAACTTCTCGGAGAACATGGTATTGGTCTTGACTCATAGCTAGTTTTTGTGATGGTTGAGATCGGGAAAAGGAGATGGTGATGGGAATAGGGGAAAAGGAGAGCAACTCGGTGAAACTGATGGCCTGGACACTGTAACAACATGACTACTCGTATTCGGGCTGCTCGTACGTCTCCATGCTACATATGTACAGCGATTTCTTCAACAGATTAGCCATGGCTTCCGTTACCCAACCCTAGACTGCTCTCTTCTGCGCCACCGTGAGGGATAGCATTTATACTCCTAAGCCGAGGCGTGCAAATATTGGGCTGCAAGGTCAGGTCCAAACTCCCAATCTTATCAAATAAAAATAAAATACTGTTTAAGAAGAAAAGTAATAATAGATAGAGAGATGGAATGTGGTATTTTTATTAACAAACTACTAATAAGTACCAGACAACAATTTAATTTACAAAAAACTCACTTCCTAATTTGATAGAGCAAATTAGGACCAAAAGTTACAAATAAGGACAACATAATAACAAGCTACCACATGTCATATAATATTTTAGATTTTTACCCATATTCAGCCCTTCACATTTAAGAGAATTCAAAATTCACTCTCAGAGTCTCACTAACATATCACATCTACATGTGTAACTGCTACTGTCGACTAACTGCTACTGTCGATTATAAAACTAACTGTTATTATCTAATTAAGTATGAAAGTAGCTGCTACTGTCGAGCATGAAAGTAGATGCTACTGTCGATTTGAAATGTGCTACTGTTAGCTGGGAAGGTCCCTGCTACTGTCGATTATGTATCTAGCTGCTACTGTGGGAAGACACTTGCTACTATTGACTATAAATCTAGCTGTTACTGTCGAGCATGAAAGTAGCTGCTGCTGTCGAACATGAAAGTAGCTGCTACTGTCGATTTGAAAAGTGCTACTGTCGGCTGGGAAGGTACCTTCTACTGTCGATTATGTATCTAGCTGTTACTGTGGGAAGACACCTGCTACTATTGACTATAAATCTAGCTGCTACTGTCGACTGAGATACTAACTGCTACTGCGGTTTTTGGTGAGCAAAATTCAAAATTTTAAAATTTCTCAAAACATATGCAATATGGTACTTAAATGAAAGCCCATGACATAAGGAACAACTTTATATATTGAAATTGCCGGTGGTTTGGCCGGAAAACTTAAATTTGCCGGAAAAACTAAAAAATGAAGAGAGATAAACTTGTTAGATCTAAGAGTGGCAGTTGGTAATTTTCACGAAAATAAACGTATTTTAGACATTTTCACATTAATTACTTGATTAGTTTTGGTCCACTTATTTTTTTGGGCTTGGGCTTATGTCCTAATTTGTTATACAAATATGAAAAGTGAGTTTTTAGTTAATTCAAATGTGGTCTGGTACTACTAAGTAATTTTCTATATTTTTATTGATCAATATGTGCCTCTATTTATAGAAGATTACAGAAATCCTATTGCTAAATGAAATAGTAAACCTCATATTATATGGAAATATAGTTTATATTACTGTACTGAATATACTAAGGCACACACATGTAAAATATCCTAAAACAAATAATACATGGCAATTTAAGGCCCGTTTGGAAACTACATATTAACAAGTCCACAGTCCACACTATTACTTATAAACCGCGCAAAACCAATTTCCCACCACCGTACTGACCTGAGCACCACCACAGCGCCGCCCCCAAAACCACCAGTCCCCCTTGGCCTATACCAAAGGGTTTGACGCCCATCTCCAAAAAGACTCATCTTCAATCTCTGACGTTTTTCAGATTCTACCACTACTAGAAAAATAGGTTTTGCCGACGAAAAAAAAAAAAAAACGGCCGACGAAATGAATTTCGTCGGCTATTCCCAGGAATGGCCGACGAAAATTTTTTTTCGTCGCAAAAAAAAAATTTCGTCGCCTATTCCTATAGAATGGCCGACGAAAATTTTTGTCGTCGCCAAAAAAAAAAATTTCGTCGCCTATTCCTATAGAATGGCCGACGATTTTATTTTTCGTCGCTAAAAAGTTTTTTCGTCGGCTATACTCCACTAATGGCCGACGAATTAAAGTTTTCGTCGCCTATACAACTTTTGGAGTATGGCCGACGAATTTTACAATTTCGTCGGCTATAAGTCTTTATATTTTCAGATCTGGACAGAGCAGCTGCTCATTCGAAAAAAACGGGAGAAAGAGTGAAAAATCGGTGGGTATTGTTGAAATCCGTCCTCTCTTACATTGTGAAGCTATATATAGGTACGTACATGTGTATATATGTTGATTTTGAATTTTAGTTGATTTAATTTGAGTTTTAATTAATATATATAGTGATTTTAATTTAGTAAGTGATTTTTTGTTTTGTTGTTGGTTTAGTGTTAGAATGTATGTATATATGTTGATTTTGAGTTTTAATTAGTATGCCATGAGTTGATTTTGAGTTTTAGTGATTTTGATTTATTAAGTGATTTTTTGTTACGTTTAATTAATTTGTTGTTGTTTTAATTAATATTTAGTGTTAATTAGAATGTATGTATATGTTGATTTTAAGTTTTAGTTGAGTTGATTTTAAGTTTTAGTTTAATTATATGTTTTAATTTGATGTTATTTTAATTAGTACGGTGTTAAAAATATATATATATATATCTATATATATATATATGTTAATTAATAGTTGTTGATAATGTAATTAACTTAAAAAAATGGTTGATATATAGTGTAACTTAAATAATGGTTGTTAATTAATGGTATATATATATGAGTTGATGTTGGTAATATTAATATATATTGTAATATAAATGTGTTAATTAATTTGTTATTAATTAAAGTTATACATATATATTATTATCAGGCTATATATGGATCGGGATAAGAGTTGGATTTCGCTTCCAAGGCATGACCGACGATACACTACAGGAGTTGTGGATTTTTTGCAGTTCGTCCAGGAAAATGCACAGGAAGGGGATTACCATTATTGCCCGTGCAAGAAATGTAGGTGTCGCAGTGATATGTTTCGATTTCCGATTAGGACAGTATGGGAGCACCTAAAGAGTAATGGGTTTTGGCCGAAGTACACACGTTGGATATATCACGGTGAGCCATCATTAGATGGATCGCATGATCATGAGCAGTATTTTGAGGCGGGCAGTAGTAGTACATTCAACGATCCAACAATGGCATTCGTCAACGACGTGTTTCCTTTTGAAAGCGGTGTACGTGGGGAACAATATATGCAGGACCCGGTGCAGCCCTTCCCACAAGTTGTCAACACTGCCGCCTTTGACAAGTACAACAAACTGATTGCATTGCAACAGACCCCTGTGTCTTCAAGCTCTGAGAAGACAGTTCTTGAAAGTGTGATGGAGGTAATGAGGATTAAAGTCGAGACAAAAGGGAGCATCAGGCAAGTGGATGAATATCTACAGTACACTTCTTCGTTGTTGGAGGAGGGGCATCGTAATCCTACCAATCACCGTAAGGTCCGAAGTATCCTCAAAGATCTAGGGCTGTCCTACATTAAGATCCATGCATGCGCATTTGACTGCGTTCTCTTCTGGGGTAGAGATGCAGAAGGGAATGACCTTGCTAGCCTTGACGCATGTCCGATATGTCAGTCTGACCGATATAAGTTGACCGGAGCAGGCAATAGGAAACCTGTGAAAGTGCTTCGGTATTTTCCGTTGAGAGATAGGCTCGAGCGGTTGTACATGTCAGAAACCACCGCAAAAGCTATGAGATGGCACGGTGAGCGGGACGCGGGAGACGCAGATATCATGACACACATCTCTGACGGAGCGGCTTGGAAGCATATAAACGATGAGTTTCCTCATTTTGCGTCAGATGTCAGAAACGTCAGGCTGGGGCTCTCAACCGACGGTTTCAACCCTTTCGGCACCATGAGTCTTTCATACAGTATATGGCCGGTGGTTTTGGTACCTTACAACCTTCCTCCGTGGATGTGCATGAAGAAGCAATATAATATGTTGACGTTGTTGATTCCGGGGCCTGGTTACCCAGGTAAATGTCTCGATGTGTACATGAGACCATTGATTGAAGAGCTTAAGGTGTTGTGGGACGTCGGTCATCCCACTTTTGACAAGTACAAGAAGGAGACGTTCCAAATGCATGCCATGGTTATTGGTACCATCAGTGATTTTCCCGCTTATGGGATGTTGTCGGGCAGCGTTGTTAGGGGATACAAGGCTTGTCCAGAGTGCCTCAGCGATTATGGGAGCACCCCTCATTGCAACAAGATATGCAGAATGGGTCATCGTGTGTTCCTTCCGGCGGATCACCCCTGGCGTTACGAGTCCGCCGCATTTGATGGAACCGAAGAACACGGCCGTGCCCCCAGAAGATGGACGGGAACAGAAATTTTAGCAAAGCTAAATGAGTACGATTTTGGGCCCCTCAGCAATCATCCCGATATTGTAGCTGAAATACCCGAAAGGCCTGAGGAGTACAAATTCTGGACACATAAGAGCATATTGTGGGAACTCCCGTACTGGTGTGAGTTGCTGATCCGTCACTTCCTAGACGTTATGCACATAGAAAAAAATGTTTCTGAAAGTGTCGTGGGCACAACGCTGAACTTGGAGGGGAAGACGAAAGACGGTCCTAAGGCTCGCCTTGATCTGCAAAAAATGAATATCAGAAAACCACTATGGTTGAAAGAAGGGAAGAGAAAAATGCCTCAAGCTCCTTACACCGTCAGGCCTGAGCATAAATCAGAAATTTTCCATTGGATAAGTCGGGCCAAGTATCCTTCAGGCTTTGCTGGAAATATAGCCAAGTGTGTGAACAGACAATTCAACAATCTTTACGGGTTGAAAAGTCATGACAACCATATCCTGCTACAACGTCTCTTCCCTGTTTTCATTCGACCGTTCCTTCCCCGTCACGTTGTGGAGCCGTTAGTAGCGTTGGCAAGATTTTTCCAGAAGGTATGCACACGGGAAGTGAGAAAATCTGCCCTCCGGGAAATGCAACAAGACATCGTTCATATCATGTGTAAATTTGAGATGATATTTCCTCCAAATTTTTTCGACATCATGCCTCACCTCATGATCCATCTTCCTCGGCAGTTGTTGCTTACCGGTCCCGTGCACTTCACTTGGATGTATCCGATGGAAAGGTACGTCTTTTACACCGTCTGTTAATTTCCTCATCAATATATGTGATTTACTATTAATGTACTATCATAACACTTTGAAAACTTGATTTATAGGCAACTTGGACAATACGGTGGTTTTGTCCAAAACAGATCCGCACCTGAAGGATGTATAGCTGAAGCGTATATTGCGCACGAGTGCGTCACCTACGCGAAGCTGTATTTAGGAGGGTTACAGGAGAGCATACCGGAAGATGTACCTTCACAGTTCAATCTTTCCATACTATCCGACGATGTTGTAGTCGGTGGAAACCTGCCAGTTTCCTACAATTTGACAGATTATGAGGTAGCCATTGCACATTGGTGGGTACTAATCAACTGTCCAGAAGTTCAGTTTTGGAAGGACATACATCTACGCTGTGAAGGAGTAGCAGGTAATCGCGATTACCACAACCAGACATTCGCAGAGTATTTCGGCCGCTGGGTACGTAACTTCACCACTATTCTATACGTGTTTATATATTATTGTGTATAATTATTCATATTTACAGTTGATATATTCTGATGGTTGCAGATGAACCTTATTGAAAATGATCATCACCCTAACTGGTCGCACGAACTCAGACTTCTGGCGATGAAGCCGGTCTATGCCGAAGTTTATGCGACGTGCAAGGTGAATGGTGTGTTATTTCGATGTGATGCGAGAGACCGCAGACTGAAAACACAAAATTCAGGGGTTATGGCACATGGTGGGGATGATGTGCCTGACTATTACGGTGTTCTCCATTCAGTTGTGGAACTGCATTATGGGGAAGGCATGAAAGTGCACCTTTTCAAGTGTAGATGGTTTGACACACGGCCGCAGAGCATGAAAACCGATCAGTACGGCGTCACTTCTGTAAACACTAGTACATCATGGTATGAGGACGACCCGTTCGTTTTAGCCACATGGGTGAAACAAGTGTTTTATCTTGATGATCTCGCCAAGGGCGACCCGTGGAAAGTAGTCAACACTATCAACCATCGCAACATTTACCGGGCGTCTACACTTGGAGTGGCTGAAGAGAACGAGGAAGGGGGCGCCGCCTATCAAGAGCCCAACTCAAACGGTATTCCTGACTCCGATTTTATTCGCCTAGACAGGCCGGTGCGAAATCGACGTGAAGAGCCACTGCTTGTTGACGTTGATCCAAATGAAGAAACTAACGAGGACTCTAGCGGTGAGGAAAGACATAGATTACCCCTATCGAGCAATTCAGAAACCGAAGAAGACTCATCCGATGATTCCGATTACAATCCGGCGGATTAAGTAATTTAGATGCTTTTGAGTTTTAGTTGAGTTGATTTTCAGTTTTAGTTTAATTATGTGTTTTAATTTGATGTTATTTTAATTAGTGTTAAAAAAATAATGATGATGTTAGTGACACTTACTATACGTAGCTTCCGAAGTGTCACTAACATCATCATTATTTATTTTGTTTTTTTTCATAGAATAGCCGACGAAAAATGCATCATTTCGTCGGCTATACTCCTAATTTTTTTTTTTTCATTACAAGTATGGTCGACGAAAAAATGAATTTTCGTCGGCTATTAGGAGTATAGCCGACGAAAAATTAACCTTTTCATCGGCCATACTTGTAATGAAAAAAAAAAATATTTTGTTTTGCAGAAAACGACAAACGCATAGCCGACGAATATATTTGATTTCGTCGGCTATGATTAAAAAAAAAACAAAAAAAAAACAGTTTCCATTTTCTATCACATTGAAAAAAAAACATTGCTTCATCATTCAAATGCAAATGGGCCGTGAAATAAGATATGACCGAAATATTGAAATACGGCTGCGGTTGAAAAATGGGAAGATTCCGACAAAATCTGTGTGCCGAATATTGCGGTTTGCGGTTTTTTATTTCCGTTTTCCTATGGGTAGCCTGACGGTCGGTAAAGAGTTTGGGGGAAATTTTTATACGATTAGATGCGTCGCATCGATCTGGAACTATTCTCTGTTGAAGGTCAGGCAAAAAAAACGTCATTTAGACGGGCCAATTTCCGTTTTAACGCGTTTAGAGGTTTGACTTTGCGGTTTGACCGTCCCGATCGTGCCTTTAACGTTGTTAGATGTGAGTGAATTTTTTTTCATACATGTATTTCATGTTACCGGTGATATCTGACGGTTGGAATAGATTTTCCAAACTTTTAGATTCAAAATCGTAACATATGCACTAAAGTTCCTTAACTTGTTTACTAAGTGTTTAAGTGAATGTATAGTTTCAAATACTTACTATACGTAGACCCTTCAAATGCAAATGGGCCGTGAAATAAGATATGACCGAAATATTGAAATACGGCTACGGTTGAAAAATGGGAAGATTCCGACAAAATCTGTGTGCCGAATGTTGCGGTTTGCTGTTTTTTACTTCCGTTTTCCTATGGGTAGCCTGACGGTCGGTAAAGAGTTTGGGGGAAATTTTTATACGATTAGATGCGTCGCATCGATCTGGAACTATTCTCTGTTGAAGGTCAGGCCAAAAAACGTCATTTAGACGGGCCAATTTCCGTTTTAACGCGTTTAGAGGTTTGACTTTGCGGTTTGACCGTCCCGATCGTGCCTTTAACGTTGTTAGATGTGAGTGAATTTTTTTTCATACATGTATTTCATCTTACCGGTGATATCTGACGGTTGGAATAGATTTTCCAAACTTTTAGATTCAAAATCGTAACATATGCACTAATGTTCCTTAACTTGTTTACTAAGTGTTTAAGTGAATGTATAGTTTCAAATACTTACTATACGTAGACCCTTCAAATGCAAATGGGTCGTGAAATAAGATATGACCGAAATATTGAAATACGGCTACGGTTGAAAAATGGGAAGGACCGACGAAAAATCTGTGTGCCGAATGTTGCGGTTTGCGGTTTTTTACTTCCGTTTTCCTATGGGTAGCATGACGGTCGGTAAAGAGTTTGGGGGAAATTTTTATACGATTAGATGCGTCGCATCGATCTGGATCTATTCTCTGTTGAAAGTCAGGCCAAAAAACGTCATTTAGACGGGCCAATTTCCGTTTTAACGTTTTTAGAGGTTTGACTTTGCGGTTTGACCAAAAGTATAGCCGACGAAATATAAATTCGTCGGCTAAACTCTGGTGATCCGCACCTTTTCATTATCCACCGTTGGATGGGGGAGATCGGACGGATGCTGAGTGACGAAGACTATAGCCGACGAAATAAAGGAATTTCGTCGGCTATACTATAGAATAGGCGACGAATTAAAGCATTTCGTCGCCTATTCTATAGTATGGCCGACGAAATGCTTTAATTTCGTCGGCTATACTATCGGGTATATATTTTGCTCTACCCGAACCCTAGCCTCCATTTGCCCGATTTTTCTCCTCCTCCTCCATCCTCCGATTCTCCTCCGTATTCCGTGCGCCGCAGCCCCTCCTCCTCCGTGCGACGCAGCCCCGGCCCTCCTCCTCCTCCAATCCGGCAGCATTTGATCCCCCACCGGCAGCCCCTCCTAGCCTCCTCCTCCTCCTCCGTGCGCCGCAGCCCCGGCCGGCCGACCCCTCCTCCTCCCACTACCGATCAGTCCGGCCGCCCCTCCTCCCTGTTCCGGCGATTTCATCCCCCACCGGCCCCCCTCCTCCTCCTCCGCTCCTCCGATCCCGATTCGGTATAAACCGGCCCCTTTTTTTTTTTTTTTATTATTTAATTGTTATTAAATTATGTATTTGTTAATATATTTATGTATATATTTATGTTAATTATATATGTATTTATGTATATATTTATGTTAATTATATACGTATTTGTGTATATTTATGTATATATTTATGTTAATTATATATGTATTTGTGTATATTTATGTTAATTATTTATGTTAATTATATATGTATTTGTGTATATTTATGTTAATTATTTATGTTAATTATTTATGTATTTAATATAATTTATGTATTTATGTTAACTTAGATAAAATTTATGTATTTATGTTAATTTAGGTATAATTTATGTGTTTATGTTAATTTAGGTATAATTGATGTATTTATGTTAATTTAGTTATAATTTAGGTATTTATGTTAATTATTTAGATATTATTTATGTATTTATGTTAATTTAGTTATAATTTAGGTATTTATGTTAAAGTATGTTATTTTTAGGTTTTTATGTTAATTTAGGTAATTTTTGTAAAATTTATTTTATTTGTATAATTTAGGTGTAATTGTATAATTTATATGTATACATTGGTTATTATATAAATCGGTAAATATTAAAATATGTTAGTATTATTTGTTATTATATTAATTAAAATTTATTATTTAATATAATATAATTTAATATTAATTAATGTATTAATGCGTCTGGCTTTAGATGGCCGATGCATTTTCCCGCTTCTTCCGGGGAGGTTGTTCCTCTAGATCTAGAGGTTCTGGAAATGCCGGGAGTTCCCCAGACTCCGAGAGGACGGCTAGCCAGCCTGAGAGGACCACCAGCCAGCCGCGCAGGAGTGTGGATGCAGCCGAGCCGCGGCGGAGTATGAGTGCTCGGCACCAGACCCTTCTTCAGGCGGGGCGGCCGAGCACTTCACTTCCGCATGTCGGTCCCTCCGTGGCTCCGAGGTTCAGTCGGGAGCAATTTCACCAGCAGATAGCTGCCGAGGAGATAGCTGCCGACGTTCCTCCGGTTCGTATGTCTGAGTTGCATCGGGAGCCGATGCCGATGCCGAGTCCGACTCAGTCTGCTGGTGACTCGACGGAGGGGCCTACTCTCCCAACCCAGCTCTTCCTCCCCTACAACATTCCTGCGATACCCGAGGTCGACTATCAGGGTCGGCCCCAGTGGCCTGATATGCCTCAGTTCGTGAGTCCTGCGGAGGCATACCAGCAGCAGCCATGGGAGAGCCCCGACCTCCTGATTTCGGCGAGGAGAAAAGGAAAGTCGACGACAACCGAATCATCGGGTTCAGGTAACATTCTATTTTATTAATTAAATGTTTTATTAAAATTAACGCACTAATATTTAATTTTATTAACCAATCGTCTTTATGTGATAGGGACAGCCGCTAGCAGTTCAACCCAGAGGAATACCAGAGGTGTCATCAGTTTTGACACGCTCAGGAGGACGGTTGACCGGAGCGGGAGGATCCGGATTAACAAAGGTCCTAATCAGGAGGTTGGGGCGAAAAAGAAACGCGACTACTCGGGTTGCGTGGGCGCACTGATTAGGGACAGAGTCCCTATGTTGTGGACTCGGTGGGCTGACGTGCCCGAAGAAATCAAGAGGGAGTTGAACAACGCCGCGTCGGTGAGTAAATAAAAAAATTTAATTTATTTATCGTAATATTTAAAAATTTTCGGTATTGTTATAATTATAAAACTAATAAAATATTATCTTTCAGACATACTTCGAGGTTGCGGACCACAGGCGGGATTGGGCGGACTCCGTGCAGAACTCCAGGTACGTTGGGAATGTATTATCTTATAATTTGAAATATTTTATGATATTAATAATATTTCTAATGCACTTTTGTTTTTTTCGTAGGTTCAAAGAGTGGAAGAACGAGCTCCGTTCCCACTATAACGAGTACGACAACCGTGGTCGTATGGGTACTCCCAGAGAGTTCATGTTCAGGGAGTACGAGTGGCGTTGGTTGAAGACCGTAGTCTTCGACAACCCGGTTATGATGGTAAATACTAAACTTAAATAATTGTTTATTTTATTAAAATTTTAATTATTAGTTTAAATATTTTATAATTATTTCTGTTATATTTTTTGATGCATTTTTCTAATATTTTATTATTTGTTTGAAGGAACGGTCTCGGATCAACTCGGAGAACCGCCGCCGTAACACAATCCCCCATCACGGCGGTTCAAGGCCGTTTGCACAGTATCAGGAGGAGGCGCTCAGAGATCATCCTGATTGCAACCCGTACGTGGAGACGTTCAAGGTCGCTTATCCACAAGCGACAGAAGATCTCGTAAGTCGTTCATTACGATTTTCAAATTTAAATTATTATTTTTACTTAACTATCGATTTGTTAGAATATTAATTTTTTTTCCCCGTCCAATTAGGAGCGGGTGACCCAGGCCGAACAAGAGGTGCTCCAGCAAATAGTTCGGGAGACACAACCGGACATCTCAGAGGCGGATATGGAAGAAGCCGTGCGCCGGGTCGACCGCACCAATGTCCAAACGGCGGCGAGGATGTTCAGCGCAGCCTTCCCACAGCGGTCCAACGAGTTCTACTGCCGGGGTTTGGGAGGTTCTGGACAAGGGCTCCTGAAGACCACTAAGGGAGCTCAAAACAAGGGAGGCGGGGGGACCCAATATATGAGGAGGGAAGTGCAGCGATTGGCCTCAGAATTGGCGACCTCGAACCAGACGAATGAGGAGCTGCGCCGCAGACATCGGGAGTATCAGTCGGAGGTGGCCCGTTGGAGTGCTGAGTGCGCCAGAATTCGGCAATACAACATCGAGGGCCAGCAAAAGTGGGTTTATGAGATGTTCGCGGCACAACTAGAAGGCCGTCCAGCCCCGCCCACCTTTCAGCTGTTAGTGGAGCCTCCAATGCCTCTCGAGTTCGGTCCGGAGGATGACGCGCCTGATGCTGTAGATGACATGGTAGACTTTGATTTAGGGGATGATTAGGGTTTTATATTTTATGTATCGAACGAATTTAATAAAAATTGTATTTAGACGTGTTTCTTGTTGGTGCAAATGCATGAATTGTTTTTGTGAATTGCAGCTTGCTTGGAATGGTAATTTAGAAAATAATTTAATTTTTTTTTTCCCAAATGCAAGAATAGCCGACGATTTTTGCATTATTTCGTCGGCTATAACAAGTATAGCCGACGAAATTTACCATTTTTCGTCGGCTATACTTAGTATGGCCGACGAAAATTGTCGTATTTCGTCGGCTATACTAATTAATGCCTATTAAAATAAAATTATATTTCGGGGAAATAGCCGACGAAATTTTATTAAATCGTCGGCTATAGTGAAAACAGAATAGCCGACGAAATTCGTCGGCCATACTTAATGGATTTCGTCGGCCATACTCGAAAATAGCCGACGAAATTCGGCGGCTATTTCCCTCCCGTTTGCCCGACGAATTTTTTGGCTCGTCGGCCATACTTTAGTATAGCCGACGAAAATTTTTTTTTCGTCGGTAAAGGGTATTACCGACGGCGTATTTCCGACGACTTATGGCCGACGAAAATTTCGTCGGTAAAGGGTATAGCCGACGAAAAAAGGGAATAGCCGACGAAAAAATTTTCGTCGGCTATTATGCCGAATCTGGTAGTGTACGCACTATCTCCACCACACGTAAACAAAGCCCAATTCGTCTTCAATCCAAATCAAGCGACAAACATTGATGGTTTTGGGTCTTTTTTGGGTGATAAAAGTATCACACTATCAGAGGTATGCACTGACAATAGTGAAACTTGTTTCGGCATGTATTCACTTGGATGAATGGGAAATTGCTGGTTGTATGGTGAAGTATTAGGAAGAAAATCATGTTGGTGGTGAAGTTTACTTGGGGAATTCTATGATAGATAATATATAGGTGGTATGTTTTGCCACATTTGGTTCGGGAGGTGTTTGATCGGATGTGTGAAAGGAATGTAGTATCATGGAAAGCCATGATATAAGGAATGTAGCCTCACCAGATATTCCCCGCGCTGTCCTCTTTGGTGCGACCCAGGTTGCGGGTAATCTTTCTGCCTCCCATGTTCTGTCAGATGGGAAGGTTTGTGACGATCCGGGGCTGAGATCGTAGCCTTCCAAGCGGCCTGGAGGATTGACGACTCCATTCAACTAAGGGCGCTGAAAGAAGGCGAGATGGCCTGCAACCCGGAGGAAGGCTGGGTTGCCGTTCACGAGGACCAGTTCCGGCACGGGTTCTCCCTCCCGTTGCCCCATTTTGTGCAGTACATGCTTAGCATGATTAACATTTTCCCGGCACAGCTGCCCAACAATCAGTGGAGGCAAATGTTGAGCCTGGGCTACCTCTACGATCTGTCTGATATGGGTTTCCCGACCATTAATGAGTTCAGTGCCCTGTATAATTTAAGCTACTCCAAGAAGCGGTAGGCCCAAGGGTGTGTCACTTTCTCCGCCCGGGGTTACAAACCGGCGATAACGGGTTTGCCCTCATGAGTTGCCAAGGACTGGAGAAATAAGGTGGTAATGGCAGGGGAAAATGGCAACTGAAGAATAAAAGCTTTGTTGTATCGGGTGCTTTTCAAGCCATCGGGGATCAATCGTTTAGCTTGTCCCATATGGAAAGGCGTAGAGTATCCCGGATCTTCGCCTGTTAGTCAGAGTAGGGTCGGAGCTCGTATAACTTCATCCGGTGGAATATTTTGAAGTCTTGTGAAATATGGAGGGTTCCTGGTGGGTTTTTTTGTTGTTTTTTTTAGACATTGCCATGTACTGCCTGAGGTTTTCTGATTTTTCCTGTTGCTTTTCTTGCAAGTGTACTTCCCCGGACTGTCGTACCCCACCATCTAACTATGGATATGGAAGATCAACCCCTCCTCCAAAAGCTGCAGAAGAAGGGGGAAGCTACGGCCCGGACCTCCGTCGATCTGGCGATGGGAAAGAAGGTTTTGGATGCATAACCGGTCTTGTTGGAACTTTCCGACGCTAACTATGGGAAGGCCGCAGATGCTCCCAAGTCTGCCAGCGGGGCCTCTCAGAAGACGGGCATTGCCCCCATGGCTCTAGCTGCTGCCAGGGTACAGGTGAGGGCCCCGGCCAGTGCTGTTGTTGGTGCCTCAATCAGAGCACCGTTGGTGCGTCCTCCACCAAGGCGCCGGCCGTGACCCCTGCTGTTGCGCATGCTTCTCGTTCTGCCCCATAAGAGGCTGCTGATCTGAGTAAGAAGAATAGGAGGGTCCGGGAGAAGAGGCCAGCCTCTGACGTTTTAACGCTCACCGGCAGGTCCGTTGGTGAGTCATGGACCGAGCATCATCAAGTAACTAGATAACTTACCTGGTGAGGGAGTGGGAGCACAGCTAAACCGAGCACTTCTGCATAAATGGGATAAACTCTCTGATCATGCCAGTTGTATTTGAAGGTGCGCCAACCAAGGGTTTTAGCAGAGAAGGATGTACCGTTCGAGTTGGAGGGGTAAATTATACGGATATGTGGATCATCACTACAACTGTTGCTAGGAGTGCCAGTACTACTACTAGCAGCAGATTTCGAAAAGGAGAATTCAAATGTGAATATAACCCCACACACCTAATGACCCTATCATAAGAAGCAGAGTCATCTATGAACACAAAGCAAACGTTTTGACCTCCAAGATAGGTAAAACTGGTTGGGAAAGGTCCAAATTTAGCATCCACCTCTATGGTAGTTACATACTCGAGAACAAGGCGTTTAGACAGGTTCATGCAGAAGACTCGTATAAACTGTCGCCGGGGTAAAACAATAACTTATAATTATCCTCCTCCAAGTCAATTTCCACAGTGTGCCCATAGGGAAGCGTACCATATTCCAATTCACCATCAAACACATAACAAAGTGAGACTTTCTTCCATGGTCGGGTAGGCTCCGCCACGTCAAAGCAATAGACCGGAGTATGTCGGAACAGACGAAAACCTTAGTGCCCACAACTGCATGAGAGAGTTGAGTATCATCCATAACCGGGACAGGAGGGTCCTGAAGAGAGGCCCTGTTGGAAAATAGTGAAAATCACCATTTATTTTAACTAATTTAATTTGAAAAATTTAAATGGACGCACTTAATATTCGTTAACGATAAAATATGAATTTGTATTCTCCGGTATGAGGATTACAAATTCATGTAATCATATGCTTAAATTGGTTATGGTGTGAATAAGAAATTGTCACCCAAAATGTGCTCACTACTTGAATTCTGGAATATGTAACAACAGTATCGCTTTGAATTTTGTAACAACATATTCAATGAGATTAAATACTGTAACGACAGGTTTAATGAGATTAAATTCTGTAACTACCGAATTCATTGTGTAACTGTTGTAACGTATGAAATGTAATTCATTGAGAAAATAGTTATGACATATGAATTATAATTCATTTCTGAATTCATTATGTAACGGTTGTAACTTATGATATGAAATTCATTTATGAATTTATGACAATTAAAGTAGTGTTTTGATTTCCCTCTATATAAAGAGCGACATATTCCTTTATTCAAACGTATCATCTAAAATAATATCAGAAATAGAAACACACTTCATTCTCCCAAACCTTTCTCTCTCGTGTTGTTTTATTCTGGTGATAGATATAAGGTACTAGCGGTTCGCAGGCTTTCTTGTTGCAGTGCAGTTTCAAGAATTCACAAGTCGTTGTATCCTGGGAGATGAGCGTCAATAGGCATGTTGCACCGGTAGAGGCGGCGTAATTGTCTTAAGGAAAGTGTGTGACACACACGACTAAACTCTTCCTAATCCGATTTAAAACTCCTTTGGTATTGGTTGAATATATATTCTTTATTTCTGAAATTTTAATTTCTAATTTCAAGTTAAGATTTATTTCAATTTATATATGCAATATCACATCCATTTTATTTTACAATCTTAAGACAAATATTTGATAGTGCTTATATAATTTGCAAATACTCGTTACCTTCGAGTTTCAATATTCTTACACTTTGTGTGTGTGTTTCAGTTTCAGAAATAAACGGATATAAGTTTCTTTCAAAACTTATTGTTGCCTTATAGAATGGTTGCCTAAACGGAATTGGTTCCCTATACGGATATTGTTGCCTTATGGAATTTTTAGCTTACGTATACATTGAATTGAGAAATAAGTGGTTATATTAATTAACACTTATAAGTGTGTTTTCAGAATTGAAAATTGCTGAAACAACCAAGACTCGATCAAGGTGTCGATCATGGATGATTGCCTAAAAGCCTGTCTCAGTCTCACAAAGAGAAAAAATATGGGAAGTTGAATGAGTTTCACTAGATGCACCTGATGAGAATATGTCCAACGAATATGGCATGTATGAAGTCAATGATTATGACTGCGGAATAAAGGACTTGGAGTTGTGGTATGACCAACCAAATTTATAAAATGAATTGTAGAAAAGGAACTAAATTTAAAACAAAGAATTGTACGTTCCTGAGATCTATATGAAAATGAATTCAATGACGACAAATTTGTGTTGTCTAAAATAAAATAAGGTCATGAGTGGATGATTATTTAATTCTTGTAATGGCATTTGTCAAAAAATGAATAAAGTTTTCTTTTTACCTAAATGGTTGAGTAATCTAAATGCATGGCATGGTAGACCAATATATATGTTAATTATGATACTTTACGAAGACTAATTAATATAAACATAGGTCAAAGTATTTTTTATGATGCTTTAACTCGTTTTGAAAACAAGTGGATACGTAATGACATGCTTATCGCTGAAAGTAATAATAAGATGATCAAATCCACTAGAGATATGTTGAATTTCATATATGACATGGAAAATATGGATATTGTTTATATGAGAAGGCCAAAGAGATACATGAGTAATACTGGAGTTGTGCTGTCCTAGAAGGATACCGTGATGAAATATGGATATCTATCATGATAGACTTAAAGTGTACTAGTGGTTATGTGTTCACACTAAAAGGTGGAACATTGATATGAAAATCCTCCAAACAAACCATTATAATAAGATCCACAATGAAGTTTGAGTTTGTGGTACCAGACAAATGTGGGGAACAAGCACAATTGTTACACCAATTTCTGGAGGATATTCCAAAATAGACAAAAACTTGTGTCTGCAATTTGCATGCATTGCGACAATCAATCTGCAATCAGTAGGGCACAGAGCAATGGTAAGTCTAGAAGCATCATTCAAGTACATAATACTAATTGACTACGCTCTATTGGAGTTATATTAATTGACTATGTGAAGTCAAAAGATAATATTGCGGATCCGCTAACCAAATGGTTAACTAGAGAGTTAGTTGATAAATCATCAAGAAGAATGGGACTAAAGCCATGAATTGAACATCTTTACAGTGGATACCCAACCTAGCTGACTGGAGATCCCATGATCTAGGTTCAAAGGGACAACTAAATTGTAGAGATAATGTCGGAACACTGTGGGGAGTTTTTCCTGGTCCATTCCTATGATGAAAAACAGTGATGCTAGTAAAGAATGAGGTTAAACTAAAGTTTTTAATGATTCTTATGCGTCGGAAAATCTGAGCGGAGTAATGCGGGTTACTCTTAATTAAGAGATCACATATGTAAGAGAGAAGTTGGGCCGCTTCTAAGGGAATTGTTGGGGCACAATTTTTATCAAACTCTTACAGAACCAGGAGCGTGTCCAGAGCCAAAATGGACACAATAATGAGAACTGTAGAGTACCAGGAAGATTCATGTGTGACGTATGTTATCATTTACACAAATGACAAATAGTTCAAAGACATCATGTCTATTATTTAGTTAGTAAAGTAAACATACTCTCACAAGGGAAGGTTCAAATGGTCAAACCTACCTATCCAAAGCAGGTTTCAACCACAGAAATCTATCACCATGTGTATTGAGTCTTTGGTCGTCAATTTCATTTATGTGGGGAATTGTTGGAAAATGGTGAAAATCACTATTTTTTTTAACCGATTTAATTTGAAAAATTTAAGTGGACGCACTTAATATTCGTTAATGATAAAATATGAATTTGTATTCTCCTGTATGAGGGTTACAAATTAATGTAATCTTCTGCTTAAATTGGTTATGGTGTGAATAAGAAATTGTCACCCAAAACGTGCTCACTACTTGAATTCTGGAATGTGTAACAACAGAACCGCTTTGAATTTTGTAACAGCAGATTCAATGAGATTAAATACTGTAACGATAGTTTTAATGAGATTGAATTCTGTAACCACCGAATTCATTGTGTAACTGTTGTAACGTATGAAATGGAATTCATTGAGGAAATAACTATGACATATGAATTAGAATTCATTTATGAATTCATTATGTAACGGCTATAACTTATGATATGAAATTCATTTATATGAATTCATGACAATTAAAGTAGTAGTTTGATTTCCCCTATATAATGAGCGACATATTCATTTGTTCAAACGTATCATCTAAAATAATATCAGAGATAGAAACACACTTCATTCTCCCAAAGCTTTCTCTCTCGTGTTGTTTTATTCTTGTGATAGATAGAAGGTACTAGCGGTTCGCAGGCTTTCTTGTTGTAGTGCAGCTTCAAGAATTCACAAGTCTTTGTATCCTTGGAGATGAGCGCCCATAGACATGTTGCACCGGTAGATGCGGTATAATTGGCTTAAGGAAAGTGTGTGACACACACGACTCGACTCTTCCTAATCCGATTTGAAACTCCTTTGGTATTAGTTGAATATATCATCATACTTTATTCTTTATTTTTGAAATTTTAATTTTTCTATATATGCAATATCACATCCATTATATTTTACAGGCCCATGATCCGGTTTGGGAGTCAAACACCTCAAAGCACAAGTAGAAGTAGCCGGGGATGATTTCTCGAGGAAGTAGGTCGAGAACGTACAGCTTACCCTGGATCTCCATCAGCTTGGGTTTAAGCTTTTCCGATTGTAATTGCGGTACACTGAAGTCATAACTAGCTTTGATGCTGCTGAACTTTTTACCTCGCAATATGGGATTGGTCTCCAACACGTAGACCTTGGTAGATTGTGCACCATGATGCGTTCCGCAGGCTAAAACAATATGAGATCGAAACACACCGAAACCCATTAGGTAAGGAACGTCGTCGCCTTCAAGAGAATCAGCTTCTCGGAGACACATGGTACTCGTCTTGACTCAAAGCTAGGTTTTGTGATGGTTTAGAATTCTAAACTTTAGAACTTTAGATCGGGAAAAGGAGATGGTGATGGAAGTAGGGGAAAAGGAGAGCAATTCGGTCAACAGATCAGCCGAGTTGGGGCCGCCGGTACGTCTCCATGCTACATATATACAACGATTTCTTCAACAGATCAGCCATGGCTTCCGTTTGCATGGCAACCCTAGACTGCTCTTCTGCGCCTCCGTTAGGCTAGAATTTGTACATGGAGTGAAACATAAAGTGACACTGAAATAATTTGAGAGCTCGTATTTGGGATGGTAAGATCACCATATTATATTGTGTCATTTATCTCACTCTTGTAAAACATAAGATACTCCGAGTGAATTAAGGATCTCCAAAATCTAGTAATGATTTTATTCGTTCTAGCATTTAAAATATTTTTAATGATCTTGATTTTGGAAAATCGTTTTAATATACAGTAACAACCCAGTATTTTAAATATACTTACGTTAATTCTTGATGACCAAGGGTAAAATATTCGTGAGAACCACGTGATAGTGTCTAGTGGTTCTCCCTAGTCCCTACTAATGAAATTTTGACATGTGGGATCTTGTGACAGAAAAATATTTCAGTTATTTTGTTAAATACCATTTTAGATTTAATATTATTTTTCTAAACCCTAAATCCTAAACCCTAAAACCCTAAACCATAATCCAAACTTATCAAAGATTGATTAAAGTCATTTTACAAAAAGTAAAATATATAAATTTATAATTTATGTAATAAATTTCACAGTGTTGAAAAAACCCTAAACCCTAAACCCCTAAATTCTAAACTCTAATCCAAACTCATCAAAGATTGATTAAAGTCATTTTACAAAAAATAAAATTTTTAATTTATGTAATAAATTTCAACGTGTTAAAATTTAATTAGGAGTGAGAACTCGTCATATTTAAAATTTTATCTTATCTTTTTCTAAAATTGAAATCATTATCAAGAGCAATAATTGATGTGGAAACTGGTCCATTGGTATCTATTTTAATTTTGATCCAACTTTTGTGACGTGGGGATTGCTTTTTTTATGAGGCGTGGCAGAAAATTACAAAGGTAGGTAACAGCGAGAGCACATGTAATCATGGGTGAGGGACCTAGCTGATGTGTAGCCAGCTCTGGATAATGATGTTTTAGGAAGAGAAGTGAGGAACTTTGTAACTCATGAGCAAGAAATTAAAAATTGATATTATCGGTGATATTTCATCGATATTTTCGTTTTTCCTTTCGATTCAATACTTTCAGTTTCTCGTCAAAATTTTCTGATATTTTCCGATATTTCCGATATTTTCGCGAAATTTCTGATATTTTCTGATATTTTCCAGAAACTTTTTATCTTACATTCAAAAACTAATTTTCAACAATTTAAAACACATAATTTTCAATACTTAATTTTAATTTCTAACTTACCTTCAAAAGCTAATTTTATCATACTTATGTTTTGATTTCCTAATAAGTTTCTTACTCATACATGCTTAATAGTAATGTGTCTTACACGATATATTTTACTATAATGTATTTTTTGTAACATATAATTAAAATAGTAATGTGTAATCATTTTACATGATAATATATGTAATTACATTTTTATTGGCATGATTTTTCTATGATGTTCTAATAAGCTATTTTTTTTATGTAGCGATTCAACGACTATATAATGGCTAGTGACAACAGGTCAACGACTATATAATATCAATTTCTGTATGGTTTTAAAAAAACTTCATGTAGTTGCTTTTGTGAAATATTATGTACAAATAATTTTAAAGGGTGTGATAGTCTAGCCTTATTTTAGGTTTCAAGCAAAAATTATATATATTAAATCATATTTCAATAAATATCAGCTCTATTCACATAGTAATTCATACAACATTTCAATAAATTGATATGTATTTGAATTTATTAATATTTTCTTCTCACATATGATCGATAACATAACATAAAACAACCTTAGAAAGTTTCAATACAAATTTCCATGTATTTCTTATAGTTTCTGTCGTTTTTGTCAAAATTTTTAATGGATCGATATTTTATCGATATTTCCATCGAAATATCTGTATTTTGAAACACCGATATTTCCTCGATATCTGATATTTTACTCCTTGCTCATAAGATAAGAACAAAGCACCACAAGACAAAGAGCCCAGGTTAAACTACACCAATTGTTGGACTTATCTAAATTTGAAATAAGGTTCTCATTTTGCTGTGACCACGAGACTAGAGCTTGACCGAATTATATAAACACTTTGTTCAGTCAAATAGTATCCAGTCTGATAAACACTGATAGCAAATATGGGAAAGGGAGGTATGTCACATGGAGATGACCAACAAGAGAACATGGCTGCTTGGCTCGTTGGTATCAACACCCTCAAGATTCAACCTTTCAAGCTCCCTGAACTTGGTATCGATTTCTTGCTTTCACTTGAAGCTTTCCAAATTCGGTTACTGATCATCACATATGAACCCTTTGATTGTTTTCCTTGACTGAATCATTTGAAAATCTTCAAACACTGTAGGACTTCATGATGTTCGGATTCGGATGAAGGCTGTTGGGATATGTGGGAGTGATGTTCACTACCTCAAGGTTGAAGTTTGTTTGATGTCTTTTAATTTCATTAATTTAATTCCTATGCTTTTCGGCTCTGTTTTGATTGTTGTTTGTTACTTCTAGACCATGAGAGTGGCAGATTTTATAGTTAAAGAGCCAATGGTAATTGGGCATGAGTGTGCTGGGATCATAGAGGAAATTGGAAGTGAGGTGAAACATCTGGTGCCTGGTGACCGTGTGGCACTAGAGCCCGGTATCAGTTGCTGGAGATGTGACTCGTGCAAAGGAGGCCGATACAATCTATGCCCGGATATGAAGTTTTTCGCCACTCCACCGGTTCATGGTTCACTGGCAAACCAGGTAACTAGACATACTCGCAACATTTCTGATTCTATATGGCAAATGTAAATTTATCATGCCAATTTTATGTCAAACTTAATTTGTTCATACTATAGTTCAATGGATTTTGGTTGGGGGAAGTTTGATTTCAAGGTAAAATGTTTGTTTCGACAGATTGTCCATCCTGCTGACCTGTGTTTTAAACTGCCAGAGAATGTGAGTATGGAGGAAGGGGCAATGTGTGAGCCCTTGAGTGTTGGTGTTCATGCTTGTCGCCGAGCTAATGTTGGTCCAGAAACAAATGTTTTGGTCATAGGTGCAGGACCCATAGGGCTCGTTACACTGCTAGCTGCTCGTGCTTTTGGCGCACCAAGAATTGTCATTGCGGATGTGGATGACCACCGTTTGTCAGTTGCAAAGACTCTTGGTGCAGATGAGATCGTAAAAGTTTCGACAAACATCCAGGTTAATTTCTATAGAATATGTCCTAAATTCACTACCATCATTCAGAATGAATTGCAATCTTGACTATCACTTTGTCATATTGATTTCACCATGCCAAAGAATTGCTACACATTTCTAATTTCCAGTGTCTCACTTTTCTTAAAGTTCAATCATGCACTGGTATGAGTGGTATCCTGAAAGTACTGTAATTGGTTATTATAAGTGTTCTTTGTAACTTATATGTGCCCTTGTTCCTCCTTTTCTTTTCATTCTTTTGTAATTAAGCCATTTCCAAACCTCTCTTTACCTCCATTCTCGCAAATCTTGTTGCTTCCAAAAGAGAAAAGAGATTTGGAGGACAACATATATGCTTAGCGTCACATGGTTTCTTTGAATTGATTTGAAACTATTTTACAGAATTTATCTGAAGAAGTGGTTCAGATACGTAAAGCTATGGGAGGTGGAGTGGACGTGACCTTTGATTGTGTAGGCTTTGATAAAACCATGTCAACAGCTCTACGTGCTACTCATCCTGGCGGCAAAGTTTGCCTTGTGGGAATGGGGCACGATGCGATGACTCTCCCACTCACTTCAGCTTCTGCCAGGTATACGCTGATTGCAGTTATTCAGCTATCTAAATAATAAAACAGAACTGATCACATGAGCAGAATTAACATTACTAAGACGTTAGGATTGTAGCTCTGTTCATTACTGTGGATCGAGGTGTGAATTTGCAAACATGGGTTTACTTGACAATTTTGGTTTCTCTTTGACATAGGGAGGTAGATGTGATTGGAATTTTCCGATACAAGAACACATGGCCTCTGTGTCTTGAATTTTTGAGAAGTGGTAAGATTGATGTGAAGCCCCTCATAACGCATCGGTTTGGTTTTTCTCAAAAGGAGGTGGAAGAAGCCTTCGCAACCAGCGCCCGTGGAGGCAATGCCATTAAGGTCATGTTTAATCTGTAAGGAAACTGCAGCTTGTAAAGAACATGAATGGAGAGGAATACCAACATTATGATCGAATAAGTATCTTCTCATTCCTGTTTTATATGTAAGGTCAGCTACAGATGACCGCTCTGCTTGAAGCTGTATCAGACTTGTTATGTTTTAATAAATTGGAGAATTTTTAGCAACTTCACTTGGTTTAAAGATTTTATATTGATTGTTCTCTGGTTCTGGATTTTGGGAAAGCCATTTCCAGCAGGAAGCGGAAAGAAAAACATGATGTAAATTTCAGAAGTGCATTGAAATGGTTTACCGTCCACAGTGACAATATACAGAATATAGTACAATGGGATATTTCTCAATCAAAAATTATGAAGAACCAGTTACCCTTTATTGTTTTCTGAAAAACAGACGAGAGATCGACTTTCATGCACTTGCACAGGTCTGCTGCTACAACTTTGATTGCTCACAAAGAGCAATACGATCTAGCGACAATTACAACTCTGTTGCAAACAGCACATACATATATGCTCACTCTTTACGGAGATCTGTTGTGCAGTTGCGACTTTGCATGGGCCAAGAAGCTTCTTAATGTCCATGGCACACGGTGAGAAGTGGACAACGTTGATGCTACCGAATCCTACCTCTATATCTCATAATTCCACTCGGACCAGACACAAAAACTGTCTCCCTCAGTCTACACTTACTGAAGTACCCAATAAAATGTTAAAATAAAATACAGCCCAGATAAATAATACTCTCTCAGGCAGTTGCAACTGGTTCGGCCAACCACTTCCATACTCTCACTTGTCCAGTTCCATCGCCAGTGAAAAACAAGCCACCAGGGCCAACCTGGATTGCTCGTATCTCCTGTTTGGAGAAAATTTTGCCCCTCTCGGAAAATCTGTATAGTAGAATGAAATAAGCAAATACAGCCGAGTGATCAGGAAACAATGAGAGTAAAGACTAGTGTTTAAAGGCTCACGATGGCAAATCGTAGAGGCGGACAGTGTTGTCATTGCATGCACACAGTAAGACTGGCTTGGCTTCTGAATCATGCATCCCACACAGTGTAAGCAAAGGCTGCAACAAGATCATAAAATAATTAGACTCACCCAGAAATTCAATGATGACACATGACAGTAGCAGGGTAAGGAAATCAATAAAAGCCAACTCAGTATGCACCATTCAGTATTTTTGGGTATCAATAGTTATGCTTTACATTAAAATGTTGCAATACTTGCTTAACAAGCTAAGTAAACCTAAAATGCTGACATTTAACATGCATTTGAGATTCTAAATTATTAGGCTATGGAGATCCAGCCTCGAGCATTTTCTGATGAAATCCTAAAAATGGCCCAGCATGTTCCTAGTCCATGCCAGAACAGCTATAGAACTTTAGAATCTAGACATTCAAATATGAACATACATGGTCTTCTTCGTGAGTATATGTTACTTCCAAGTTTCCAGTTTGAGTAGCCGCCCAGATCTGCACAAACAAAGAATTGTAACTATATATGCTTACAGTCCTAATGCAAAAAAGTGAAACAGTTACCACAAACACACACCCACAAACAGCCTTATGATTCATAATTAAGGAAAGCGAGACAAACCTTTAATTTTTGATCCAAAGAACTTGATAAGAGGAACTGATCCCAGCAAAGAACGGACATCACAACTGAGGTATGCTCTGTTAGTGTTTGTATACATTGCAAGTTTTCCAGGCTCCAGACCTAAAAGAACACATTGCATGAGATGAAGGGAACAAGTCATACGGTTGACCTACTCTTGAGTAATTGAATGCCTCAAATGACTTCTAAATGAGTTGGTGCTTATTAACAGCTAATATTATACTCAACAGGACTTACCCTTATAGAATGATCCATTGAACCAGAGTAAAGCCTATTTGCTCCAACTACTAATGATACAACCGCAAGGGTGTGCCCATTAAGTGATGCAGCCGGTTCGAAGCAATTAGTGACTGTATTGAATTTCCAAGCCAAAATAGAACCGTCCTGCATCAAACAAAACATAACTTATTCCTCAACTACAAGAATATGTTGATGACACGCATGCACTTTATAAAAAGAAGAGTGAGGGATGGAGGAAGTAGATGCAAGGGTGTGCCGTCAATGAGATACAAACTGTCCTCCCTCAGAATATAGTTTACATTTGGATGATGCAGCTGTCATACAACAATATTCACTGCTGAAATCCCCAACAATAAAGCTTAACAAGAATGGGGACCAGACAAAATTAAACCATAACAGTAGTCTAGGAATTACCTGCGTACCAGCAAAGAGCAAATCATTACCCACAACCATGGCATAAACTTGTCCAACAGGTCCACTAAGACTCATTTCGGAATTAGCTTGGGTGTTCCATGCCTAGAAAAAACCATATCCATGAATAAATGAGGCGGTGAAATTAGAAATTTGCAGCAATAACCAGACGTTGAAAGAGGTTCCTAACCTACCTTTACAGCATTTGGTATACCAACAAAAACCCAAGGACCTTCACTGATCATACAACCTACTTCACCACCAAGATTTATTACTCCCAGGCACTGTAAAATACAGACATATAAGAACATGGATTATTTTCCTCCACTGGACTGATAGTGAAAACATATTATCCAACTATCTTGAGTAAGAACATGATCCTGTGAATGGTAAAATGAGAAGAGACGACAATGAATACATCAAAACATTTATCTAGAACCTCTCTGGTCTCCTATGGCCACAACTCCTATAAAGTCCCTCCTCCAGTTCTTTAGGCAACCAACAATAAAATCCAATTTTTCTTTCTGCTAATTTTGTAGGCTTACAGACTCTCACTACAACTTCCATCAATGTGACTATAATTAGAAAGATCTGCAGCCACATTCAGTCACTACATTATACAGACCATGTCCACTTCGTATGTTAAGTTTACAAGTTAGAGCATTTTGTAGTTACAACAGTCTGTGATCATTTAACTTTCTCAACAGAATTATATGTACACATTAAAAAGCCCTATACTAGGCAGTGACCTAACATTGGTTCGACACCCCTATCCTATTGCTTCGAATTCAAAATGGAATCCACCCCCTGAGGTCTTATTCTCAAATAATTAAACATTAGTTACATTACACTTTTACCTATCACAAAAACACCAAAACCTAAATTACTAGGCACTTAGGCAGTGACTTCATGTACTAAAATCCATAAGAAAACTCCAACTCTAGTGCTTCAAATTCACCTAGTTCTTTATCTCCACTAAGAACATGGATTATTTTCCTCATCCACAGGACTGAAAAGTACAAGTGAACACATATTATCCAACTATCTTGAGTAACAGCATAATCTTGTGAATGTTAAAATGTAAAGATACGACAATGAATATATCATAACATATCTCTAGAAACTCTCTGGTCTCCCATGGCCACAACTCTTATAAAATCCCTCCTCCACTTCTTTATGCAACCAAATTTTGCAACTTGTAAGCTTACAGACTCTCTCGCTACAACTTCCATCAATGTGACTATAATTAGAGAGATCTGCAGCCACATTCAGTAACTACATTATACAGACCGAATCTACTTCGTGTATTATGTTTACCAGCTAGAGCAGTTCGTAGATACAACAGTCCGTGATCAATCAAGTTTCTCGACAGAATTATATGTAGAAATTAAAAGAGAAACCTTCTACTAGGCAGTGCCTAACTAACATTGGTACCAAAACCCTACTCTATAGCTTCAAATTCAAAATGGAATCCACCCCCTGAGTTCTTATTATCAGATAATTAAACATTACACTTTTACCTATCACATAGACTAACCTAAACCGAAAACACCAAAACCTAAAATACTAGGCAGTGACTTCATGTCCTACAATTGATACGAAAACTCCTATTCTAGTGCTTTGAATTCAACTAGTTCTTTATCTCCACTAAAGAGGAAATAACCGAAACCAAAAGCGAAAAGTTTTACCTGACCAGACTGGCAATCCCAGACTCTCACAGTCTCATCCTTGCTTCCTGTGTACAGCTTATCCGACCCAGAAGGCAATGCAATCCCACTAATAACCTGTTCACAAAAAACCAGAAAACATCAACCAACAAAATAACACAAAATGCACATAATAAAACGAAGAATGCAACCCCAAATAAGACCACAACTCACATTCTGATGACCCTCAAGCGTCGTCAACAAGCTAACACAGTCCCCAGTGCTCCAAGAATGCAAGAACTTACACCTATCGCCATAGCTACAGTTCCCCTGAACCCAATAATTACACACCTTATCCATCTTCCTAACGAAAACCCTACTACTCCCTCCGCCGCTCCGCCCCCACGTGTTCGAGCCTCCGCCGCTGAAGTTGTTCGGACCCCGGCCGCGCGGCCCCGACGGGCCATCGGTGTTGGCGGCGAAGCCGTGCTGCCGCTTCGACGACGCCGTTCCGTTGAGGCCGTGCGAGGCCGGCGGCGCCGGAAGCTCGCGGTGGAGATAAGGGCAAGGGTGGCGGTTGCACTTGCCGGCTCTCCAGTGGTAGCATACTTTCTGGTTCTTGTTCGGGTCGGGTTGAGCCGGCCCGCCCAATCTATTGAAGATCCGCTTGCTTCCGCCTCCGTCTACATCCATTAGCTTCCGGAATTTCGACTTCGGTGTCCTGAATTCGGTGATCGGAAACGGTCAATTGGCCGGAGGAGGTAACCCTAATTTGGTGGTGGTTGATCTCTGAGACTGATCAGAGGTAAAGAGACTATTACAGCCTACCGTAGGAGTTGATGTATAGATTCTATAAACTGCGTCACCCCTACGAGTAACTTGAATTACTAAAATGCCCTGCGGGTTGAGAAGTGGGTGTGGTAATATTAGGGGTGTATTTGTCTTTTGAACCGCTATCTCTATTTGCCAGAAATAGCAAAATTTGAAAGTCTGCGAGTGAGGACAAGCAACAGGGTTCACGGGACTGATCATGGAGAATGAGGAGACTCTCAGCCGCATTAAATAGGCAACACCCCCACACCACATTGGCTCCAAAGCAACAGAGAAAAAGAGAGAGCAGAAAAAGGAGAGAGAAAAGAAAAGAGAGATAACAAGATGTCTTTCAAGAAGAAGAAGAAGCTGAGAAAGAAGAAGCTACAGCTAGTTCTTCTTAGCTGGAAATCTCTTAAACTACTAATCAATCTATTAGATATGTTCTTCATTTTCAATTTTATATGTTAAATTGTTCGTTCAATAAACAGAGCTCGTAACACTTTCTATGATTTTGATTTTCGTTTTCATTTTTTATTTTAAATGTTTCAGGTGAACTGTCCAAATTGTTATATCGAGATCAAACTCGACTACCTAACTGCGTACATGAAGGCAGGATGCGAACCGTCAATGCAACCGGGTCGGCTGTGCTTGGTTGATATGACTCCAGGCGGCGAAAAGAAGCCCTATGTCTGTGGAGATTGTTTTATGACTCATGTGTCCTTCCTCACACAAGCTAAGCTTTCTGCCCACAAGGCATCGAGGCATGGTAAGATCTAAGCGTGACAATTGGCTTATGGAGTTTACTTATGATAGTTATGAGTTATGAGAATGTTATGAGAAAGTTATGCGAATGTTACTATAATGTTCAGTCTTCTATTATTAGAACCTTGTTATGACTTATGAGATTGTGTGCGAAAATCGTATCGGTTGGCATCAGTTGAGTATTGTTTAGTTTAGCATTGATTATTGCTTAGAGAAGCTAGATTGTTAGAAGGATAACAACAGTATGATGATGGAACAGAGAAATGTAATCTAGTTTGCTCTTGTGTACTGCATGTAAAAAACCGAATCTCTAGATTTGTCTCGCAGCACTACAACTTCTTCCATTCCACACTTTTTTTTTTAAGTGAACGTCATTTTTTTTTCTTCCGTTCCACATATAGAACAGCCACTAGCACCTCTTCTTCTTTCATTCCACATCTAAAATAGCTATGAGCACCTCCTCCCTCCTTGTTTTTGAAAAGTAAGTCCCAGTAGCAGTGGTGTATCCCTCTCATTGTTTTGCTTATTGACTTTGGTTCCTTCCTCTTGAGAAATGTACATGGACATTCCATGATCATCAAAATCCTTCAAACATTAGTACTGCATGTAAATGGATAACCTCATCCAAGCCTACAATCCATGATCATCAAAATCTTTCAAACATTAGTACTGCATATAAATGGATAATTTCATTCAAGTCTGGAATATTATACAACAACGTTGGAAACGATAAACAACCTCAAAATGAGTAGTTATCATATGCACAAAACTCATCAGTCATCACCACATGGGGAGCTATCAATCAACGAACAAGCATAGTCAACCTATGAAATTGTAGGCCTAAGCTTCAGCTTTAACCATGGCAAAGTTTTATACTGTCATACAATGGCTATGAATACATTGATGTCAGATCAGCAAAGAAAATTAGTATTACAGTTTCTTCTACTAAATTTACCAACCCATAAACATTATATAGCAAAGAGTTGATACATGAAAACAAATGTGATTTATAAGGACCTTAAACAGACACCAACAAAGGCGATTTATGAAGTTCCAAGGGTTTAGATAAGTGTGGTTGATCTCTGAGACTGATCAGAGGTAAAGAGACTTTTGTCTTTTGGACCGCTATCTATGTTTACCTAAAATAGCAAAATTTGAAAGTCTGCGAGTCGCGACAAGCAACAAAGGGTTCGCGAGACAGATCATGGTGACTGAGGAGACTCTTAGCCGTATTAAATAGGCAACACCCCCACACCACTTTGGCTCCAAAGCAACAGAGAGAGAGAGAGAGAGAGAGAGAGAGAGAGAGAGAGAGAGAGAGAGAGAGAGAGAGAGAGAGAGAGAGAGTAGAAAAAGGAGAGAGAAAAGATAAGAGATAACAAGATGCCTTTCAAGAAGAAGATGAAGTTGAGAAAGAAAAAGCGGGAAACAGAAGAAGCTGCTGCTAGTTCTTCTCAGCTGGTAATCTCTTTAACCACTGATCAATCTATTAGATATGTGCTTCATTTTCAATTTCATATGTTAAATTGTTCGTTCAATAAACAGAGCTCCTATCATTTTCTGTGATTTTGATTTTGGTTTTATTCTGATTTTTGTTTTAATTTTTTATTTTAAATGTATCAGGTGAACTGTCCAAATTATTATATCGAGATCAAACTAGACTACCTGACTGCGCACATGAAGTCAGGATGCGAACCATCAATGCAACCGGGTCGGCTATGCTTGGTTGATAGGACTCCAAGCAGTGAGAAGAAGCTCTATGTCTGTGGAGATTGTTTTCTGACTCATGTGTCCTTCCTCACTCAAGCTGAGCTTTCTGCCCACAAGGCATCGAGGCATGGTAAGATTTAAGCGTGGCAATTGGCTTATGGAGTTTACTTATGATAGTTATGAGTTATGAGAATGTTATGAGAAAGTTATGAGAATGTTACTATAATGTTCAGTCTTCTATTATTAGAACCTTGTTATGACTTATGAGATTGTGTGCGAAAATCGTATCGGTTGGCATCAGTTGAGTATTGTTTAGTTTAGCATTGATTATTGCTTAGAGAAGTTAGATTGTTAGAAGGATAACAGCAGTGTGATGATGGAACAGAGAAATGTAATCTAGTTTGCTCTTGTATACTGCATGTAAAAAACCGAATCTCTAGATTTGTCTCGCAGCACTACAACTTCTTCCATTCCACACTTTTTTTTAAGTGAACGTCATTTTTTTTTCTTCCGTTCCACATATATAACAGCCACTAGAACCTCTTCTTCTTTCATTCCACATCTAAAATAGCTATGAGCACCTCCTCCCTCCTTGTTTTTGAAAAGTAAGTCCCAGTAGCAGTGTTGTATCCCTCTCATTGTTTTGCTTATTGACTTTGGTTCCTTCCTCTTGAGAAATGTACATGGACATTCCATGATCATCAAAATCCTTCAAACATCCAAGCCTACAATCCATGATCATCAAAATCTTTCAAACATTAGTACTGTATGTAAATGGATAATTTCATTCAAGTCTGGAATATTATACAACTACGTTGGAAACGATAAACAACCTCAAAATGAGTAGTTATCATATGCACAAAACTCATCAGTCATCACCACATGGGTAGCTATCAATCAACGAACAAGCATAGTCAACCTATGAAATTGTAGGCCTAAGCTTCAGCATTAACCATAGCAAAGTTTGATACGGTCATACAATGGCTATGGTAATTAAAGAGAAATGAAGTGGGTAGTCAAGTTTTCATACCTGGGTTCCGATATTGAACCCAGAAACTAGTAGGAGCTCAATAATTCACAAAAGAGAATCTGAATTTCTTTTCTACTTTACTAATTTGTGGGGGGTTTTAAGGAGCCTAAAAAAAGTTGCAGTTTCCACCCAATAGGTCTTCTTCGCGCCAATCCATCAGGTGGTCATTTCTTACATGGCGGAACATGATTGGAGCAACTTCCCACTTTGGGCCTTTTGGGTTTTAGTCACTGTTACGCGGGCTAAACGACTTATTAGGGTCAGGTAAAAGAGTGACTAGACTGTATGGGGAATTCAAGTCACTATGGGATAGTTAAGCTTCCGGTGATTTTTTTTTTAGTACAGATCTTGACTACCACTGGTTACTAAATGGAAGCACATCAGATACTATTGTGACAACTGAATGATCAACATATATGAGTATCCCAAAGTCTGCTCATAACAAATCCTAGCTAGACGATTTTCTCTATTAAAAGAGCCAAAAATCAAAGAAATTCACAAATAACCTCCTTGTAAATTATATCAATCGAAAATAAGAAAATGACTTTATGCTTAAAGTTAGCACACATAACAGTGATCACACTATAAATAGTTGACCAATTTACTAAATTAAGGACATATACCAAAGTTGGACAGTTCCTTATGGGAATGGGTTTCCCAGTCATTTTAAGTAAGCTGTGAGAGCCCTTATTTCCCCAATACTTATAGGAGACATGCATGGTTCCTAGTCTGTGAGGAGTAGGGTTTCATCTATATATAGGGATTAACTAGCCACCAATTTAACCTAAAGCCTTCTCTCCGGGGTTTCAAATCATGAGACCCTCAGATTGAGCAGATCTGCCTAAGCACCTATTAGATTCAGTTTTGAAGAGATTACCATCAACTTTAGACTATATGCACTTCAGTATATATTGTGTGTACTTCGTGGAATTCTGTAGCCAAGGACAATCTGGTTAGCAAGCGCATAGCTCCGCTGCTCTTGACTTATTCCGGCAAAGAAGAGACGTGGAATTTATGCGACATCACGCGTGATAAGGTTCTTGATTTGCAGTTGGAATTTTGGGTTTTCTAAGGGATGGTTAATAACTATGGAAGAGAATTTCATAGTAACCCTTATAAATCCATTCTCTACAGTCAAAGGGAGGAGAGCAGAAGTGAATTCAGTCATCAGCCTTCCTGCACTCTTTGATGAAGAAACCAGTACTCAATGGGTTAAATATCAAGAAACCTATCTCTTCAGAGCTACGATATCAGCAGACCCAATCGCAAATGCAAATGATTGCACTGTTTAGTTAAACTAAATGGAATCAAGAGAAGTGAAGCCTGATTGAGAAGGTACTGACAGACTTGTATATACTTCTACATATTACATGTTTTACAAAACTGCTCTTATATAGAGCTGTTATCAATACTATTCTACCAATATTACAGTTGAGAGTTGATGCACTTAAGCCATGGACAACTTTGTCAATGGTGAAGATATGCAGCTCTCTTTGTCAAGATATGCAGCTCTCTCTCTTTCACATTGACTCATGTTAACACTCCCCCTCAAGTTGGCGCATACATATCAACCATGCCCAACTTGCTAAATGAGTCATAAAAGGCTTTTCTGGAAACACATTTGGTTAACATATCTGCCAGCTGCTCTTCCGTAGGAACAAAAGGAAAGCTAATAAGATTTGCATCTAGCTTTTCTTTTATGAAGTGACGATCAACCTCTACATGTTTAGATACAAAACTTACAACATTCATGCCACCCTGAAACCCATAAACATGATGTTAATATGTTGCCACACAGTATGACATTTACATTAGCAAATGGATCGGAGGTTGAAGCGAGCTTCTATAATCTGCCTTTTAAGCACTGTTTCTGCACAAACTCGTAGGCCTGGTAGAGACTGGTGAATCTAGATGTGATTTCCTCCTGTAAACCTGCTAACTAAGGGGAATACCGGGCGGGCCGGTCTTCTCCTCTCCGATGCCTAAGTTAGTACTGATGGGATAAATAGATAACTTAGCGGGAATGATAAGCAGTAGAAGAAATCAGTTGTGTGTTACCTATTAATGAGGGTAGTTGAGGTCCCTATATATGTGGTTGAGAGTGAGGTATGGCCTTATTCTTCAATGTGGGACTGGTTTCCTTCTGTTCGCACATAATAAGGGCAGCTCTGGTGGTCTGTTCAGCAGGCTGGCATCCCCGGTTCCCGGGCCCCTGGTCATAAGGTAGACTGCTGGGCCTCGGGTCCGGGTGCTGGTGATCCTGCTCCGGGCCTCAGTTCGGCCCGAGGCATACTAGTTGTGGGTCTGTGGGCCTGTGTAGCCCCTCTGTGGCTACTGTTAACAAGTCTCCCAATTTCCCGGTCAAGTGCAATCTTGAATGGGGATTTAATATGTCTCGCTCTTGTCCCGCAGACCCGCAGGGTTACCAACCCAACGGTGCCCAGTCCCCCAAGTCCGTATTGAAGATTGGGTTTGGCCGGGCGTTCGAGCAAGAAGAGGTTGGTGATATGAGTACCTATTAGTAATGACGTGTGATAGTTATGAGTATGTTTTGCAATATTAATGGTGTTGTGCTCAAGCCATGAGTATGGAGCGGGGTGAAAACCCGGATGAGTGCATGGGATGACAATGTGGCGTTGAAATCTGCCATGCAATGATTATGGAGCGGGCTGAAAACTCGGATGAGTGCATGGGATAACAATGTGGCGTTGAAATCCGCCATGCAATGATTATGGAGCGGGGTGAAAACCCGGATGAGTGCATGGGATGACAATGTGGGGATTCGACCGGTGGACTGCCATGTTGTAACGAGTCTCCCAGTAAAATTGCTGCCAACGTAGTCCGGTGGGGTGTTTAGTAAACTTGTTGCCAACGGTGGGGCAGGCCGGAGAGTAGTCCGGTGGGGTGTTTAGTAAACTTGCTGCCAACGGTAGGGCAGGCCGGGGAGTAGTCCGGTGGCTTGGCCTAGCTTGTGTTGGAATAAGTGTGGGGTAATATGTCTGCGGGGAGATTTGTTTTGTGTTAGATAAACAATCTGCCTGGTGGGGTGGCGTGGAGATAACAAGTCTCGCTCTGGATCCCCATATTTATCACATTTTAGTGTGATGCAGGGTTTTTAGCCTGCTGGAAGAGTTTGCCTGTGTTAGAGGTAAAATCTCCCGGGTTTATAAGGCACATGTGTTTGAAGCCTTAAGTTGTTGCTGACTTGTCCTTGCCCAGTGGGGCGAAGGAAAGTGACTAAACCGGTGGAGTGCCTTGGAGCCGGTTGAATGCCACATAACCGGTGGAATGCCTGTGTGTAACATCCCGAACCTAGAGTTACCTTTTGACTGTGTTACTTTTACTTTTACTCCTCGGGAATTATTTTTACGATTCGAAAGTTCTAAAGGTTGACTTTTAAATAAGTTGACTCGACCGAAGATTTTATTTTATGACGAGGTAGAAGACGTTGAAACGAGTTCGTGGACACGTGACACGTTTAATTTGGAGTTCGCATGAAAAAGTTATGATGTAAAATCGGAAATTGTCCGATTTTGGACGAGTATAAATAGCGGGAGGAAAATTTTCCGAAAGGGAAAATCCCCCATTTTTCTCTTTTTTCTTTTCTTTTCTTTTCTTTCTTTTTTTTCTTCCCCCTCCTTTCTCTCTCCTCTCCCCCGACTCGGCCCGAACTCCGGCCGAACCTCCGTCGTCCGACCGAACTGGGTCGGCGCACCGGTCCCGTTCGGACCGCCTTCTCTTTCTCTTCTCCTATGTGGCAGCGACGCGGCTCGGTTAGCCGTCGTTCAGCCGGAATTAGCAGGAGAAGGTTCGACTGTGTCGAACCTGGTTCTCCCTCCTCCGGCCACGGTTCGGCCCGATTCTTAAAAGGAATTGAAGGTCTCGACGTGTGCAATCATTCCATGGAAGGAATTGAACCGAATTGCACCACGTAAGGAGAAATTAGAATTTGAAATTTTTAGGTTTTTGTGATTTTTTGTGGAGGTTGTAATTTTGATGTTTTTGTTGTAATTGGAGGCTAGAATTGAGTTTAGAACGTTGTTTGGAGTTGATTGAGTGTAATTTGGGGGTCGATTGGTTGTGTTTTGGAGAAATTGGAGTTTGGAATTTTTGGGCCGCCGTACGCGGTGGCTGCGTGGGTTTTTGGCGGCGGAGGCGACGGGGATGAGTCCCCGAGATGGTGGCGATGCTGCTGTGGAAATTTGTGATCGATTGGAGGTGGTTTTGCCTCCTGTGGCGGCGCTGCTGTTCCGGCGGCGGGAGGTTGAAGACGATGAACAGTGAAACAGTAAAAGGTGAAAAATAAATAGTAAACAGTAAAAGTAAACAGTAAATAGTAAAAATAAAAAGGTAAACTGTAAAAGTAAATAGTAAACAATAAAAGTAAATAGTAAACAGTAATTAGATTTTAACCATTTACTGTTTGACTTTCAGAATTACTGTTTGACCTGGAATAATTACTGTTTGACCAGTAGTTTTTAGTTTTTTCTGTTGACTTACCGTAAAAAGGTAAAAGTTGTTTTAAAAGGGTTTTACGACGAAATAATTAGTAAAAGAATTGATCGGACACGGTGTGGGTGTCCTGAGTAATTTCGGACGTAGATTTTCGGTATTGAGGCGTAATTCCTATACCGAAAATTGAAAAAGAGGAAATTGGGAGGTTTCGTGCGAGTGAGGACGTCCGTAGATTTAACGTTTATAAATAAATTATGAGTTTCGTAATATTTATAATTACGTCCTTGTTACAGGTCGAGAGGTTACTCGACGGGACGAGAGCTTGAAATAGCGGCGCGCTCGGCTGTACTGTGAGTGGATTTTTATTTTAAATAAATGCATGCATAAATATTTTATTGAAATGAAGTTGATATTAATTAAATGATTTCTTCAGGTTGATATGAATTATAGAGATTTGATTATGAAAATTGTTTCATTTACTATTTAAAGGAAAATATGGATTTGGGGTATATGTTTACTACTATTTTAAATAGTATGTAATTTTACTCAGAAAATGAGATTTTCGGAAATAGTATGAATTGATAAAATCATATTTGAGCATTCTAAATATATTTATATTGAAAAGACCGGAAATGAGATTTCCGGGGATTTTATGATTTCATCATTTGTGATTTCACGACATGTGAGACATGTTGATGTTATATATATTTTTACTTCGAGGCTACTATTTTAATTGTGTATGTTTATAAACCTCAGATGTATGGTCGAGGACTGTACGGATTTTCGATTATATGGGGGAAGTGTGATTTCAGATTTGATTTGATTTGTTTTTACACCAGTTATTGGGTCGTCGCATTTGCTAGCTAGCCTTAGCGTGGGACGTTGGATTTGTAGCCCTAAGAGGTTCCGACCTTTAGCCTAAGGGGCTTAGGTCATCGTGTTATATTTGTCCACGCTGTATCAGTAGCTCTGATACCATGTAGCCCTGGGAGGTTCCGACCCGAGCCTGGGAGGCTTCTGTTTATGGTGTAACCACTTCCCCATTGTTTCGTATGTTGGGCCAATGAGATTGACCTTGTCTTTATTTTGGTTTTCGGGAATATTTTCTCTTATGAGACTTTCAGTTATTTAATAAATTCCCGAACCAGTCGGGCTGGATTTTAATATGAAAATATTTGGAAATGTGCTTGTGGAATTGGCCCAGCTATTCATCTTTTGATTTTCGAAAATTGAGATCTTGAAAAATATTATTTGTTATTTAAGATATCAGCGGAGCTGATTAATTATTATGATTTTTCTGAAACGTGGACGTTTTATGAATATGCATGCATCGTGGTTTTTAATTATAAAATAGTGGGAAAGTAAAATAATACTTTTTATATACGATATTGTTTTTATCCACTCACTCTAACGTTTTTTAAATTACTTTCCCCTGGGCCCTTCGGTTAAAATCGCCCAGTGTGCAGAGTAATAGTCAGAGGTCAAGAGTACTCAGAGTCGAGGCATAGTCATCATCGTCGTTGCTTCCGCTAGGTGGGATTTATGATCCCTTATTCTTATTTTTATTGTTCTATTTTCAATTTATTGTATTAGATTGCTCTGATTACCTGTGAGCCAGTTGAGTTAGATTATATTGTATTTATTTGTGGCGGTTGTTGTGATTTGGGGAGCAGGTGGCTCCAGGTGTTGAGGATGGATCTGGATTTATAAGTGTTTTTGGTTGTTGCAGGTCTTAGGGTTGTCCATCCTAAGATTGACTTTATCGATTTTTCGATAGAGTTAGTCTTAAGGTGATCCCCGCAGGACCTTATCCGGATTTCAAGGTGAATTCCGGGGCGGGTCCTGACACTGTGTCCTGGTGGAATGCCTTTCCTTGGTTCGAGGTTGGCTCTTGGGGAAGTGGGGGGGGGGGGGGCTGGACGCCTCGGTTCTCGCCCCTATCTCCCTTAACTGCTGCTTGTAGACGGGACAAGTGGCTGACATGCATTTAAGGAGAGAGCCCGTCAGTCCCATCAGTTATGATGGCGTGGGAACTTTATCGATGCTGGGACACGTGTCGGTAGGGAGCGATCTGAGATGGAGGGTCTGGATCCGCAGGCATTTAAGTTGCCCCGGTTGAGTATTTTGGGGGGAGGGGGTCTAGGGCATCGAACCCGTCTATGAAAGCGCCTCATTTGTCTTCATTGTTCGCCGTTTTTGCTCTTGGCTTAGAGAGAAGAAGAGAAAGTTGGAGAGGAGTCCGGCGAAAGTTCTGTGACGGTACCCTCGCGCTACCCGTGCCTCAGGCGTTCTAGTTCTTGCCTACGTTTGCTCGGTGTTTTCCCAGGACTGACTTTCCTATAATCGGTAAGTTTCGCCTCCTTTGTTTCCATTTTTTCTTTGTTGGTTCTTGTTTTGCGGGGGTTTTCTTTTCCCGGGGGATCCCTACCGCAACAGATGAGTTGTTTTGAGCGGCATCTGCGGCAGATTTGGGGAGCAACCGCAGAGAGCGCTGTTTTAGCTTGTTGCTGACCAGCGGTGGGGTTTTGTTTTCTTCCCCCTAGGTTAAATGGCTTCTGAGAGTTCTGATGGGACTTCCGAATCGAGCGGCAGACGTCCGATGGTGGACGATAAGGAGAGGTTGGAAGATTGGCTCGATTCGGATACCCCGGAGTCCGAAACTGCTGCCCGTTCAGGGGGCGAGGTCTCCTCGTCCGGGTCTCTGGGGCATGAGGGCATCCCGCACGGGGTACGCTTCCCTGGTGGATTGCCCGTGAGCTACACGATTGGCGAAGGGGCTGTGGTGTGTGACGAACCAGAGGGCACCATGAGCCCTGCAGAGATTGTCGTTTTTCGGGAGACGTGGAACATCCCGGATGAGGTGAAGTTAAGGCCGCTGAATCCCGGAGGACGGTTGGGTTACTGTTCACGAAGACCAATTCCGTCATGGGTTCTCCCTTCCGCTGCTAGACTTTGTGCAGTACATGCTCAGCGCTCTGCGCGTGTCTCCTGCGCAGCTTCCCGGAAACCAGTGGAGGCAGCTGCTGAGCCTTGGTTGTCTGTACGAGCTGTCCGGGATGAGCATGTCGACGGTAAACGAGTTCCGGGCGTTGTATCGATTGTCCTTCTCGAAAAAGAAGGGGTGTCGGGGTTGTCTCACTTTTAGCGCCCGACACTTTCGGCCTATCGCCACCCACCTGCCTTCGTGGATGGACAATAACTGGAGGAAGAAGGTGGTGATGGCAGGGGGGAAGTGGCAGAAAAGGAGGAGGATGTACCAGGTTCCTGGTGCCTTCCAGCCCCTTGGTGAGCAATCCTACGTCCTGTCCGAGTTGGAGCGGGATAGGATTGCCACGATATTCGGATGCTGGGACAGTCTTGAACGAAGCTCCTACAACTTCATTCGGCGGGAGGTGTTGGAGTACTGCTGTCTCGGGCGGGATCTCGGTGCGTAGCAGGGTTTTAATAGTGACGTTCCCGCTGACTGAATTGATACTAACCCTGTGTTTGTTCTGTAGGTGCATCTTCCCGGACGGTCGTCAAGCCCGATAATACGCTATCCATGGACGGTGAGGACCTTGTCTCGAGGTTGAAGGAGAAAGGGGAGGCCGTTTCACGGACCTCGGTGGACCGGGAGTCTGGCCGGCTTACAGTCCATGCCGAACCGGTGACCATGGATCTTGCGGATGATGCCTACATCCTGAGGCACGTGAAGACTCATCCCGCAGCACCCTCTGCGGGACCCGGAAAGGGTAAGACCACCAGAGGGCCACCAAAGGTTCCTGGTGGAACGACCAGAATTCCATACCGACCGGGATCGGTCCCGCTTGTCGCCAGGGTCTCCCTGCCTGGCGCACAGTCTTCTTCACCGGTCGACCTGGGTGAGAAGAGGCGGAGGATCATAGACGTCCCGCCCTCCGCGCTAGTGATGCTGACCGGCCGGTCGTCTGGTAAGAACTTGACGAAACGGCTCAAGTTGTCCAGCAGTGCGACGAGTCCTGTTAGGGACAAGGCCGCTGTTGGTTCAAGTTATGCCGGTCAGCGGAGTAGCCCCGCCCCGGTGGAGGAACAGAGGAGGGGAGGTCCGGAGAGTCCCTTCGTCCGGAACCTGGTGGGAGATGTGGTTGTCCTTGGTCTGGATATGCCTGGGGCCGCTGGAGCCCTGTCAGGGGAGAACCGCCAGAAGAGCAAGGAGTCGGTCCTCTGGGTAAGAATTGTTTGGTGCTGCGGTACTTCTTTATAACATTTCTGCAGGGTTTCATTATTTTCTTATGTTGTTGTTTAATCGGCTCCCTGTCGTTCTGTAGCTGTTGTACAATCTGTACCAGCCGGACCCGAGTGAGGAGCTGCCGGAGCTGAAGAGGCAGGTGGCCGCTCTGACCGGAGCCCGTGAGCGCCTAGAGGCTGAGAAGTCCAGGCTTGAGCGGGAGAAGATCAGACTGGAGGAGAGGGCCAAAAGGCAGGTGGCCAAGCTAGAGGGCCAGGTCCGGAGCCTCGAGGAGGAGAAGGAGCGGGCTGAGGAGGAGAGGGTCGAGCTGGAGGCCAGAGTGAATGAGCTCCAGGTGCAAGCCGCCGCTGTGCGTGCCGCCACTGCCGCTGCGGTTGGAGAAGAAGACCCGGAGCTTTTCCAGCGGGTTGTCCAGAAATATCACGATAGTGATCAGTTTATGGAGCTCCTTGAGAAGGCTAGGGAGTCGGGCATCACTGACGCCTACGTGGAGTGGGAAGAGAATGGGTACCTGAATACCTCTCAAATGCCGAAGGCGCAGGCCGATGATGATGCTGATGGGCAGCCGGCAGAGGAGCAGCCGGAAATAGAGGAGGAGCAGTTGTAGAGGGAAAGCGGACCTAAGCCATCTGAGCCCATCAGGGAGGATGCGGGGGTTCCAGCTGAGGAGGCCGGTGAACAGGCTAGGCCCGCTGAAGAGGAAGACGTGGCTCCTTAGGCTTTTTGTTTGCCGTCTCTTTCTTGTAATTTTGCTGGAACATAAATTTTTTTTTTGTTGCATGCCTTTGAACATACATTTTAGTACCGATGGTTTGCCTTGGATTTCATTTAAAAATAGTTGGCATACATATTTTGCCATGTTACATCGACTGAACCGTTGGTATGCCAAACTGATTGTGTTTGGAATCTCTAACACCTAACCCTTCATTGGGTCTGGGCGTGCTTACCATCCCTGGTCTCGGTCCCGGTCGGGATCTGCCCTTCTTTCCCCTACATACCGTTGAAGCTGACCGCTACTGACCAACCCCTCCACCGCTGTCTTGAGGGCGAAACAACTGTTCGTCCGATGGGTAGCTTCATCGTGGTAGGAGCAGTATTTGCCTGTTCGCGCCTGGGTGAGTTTCCCTTTTGGGTACCTCCTTCTTGGCGGTGGGGGAATGATGTTCCCATTCTCGTGCAAGATGTCCTCATATGAAGAGGTCAGAGTGGTGAAGACTTCTTGACGTTCTGCTGGCATGATCGCCATGGGGCGTTCTTGTCGGTACTGCACCGGCCTGTGCTCGCCCTAGGGTTTGTCAGCATAGGGTTTCTGCTGCGGTTGGTTCCCCCAATTTCTGCCGGGTCTGCTTGATTGGGCGCCTCGGTTCTCGCCCCGTTGGCTGGCCTTGTTTTCCCTGGGGGCCGGAAGGTACTCCTCCCGCTTCCTCTTCAGCATGTGATGCCCGTATGTTTCATGGTCCCCCTGAGCATGCCTGATGGCCATCGCCATTAGCTCATCGTACCCCTGCGGGAGTTCCACCCGTACGGCATAGGGAAATTTCCCTGGCCGGAGTCCCTGTTTGAATGCCATCTCGGCGATGCCCTTGTCCAGGTTCCGAACCCCGGCCGTCGCCGTTTGTCCGGCCTTGTGCCTGCCTGCAATTGAAGAGGACCGTCGATGTCCAGGCTCCTTCGACCCGGAGGATGAAACAGCCGACAAACCGATCGGCCAGTTGCTCAAATGCCTCGATTGAGTTTGCCGGGAGCTCATAGAACCAGCTGAGCGTCTCTCCAGACAGGGTTTCCTGGAAGATGTTGCAGCACACAGCATCGGAGTATCCCTTGGCGCATGTTTGGGACCGGAAGCTATCCAAATGTTGATACGGGCGGCCGGATCCCGAGTACATGAGCTTTAGGGATTTTTGGTTACCAGACCTCCCTGACTCAAGGACCCGGAGTGAGAAGGGGCCAGTGCGTTCGTTGAATCGCGCGCCTTCCATCGGTTATGCTGCCCTTCTCTAGTTGGCCTCCATTTAGACCTTCAGATCCGACACGGTGTCGGTGAGCACTTGTAGTGCCCGTGCGGTCGGGGTCATCGCTTCATCCTCGGATGAAGCGTGTGATTGCCGTGGCGTCGGCGTGCTCTTTGGTGGGGCCATGCCGCCCGGGGACTCCTCTCGCTTGGGGGGGCTGGGCCTTCTGCCCGATAACTGTCCCGCCTCAAACCGCTGAGATCGGCCTGGTGTGGGTACATGTGCCCTTGTCATAGCGGCGTTGCGCTGCTGTCCTCTTTCTAGGGCAGCCACCAGGGCGGCGCTTACCGTCTCCATTTCCTTATACCGGGCGTCAGATTTTGTTCTATCCCGGTCGCTCTCCGCGCGCAGGCGATTGACCTCTGCTCTCATCGCCTCTATCTCCCCCGCCCTGTCGTGCCGGTTGGGACTGTATGTGGTGTCCCGGTCCCTGTCACCGAGCAGACTGTCCTCCTGGTCGCTCGGGTCGTCCGAGAGTGTCGGCGAAAGACCCTGGAGTGTTGGTTGGTCGCCTTTCGCCGGGCCTTTCCCGCGCGTGCTGTCAGTGCATGCCCTCGGCGTGTCGCTTGGCCCCTGATAGCCGTCGTCGTTCCGGCTGTCTTGGCCGGGGTGCTGCTCCCGTGCGGCGACCGGGGTAGTGATGTTCACCTGCTCTTTATGACCCACCGGTCCTCTTGGGTATTCTTTTCTCGCCCCGCGTCTGAACTTTCTGCCATTTTTTCCTTCAGATAATGCTTTCGTCCGGGTGATACAACTAGTAGAGCACAATAAACTTTTAATCCTCTTCCCACAGACGACGCCAATTGTTTCTGCACAAACCCGTAGGCCTGGTAGAGACTGGTGAATCTAGATGTGATTTCCTCCTGTAAACTTGCTAACTAAGGGGAATACCGGGCGGGCCGGTCTTCTCCTCTCCGATGCCTAAGTTAGTACTGATGGGATAAATAGATAACTTAGCGGGAATGATAAGCAGTAGAAGAAATCAGTTGTGCGTTACCTATTAATGAGGGTAGTTGAGGTCCCTATATAGGTGGTTGAGAATGAGGTCTGGCCTTATTCTTCGATGTGGGACTGGTTTCCTTCTGTACGCACATAATAAGGGCAGCTCTGGTGGTCTGTTTAGCAGGCTGGCATCCCCGGTTCCCGGGCCCCTGGTCACAAGGTAGACTGCTGGGCCTCGGGTCTAGGTGCTGGTGATCCTGCACCGGGCCTCAGTTCGGCCCGGGACATGCTGGCTGTGGGTCTGTGGGCCTGTGTAGCCCTTCTGTGGCTACTGTCAACAAACACCCTTCTCCCACCACTCACGCCCAAACCAGGGCTATGTACAATCTAATTAGAATGCATGGAACCTTAGAGAGTACTTCGATATTTTTTTTGTTTTTGAACGGACCTAAACACAAATCCAATACATGCTGATAGAGTCCGATCTTATTAATTTGAACCAATTTTGAATATTGCAAACTTGGTTGGATTCTTAATCTCGTTCCGGACTAAATATTACGTAGCAGTCAATTATATATGAAACTCTCTACTCTCTACTCTCTAGAAGGGTAGCTAGGTAACGTTTTGTGCTTCTAGAAGACGACACAAACAGTAGATAAAAAACATTTGTGAGATAGAATTGTTCATGCAACAATGTAGGTTAGATAGTATCTACGTTTAGACAAAATTGAAAACCAATCATAAGCTTGACGTATAGTAGTACACAATTTAGCAAATGATATTTGAGATATGTCATCATATGATACATAAATTGTTTTGAAAAATTGTAAACATATTTAAATTTAGTCATTTTCTATATCAAATTACGATTAACAATAATCTAACCGGTCTCTTCTGTCAAACGGTGACAAGCGTGGCCTGTGGATCAACTGTACCGATACTGTCCCAACTTAGCCACCTTAAAGGTGTTGGGTTTTAATCACAAAAGACCTCGGTACAATTGAGTATTATCCACCCACTTATAAGTTGTATTTTATTTGTCACTTTTCTGATGTGAGATCTCTCCTCTCCAACACGCCCCCTCACGTCCAACCTGACTGAAAGTTGGCACGTGAAACAATGTCACCCTCTCCACTCGAAACACCAACCCTCACATGTAACATTATAAGTCTTCATGTGTATTATGTCTATACCAACCCGACCTCCAACCCGGCCAACAACGGGCACCTGGTGACAATAAACCCAACCGAACTCCGGACGTTGGTAAAGGGGCATGGCACCACAACTAGGCCCATCCCAAACTGGGGACGAAATTGGAGAGGAACCCGCTCTGATACCATGTCAAACGGTGACAAGCGTGGCCCGTGGATCAACTGTACCGATATTGTCCCAACTTAACCACCTTTAAGGTGTTGGGTTTTAATCACAAAAGGCCTCGGTTCAATTGAGTATTATCCACCCACTTATAAGTTGTATTTTATTTGTCACTTTTCTGATGTGGGATCTCTCCTCTCCAACACGCCCCCTCACGTCCAACCTGACTGAAGGTTGGCACGTGAAACTATGTCACCCTCTCCACTCGAAACACCAACCCTCACATGTAACATTATAAGTCTTCATGTGTATTATGTCTATACCAACCCGACCTCCAACCCGGCCAACAACGGGCACCTGGTGACAATAAACCCAACCGGACTCCGGACGTTGGTAAAGGGGCATGGCACCACAACTAGGCCCATCCCAAACTGGGGACGAAATTGGAGAGGAACCCGCTCTGATACCATGTCAAATGGTGACAAGCGTGGCCCGTGGATCAACTGTACCGATATTGTCCCAACTTAGCCACCTTAAAGGTGTTGGGTTTTAATCACAAAAGACCTCGGTACAATTGAGTATTATCCACCCACTTATAAGTTGTATTTTATTTGTCACTTTTCTGATGTGAGATCTCTCCTCTCCAACACGCCCCCTCACGTCCAACCTGACTGAAGGTTGGCACGTGAAACTATGTCACCCTCTCCACTCAAAACACCAACCCTCACATGTAACATTGTAAGTCTTCATGTGTATTATGTCTATACCAACCCGACCTCCAACCCGGCCAACAACGGGCACCTGGTGACAATAAACCCAACCGGACTCCGGACGTTGGTAAAGGGGCATGGCACCACAACTAGGCCCATCCCAAACTGGGGACGAAATTGGAGAGGAACCCGCTCTGATACCATGTCAAACGGTGACAAGCGTGGCCCGTGGATCAACTGTACCGATACTGTCCCAACTTAGCCACCTTAAAGGTGTTGAGTTTTAATTACAAAAGGCCTCGGTACAATTGAGTATTATCCACCCACTTATAAGTTGTATTTTATTTGTCACTTTTCCGATGTGGGATCTCTCCTCTCCAACATCTTCTACAGAAAAGAGAAAGAAAAAAACACGAGAGCTTCGATGGAACCGTTAGAAAGTTGTCCGATCCGAAACGGAAAGTTAGTTTTTCTAGTTGGCATGGGAACTCATGGAAAAGGAAAGTGGTTAGTAGAGCGAGTACGCGGGTATTCCTAACGCGCGAGTAGAATATCAGAGAATCCCTCTTTTGAAAAAAAAAAAAAAAAAAAGAAATATAAATAAACAAGGGGACACCCCAGTTTGAAGTAGTCTTTTAATTCAATAAAGATCTATTTCAATAAAAAATAAATAAATAATAAATAAACAAGGGGACAGGGTGAGCCAAACCCTCAACATCATAAACAAGAAGAAGTTGAAGCAGACCGGGAGGGTACCCAAAAATCCAAGCCAACAGCAGAAGAGATAGAGAGAGAGAGAGAGAGAGAGAGAGCTCAACAGGACAGAATCTCTGTCTTGGGGAGCTCATCAAGCCACTGCCTCCCAATTTGTGCTCTCTCTTACAGGTACTTAGCCTCTCAAAATATCCTGTTATTGTATTTGGGAAATGTGGGGTCTTCAAATTTGTTGGATCTGGGGTGCTTTATTTGAAGCTGAATTGTGATGTGTTGTGTTGAGTTTTGGGATTTGTGGATAAAGTTGGGAGCTTTGTTGATGGGTGTGGGTGGTTCTGGGAATGTGGGGGTTTGTTTGAGAGTTGTAATTTGTGTTTGTGCTGGGAAATTTGGATCTGGGAGGGTTGGTTTGAGCTGAATTTGTGGTGGGTTGTGGTTGAATTTGGTGTTTGGTTGTAAAGTTTGGAACTTTTATGTTGATGGGTTTTGGGGCTTTTAGCTTTTTTTTTTTATTAAATTTTTTTATGAGATGAATAGGACATATTGGGATTGGTTTAGGGGATCGAGATTAGACTAATCTGTTCGTATAAATATTGTTGAAATAGTTTATCTTCTCATTATGGATTGTGTATGAGAAGATCTGGGACAAAATTGAATTTGATTTTCTAATTTGTGCTTGGTTTTAAAGCTTGATAAGTTTCAAAAACATAAATACTGTTAGTAGAAACTAAAGGAATACTTGTTTCTCCAATGTATTGAATTTGCTTCACTGATTAATTGTTATTATCGGTTTTCTTTTCATTTTAAACCGGGAGACTGAGTTTCGTTGATTGAATTCTTCATCCAGATCCAGGTGTTCCAGTCATAGTTGGAAGGAATCTCCAGCTGGAAGTTTGAGCCTTTGTTGTTCTCAAGGTTTTAGTTGGAGCAAGGTTTAACTACCGGCCTGGATGAAGCTCCTCTTCTGATCTCAACTCATGTTTGCTTAAGTGAACGCATACTGAAGCAAAGGAATCTGATATTGACTTAAACCTTGGGCCCTTTTACGTTCAGTTGGAAAAGGGTGGTGCAATAAGCTGCATACTTGGAAAGAAAAAATTCTGAGCGACGATTGTCAGATTCGTGGCTGGCTGAGGAGCTGAATACTGGTATGGCTGTTACCGAGAGCAGTAGCAACAGGGAGCCATCAACAAGGCCGTGCAATTCTTACAAAGTCTCTAGTTTAAGTTCCTCCATCTTGGATGCAAATGAGATCTCAAATCTACAGGATCGGTATATTCTTGGAGAGGAATTAGGTTGGGGACAATTTGGTGTTATTAGGGCGTGCACTGATAAGGTTACTGGAGAGGTGTTGGCATGCAAATCAATATCTAAAGATCGATTAGTGACCTCAGATGATGTCAGTAGCATCAAGCTTGAGATTGAAATTATGACCAGGTTGTCTGGGCACCCAAATGTTGTAGATCTTAAGGCAGTGTATGAAGAGGAAGAGTATGTTCACTTGGTGATGGAGCTCTGTGCAGGAGGGGAGCTTTTCCACCAGTTAGAGAAACACGGGCAGTTCTCTGAATCTGATGCGAGGGTTCTCTTTAGGCATCTGATTCAGGTAGTTTTATATTGTCATGAAAATGGGGTTGTCCACAGAGATTTGAAGCCCGAGAATATTTTATTGGCCACAAAAGCCTCCTCATCTCCTATAAAATTGGCAGACTTTGGTCTTGCTACTTACATCAAGCCTGGTACTTCCAAATTTTCTTTGCTTTTGATGAGTAGGGTTTTTATTCCACTTTAAGTTAGTTGTAGCCCCTTAACCTTGATTTCTGGTTCAATCAGGTCAGAGTTTGCATGGATTGGTGGGGAGTCCGTTTTATATAGCGCCTGAGGTACTTGCTGGTGGCTATAACCAGGCTGCTGATGTTTGGAGTGCAGGGGTAATTCTTTACATTCTTCTTAGCGGAATGCCACCATTTTGGGGGAAGACAAAGTCGAGCATATTTGATGCTGTTAGGACAGCTGATCTGAGGTTCCCATCTAATCCCTGGGATGACATTACTGAATCAGCTAATGATTTGATTCGAGGAATGCTCTGTAAAGATCCATCTAAAAGGCTCACTGCACACCAGGTTTTAGGTAGGTTAAATAATGATTGCAGTAACAGAGTTTGTGCAAATGCTGATCTCAGATGCTAAAAGCTTGTAGCTGTTAAATGCAGTCATCCCATTTAGGGTTCCCATTTGCATATTTAAACTGTGGGAAGTGATAACTTAGAATTGTTTATTCTCTAAAACTGCATCAAAATATGGTAATATGGCGTAAAATTTAGCTGAAGGCATTATTAGAAGCGTGACAAGAAGATTCCATTGTCATTGACACTTCACATAAGATGGTGGGACTAGGAAGTCTTAGGAGCAAATACATTGAAGGATATGGCATCAATATGTGTTAATTTATGAATGCAGAATGTTTGCGAATTAGTATGCTAGTTAATGAAAATTGATCTTTCCTGAAAGCTATAATACATCTGAAAAAGCAATATCTTATTAAGAACCTGCATCAATGAGTTCTCCAAGTTCGCAGTGTCTTTATGTTGCACTTTTGTCTTTCTTCTTCTTTTAATCTTATTGAATAACAACTCTTTCTGATTGTATATGAGAAAACTCTTTCTGATATTCCTTACCATCCTTTTCTTTTAAGACAAATTCTTTTCTCATTTTGCAGATCATTCCTGGATGAACAGTACTGAATCCCTTTCTATTCAACCCAGTCTATGTCAAACTCTACGTTGTGGAGAAAATGATGTGGACAGTAGTTCATTTACCACCCCATTTATGTCCAGGAGTCAGGACATCAGCTTTGGTACCGCATCCCTTAGTATATGCGAAACCCAATCCCCTACATTCACGTGCAGGTCCTCTTTTTCTCCTTTTCTGGTAGAGCCATGTACTCCTTGCTTGGCATCTGGTCGGTTGTCATTCAGTAGCAAAGGCGTCTCCAGTTGCCTGGAATTCTCCTCCCCTGTTTCTTCAATGCCAAGCTTTGCGTTCTTTAGCCCTAGTATGGTTGAGGATGGTAGTTGTTCGTTGGAGTTCTCAGCTAGCATAGATGCAGTTCATCAAGGTAATTTGAATTGCATTTTCTAGCTCCCTGCACTAATCATCAAAAATCTCATCTGATATCATTTTGATGCTTTCTGATGCAGAAACAAGCTCAGGGAAGTTGGTCCTACTTTCAGATTCCCTTTCATTTAGGCTTGAAGCTAGAGAAGTGATTAACAGACCAGCAGACATTAAAAGATCTGGGTTCACAACTGGGTCTAGGACATTGGGCATCCACAGCAAGAGGAACCGCACAATTGGACTTGGTGAGCAGGAGCAACTAGAGTTCATGGTCAACGAATCAATCATCCGCTGGTCATCATGCACACATCTTACTACTTCTCTACGATCTTCTCTCGTTTGTTGACCCGACAGTGTATAACATCGCTAATTCCTGATGCTTAGTGCCACTTTCGATGGTATGATGATAATTTGGCTTTTACCAGTAGGTAGGAAGAGTAGAAAGGGGGCAGTCTGCCAAATTAACATACCCTTGTTAAGTCACAAGGATATGTATTGTACCATATTTCCAGTGGGCTGATCCCTGATGCTTGGTGCCACATTTCACTAGGTTTGAGTAGGATGTATGATGATTGATGTCTTGTAAGTTCTAATGGTTATGGAGAGGGATTTTTGGAGATTAGTGATAGGTTGGAAGAGTGCCCGATTAATGGATAATGAGCTTGGCCCTTTTGTATAAAGTGATTGTTCATGCATTCGAAGTTTGCAATCTTACCAATTGGTGAGTCTTTCTTTCCCTTGCAATGTAGGCAGAAGATACCAAGTATTATTCATGGTTTGCTTTCCTTACGCACCACCAAAAGGGAAGTTGCTTATTTCTTCATAGACCAAGTACAATTATTAATGTATCGATGGGAGCTTTGGCCAGTCACTAGTCACTACAATTGATTATGCACGTCTCTCTCTTTGCGGACCAATACCATATTCTTTCTTTGGGTTTGTCTATGCCCAAGTGTCAGTTGCTCAACCAGCCACAATACAGATATTAATCATCATCCCATACAAGGATGAGGTTTTATACTCAAAACCAGCCTCAGGTTTTTCAATGCTTCATATGAAAAGGAAATTATAAAAAGAGAGGGTATTTCTTCTCAGTCAATTCTCACAGCTTCTTCAGAACCTCAATTCCTTCCACTCGACTTGACAAATCCCAAAAGGAAGTAGTAGCAAATGGGTTGCAAGATAAGCAACTCAACCCCTCCAATCCTATGGAAGATTTCAACTGAGAACCAAAGGCCTAGAACAAAAATCATCTCCTTCTCTTACACCACCACAGACTCTCAAATCTCATATCAAAACTCTAAGCTTTACACTGTCAAGTTCAAGACCTTGAGTGCCTGCAAGCTTGGCATAGCCGGTTATCCCGATTTCGAATACAATGCTGAAGGTGGCGCAGGAACAGGGTTTGGTACAACAGAAAGCAGCTACTCAAGCGGTGAAGTTTCAGTGTCATTTGACATTGACACGCTCTACATACCACCGCTGCAGACTTCAACAACGAAGTTTCTTGGATTGCCATTGCCACCGTTTTTGAAGATTGACATTGTCCCGGAGCTTTTTCGTGGCTGCATCAATCAAGAATCCGGCAAGGTAGACACTACATTCTCACTATGCTTCAAACAGAGTACACGACTAAGACGTTCTTGAAAACACGACCTATATGATGATAGCATTGTTTGCAGGTTGATCTTGAGTTCAAGGCCAAGTTCTGGTTTTCGGTTGGGAGCATCTATAGAGCTCCCCCGCTTGTGGTGGAGACGGTTTTGACATCCGAGGAATCGAGAGGAACTATGAGAAGTGGAAAAGGGGAGAGGTTGGATGGACAAGGAAATTGCAAATTGGTTGGAGTGGCAACTGTTGATCCCATTGATGACTTTTTCATAAACACCTTCCTTGGCCTCCCTACTGAATGCTTTGCAGGCATGAATGCTGTTATTTCTATTTCTACTTCTTAAGACTTAGAATTTGAATTTTCTTTTGTCTCAGAGATCTCTATTTTCAATTCTCGATTGGGAAATAGACTAGTAAATAACACAAGAGGCTAAAACTTCTTCCACAACAGTAATCTAAACTATCAAAATTAAAAACAAAGAGAACTGAAAGAGGAAGAGAGATTGATGATGTAGAATAGATGAATTAGACAAGTATGGTGATACATACTGTATATGCTGTCTAGTCATTACAATGCACAAAACACAAACATGGAACTTACAAATGAAACTAGTGAAACAGCACCCTTTTACAACTTGATTTCTGGGATGAACCAAATTGGTATTTGATTGCTCATCTTGTGTGCCGTCAATTGGTAAGAACTTTTCGTTTTTAATGTCGTACAAACCAAAATCACGAGGTCGCTTAAGAGGTACCCTATTACAGTATAATCATGTAGGAAGTAAATGCAATCCCGCAAACATCCTAACACCTCTGAAGCCGATAAACATATTGAAGAGTTCTCCCCCAGGAAGAGAGTAGCGTCACCTAAACTGGTTATCTTGGTCCACTTATCAACGTCAAGTTTAAAGAGTTCGAATTTTGTTGTCTCACGTTGGCCATGCCGGTTATTTCTATTATGAAGAAACCTGTGTACCATTAGTAGTTCTTTACGATCACTCGACTCCGTTAGTAGTTCATACCATTGTGTAAGCGTTGTTACATCTTCCTTCCGGTTGAATTGAGGGGTAATGGCAATAGACACTAGTTGGTTCCTATCACAGAGGGCAAATAACTTATCTTCAACATAAATAACATCTTGAATATTGTGAATTCCTTTGTGAAATCCTTCGTCAATGTAAGTCCATGCTGTATCTTTATCAGGTCTAATAAAAGCCAGCTGCTGCAAGTAACCATATATGATCAATACAGTGCAATCCTTTGCATAGATTGGGTCAGCTGAAATTGTAGCCTGAAGACATAGATGTCTGGACTCCAATGAGCTTCCTTCTCTGAGCTTCCTTCTCTGAACGGTTCAGAACAGGAAGTTTGATGATTGACTTTTCTTTTGCTCTCCGCCCTTCAACTCCAGAGAATGGATTTATAAGGGACTACAGAATTGTCATCCATGGTTATTAACCATCCCTTAGAAAACCCAGAATATCGCCTTTTTGGCAATTCCAACTGCAAATCAAGAACCTTATCACGCGTGATGTCACATAAATTCCACGTCTCCTCTTTGCCAGAATAAGCCAAGAGCATCGGAGCTATGCGTTTGCTAATTAAATTGTCCTTGGCTACAGAATTCCATGAAGTGCAAACAGTGCTGAAGTGCATATAGTCTGAAGTCGATGGTAATCGCTTTAAAACTGAATCCAATAGGTGTTTAGGCAGCTCTGCCCAATTTGAGGATCTCATGATTTGAAACCCTTGCCGGAGAGAAGATCTGATCGAACAATCTTAGGTTGTTAAATCTTTTCAATTTTAGGTATGAATCAGGGAAGTGCCCTATTTATAGATGAACCCTACTCCTTACGTACTAGGAAACCTTATCTCCTGTATGTATTAGGGGTTAAGTACAGTCTCCAATAAGGACCGGGAAAAGAAAGAGATACTTCGACAGTATATTAAAGAACTAGGGTAGGGACTTATCGGAAAAAAAAAAAAAAAAAAATTAGGGCTGAATGATGCCTTCGGTAATTGTCATAGCAAACTATATTGAAGTACAACACTGCTACAAATGACAATACTGTACAACTTTCGAACCCCTCAAGATTGCGTGATCGAAAGCCAAAAAAGTTTGGAGAGAAAGCTAGAGATTGTGAACAATATTGTAGTTCGGTTTGGTTACAATAACAGTAAGCATAACAACAAGCATTTTAGATCGGTTTTTAGAATTATAAGTACTTGTTGCCAGTGTCACAGAAATAATTACATAAAACAACATGCTAAATGGTATCGATAAAGATTTACAGTACAATATGGCAACTCAGTTACTTGATCCTCATATCTACAAATTGGGAGATTTTCCAGGAAAAAACCACGAACACAATGACCTGGAAATTTGGATTCTTTCAAACAATTGGACATATACCAATGAAATGCAAAAACCACGGGAACCACCATGGTAAGCATTTCTGATATAAATGCTTACACACGGAAAAAAGGAAAGTATTGTTGAATTAACACGGGTGAACATGTCGCGTATCTTTGATACCATCCAATCATCTGAGCACACTTCACATTCAGAAATCAGGAAGACTACTTTGCTTTCTTAAGGAGAGCTGATGTCATATACTCGGCGTCGTCCTTGACAAAACTCCACCATAGGTATGTGAGAGGGATGGTGATAGCATTAGAAATAGCATGAGCATCTATATATCCGTGGTATGGTGGGAAATCATATATCTCCAAAAGCAAGGAAAAGCCTCCTCCAGCAACAACCACCCACAATTTCCAGCGTGATGGATGACGGGTAGTACCAGCCCAAACTGCCCATATAAGAAGCTGAGCAACACCCATGGCTGTGCAAACTTTCATATTCAAACCTGCAAAACTTGTATAAGTTCATTTCCTAAAGATAGGAATTCCACAACTATGTCACGGCAAATTCTGTCTTAAAGCCAACAAGATAAAAATAAATATCCTACAAGATGCCTGTTCTGGTTGATCCAATAGATTCATTTGGCATGATGATGGAAGCAACTTCATGAAAATGCATTTAAATACATGTGTCTAAATCAGAAGCTGTGTTAAATAATATCAACACAGAAAAGAAGAGAGTTCTTATGTTTTGTACTGCCCACTGTGACCAAAATATAGACATATATCTATCCATCCATGATACCCCCAACTGGGGAACAATGTATAGATTTAGTGCACTCTTGAGCAGCAAGCGGTTCTTTCATAGAGAAAACAAAACCAACCTATAGCAAACTGTTTCCGATAAAACCAGTGGTTAAACTATTACGAATGAACTTAGTGCAGTGAAAGACAAAGCATCTAAATGATTTCGCAAGCAATGAACAAACAACTAAATCACCACACATTGACTTTACATGCAATTGCAATTAAGGTGAATGCTGTTTGAAATCAATTTTCACCATTCACATAATGGGGCTTCAAGAAAAAAGTATTACCGCAATCAAGTTTATAAAAGTTCAGGTACAGTATGTGTGTGGTCACAAATGCAATCAGTGGAGCACAAACCATAACCCTGGCAGCCTCATCTCTGACATTGAAAGCCCTAAGTATTGCTAGAATGAGGGAAAAACCAAGTAATGCAACAGCAGATGAAATATCTAGCTTCTCTGTCAAATCCACATCCCTGCATTGTACCAAAAAAGTTATAAAAAAAAACAAAAATAATCAACATTCGACTTAAGATGAACATATGAAAGTTCTGTTCTCCCATGACTCTAGCAATAATCAATTCACTAAAATTCTGCATGTGGTGCAATGTCAGTATTTCAAGTTATAGCATTGTTTTGCTTTTGCAATAGCAACTTCTAGTGTGGGTAACTAGAGCATAGGGGAACAATAATAGGAGGGAATACCCTATTGTGCAATAGTGATTTTTTTCAGCTTTCATAAATTTGTGAATCTATAGGTGGCAAAGTCTACCTTTACTGTGCAATTGCAGTGTATTCTATCCTTCATCCAGAAGTTATTTTTGAAAGAGAATACTATTGTATTTAAAGATCCATAGTGCAAAGGAATTCAAAGCCACTTACCGGCTGTGAAATACGCTGCTCCAAAACCAAGAATTCATTGATAAGATCCCCCAGATATGCCACACACCAGTATATTCATAGTAAGTCTTCTTAGTTGGCCTCAGAGGCAACTTGTAGTATACGAGGATAAAGAATGAAATCCAACCTTGAAATTGCATGGCAAGATTGAGAGCAGAAAGAGCAACAGAAACAGGTTCCTGGAAACATGTAAGAGTTTGTTGAAATTGATTAGGCCATGCCATGCCAGCAAACAAAAATTAGCTTAACTAGATCGACAGTGAACTTTCTCTACTGAGCTTGAGTGAAAACCTGAATGCCATAGACACGGTGAAATGGCCATTTTCCATGATACTTTACAGGCTTTTCACCCAGTTTCTCTCTTTCCGCCTCCCTCGCAAGCATGCAGTGGTACCTGCAGTCAGTCTGACAGTCCCATTGCTTCCAGCGCAAGTACAATGGTTCTTCGATATACCAAGGGCCATCAATTGGTTTCCCATCAGACGAAAATTTACAGTGCTGAAAGCATTTTTCCCCTACACATCCAGATTTTTGACACTTCCCCACGCAAGACCTGTCACAACATAGAATCACAATGACAATGACTCCACAGCAACAGAAAAAGTAAGAATTAACCGTTTCACCGGTAACTCTTTCTTATTGAATAAATGCACAGCATAGCTAACAGTATCTAACTAATCAGCATTTAATATCACATCGATTGTTTTATTAAAGCTAATAATAACCTCAATTTTCTCTCCTTACATTAAATCGTCTATAACTTCCGTACTTCCCTCACAAATCAGATGAGCACAGCAATACGATGACCTCATCAAATTAACCAAAATCTCAACCTACCAGTGCTAGCATTACTGAACTCATACAATGCGTAATTCACAAACGAAAACGAAGAACACAAAGAAGCGAGCACTTTCGTCTTGGAAATCGAACAGAAATGGAAAAACAGAGAAATCGTTACCGGTAAATCGGATCGGCTTCGCCGGAGCTGGCGAGAAGCGGCGGAAGAAGAGCGGCGGAGAGCGCGGCGAGGAAGAGAATGCAACGGAGACGGCGAGCCATCTGGATTCGAAAGTCAACAGGCGAAAGTCGTCGAGGTTTCTCAGAGCTGCCGACGACGAATACTCACTCCCATGGAATTCGAAGCTTAACTGAGCTCACAGAAAGAGAAAGAGAGGCGAGTTGAGTTGAGTTGAGGTGAGGAGGTGACTCAGTGAGTTGGGGAGAGCGAGTTGAGGTGGGGAGGCGATGATTCAGGTTTGTTTTGGGTGGTGAATCGAGGCGATATGGGGCAGAGCGGAGACCAGAATCTCGTGGAGTGAGGTTTGTGACGATTCTCGAGGAGACGCGTGGATCGCTGGACGTGCTGATATGCTCTCTCTCTCTCGCCATAATTAAATAATGATATCCTTCCGACGCTTCTAGATTGGGGACTGTAAATTAAGACCCATGGTAAAAAGTCACTTTCGTTTTTTTTTTAATGCATGTTTGGCCATTGGTAGGTTTATGTTGTCACAATCAGGTGATGAATAATATGCAACCACATAAATTGAAGGTAGAGCAAAACTAGTGATATCAAAATATGACAAAAAGTGGTGTTGTAAAGCCGCTAATAATTTACATTGCTTTCTCAATTTTTTAATGTCACGAAAACTTTGACAATTGGGTGGTTATCCACATCGCTCTCTTTTAAATGTATAGTCTATGGTTTGTCCGGAGTTCGTATGAGAATTGATTTAACCGCGTAACTTTATGCAGTTTTTACATGATCTAATTTTACATTATCACATATATATGTGTTATAAACTAGACAAAAACTCCATAACCAATAAATTATGATCGCAACAATTATAAATAAGGAAAACGGAAACAAAATCATCTAAACTTTTACAATTATAAAATTCTAAAAAATCTAGACCGACCCATATTTAGGGTGAAAATTTGGCAGGATAAGAACTTGTAAATATATTTTAAAGATTTTTACAAATTCTAACTTTTGACTGTGCCCTCGTAAAAAACTTCACTAACAAGAATGTAGAAATGAGGTAAAAAATGAACAGGGTAAAAATCAAAATAGGAAGGAAATCCCGCGCGCGTGTGGGATTGGAGGGAGAGATAAATCCTCCCTCCCAAAATTTGGACATTGAAAGAAAAAAAGAAACGTTTCGTCGCCGTTATCTAACACTCGCTCGGCTCGGCAATCGAGGACCACCGGAGACAGAGCAACCGATAAACCGCCGTCATGACCTCCCTCACGCTCTCCTTCCCACTCACTCCCTTCGCCACGCGCCTCCACACAACCAAGCCCCGACTCACCTCCCTCTACCAACCTCTCCGCCAATCATACTCCTTCCCGCGCTTCTCACTCTACCGCCTCCCCAACCTCACCCCCGCCTCCGCGTACGTGTCCGGACCCGCCTCCGACCCGATTGTCTCCGAGCCCGACCCGAAATTCGACGAGTCGGACTCCAAGGCCCAGCCGCCGAGTGTGATTAGCTGGGGCTTACTCTGGAGCCTTCTGCTAAAGCACAAGCTTAGGCTGGCAATTTCCGCTTTTGCCCTCGTCGGCTGCAGCGCTTGCACTCTTTCAATGCCTATATTTTCTGGTCTGATTTTCAGCTCAGCGTTTCAATTTCGATATGGCCAGAAATGAATTGCGTTTTTTTGTTGTTGTTGTTGTTGGACTATATAGGACGATTTTTCGAAGTTCTGATAGGGAAGAGAACAGAGCCGTTGTGGACATTGCTGAGTAAAGTTGGAGTTTTATATGCTTTGGAGCCGATTTTGACTGTTGTGTTTGTTGTAAACATGAATACTGTATGGGAAAAGGTCATGTCAACACTTAGAGCTCAGATTTTCTGCAGGGTTTTGATTGAGAAGGTAAAATTCAATGTTCAATTTATAACAATACGCACTGTTGTAACATTAGCTCTATCAACTTATCACATTATTTCATCATGTTTGTTGATTGTTGCAGGTTGAGTTTTTTGATCGTTACAAGGTATGTATGTGTGTGTGTGTATTTGAGGAAACTGTGTGATCCTGTGTTGCTGTGATATACGATTGAGATTGATTTTGGTTTGTATAGGTTGGTGAGCTGACGGGATTGTTAACATCTGATTTGGGTTCTCTGAAAAATGTTGTGAGTGAAAACATTTCGAGGGACCGTGGATTCAGGGCACTTACTGAGGCAAGCAACTCTAGACCAAGCACAAGGGGGCTTTATGTTGCCTCCATTTAAGCATGTAATACCTGATTTTGATCTCGTGGCATTCACTTTTTAACTTTTCATCACTACCACACCAAAATACTCTTGTTATTCAGATTTAGTTTAGACATCGTATAATTGTTTGTAAATGTGATAACTAAAATCAAATTTTTGTACCAAAAAATGGAATTTCAAAAGTAATTTTACGCAAAGGAATCATAATCTTTGATTCATTTTTCCAAGTACCACTCATTTTCATGTAGGTCCATTAATTCTCCTGTTTCTTTTTTCTTGTAGGTTACAGGGACAATGTGCATACTTTTTGTTTTGGCTCCCCCACTTGCACCAATCCTTGGCGTTTTGATCCTCACCGTGTCTGTTTTAGTTGGTATTTATCTCGTCTTCAAGACTCTCTTTGATACAGTATTTATTAAATGCTCATAGTAGTTTTTAAGTGGGAAATTTTAGTCTCTTGTTGGCTGAAACATAATTTTCCCTGATTCTGACTACTATCAATTTTCATAAGCTTTGTACAAGAGATCAACTGTGCCTGTTTTCAAGGCGCATGGAATGGCCCAAGCATTCATAGCTGATTGTGTGACGGAAACGTTTTCTGCCATTCGTACTGTAAGTTCTCTGAATTTGTTGACTGCATATATTTTGCACCATCTGAATTTTAGAACAATTACTATTAAGAAATTAGTCTCTCCATTTCAGAAATGAGTGTGGTTTAAGAATTTCTATACACTTTATGATTGATATGGTAACCACATTCTGTTGTAGGTAAGATCCTTTGGTGGGGAAAAGCGCCAAATGCTAATGTTTGGTAAACAGGTAAGAGAACACAAATTTAGTTGATATTGAAACTGAAAAGCCCTTCGGGTGCTTAGAATTTTCTTTATGAGCTTGGCAGGTGCTCGCTTACCAGAGCAGTGGAATAAAGCTTGGGGTTTTCAAATCCATTAATGAATCGTTGACTAGAGTTGTTGTTTATATATCTCTATTGGCCTTATATGCTCTTGGAGGAAGCAAAGTGAAGGCGGTAAGCACTTGTAACCCTTCTCAACCGTGATTCAGATTCAGTCCATCCTCTTGCCGTCTCTTCCTTATACTTTATCTTATGAGATTGATGACATCCCCAATTGATGTAATTATATTAATCTCCAAGGCAAGGTAGAACAGCCTCGCATCATTATAGTCAAGTTCTTTTCTGAACTTTTCCTGCTTGTAGGGTGAACTCTCTGTTGGAACTGTGGCTTCTTTTATTGGTTATACTTTTACATTAACATTCGCGGTAAGTCACCTCCTTATGGTTTTTATACCTTTGTGCTATTTCCATGTTCAGGCTTGTGATAAGTGTTTGATGTAACCTGCTTTTCAGGTTCAAGGCCTGGTTAACACATTTGGAGATCTTCGTGGAACATTTGCTGCAGTGGAGAGGATTAACTCTGTTTTATCTGGGGTAGAAATCGATGAAGCCCTTGCTTATGGCTTAGGAAAGGAAATGCAACAAAAGAAACTGCTTGATGACTATTACAGATTGTTCCTCATCGACGGTTCCATTGAGAAAACTCAGTCAGTAAATACGCGTTACATGTCAGCTCTGGAATCAGCCAGCAATGTTGGACGCTTAGCTTGGTCTGGCGATGTTTGTCTTGAAGGTATCTAGAATGCAGTTTCATACATTCTCTTTGAGGTGCAATGATTATTTTAAGTCTTCTGTGTGTTTATTTTCCCTTATATGTGTTTGTGTGTACGTGTGCATGTTTCAATAGGTGAGAGTACAAGACAAAGCTTCCCATAATATTGTTTATATGAAATGTGTATTGTATACTGTTTAGGTTTCTATAAAATATGCAGTGTTCCAATGTTCTAATGAGTAACCTGATTTCATTCTGCAGATGTGCATTTCTCTTATCCGTTGAGACCTGATGCAGAAATTCTGAATGGTCTAAATCTGACGCTAAAGTGTGGAACTGTAACCGCTCTAGTTGGTTCGAGTGGTGCTGGAAAAAGTACTGTTGTACAGCTATTGGCACGTTTCTATGAGGTTTTCTTTCTCTTATTCAATTTTTTTTTTCATTTTACTCATCTTTAATAGTTGACAATCCATACGAGCTTAAGTATCCAACTTTTGCAGCCAACTCGAGGTCGTATAACAGTTGGAGGAGAGGATGTCCGAACATTTGACAAGACTGAATGGGCACGAGTAGTCTCTATAGTGAATCAGGTAACCTCTTTAGTCTGCTCATATATGATATAACACTTTACATAATGCATACTTAAAATATAACATTTTCTTTCCTTTGCTGGTATAGTTGATTCATATATTTGAATATTTTATTGTTGGTGTAACAACTTGTTAAATTTTTGAATATAGGTAAGTTACCTTGGATTAGTATTTGAGTGTTCTCACTGTCCTTCAATAGTTCAATTAGTATAAGTTGACAACATGTAATGCGGTCTTGACTGAAATCACTGGATTTGATCATGCTCTATACCCAATGAAGGTTACCTAAGATGTATGCCTTTTTTTTATTTCTTTTTTCATTAACTTCAATTCCTAAACTGTGCAAACATACTACCTGATGAAGAGTGCACTTATTTTAGAGTGGTGATATCGATTCCTGCAAACGGATCATTCCTTTTCAATTTAAAACTGTTCCTCTTTTATCATTGATGGGCCAACAATTACTACTAGTGTGCATTGATGTCAAGCAAATCCATTCTAGAACAAAGTTGAGTATATGCTAAGAGGTGCAGGATATTATTTTCACCGTTCTCCACTTGAAATTATATAGGAACCGGTTCTTTTTTCGGTATCAGTTGGAGAAAATATTGCATATGGGCTTCCAGATGATCATGTATCCAAGGATGATGTTATAAAGGCTGCAAAAGCTGCAAATGCTCATGAATTTATAATTTCACTTCCACAGGTTAGATCGCCTTTCAGCATGTGATGTTTACTCTGCTACTTTTTGCATTGTTTACTCACTTTACCGAATGCTTCTTTAATTTTGAAAGGGTTATGACACACTAGTTGGTGAACGTGGAGGGCTACTTAGTGGTGGCCAGAGGCAGGTATGGAAAAATTGCTTTGAGAGATTGAGAGAATGGGAAAAGGAGACGGGAAGAGGTATTTTAATTTGCTCGACACTAATGCTTTCTATTTCAATCTGCAGAGAATTGCTATTGCAAGAGCACTGCTTAAGAATTCCCCAATCCTTATACTTGATGAGGTAACTCTATGCTCTTTAGTCTATCTTCTTATAAACGATGGCAATTTGGTAACAAATGAATCAAAAAAGAAAGAAAAAGTCTGGAAAAATCAAATTGCTCTAAATGTTTTTCTTCCATCTTCTTCAGCTATCCTTTTTGTGGGCGTATATTTGACTAAGCCAATCCATGTTTAGGTTTTTCATTGAAGTTGTTTGTTGAATGCAGGCCACCAGTGCATTGGATGCAGTTAGTGAGCGCCTAGTCCAAGATGCATTGAATCATCTAATGAAACGGCGGACAACATTGGTGATTGCTCACCGGTTAAGCACAGTTCAAAATGCCCATCAAATTGCATTGTGCTCTGATGGGAAGATAGCTGAGCTTGGGACGCACTCCGAACTATTAGCCAAGAAAGGTCAATATGCTTCATTGGTTAGCACTCAGAGACTTGCATTCGAGTGACCCGATGCTGAAAAAGGATTTGCTGTATATTTTTTGCACCAGCAGTTATCTTACCCTGTATGAAGCACTCAAACTCAGCCATATGTTAATGTACAGCTATATAATGTACATTACTAGTTTTAGTAATCCCTGATAACTACACTGATGCTTTAGTGTATGTGGATGTAGATGTCAACATCTTCATCTTCTCGGTGAGAGCCAACTCTTGGAGGACTCGTAAAGCCTCTCACTGGTCGTTCTCCAGCCTTGGCTATAGGAGGAAACCGTGCGGGGTTTTATAGGCCCTGAATACTTTTTCGTTTAATTTTGCTTTAGGGATAGCAATAGTTTATCTAATGCATTGTGTACATAGCTATACTGAGCACTATAGAAAGGCATAAACCAGAGTAGAGTAGCAGACTACCATCTGCCCCGAGTATTCTTGCTCTTGTTCACAAATGTCCATTCCTCTACAAACATGGTCTTGTGCAAACCACACTCCAGAAGCTCCTTAATCGATTGAACATAAGGAGAGGCACTGATCAAGTAATATGCAGACATGCACTGGATGATGATAAAACAACATGAAGCATTCATCAAGGAAGGTTATCCATATCTTCCTACATAACACAGCAATAAATGTGGGGCTATCCCAAAATGCTGAAGACCTGAAGTTAATATATAGGCAATTGATTATTTAAGAGTTTTTGGATGTTTGTTTTGCAAACTGATGTAAAAGTCATAGGTACTCTGTCATACTTTACAATAAAACAAATCGGACATGCAACTATTGTGGAATTACAAACACCATTCACAAAACATCCAAGGTTGTCAAAGGAGCAGCACTGCAGCATCAGTCTGAATCTTTAAGCCATGCTAGTAATACAAGATCTACTGTATTCTTTGACAACAAAACAGCAATCAAATCTGCGGTTGATTTGTCTGCAGAGTAACCCCTCTTACGCATTTCTCAAATAAGTCCCACAGCCCTTGATACCTCATTCTTATTGATAAACCCCCATAAAAGTATATTATAAGTACAGCCTATGCAAAAGTGGTGATGAATGATGTATATTGAATTAATTCAAAATTGCTGTACAGAGTCTGCTATATACAATGTCAATGACGCTATTCTAGGGAAACAGAATAATCTAGATCCTTAAGTTTCTCTAGTTATACAGCTGTAACATAAAACAGAATATATACAAATAATCCTAGAATCAATGCGGATACTCTTTCCTTTAACACTCCCCCTCAAGTTGGAGCGTGAATGTCAATGATGCTCAACTTGCTCAAGTGTCCATGAAACGCAGGTGACCGCAAAGGCTTTGTGAACATATCTGCTATCTGATGTCCAGTTTGTATATAAGTCGTTTTAACTTCTCCTCTTTCGATTCTTTCACGGACAGTGTGGCAGTCCAATTCAATGTGCTTCGTCCTCTCATGGTAGACTGGATTTGCGGCGATGTGCAAAGCCGCTTGGTTGTCACAGAATAGCTTTGCTGGTTGAAGCGGCACTTGTAAATCTTGCAACAAGTATCTCAGCCAGGAGATTTCACAAGCAGCAGTAGCCATGGATCGGTACTCTGCTTCTGCTGATGACCTTGAGACTGTAGCTTGCTTTTTACTCTTCCATGATACAAGAGATGTCCCAAGAAAAATGCAATAACCTGCCACAGATCTTCTTGTAATTGGGCATCTTGCCCAGTCGGCGTCACAATATCCAATTAAGTGAAGTGGATTATTTGACGAAAACAACAAACCCTGCCCCGGTGCTGCTTTCAAGTATTGAAGTAGGCGGTGGGCTGCCTTGAGGTGATCTACTTTAGGTTCTTGCATGAATTGGCTGAGGGTATTCACTGCATATGTAATGTCAGGCCGAGTGATTGTTAGGTAGATCAATTTGCCTACCAATCTTCTGTATCTAGTGGGATCTTTGAGTACTTCGCTTTCTGTTTCTGCTAGTATTAAATCAGGTTCCATGGGGACCGTTGCTGGCTTTGCCCCAAGCAATCCAGCTTCTTCCAGTATATCGAGGGTGTACTTCCGTTGACAAACCGTGATGCCTGCCTTAGATCGAGCAACTTCAATCCCAAGAAAGTATTTAAGTGGTCCAAGGTCTTTAATCTTAAAACAACTGTTGAGGAATTGCTTGAGCTTGTTGATGGCTTCCTCATCGTTCCCTGTTATCACCATATCATCAACATAAAGAAGCACCACTGTGATAGATTTCCCATTAACCTGTGTGAATAATGAATAGTCAGCCTTTGATTGCTTAAACCAAATTTCTTGAATGGCGCATGAGAAGCGCCGGAACCAACTTCGGGAAGCTTGTTTGAGGCCGTAGAGTGACTTGTGGAGTCGACAAACATCGTTCTCCCCCTGTCGACGATAACCTGGAGGAGGCAACATGTACACCTCCTCAACTAAATTACCGTGGAGAAAGGCATTCTAGACATCCATTTGATGTAAAGGCCATTGGCGCATTGCAGTAATAGACAACAAGCATCGCACTGTAATCAATTTCGCAACAGGCGCGAAAGTGTCTTTGTAATCAACTCCTTCGCGCTGGGTGAATCCTTTAGCAACTAACCGAGCTTTGTATCGCTCAATACTGCCATCAGAGTTATACTTGATTTTATATACCCATTTACACCCAATGGGCCGCTGGCCAGGCGGCAGTGGAACAAGTGACCAAGTGCTATTATCTTCTAAAGCTTTAATCTCAGTGTTCATAGCCTCAATCCACTTAGGGTCATGTCGGGCCTGTTCATAGCTAGCCGGCTCTACTAATCGAGATATGTTGTGCACAAATGAACGATATTTATCCGACAATCCAGAATATGAGACGTACCTTTGTAACGGATGGCGAGTGCCGGACGCGGGTGAGGAGTCCTCTTGGCGCAGGACAGCAGAATGGTACGTTTGAAATTCATTGAGGTATGGTGGAGGTCGTTTGTCTCTGGTGGATCGGCGGAGCTCAGGTTCATCGGGTATAAAATTTGGTGGTGGTTCGGGTTGGTCGGGTTGGTCTGTGACATCGGGTTGGTTGGGCTGGTCGGTTAGGTGATCTGGTGGTGAGGGGTGATTGGAGTCGGTGTGGGGTTGAGGATGGGCCGGCGATGAAGTAGGATCGATCCCGGAGGTTGGAGCGACGGATTGGGTGTGCCAGCGCTGGTAGGTTTTGAGTATGGGAGGGTTGGATTGGGTCGGGGATGGGTCAGATGAGTGGAGAGGATTGAGGTCGGCCGGAATTGGGGTGGGAGGAGCCGGGGTCAATGGTGGAGTTTGAGGGAGATTGGTGCGGTCACCATCGGGGGATGGGGATTGAGTTTCAGAAGAGGTAAGATGAGGTGAGGTAAGTGAGTGTAGAGGGGTAATGGGCCGACTTGATGTGTTGGGCTCAGTGGATGGTATTGGGTTCTCATCAATGGGATTTTCTGGGGTGGATGTATGTAAAGGAAATATTTTTTCATGAAAAGTGACATCCCGGGAAGTAAAAAATTTCTTTCCTTGAAGGTCATAGACTCGATAACCTTTCTGCCCTAGAGGGTACCCCATAAAAATGCAACGACGGGCACGGTAATCAAATTTATCATTGGGGGTGAGATTGGTTGGATAACACAAGCAACCGAAAACCCGAAGATCGGAATAATCCGGTGGATGTTGATGAAGATGTTCATAGGGCGATTTGTAGGAAAGGAGAGGTGTGGGTAGTCGGTTAATGAGATAGCAAGCTGTTTGGATTGTTTCCCCCCAAAAACGTAAAGGTAAGTTGGCTTGGAACCGGAGGGCTCGGGCTACATTCAAGAGGTGGCGGTGTTTTCGTTCAACAACCCCGTTTTGTTGTGGGGTATATGGGCATGTGTGTTGGAAAATGGTACCGCGTTCGGAAAGGAAAGAACGCATAGATGTAAATTCTCCCCCATTGTCAGAACGTAAAATCTTAATATCCCGATTGAATTGATTTTTGACCCAAGAAAAGAATGATTTTATGATGGACTGAGTGTTCGATTTTGCACTCATAAGGTGTACCCAAGTATATCTAGTGTAGTCATCGACAATGGTGAGGAAATAGCGAGCGCCAGAGTGAGTGTGAATTTTGTGTGGACCTCAAACATCACAATGAATTAAATCAAAAGGTGCAACTGTTTTTATTGAACTTGAAGGAAAGGGTAAACGAGACTGTTTTGCTAATGGGCAAATGTCACAAACATGCTTGGAATTAAAAATAATTTCTGGAAAATGCTTAGATAAGTGGTGAAGGGGTGCGGCAGATGGGTGCCCAAGGCGCTGGTGCCAAAGGTCGGTTGTACGGGTGATGTGATTGGCAAGTCGAGGATTTTGGGTTGGTGTGAGGTAGTAAAGACCATTAAAACGCTTGCCCAGGCCAATCGTCCTCCTCGTATCCACGTCCTGCACAATGCAAAAATCCGGGTAAAATATCACAATACATCTCAAAGCCCGAGTCAATTTGCTCACAGATATCAGATTCACACGAAATTTAGGCACATGGAGAACATCATCAAGCAATAAATCTGAAGATAACTCAACTGATCCGATACTTGCAATACGAGATTGTTCTCCATTAGGCAAACCAACGAATTCATATTTTGACCTTTTATTACGTGTTGGTGATAAGTGTGATACGTGATCTGTTGCTCCACTATCAATTATCCAATATAGAGTTGCATGTTCATCATGTTCAATGTTATTGCAGGTAGGTGTGATAATACCTGTGGCGTTTGCAAATGGTTGATTGTTGTTACCATTTTTGAGCATGGCCATGATCTGCTTGTATTCTTCTGCAGTAAAGGTTGGTCCTGCGTTGGCTGACTCTCTCTTCATCTCCACATTGTGGGCTGTAGGCCTCTTGTTCCTGGGCTTTATATTCTTTCCATGCCACTTATGACCCGGTGGGAAGCCGATCAAATAGTAGCAATTATCAACATTGTGTCCTCCTTGTTCGCAATAAGTACAAAATTTTCCAACAAAGGAAGAGTCACGGTGTGATGATGGGTCACGCCGCTGTGTGGGTGGTTCTCGATTTCCATCATGTGGTCGGGCTATGGCGTATGCTGCTGGCGGAGCCTCCTTGCGGTTTGCTACTTCCATCTGCCTCTCTTGTTGGAGAATCAGCCCATGGACTTTCTTTGTATCTGGAAGTGGATTCATCATCAAGATCGATCCACGAACCTGAGAGTATGATTCGTTGAGCCCCATCAAGAACTGCATCACTTTCTCCTTCTCTTCTCTCTCAACAATCTTTTTCAACATGTTGCAGGAGCAAGCAATGGGTTCTTGATAGGACCCCAATTCGTCCCAGAGTCCTTTGAGTTTGGTGTAGTAGGCTGAAACAGAGACGGTTCCTTGGCGACATTCAGCAATTTCTTGCCGAATCTCATAGATCCTCGATTCATCACCTTGTGAGAATCGATCATGAAGTTCGTTCCAAATCTCTGCTGCCATTTCACAGTATGCCACGCTGCGACGGATCTCTGATTCAATCGAATTGAGGATCCAAGACACCACCAGATCATTGCAGCATCGCCACAATGGGTATCTTGGATCGGTTTGGGGTGGAGCTTCGATGGATCCATCGATAAGACCAAGTTTGTTCTTGGCGCTAAGGCTGCGGCGCATTGAACGAGACCACTCCCCGTAATTGCGTCCATTCAGGGATGTGCTGACGAGGACGAGTCCTGGTGTATCTGAATGGTGTAGAGTTAGAGGATCAGGTAAGTTTGCTGCCTTCTCCTCAGTGTGTTGTGAACTGGAGTCTTCTGGTTTGCCTCCAGTCTTGTCTTTCCCTGTGTTTGTTTCTTCTATCTCGACCATGTTGTCGAAGTGATGATGTTTTGGTTGTGGCGGAAGGTGTTAGGCTGCCCAGAATCGGTGCTCTGGTACCATATGCAAAAGTGGTGATGAATGATGTATATTGAATTAATTCAAAATTGCTGTACAGAGTCTGCTATATACAATGTCAATGACGCTATTCTAGGGAAACAGAATAATCTAGATCCTTAAGTTTCTCTAGTTATACAGCTGTAACATAAAACAGAATATATACAAATAATCCTAGAATCAATGCGGATACTCTTTCCTTTAACACAGCCATCAAGAGAAAAGCCTTCCTCTTGCATTCTTCGAAGATAATCTTCTGCTTCACTTAATAAGCCTCCTATACAAAATCCATAAATCATTATATTGTATGTCCTCAAATTAGGCTGTACTCCTTTCGATGACAAACCAGAGAAGAGATCTATTGCATAATCCATTTTCCCAGCTTTGCACAAACCTTCAATGATACTACTGTAAACTATAATATTCAGTTCCAACTTCTTGCCTTCCATTTCCCTAAGCAATTCCAGAGCAGTAGAAAGTTGTTGGTTATTACATAGGCCATCAAGTATAATTCCGTATGTTTGAACATTTGGAGGTGGGCCGCCACCACTTTGCATATGAGAGAACAACTTTTGGGCATCTTGCATCGTCCCCACTTTGTAGCAACCTTCAATAAGAGTGTTATAGGTGATGGTGTCTGGAACAAGCTCCAAACTGATCATTTCCTGAAAAACCTTATTGGCCTGATCTATCTTTTTCTGCTTACAATACCCGTTTATCAATATGTTACAACTATGAACATTAACCACGAAGCCCTTGCTAATCATAAGATCAAACACTTGTCTTGCCTCATCTATTTCGCCTCGCAAACAGTAACCGTCTGTAAGCGAACTGTATGTGATCGTGTCAGGCTCAATATGTCTGAATCATTATGTCAACCACAGTTTTGGCTTCCACAACCTTCCCTTCCTTACAAATTGTATCAACCAAGACATTAAAAGTGACGAGATTTGGATATATACCTTGACTCACCATTTCATTCAACAAGGTCGTAGCTTGTTTCCACCTGCCAATGTTGCAAAGTCCTTGAATCAAACAGGTGTAAGTAACAACATTTGGAGCAACACCCTTACTGATCATCTCCGAGAAGAGTTTCAATGCTTCATCCAAGAGTGTATCCTTAGACAGACTGTCAATGATGGTATTATAGGTGACCACGTAAGGCTTGCATCCTCTTTGTTCCATCTGCCTGAGCAACTGAATAGCCGCACCGTTGTTCCCCATCTTGCAGAAGCCCTTTATAAGTGTGTTGAAAGTAAACACAATGGGCTTATAATGATCTTCCTTTAGCATTTTAATGAAAAGCCGTGTTGCCTCAGTCACTTGATTTTCAAGAACAAAGCCGTGGATGAGAGTAGTGAAGGTAATAACATTTGGTTGAAGACCCAGTTTGAAGTAATTTCCCAAGATAGATAAGCCGAACCCCATTTGGTTAAAGTTGCAGTAACAATTGATGAGAATAGATAGAGTATATCATCAGGAACTATTCGACGCAGACCCATTTGTCTGAAGCGAGGGATGACAACCGAATATTGTTTAAATTTGACAAGCTGAGTCAAGATTCGATTGAAAGGGATAACAGGAGGGAGAGGACGCGAGTGAAGCATTTCATCGAACACCTTCAAGGCATCCTCAACATTATGATTTACTATCTGGGTATCTCTAAATTTACTGACTCTGGGCATTGAGGGTGGATGAGGGTTTGGGTAATGGGCATTTGTAGATTTGGTTGGATTTGAGGCTGGTTGAGAATGAAACAAAGCCAAGTAATTGTTGACAGCCAAGTGCACAAAAGGAGTAGAGTGTCTTTTGGTGCTGCAATCACAATAACGAGCCCTTGTTCGGATCATCTTCATCATCTTTGAATCATAGAAGAGAGAGAGAGAGAGCAAAGCAGATGGTAGTGGTAATCAACGTAGACTACCCACTGGATAGCCTCCAAGGGGTAACGCTTGCATCTGGTACTATTGTCACTGGTGACAACCGATTGAACATATATATATGAAATAATCCCAGCTCTGCTCATAGCAAATAAAATCAACTACACTGCACAGTTTGTTAACGATTGGAAATCGATCACCACTTTCTTCTCTATAAAAAATTAAAAAGATTAAAAAACCGAAGAAATTCACAAGTATGTAAAGAGCTGACCAAATTAAGCGAGAAATAATTCTAATATAACTCGTCGGTATTACATTTTAGAAACAAATGTAACATGTTAACAACTTTAACCGATCTAACAAATAACTGTAAATGTAACGTGTTAACAACTTTCTCCGATATAGCAAATAACTTTCGGACAATCTATGAATGTTTGACGTAATTTCGACTCTTCGATAAAACTGAGAGTCTTGAAAGAAAAGGAACAATTTCTTTTTTTTTTTTATAATTTTTTTAAAGGATACAAGAGTATAAGAAGATTGTAACACTTTGGGCAAATGGTACACAACGATATATATGCTTAAGCCCTTGTATAGGGTTTTAACTAAGCCGCAAAAGGACTGGTCCATCGGCAACCTCCTCCGTCACATCCACACGCGCCGTCCTCTTCTTCATTCAGTTCCGCCCGGCAAAGCCGTAAGTTACAAATCACAGCCTTCATCGATTTATATCTCCATATCTCTATATATCTAACTCAGTATAGTCCGATTGTAGATGGACGCCGGAAACGAAGACCTGGAGAGGAAGAAGAAGAAGGAAGAGAAGGTTTTAACTATTACCGATTGCTTCTTGTAGTGATTTTGTTAGTTTTTACTGAACAAGGTTGTTAATTTCAGGCAAGAGAGAAGGAATTGAAGAAGCAAAAAGCGTTGGAGAAAGCTGCCAAGCTCCAGGTAATTAGGGTTTAATTTGGATTTCGGAGTGGTTTTGGATGCAACTACTATTAGATTATGGTGTGGTGATGAATTGTTGAGGTGTTTATGGATTTGAATTCATGTGGTTTTAGGCGCAACAAGTGAATGCCGGTTCGAAGAAGAGTGAGAAGAAGATTTTGAAGCGTGGGAATGAGGAGGATGAGAATGCAGCTGATTTTGTTGATCCTCCGACTCCGTTTGGCCAGAAGAAGCAGATGTCTAGTCAGATGGCCAAACAGTACAGTCCAACTAATGTGGAGAAAGGGTGAGTGTCGTGTTTGCTTCGTGCGATTTATGATTTTCGCTGTCGGTTTTGGAATTGTATGTTGTGCTTGTTGTAATTTGTGCTTGCTGGTTTTAGGTGGTACGAGTGGTGGGAGAAGTCGAGATACTTTGTACCAGAGGCTAAGAGCCATAAGCCTCCATTTGTGATTGTAAGTGTGTTACCGGCACGCTGTATTCTTTGGTTTGTATTTGATTTTAAGTTGCAGAATTGACCGGTTCTTACATGTGTTGCAGGTTTTGCCGCCTCCCAATGTGACCGGTGCGCTTCATATAGGCCACGCTCTTACTGCTGCTATTGAGGTCGTGTCTGTAGCTAAATTCCTGCAATTTGATATGTCTATTGGTGGCTTCCAGAGGTTGTCTGGAAAAGTTATTTGACGTTGATTTGTGACATGCAGGACACTATGATTCGCTGGCGAAGAATGTCAGGTTACAATGCCTTGTGGGTGCCTGGAATGGACCATGCTGGCATTGCCACTCAGGTTCTTTTCCATTCTGTTCATCATCAGATCTACAATATCTTCAATACAGATTTTGTTTATTGCTGGCTGTAACTTTTATATGATTTTTATAGGTTGTTGTAGAAAAGAAGCTGATGCGTGAGCGTAATATAACCCGGCATGATATTGGTCGGGAAGAATTTGTGTCTGAAGTGAGTTCAAACTAATATACCTTAGAATCCATGTTAATCTTTGTGTTAAAGATTGTCATGTTTCATTTAACTCTACTCATACTGTTCATTCTTGTTTCGGACAGGTTTGGAAATGGAAAAATGATTATGGGGGCACTATTTTGAAGCAGCTACGTCGTTTGGGTGCTTCATTGGATTGGTCCCGTGAGGTGAGCATTTGAGCTTCCTGTAGGTGTTGTATCTACTTGGTTTGAATTTGACGTAGTCACAAAGTTCTCTCTCTTTATATGTATGATAGACATTGAGATATAACTTTTTTTTTCCTTTTTTTTGCCTACACTTTTAGTGCTTTACAATGGACGAGCCAAGGTCAAAGGCCGTGACAGAGGCTTTTGTAAGGCTTCATAAGCTGGGGCTTATCTACAGGTATGCTTTATGAAAAACTCAGATTATATGTGTGATACGATTTGGGAAAATTAGATAAATACAACTTCAAGATCTAAATGTATGTGGATGCTAGCTTTATATTTGTAATTCTAATTTGAATTTGTATGCATGTTTTGCTTATATTGTATCTTCAGTTTTTTGGGCTTGAGCCTTTGGGGTAAAGACCATGGCCTCGTTGAATAAACACAAATTAGTGTGATGAATGATTTGAAATACGTCGATCCATGTATCTTTGATCTGCATTTGTTGGTTGTCTTCTCCAGTAACTACACCTATGAGTTGTTCTCATGTCTTGATAATGCCTGATTTTGTATTGCAGGGATAACCGCCTGGTGAATTGGGATTGTGTCTTGCGAACAGCAATATCGGAAATTGAGGTCAGTCCTCTCCTATTTGTTGTATATTTTTTCCCACATATTTTCAGTATTATTGAAGCTTTTGCTGTCTGTGTAGGTGGACTATATAGATATAAAAGAAAGAACAGCTCTTGAGGTTCCTGGATACAAGAACCGTATTGAATTTGGCGTTTTAACATCATTTGCATACCCTCTGGAAGACAATTTAGGTGAAATAGTTGTGGCAACAACTAGAATTGAAACTATGCTCGGTGATACTGCTATTGCTGTACATCCAGATGATGATAGATACAAACATCTTCATGGAAAGCATGTCATTCATCCATTTAATGGAAGAAGGATTCCTATAATCTGTGATGCAATACTCGTGGATCCAGAGTTTGGGACTGGTGCTGTGAAGGTAAGAGCTAGACATAGTAGCATACAAGTCATGATATTTTATTGTGTTCTATTTCTGTTTTCCTTTAAGATTTATGCTTTGGTAATAAAATTTGATCTTGGTGTTTGGTGTCCTGCAGATTACTCCGGCCCATGATCCTAATGACTTCAGTGTTGGGAAGCGCCATAATCTTGAGTTTATAAACGTCTTTACTGATGATGGAAAAATAAACCAAGATGGTGGAGAGTTTGCAGGAATGCCACGCTTCACAGCCCGGGAGGCAGTTACTGAAGCATTAAAGAAGAAGGTACCATCTATTAAGTACTACATATCTTTGTCACTAAATATGTTAATATTTGGTTTGAGAATTGCTTACCATTATCAGTAAATTTTGTAACACCTTTAACACTATTACCAAGTCTTCTCTGGCTTCAAAGGTTCATAATGTTTTTTTTTCTCTTCATCTTGACACTCTTCAAACAATGAAATTGAATTGGCTGCAGTCCCCTTTGTTCTATAATTAACAATACCTATTTATAATTGCGCCACTTACCAACATCAATTGTGTTAAATCCATATTCTCATAGTAGTCGGTGGGTACTGTCTATTTACATCATATTCTCAATGCTGTAATAATTGTTCCGGTGACATTATTCTCTTTGCATATAGGGCCTCTTTAAAGAATCAAAGACAAATGAGATGCGTCTTGGTGTATGCTCTAGAACCAAGGATGTTATTGAACCCATGATAAAGCCCCAGTGGTATGTCAAATGTAGTGGTATGGCCAAGGGAGCCCTTGATGCTGCTATAGATGATGATAATAGAAAGCTTGACATCATCCCGAGACAGTATACTGCTGATTGGCAGAGGTAGTCTCCTTTTTTTCCTTTACCTTGCTGTAAGAAATTTCTACTTTGTTTATTGGTAATAGTATTACAAATGATGACTAAGCTGTTTTTTTTAATTATCATTTCCATATGTATTCTTGATCATAGATGGCTGGAGAACATTCACGATTGGTGCGTCTCACGGCAGCTTTGGTGGGGTCACCGCATTCCTGCATGGTATGCCGTTTTTGATGGTGACAAGCCAGAAGATTTTGGATCATTAGATGACCGATGGGTGGTTGCGAGAAATGAGGAAGAGGCTAAAGCACTGGCTAGTCAAAGATATGAGGGAAAGGAGGTTAAACTAGAGCAGGATCCTGATGTACTTGACACATGGTTTTCTTCTGGTCTCTTCCCTTTGACCGTGTTGGGGTGGCCAGAAGATACAGCTGATTTAAGAGATTTCTATCCAACTTCAGTTCTTGAAACTGGACATGACATTCTCTTTTTCTGGGTTGCTCGTATGGTAATGCTTGGAAGTACATTGGGTGGTAATGTACCTTTCACAAAGGTGAGCAAAAAAGGGCATAATAGATTTATAGACATAGACAGCTTTATCTTGGGTGGTACATGTTTACTTTATACTAGCTAGTCAGTGTGTGTGTGTGTGTGTTATACGGTATAGTTCATTGTCGACCTCAACCTTCTCAAGTATACTCCTTTTCCAATTCAAATTCGCTGCCCTTTGTTATTAATCCTTAACTAAGGTTACTTGAACGTAAGCCGGTGGAAATTTGTAATCTTGCAGTATTGGCATTTATGCTTTGTTTCTTATGCGCATACAGATGACGAATGTTTACTTTCTCCTATATATGTATATTATGAGTAGATTTTCATATTTTCATATATTGATTACTAAGGTGATTGGTGCTCTGCAGATGTACTTGCATCCAATGATTCGCGATGCACGTGGACGTAAAATGTCCAAGTCCTTAGGGAATGTCATTGATCCTCTTGATGTGATCAATGGTATATCGCTGGAAGATCTACACAATAAGCTTTCAGAGGGGAATTTGGACCCAAGGGAAATAGCTATAGCCAAAGAAGGCCAAAAAAAGGATTTTCCTGATGGTATTGCTGAATGTGGTTCTGATGCGTTACATTTTTCCCTGGTCTCGTACACTGCTCAGGTTTGGGTTTCTAACTTTTTATCTTTCTATTTTCTGTGAGTGACTATTTTCTTATAATGGAGTAGTAACCTATTTGGTCGTCTTTTTTTCAGTCTGATAAGATAAATCTGGACATCCAAAGGGTTGTGGGTTATCGTCAGTGGTGTAATAAACTTTGGAACGCCGTACGATTTGCTATGAGCAAACTTGGGGATGACTATGTTCCGCCATCATCAGTAGTCCCTGATGTGCTTCCATTTAGTTGCCAGTGGATACTCTCAGTACTAAATAAAGCCATCTCCAAAACTGTTCTGTCATTGGAATCATACGAGTTCTCCGATGCAGCCACTGCAGTGTATCATTGGTGGCAGTACGAGTTGTGTGATGTATTCATTGAATCCATAAAACCCTACTTTGCTGGAAACGATCCAAAGTTTACATCTGAAAGAGCTTTTGCTCGAGACACGCTCTGGTTGTGTCTGGACAATGGACTACGGCTGCTTCATCCATTTATGCCTTTTGTTACTGAAGAACTATGGCAGCGTCTCCCATCATCCGAACATTGTAGTAGGGCAGCATCAATCATGATATCCGACTACCCATCCATCGTGGAGGTTGGTTATTTATTTTATTTTCTGTTGATGTCTAATCATAGAAGTTAGTGTAGTGTAGTGTAGTGTAATACTAAAAAAGAAGGATTAAACTAGGTTATGCTACTGTCCGATAACTGGAGCCATTTAACAATAATAGGCTGGTTTTGTACTACAGGGTTTTCTCATCCACATCCATATATCCTGTCATGTCCTTCGTTCATATATATCAAGCTTTATGTTTATGTTATTCACTCTGCACGTCAACAGTGTTTCCTGTTTTTGTAGTGTCACACATGGGCAATAGGTTAATGTTTGTTTTGTATTTCTTAAGCTGTGTGGTTGCCATAAGGAGATCTTTTCTGGTTTTTAAAGACTACCATGTAATATCAAAAATTTAAAGTTGAACCTTAGTTTGTGGAATAACAATTTTTCTATGTTATCTTCTTCCAGTGCTGGACAAATGAAAGGGTGGAGTCTGAAATGAGGCTTATTGACTCTATTGTTAGATCCCTCCGGTCACTATCTCAAGAGAGTCGTGAAAGGTAATTTCTTAGTGTAGTGTGACATGTTTTCTTCTGCTTAAGATATGTGAACTTCTGACTTTCATGTTCCAAATTGATATGTTATTGATTTATCATTTTCTGTCTGTTATGTTGTGTAGATTACCAGCTTTTGTGCTGTGTCGATCAATGTCAAATGGGGAAATTATACGCAGACAACAACTCGAGATTGAAACTCTTGCTAATTTGTCATCTCTGACGGTAAGTTTTCTGTCTTGCATGATTGTACTTTACTCATTATGTTCCCTATTAAATCAAGCCTAAATGTTTTAAATTTCATGTAGTTGATTGGTATGTAGATATGATACACATACTTATCTTCACAGGTAATCAGTGAGAATCATGCTGCCCCAACTGGATGCTCTGTGTCAGTTGTAAATGAAAGCCTCTCTGTTTATCTGAAGATTCTAGGGTCTCGTTCAGCAGAAATAGATCTTGAAAAGATTCGTAAAAAGATGGAAGACATCAAATTGTAAGTTCAAATCTAGAATTTATTTTCATACCATGCAGTTGTCACAAGCACTATCTTTTGTGAAATTGAAAATCTTACTGTTGAATAGCACTTAAAAGGAATATAGTTTTACAACAAGGTAAATATTTTTCAGGAAAGTATAGTTATAGTGCAATCTTAAGAGTTAGAACACCTGATACATAATTGAAAAATTCAGTATGCATGATAATGTTGTAAGATAGTTCATGAATGGCTTTGGATTACACGGGTTCAACTTTGTTCTGGTTAGCAGCAAGTGAAATCTAATAGCGACTAAAATTATATTCAACAGGCAACAGGAGAAGATAATGAAGGGGATGAGTGCTGCTGGTTACAAAGAAAAGGTCCCTGAGAAGATTAAAAAAGCCAATGCAGAAAAACTTGAATCCCTTCAGAAGGAAAAACTGTCTCTTGAAGAGGCAAGCCAACATATGGAAGCGCAGATATCAAGCAATAAACAAGATTGACTTTCTGTACAACCTGACTTGGCAGACCACATAAAGGGATGAAAAGCTTCTAAATTCTGTATGCTGATATACATGCTAGCTCTGTTAATTTGTTTGGGTATTAAGATGCTGCTAATGTTTGGAATAGCGGCATTTGCATTTTCTCCAAATAGCTTCTGTTTGACATGAATTGCACAGGACATTGTAGTACTATTCTTGCATCTTATTTGTTAAAAGGAAATGAAAACACGAAGGATATTCTTCTTTGTTGCATCACGTAAATAAATTTGATTTTGATCGCATTGATTGATCCTATCCCTCAAATTGAAATGTGATTGAGAAGAACACAAAACACATATCGCCAAAGTTTTTCTATAATCAGCAACAACAAGCTCTCCTCAAGATTCAAGTGAATCAAGTAAGGTTTGAGGAGAATGTGGCAGATTTGTTTATCAAATCATTGCCCAAAGTAATATTTGAGGAACATGTGAAAAACATAGGAATGAAAGCTTTCTTGATTGATGTAAGGATCAGGGGGAGGTGTAGACTTCAGGAGGAGTCTAATACACTCACGTCATCTTTAAACTTAAAAGTGCGTTGTGCTCTTTTTCCCTTCGGCCGAGTTCTATTTTGTCCCACTGGGTTTTGTTACTTGACAAGGTTTTTGACGAGGCAACGATCTATGCACCATTTTGTCTTTAACTTGGCACAAGGAGGAGTCTTGAAGGAAAATACCATTAGTGTGTCTTCGTCAAATTAACTGACGATAGTAAGTTATAAAATTAGTAATCAATCAGATGTAACGTTTCAATCAGTGATTATTATCATAAATTGTAATTGTTATTACCATTGTACTCGTCACCCTATATAAAGAGATTTTCTAATTAAATGAGTAGACCCAATTCTATTTTACTATTTCAAATACTGATATTTTATAATTTTCTTTGATGGAAAATATTGAGTAATTAATCAGTTATTACTTATTACTTATTAGCTTCATCTTTTACTAAATATGGACATCCTTAACAAACGAACAAAACACTAGAAGAGTTCTCAAAATCAAAATTTATACCTAATAATGTCAATTTTTTTTATGAACTCGAGTCTGCCCTGTAATACTGTCAATTATAATACAATGGATTGGGTAAAAACCCAATTTCTTATGGGAGTTTCTATTCATACCTCGAAAAATAGCACTTAGACCTCCTTGCTTAATAGACCTCCAATTTACTTTTTACAAGAACCAAAATATTATTTACACCTCTCTAATTTTCCCAAAATACCAAAATCCAAATAAATCAATTAAAAGAACTTTCTTATAGAATATTCAGTTCACACCTCTAAACTCGGTAATTAAACATGCTTCAATTTTTAAAAATTTATTAATTATATTTTGGGAGTTTCTATTCATACCTCTCAAATTGGCACTTAGACCTTTCTTCTTTTTCAAATTTCAGTTGACTTTGTCAATTCATGTGCAATTACTAATAAAACCACATAAAATTAAATAAATTATTTTGGAATACATAAATACTTAAATATGCTTTAGCACAACTTATTTTCTAAAAATTGAGGTACATGCTGTAATCTTTAGTTTATTTCATACTAGTTTGTTCGTTCAAAAATATATCTTCTGTTGAAGGAAAATACCATAAATGTGCCTTCGTCAAAGTAATTGACGATAGCGAATTAGGAAAGTAATATCAATCTGATGTAACGTTTCAATCAGTGTTTATTACCATTATTGTAATTGATGTTTCCATTGTAATCGTCACCCTATATAAAGTGATTCTCTAATGAAATGAGTAGACCAATTCCGATTATTCTACAACACGTTATCAGCACTTTGCCTAACCATGAGTTTTTAGAAAAAAAAAAAAAAAGAGAAAAAAAAACAACACAGAAAAAAAACCCTAATTTTTATTTTATTTTTTTCTGTTTTTCTGCCTCCGCCGCCCTAGCCCTCCACCAGGCCGCCGCCGCCGCTGCCCCTCTTTTTCCTAGCAGCAGCCCCGATCCCGACCCGGTCCCCTTCGATTAGCCGCAGCAGCAGCCCGTCCCACTCCGGTCCCAGCCCGCCGCTCGACCCCGATCCGGTCCACCTCGATCGGCGCCTTCGATGGCTTGTGCCCTCCTCCGCCGTCGCCCTCGACCGGACATTGAATCTTGAAGCCGCAGCCCAGCGCCGCCTAGCAGCATCGACGTGGATCGACGCTAGCAGCAGCCCCCCCCTTACCGCTCCTCCGATCGCCTCGACGATAGCAGCAGCCGAGGTTCCCCGATTTTTCGACCCGAGGCTCCCCGATTCGGACCCAGATCGGACGACGATCGGACCCCCCCACCCTCCTTCGACCTCATCTGGGCACCCTCCTCGCGACGACTCCGGATCGGACCATCCAGTCGGCCCCAACACCGATCCCCCCCGATCTGCTCCTGTCGATGCATACCCTCGGCCTCGAAGGTTTTTCCGGACCAGCGCCGACGCCAACGCCAACGACACAGTCGTTCCCCAGCACCGTTTTCCCGACAACTTCCTCGTCGACAGGAAGGGTTTGGGCCTGATCCGACCCGGCTCTTTGGGCCTGGCCTTGACCCGGTTTTGTTGGGCCTGACCCGGATCTGCTGATCCAACCCAGAAAAAAAGGGGATTTTGGGGGGTAAAAATTTAAAGGTAATTTTTGAAATTACCGCACAGTAATTTATATTTACTTTACTGTGTGACTATTTACTTTTTAACTATTTACTGTTTTACGAACTTAATGGTAAATGTGAAATTGCTTAATTTATATGATAAATGTGAAATATATATGATTAAAGTGACTAATCATATGCATATTATTTGTTCTTATGTGGCATAACAATTACGATACGGGCAATATGTGACGACAATTTGGAGTCAGAGATCGAGCAATTGTATCATATGCAGTTTATTTGGCAAACTAACAAGTAAGATCTAATTAAAGTCATCATTTTCATTAAATCGTTAATGATATAATGCTCAAACTTATCTTATTATATTATGACATATATTTATGAAAATTTGAGCATCATTATATGTCTATTTTATTATGTTAAATAATTGTTTTTATTTAACATGTTATTTAATTTGAGCATTGCTATGATAATGCAAATCTCATGAGCAATACAATATAAAAATGGACAAACCAATTATTGTGATAAAGCATATTCACGAAGTAAGAAAAATATGACCATTACAAATTTTGGTCTTGAGATCCAATTTTAATTTCTTGAAAAATTTTTCATCATGGATATCTTCTTGATTATATAAAAAGCAATGATAATGAAATTTCATTAGCTTTACATGCAATGAATATGGAAAAATCAAAAATTTTATTGTGATAACGAAATTTCACAAAGCATTTGATTTCCATAAAGTATATTGGTTTATTTTAGTTGTCGTGAATGTCATAGACCGCGAAACTAATATATTTTATTCTCCCTCTATTTTATAGATGGTTTAACCATCACAGTTTAGTTTTGACATATTGGACTCTGAAGAATTTGAGTACCAAATTCCCCTATTAAGCAGACTAAGGCTTGAGCATGGTATATTTATGCAAATTGTTTTATGTAAATAGCTAAATAAATAATTTCAATATCTTGAATGACAATGTAAGGTCTAAGAAAAAAATCCCTGAAATTTAATTATGCAAAGTAATGCAATCACCCTAAAACAAAGGGCAATGATGATGTAAGTTATGAGAAAACAAAGAGTAATGACGATGTAAGGTCTTAGACAAAGAAATTTCCTGAAACAAATTATGCGAAGTAATGCAACAACCCTAAACCAAAGGGTAATGACAATGTAAGGTATGAGAAAAAGAAATTTTCTGGAACACATTTTGCAAAGTAATGCAACAACCCTAAATCAAAAAACAATGACGATGTAAGGTCTTAGAAAAATATATATATATTATTGAACAAATTGGATAAAGTAAAGCAACATATCATAATATAGGCATGAAACAAAGAACCGTGTGTAAAGAAACGCACAATGTAATCCCTAAAATAATAGTACTGAAGAACAGTAGTACTATATCAATAGTATATGATAATGATTAGTATATCAAAGAAAGTAATAAGGATCAGTATATCTTTTCCTTTGGGATTCATAATACACCTGCCTAATTGGGATTAGAATCTCTTTTATTACAATCCCCATCGATTTACTCTAAAGAACTTGAGTTACGTTTCGATGTATATATTGAGCATATGTCAAATTGACAATTTATGCCATAAAAGAAAATTGAATTTTGTTTTCCACATTATAAAGAAATTTACGCCACGATTTTCATGTGAAAAAGACACAAGTGAGAATTCATTTGAGCTCCTTTGCATTACCTCTAAATGACTGCGAATGTAAACGAGTATTAGAGAAGATTATATGTCAACTTAGTAGGTTCTAAGTAACCGCTAATTAAATCCAACGTCATAAGAAAATGATATTTTGGAATTCTGACATAGATTGGCTTTGATCTGGTGATCCATACATTAAAGAAACTACTATGGACACCCATATTTTTGGATAAATAGAAGCAAACACCAGAAGAATATGGTTCACACACGAAACTGAGGACGAACAAAGAACATTTTATCCTCAAATATTATTTCGATACAATCCATGTAGGGATGAAGACGTGTGTTCAATCCCTATATTCCACCGCTCCCCTACGGTGACATTATGATATATTTGATGCACAAGTACATGCACTTATATCATATTATGCTTCTTATCTATTGTGATTCTATGAATCGAAGCACATCACTCAAAGCCTATTAGTGAAATTATGATTGAGATCATCATATGCAAAGGACACATGAGTTTCTCATTATGTTGTTATATTGAATCAAAAGAGGATTCAGTGGATCGATTCAACCAACTTGCGGACACCATAGATATTTTATGGTGTTGGTTGTTGTGTCGACACGCTGGTCACGTGTCATGACACCATCCACAATTAAAAATTTCTGCTGCTTATGCTAGAAAGTCAAAGCACCTAGGCCGGGTTAATTTCCGTAGGTGTGATGATTTTATGGCTTATTATACGGGATTTGTAATGGACATCATATTCCTATATAAAAACTCAATTGGTCTCACGGAAAATGACTACAGTAATAGTCTTAATATTGGTAAAGCACACCAATACTTCCGTTTTGGGTTATGCAATTTTGCATGCAGCGTTATTTATTCATCTTTGACCATCATCATTGAACAAATTTATACCATAGCTAGTGACTATGTGTGAGAATTTTACAGGATTTCAAACGAACTTGTAATCCTTGAGCTCTTTTGGATTGACACGGATCTACAATCCTTGAGCTCCATTAAATGTTTTATGTGCCAAAATTGCGCCGCCACAGCGCACAATGATGGGTTACTTGAGATGAATAAATATCTATGCTGGATATGAACTTCCAGCTATAGTCCGCTATGTCGAAACCTTGACAGGCGATCTCCTCACCGCTAGATTTGCGGTGTGTCACTTTGATGAGACAGTCTTCCCGTCGTTAGGGGGAGATAAGAACAAGTATGTTCAAGTGGAACGACAGGAATTGTCGTGGTTTGTCCCCACTGTGTCTCATCCTGATCCCCAAAATAACACAAAGTAAAGTGTATAGATGTCTAATCTATTAAAGTGACGAGATCAAAGAAACCTGCTGCAAACATGCCTGTAAGGATTGTGTCCTATCGAGAGGACATGGTGCCACCCAAGAGGAATTGGGCATTGCACCACCACTATGGATAGTGGCATGGTGACGCCATAAGTGGCATAAATGGTGTCACAGGCCGTGGCTCTCCAAGGAAGAGGGGGAGGCCACCTTAGGTTCGATACATACTTGTGTAAAGGAAGAAAACAAGTTTGGCACAACCTGATCTATTGATCAGTGATACTCAAATCCGTCTCATGAGAATATTTATGGATTGTGGTTATCATTGGGGGACGCCTCAAATGTTAGAACCAATCCTTAAAGTATAGAGATCTCTACAAACACATTACACTAGTGTACATGAGGACGTGGAATAATGAGTCTACTATCGAACCATACTTCGTTGAAAAATGTCAACTTAGTAAACTGGCCTAATGGAAAGAAGCGATTCAGTATAAACAAAGAGATAGGTATTTGGGCAGGTGACGCCGACACCGCAAATATAAACCCTATCAAATATATCTTTGTTAGAATGCGTAATGAGAATAAGAGCATTCAGACTCACCTTATGGCGCAAGGTCTCTCAAAAACGCACTGGAATCGACTACGAGGAGATATTCTCTCGTAATGGACTACGATGAGACAAACTCTCGTAATGGATGTCATTGCACTCCACTACCTTGTCAGTTTGGTAGTTTCCGAAAAACTGAACATGCAGCTTACGAAAAGTGATCAAAACATATATCTCTATGGGGATCTAAATTAAGAGATATACATGAGGATCCTAAACGGACTTGATCCACCCAAATCAAGTGACTCTAGATCACATGAGTACGTTTGCAAAAGAAATTGAAACGTTCACTAAAGTGACTACTTGATTGGAAAGGGATTGATGAATTATGCCTTTGCGTTTTCATTATGGATATATATGAACTCTAAATGAAATAAGAGAAACTCAGTGTATTGTAAATCCTAAGTTGAGAATGAAAAAGATTTTGGGAATACACAGTCTTGAAATGGAACTCAAGGACTGTAATGATGGTGATCATCCATCAATCGGCTTAGGCACTCTAAAGAATAAAGTGAGGCCTACAGATATTCCCATGATCAGTCGAAGTCTTTACTCTAACAATAGATCCGTTTTTCATCTAAAGGAAGATGACGAAGAAGTATTGGGAAATGAAATTCCTATACAAGTGCAATGACGCATGATTGTACTTAAACATAATATGTAAGACTCGACCTCTCATTCGATGTAAATTTGTAAAGCTATGTTTAGCTCTGCGCCTACGCAACGCAAATCGTTCTTTCATTAAAGATATGAAAGATTTGGGCTTATTCAATCTCTACATAGAATGTGACATGATAAAGAAATTATCCACGTCATAGCTAACTATGCGTAAAGAAAACCGCATTAAAGGTGAGATAAGAAAATCTGTTATTACAGATCAATTTCAAATCTCTTAATGGTTCACTCATACTGTAGACGAAGTTATGACCATTTTGTTATATGAAGGTCATACTACGAGTGAACCTGATGTTCAATATGAACCTATGTATTCAGTTCATGAACAACCTTATCCTCAAGATCAAAGTAAATCAAGTTGGATCTGAGGACGATGTGGCAAGATTTAGTTACTAAATCATTGCTCAAAGTCACATTTGGAAAAACATGTGAAAATGCATAAGTATGCTAATAAGACTGAAGCTTCCTTGATCAAATGAAAGAATCAGGGAGAAACCCATGATTAATGTAAAAATCAGGGGGAGGTGCAGACATCAGGGGGAGTCTAGCACATACATGTTGTTTTCAAATGTAATAGGTGCGTTGCGCTCTTTTTGTCCTTCGACCAAAGTTTTATTTTCTCCCATTGGGTTTTTGTTACTTGGCAAGGTTTTTAATGAGGCAACACCACATGCACCATTTTATCTGTGTTGAAGGAAAAACATAGGAATGCGAAAGCTTTCAAAGCTTCCTTGATTAATGTAAGGATCAGGGGGAAATGTAGACTTCAAGGGGAGTCTAATACACACATGTAATCCTCAAAGGTTAAAGGTGCGTTGTGCTCTTTTTCCCTTCGTCCAAGTTTTATTTTGTCCCACTGGGTTTTGTTACTTGGCAAGGTTTTTAATGAGGCAACGATCTATGCACCATTTCGTCTTTGACTTGGCACAAGGGGGAGTGTTGAAGGAAAATACCATAAATGTGCCTTCGTCAAAGTAATTGACGATAGCGAATTAGGAAAGTAATATCAATCTGATGTAACGTTTCAATCAGTGTTTATTACCATTATTGTAATTGATGTTTCCATTGTAATCGTCACCCTATATAAAGGGATTCTCTAATGAAATGAGTAGACCAATTCCGATTATTCTACAACATCTTCTATGTATATTAGCCGATTATTATCAAAAAACAAGTGTATCAATTATATGTTATGCAACAATTTACATAAGACTTGTTAAGAGGTTGTTCATAATAAATTGAGGCTATGATAATTAATTTTTTTTTTACCAAATTGAGTGTTTCATTTTTTTATTCTTCAGAAATTGGAAGTGAAATAATTTTGGAGGTATTAGTATAATCTTCTAAATAAAAGCTTTTATTGATTTAATTACCCAATGAGTATTTTGAGAAGATTAAGGAGGTGTAAATAGTATTTTAGTTTTTTGTAAAAATAAATTGGAGGTCTATTGAGTAGAAGCTCCCTTATATTTTACTTTGAAAATTCATCCCAAATCAGACAAATTTATTGCTCTAATGATCCGAAATTTCAATTTTCTCTCTCGATCTATTTTCAATAGACAAAAATTATCATCTGAGTCTTTATTTTATTTTTTCTTCTTTGTTGAGGAAATCTGGGTTTTGGAGTTGATTACAGTTTGTCACTTTACTTTGTTTGCTCGTGAATTTTCTCAAATATCATGGGTGTGCTAATCCATTGACAACCTATACAATTAGTTTTGAGTTCTCCATTGAATTTTAGCCTGAATTAGAAGATATTATCTTTATTCCTTTTCAAGATCAGATTGGAAAAATATATATATATATATATATATATATATGTATATAATAGATATGGAAATATATTATTTGTTTTCTCTTTTCCATTTGTGAAAAAAAATTTACAAAATATTTTTCAAAATATAACTGAACGGTAATTTCACATGGCTTGACAAAGTCATTAATAATTTGAAAAAAAAAGAGGTATAAATACCGTTTTTTGAGGTATTAATAGAAGTTCCCATTTCTAATACCAAATATTGATTTTGATAAAAATCTCCAAAAGAAAGCATGCCTTCAATTGAGACTAGCCTCCCTGCACGCGCGATGCGCGTGCGGAAGGACCGCGCTCGCGCGTGCGTTTATTTGTTTTTCAATAAATACGTTGAGCATATACATAGTTTTATCTCTGTCGTTATGGTTCAAAAGTTCTTTAAAAAAAGTACTTGTAAGTAAATTTTGCAAAGTAACTAACTCTCACGCATGCAATAGACATAAAGTGATGTACCTAAACGTGCATTAATATGAAAATATATAAAATTTTGATGGCTGGAACCCAGTGGGAGGCTAGGCCATCACGCCTTTAAATAATTTTATTATAGTAATAAATAAATTTCCACAAAAAAAAAATCAAAAGAAAGTTTATAAATGCAATCTGCTCCATTCAACTCCATATCAGCCATCCATTTGTCAATTGCCGTTGTTGAAACTACAAATTAAGAGTAACACAAAAAAAGATAACATAAGATAGTGTATCAATATATATTTTCACTTTATATATGGTAATTAAAATAAAACGGTGGTGGTTGAAGTTTTGCAATACATCATTACATCATGTATTATTCATTCTATTCCAATTGGAATACGCACTTAAACACAAAAACTCATCAAAATGGAATATGCAGCAAAATCTCATCAAAGGTTACGAAACAAAGAAAGCACATAAAAGTGAGCGAAACCATTACAGTAATTAGAGAAAAGTGACAACATGCTATTATATGAGTAAAATATATAAGTAAAACTCAAAATCAGGTTACGCATACAAATAAACATTAATTATGAAACATACCTTATTGGTTCACACTAACTTGAAGGCAGCAAAATCTCTTTGTACACAACATTTTTTGTAAAAACCCCTTCCTCGCCAACTAATGAGCCTTTCTTGACCAACACTTTGGTAGTAGCTTCTGAAACTCCTCGTGATAAAGCCACGTATAATTGTCCATGACTGAATACATGATTCGGAAGGTAGATGCCAACATTTGGTATTGTTTGCCCCTGAGATTTGTTTATAGTAAGTGCAAAACACAACTTCACAGGGAATTGCTTTCTTATCATCTCAAAAGGGAGTCCAGAATTATCGCCGCTCTTTATGGAGATTCTAGGTAAGAACACTCTAGTTCCAGCATATTGACCACTTAAAATCTCTGCATCAATTAGGTTGTTGTATGATCCTCGACACGTCAATCTCGTACCATTGCACAAACCCATTTTTGGGTCAATATTTCTCAAAAGCATAACGGGGGCACCTTGTTTTATAGTTAACTGATGCGGGGGCATACCAGAATGAGAAATTGAATTTAAGAATTCTTGTTGGTACAAATTTCTATTGTCATCCTCAACTGAGTCGAAAGAGTACAGGATGCGCTCCGGTCCCGGAAGTCGCTTTACAATCATCTCATTAAGTACGTCAACATCATCATTCTTTGGAGTAATTATTCCCTTGTCAACCATGTAAGATGCATCATTTGCATGAGCTTCCAAATTAGGGAAAACTTGATCGACCAACTGGTTGATTGATTCTTCACCCTCCCATGGTATGGTCATACATGACGGTAATTGAATCATGTCTTCAATAACAGATGATTGTTCTCCATTACCAACATTAAGCAAAAACTCAGAGAAATGTGGATCATTGATGGATCGCATATTCTGTCGCAAACGAAGAATCTTAACATCTTTCCAAAATGATGCCTTAACCAAACTGGCTTGAACCATATGAGACCGTGTTCCCTTACGGACAACAGGAAGAACTTGGCGGAAATCTCCCCCAAATATAACAACTTTACCTCCAAATGGTCGCTTATCTCCGGTTATAAATTTAAAAGTTTGATCAAGAGCTTCTAAGGAATATCTATGCATCATTGGTGTCTCATCACAAATAACCGCTGATGATCTCCGTATCAACTCGACTAAATCAGTTTGTTTACTAATAGAGCAATAAGATGATGCATCAGGATTAAGTGGAATTTTAAACCTAGAGTGTGCTGTTCTCCCACTCGGTAATAATGTTGCTGCTATTCCGGACGTTGCAGTTGCCAGTACAATATGTCCGTTGCTTCTCAATGATGCCAATAATGCACGATATAAGTATGTTTTTCCCGTCCCTCCTGGACCATCGACGAAAAATATGGCAGTCTCATGACACTCAATAGCAGATATTATCGTTTGGTACGCATAAGCTTGATCTTCATTTAAATGATGAATCGCATCGCGGTCTTGTTGAGGAATGATAACTGAAACTTCATCTTGTATTATCCTAGGCAGTGTATCTTCACCATGATCTTCAGTCATTTTAGGCAAATCATAATCAAGAACATTTTTACCATGTTGCAACAACAGTCCGTTGAAGTCTCGTAAAAGCATGTTTGTCATACATGTGTTTTCAGTCGTACTGGTAGAGGCATAATCTTCTATCATGAATTGATAAAATTCATCCCATAAACTTCGTACCCCATGAGGCTCACAATAAACCAAAATGGTGACAAACAATCTTCTTAAAGATAAAGGCATACGTACGGTTGAGGCCTCTTGTAAACATTGTCGGATGCTATCGTCATCTTCTAACAAACCTCGTTGTTCGGCCGCTTTCTTAAATGTTGGTTGCACAATTCTATTTACTGTTCTCAAATGCTCATAAGACGTAGGCCCTCTAACATGGTTCAGAAGAACACGTAAGTAGAATTTTTCTCCTTCGGAAGGAGAAACTGTATATATTCTACCGATTACCTTTTGATTAGTCTCTCTCTCTTCCCAACTCTTATTATTGCCATCCCATCTAAATTTTTCCGGGAACTCTCGATATAAGTATCGGCGCTCACTTTCAGGAAGTGCATCATTCTTTCTGAAAAATTCTGTTAGCGTGGTCATCGAGTTCCTATCATTTGCGAGCACATTTGTCACCATTTCGTTTACATTAAAGGTAACACTATGTCTATTTGGAAGATGAATTTGCAACCGTTCCACTGAAGGATACATACGATTCATCACAAATTTGAATATCTTCCATATAGGTTCTGGTGCGCACACCCATCTAGCATCAACAAAGTTTCTTATCTCATCTTCATTAGCTTCTGATCGAATTCCAAATGTCACTCTATCTGGGCCTTTGTAGACGTACTTGTACAAATATTTAACGCTCTTAATGTTGCAACAGACTTCAACATTGACATGACAGTCATACTTTGTGAGCAGCCAACGGTTATATGGAACAACCCATCTGTTATCCACTTCTCTGTTTACATTAGGCCCATCTTCTGCATTTGATTGATTTTCTCGCCTACGGTAAATTGGATAAGAGTCATTCCTTTGAAATGTATTGGCTGAAAACGGCTTTGGATAACCCCGTTTACAACTCCCACGCTTCATACATGGGGCATTTCTCTTATGTACTCCACATGGTCCATGTATCATGTGCCCTAATACTGCTTCATACAATGTCGGCTCTTCATCTTGACTTGGTATTTCGGCTCGAACAATTTTATCATAATCATCAGGGTTATTCCGCTTATCATCGTCATTTAGAATGAGAAGCATATGAACATGTGGAAGACCACGCTTTTGAAATTCAATGACATAAACATATGCAACAACGTTGGCCACCACCCCTTTTTTGGTAACATCTTCCTTAAGTTCTTCAAATTTGGCACGAAAAATTCGGGAACATAAATCCGGGCGATCTTGTGCCACTTGACCCGGTAATAACTCTGCTTTTATCTCTTCCCAATTCGGGTTGCATGTCATTGTGAGAAAAATATCTGGTTTCCCATATTTCTGGACCAAAGACATTGCATCTTGATATCTTTGGTTCATGTCACGTGGACTACCAATAAATGTGGATGGTAAAATTATTCTGCGACCAATGTTACCTATTTTGGTAATATTATGTTAGATAAATCATTATGTATATGCTCAACGTATGCTCAACGTATTTATCGAAAAACAAATAAACGCACGCGCGAGCGAGGTCCTTCCGCACGCGCATCGCGCGTGCAGGAAGGCTAGTAAATTTCAATTTAAGTATGTTGGTATAATAATAAAGATCATACCTGCATTGTTTACACCGGCATTTAGCGAGTCACACAGTCCATCATACAGCTCACGACGCAAGTTATTTTGATTCCTACGAACCCATCTAAGCTTTTGTGTTTCAATTTTGACATAATTATCAACGACATACTGTTGCAATAGGCGGCCTGCTTGCAGTAAAAGTGATTCTTGATGTGGCCGAATTTAGAGAGATATACCAATACCAATTAACACGATTATAATAAATATATCATATATGTTTATTCAAGATAAGAGGATAATAATTTGTTTACTAACCTGTAAAATATAGGCATAATAGTCACGACACGTTAAATTTTGTCCGTTATTGTTCACACTATTCACATCCCATCCATATGTGCCGTAAGGAAATAACAATGGATATTGTAAAGGATCATAGTAGCCTGCACAATCTTGGACATTCTTAAGTTGACCATCCCTTGTTTGTACAATAATATCACGTCCTCTAAGATTGTCTGCATCATCTGCACCCACTATCACTGCAGCAACCTGAGACACAGAAGGTAAACTATACTGACGTTGGTTTGCAGGTTGCTCTCTAATGATGAGTCTGCAAGTTTCAAGATCTTGGCGTTGAGCTAAGTGGTGAAATGTCTGCACAAATGGATTGTGTCGATTCAATATCCGTTGTATGGTTTCAACTACATCTCTATGCAATGCTTCATTCTCTAACATACGATTTTCTATTTCATGATCTGTATCGTATATATACAATTGGAGAAATCTTGGTCTTCTATCTCCATCTGGTAAAATATTTCCTATTTTGTGATATATCGATCCTTGAGCACGAAAAGTGAATGTTCTACCACCGGTTGCTAGAGTTTGATCGACATGCACACCCATTGAGGTGAACGAAAATACGTGGTTATAAGCACGAATATGCTGCCTAAAATGGGTGCCTTGTTGAGTTTGAGCCACGAAAAGTTCAACCATTTCTAGAGGAGCTTGAAGTTGAGGAAGTACAGTTCTCCCATTTTTACAACACATATCGTTGTTTTCGTGATGAAATAGGCGGGCCTGACAATGTAGACACGTTCTTGGTGCTGGCAAATGATACTTTGCGATTCCAATTGCCTCATTATAATTTCTAGCACAATTATGAGGTCCACGTCCACGTCCACGTCCACGACCTCGGGCTCTACCTCTGCCTCTTCCTCTACCATGTGCTTGTACGGCAACGATATCGTCGGGCATACTATATTGATGAACGGGATTGAAACCTAACCCTTTTTAAAATAATTGATATTGCAGTAAGCTAGTTAGAAGCAATTTCTTGTTCTCTGAATTTAAAATCAAATTACTCAAATATGAGCCTCTAAATTATTTTATGTAACGGGTGATGTTACACATGCAAGCATGTTATAATGTGTTTTCTCTTTCTTTTCTTTAACTTCTGTACTATCGTCTATGACTATACCTTGAGATACTTCCACATATATTCCTCATCTATAATCTATCTATAATCCATTACTAAAACGTTGGTGCATTAACATAAAAAAAGAAATAAATAGAAATAGTTATGTTGATTGATTCTAGCTGAACTTTTTGTTATTCAATTATGTCCAATATGATACACAAAACATAGATCAAGAAGGCTAATAAGTAAGTTACCCCTTCTTGCTACCAATTGATTTTCAGCATTAGTTGCACTTTCCATGTTCCGACCCGTTTGATAACTAATACGCCTTTGGGTTGAACTCTCCGCTCGTTCTACGGAATTTAACTACTGCCGCCTTTCTCTTTGTCTAGCATTTCTACGTTGCCTTTCCGCCTCTTGTCCATGTACATGTATGTGTCCCTATTGTCAATCATAAAAGCATTAAAAAAATCATGAATTTTCTTTAAAATATTAAAGTTATGACTTGAGGATTTACCCGACTTTCGTCGGCTGGTGGATGAGAACTTGATGACGAAGCCATTTAACTTAATGTTTAGTGAACTACAACATAACGCCAATATTTCAAACGAAGGAAAATATTCATAACAAAACAGTAACATAAAAACTTAGAAGTTCTGCAACACGCCAGAAGCTAATATGACAACTGACACAGATCATCACACAATCAAATCACGAACACAGATCATCACACAATCAAATCACAAAATTAACAGTTGAGAAAAAGAATTGAACTTGAACTGAAGGAAGCAAAGCAGTATATGAGACAAAACAGTACAAACTTAGTTAGATATTTGCCTACTCGTTAGATTAGCTTCTGAACTGCTGGACCAATAATCCAATAAGAGAAAGAAAAGGGAAGATGTGGATTAATGCATTAACCTGGAAGTATGAAAGAAAAAGAAAAACAAAAAATCAGGATTTAGTCATGTGAATAAGCCGTTCATGGTATCCAGCCCTTTGAACTCTAAGTTTAATAAAATCCCACACGTGTGCGGAAGGGTCGCGCTCATGCATGTGCACTATTATTTTTGAGTTATCAAAGAATTATAATAAAACACTATAGAGTATTATGATCTTGATATATAAAGCATATAGAAAACTCTTGCCAATTACATACATTGGACCATTAAAAACATGAAGTCCAACTCCCATTCATAATAATAAAAAAAAAAAAAAAAATAGTGTCGCTCTTTCAGACTACGAATCACATTCTTCTAGACCATGAGTATAGGCCTCATTTACAAAGTCGTAAACAAACATGCTATTATACAATTGACATTGAGTTTGGAAAGAGAAGCTAGTAACCTGGAGTAAGAAATCAATCATCTCTTCATGACACCTGCAATTAATGTTTAAAAAACAAAAACCAAATATAAAATAAAAATTTATGATCAGATAGTTAAAGGCTTAATTGATTTCTCCTCTTAAGTGATTCAATGCATTGCAAGAAAAGTAATCGAAAGACATCTTACAGAGAAGCCAATTAGGTTGAAACCTGAAACAATTATAAATCCTTAGGAGATCTCTGGACTCCAATTAGGTTGATTTCTCTTCTTTTTCAGTCACTGCATACCACAATAAACCTGGTCCTCTCTGAAAAAAGTAATATAAATATTAGCAAGAGTTTAAGATGAAAGATATAAAGTCCATTCAAAGATCATGGAAGTACTGATGTGATCTGCCAAAAAAAAGAAAAAGGCGCATTAACAATCCTAACCTGCTGATGATTTGCCAAAATGCAATCCCCAAAGAAGTACCCTTTAAGCGTAATTGATCATGATCTTTTCTATCCTGCCCCAACCAAAAAAAGAAACATAGTAGATTAGAAGCATAACTAATACCAAATTGGATTTAATTTTCCTTTCAGACTATTACGTTGTAATGTCTAACAAAAATAATGTAAGAGTGCTGCTACCTAACATGAATCTAATTTATGATTGCATTGAGAGGGACCTTTTACAGAACTGAAAATGAACTCACAATTACTAAATTTCAAGACATAATTTTAAATAAAAAAAAAAGAAAAAAAAGCGGAAATGGTACCACCAACATACTATACAATTAATTTGTAAATGTCAAAAAAAAATAATAATAATGAATCGGATTGATCCTATGTTCCATGGCAAGAATGTAGACCAACTAACCAACATCGTCAATGGAATCACATGGTCAATGTTACCACAAAAAAAAAACAATAAACAAAAAACAAAAAAGTATATCCATTCATGAAATCAATATGTATCCAAAGCCCCAAAACTGAATCTGTTGCTCTAAACTCTAAAGTTGCTGCTAATATTTCCCAAGTGTAAAAGTGAAAATAGTTCCTCCAGCAAAAGAAAGGGTATGAATCATAGCACCCACAGTCGTCAGAAACAATTGAAATACCTGAAACAATTAAAAACATGAAGTCCAACTCATAAAAAACTAAAGTGTATGAATTACGAAATGGCAAAGATTAAAGACAGAAACTAAAGTGCAATACAACGCAATAACGTGAAATATACTATAAACTAAAGATGTTGGGAATGGAGTGCAACACTGTAAAAACAGAAGGTAAACGTACTGTGAACATACGTTCCTGTTATGGAGAAAGAGATTATGCTCTAGGATGGGATTTTCTGATTTCCAATTGTGATCTTTGCTGATATAACAGCAATTGTTCCCTCCTTAGAAAATATTAAAGAACCTTTTCACACACCGAAACAAAACAAATTCAAATGGGAAAAAAATACCACATTATTTTTACTGAAAACAAAAACAAAAAAGTGTCAATTCCAGACCTAAAATTTCAGAATACTGATCACTAAGCTTTCTGCACCAAAAGCAAGTGGATATACTTATGCAATATCCATTATTCACTGATACTCATACCAAGACCTAAAATATAGTGTATATCCATTATTCAATCATTATGCAATCTTTCATATTACGAAAACTTTAATCTGTATAATCTGTTGCTCTAAACTAAATCAAATATCGTTTTTTCGTATTGTCTTGGCATCTATATAATCAATATGTTTCTCGACTTCATGTATAGGCCAAGACTATTTGAAGGCTAGTTTATCATAAACCATCAAGCCAATTTGATTATATAGGAAGGCTAGATTATTAGCCAAAAAGTATATCCCCAAAACTGAATCTGTTGCTGTATAGGCCAAGACTATTTGAAGGCTAGTTTATCATAAACCATCAAGCCAATTTGATTATATAGGAAGGCTCGGGTATTAGCCAAAAAGTATATCCCAAAAACTGAATCTGTTGCTCTAAACTAAATCTGTCTTCTTCCTTAATTACCTACAACTACTAATAGATAGATAAATAAACCAGAGAAGTATCAGAACAGAACCAAACATTCCCCAAAGTATAATCATAGGTAGGTTAACAGTCTATGTTTCCTTAATTACCTGAACTGTACATAGAAGAAGAGATTACTCATTAACTAAACTATAATCATAGCACCTATAATCAATCAATCTTCCGATGATTGATTCATGCCAAAAAGACTATAGAACTAAAGAAGAAGACAACAAAAATCACCTCCAAATTGATTTCACCAAAGCCTGCCTCGGTTCATGAAAGAGAACTCCCTAATGATTGACGAATGTTCCTCGTTCAGATCAAAAGACATCGGGTGAGCAAAATAGAGCTCCTGTTTCATATATCACCAACCACAATGTCAGCAAAGCACTGTAAAAAACACACATCCAATACATAATCAATCCAACAGTACAATTCATCTATAAAATTAAACCACGCATCAAATTGACATGTCAAATCTAAAAAACCCTAACAATCAACAATTCCACCACGATTTCATATATAAACAAATAAAAACAACCATCAGAATCATACTTGATCATCATCAAACATATGAACATAAAAAATAGAAATTAAAAAAAAATATAAAAAAATGTAGACTGATGAGTTTGATTGTCAAATCCCTAAATTAAAACCCTAATTTACAGAAAATAAATCGCTAAAGGTTACAAAAGGAAGAGAGAGAAACCGAGAAGAAGAGAGAGAGAATCGAAACCTGAGGAGGGCTGCAAATCGAGAAAGGAGATCAGAGCGAGCGAAGTCAGAGATGCAGGTGCGGGAGAGCGAAGAAGAAGAGGAAGAGCACCACTCTCTCTGTTTCCACCTTCTTGAAGTTGGGTGGAGGGTCACGAACTGATTATCAGACGGGTTAGTAGGAGTTTTGAGTGGAGTTAGTGGGAGCACGAATTTCTCCCGTATATACAATTTTTTTTTTACCGTAATAACCCTGGTTGTTTGGATAATGGTGTGGGTGATAGAAGGGCAGATTTGGTAGTTCACAATTTGGTGAAACATTGTGAATAAGCCAATTACATATAAGCCAATTACATATCATCAAACATATGATTATAAGAAAGTATAGTTTGGGAATCAATTTTAGCAATCAACCAATTACATATTAGAACCGCTCACAATTTCAGCAATCAACCAATTACATATTTGAGTTACTCACTATTATAGCAATTACATATTAGAACAACTCACGATTTCAGCAATGAGTCGATCACTTTGAGATCAATTGTTGTGTTTATCTAGGTGTTCATCAAGTGCTTGCTGAGTTGCTCACACTTTGTAAGGCGCACAATCGCAGCAGGCATAGACCTTGAGTTTGCCGTTGTTATCATACTCCTTGAGAAGTCCAATGTCATGAACAACACGGATGTGAGCTGGCAGAGATTGCTTTTTGAACTCATTGTTGCAATCTGGACATTTGGCGAGCACCTATCACACAATTAAGTTTCTGAGTTAGGCTTAACCAAGAGACATCAATGAAAAAGGCTTATACATATTCACGGCGGGACAGAGATAATTAAAAAAGAAGAGAAAGGCGACCTAAAGGCCCCTTTTCGAAGAAAAAAATAAAAAAGAAGAGAGAGGGAGAGAGATAGAGGGAGGGGAGAGTTAGTGGGATTGCAATCCTTCTGGGTCTGATAAGATTTACACCGGAAGCAAGGATTGGGATTTGCCAATCTGGTCAGGTAAAACTACTCACTTTTGATTTCTGTTATTTCCTTGTTATTTGATAGGTGTTTAGTGTTGGAATCCATGTTAAAATTCTTGATACTTCAACTTTTAACTCAATTGAGCGAAGTATTTCACACTCTGTTCTTGGCGAACGGTGTGGCGAGCGGGTGTGAAGAAGAATAGATGACTGAACTTATGCAGCTTTTCTTTGATCTAAAATTCTTTCTTACAGATTACAAAGTAAACACTTCCCTTTTATAGGGGGCACAAAGTAATCTAACAAAATATCTAAGGCTAGAAGCTAGAGATCAACTTGACAATTATAGTACTATGATACTACAAATATCTAAGATGAAAATCTCAGTGGGAATGAACAGTGAAGCAGGTGCTGGAAAGCATGTGAGCTTTTCCACACTGTCTCGTAGTCCTTCCAGGAAAGCATTAACATTTTAACACTCCCCCTTAATGCTTTGCCTTATCATTCCGAGCAAGCCTCGTAGGTATTCAAACCTATCTCTGGCGAGTGCCTTGGTGAAGATATCAGCAACTTGGTCGTCTGTATTGCAGTACACCAAATCAATCTCATTCTCTTCGACTGCATCCCTGATGTAATGAAACTTCAAGGCGATGTGCTTTGCCCGACTGTGATAGACAGGATTCTTGCTCATGGTGATTGCAGACTTGTTATCGCTGAGAATAGTTGTTGCTGCCCTGTTCTTCTCACCAAAGTCTTCTATGACTCTCCTTAGCCAAATTGCTTGTGAAGTGGCGAGTGAAGCTGCGACGTATTCGGCTTCAGTTGTGGACAATGCCACTGATTTCTGCTTCTTTGAAGCCCAGGAGAATACCCATGTTCCTAGTGTGAAAGTATATCCAGATGTGCTCTTTAAGTCGTCTACACTTCCTCCCCAGTCACTGTCACAGAACTCAAAGAGTTTTGGTTCTACATTCCTCTCATACAGGATTCCAAAGTTCATTGTTCCTTGGATGTATCTCAGGATTCTCTTTGCAGCTCCATAGTATATCTTGGTTGGATTGTGCATAAATCTGGACATCAAGCTTGCTGCATACATAATGTCTGGTCTTGTTGCAGTCAAGTATAGCAGACTTCCCACTAAGCTTCTGTATAAATTCTCATCCGCAGGACCACTCCCATCTTCTTTGGAGAATTTTTCACTGACCACTAGAGGAATTGCAACTGGGTTGCAACCAAGCATTTTGAACTTCTCTAGTATAGTCTTCGCATATCTTTTCTGGGTGATGAAGATTCCCTCCACTGCTTGAATTATTTCAATTTCCAGAAAGTAATGCAGGATTCCCAAATCACTCATTTCATATTTCTTCATCATATCAGACTTGAAATTTGAAATCATTTTTTCACAGCTTCCGGTAAATATCAGATCATCAACATATAAGGAGACGATAAGAATGCTTGATTTACCTTCAGTCTTTGTGTAAAGGGCAGGTTCATTTTCACTCCTTTGAAAACCCCTTGCTGTAAAATAGGAATCGATCTCACCATACCAAGCTATTGGGGCTTGTTTCAGGCCATATAGAGCTTTCTTCAGTTTGTAAACTTTCTGCTATTTTCCTTTGATGATGAAACCTTGTGGTTGTTCCACAAACACGTCTTCTTTCAGCACTCCATTTAGAAACGCCGATTTGGCACCAAGTTGGTGTATATACCAACCCTTTTGTGCAGCAATGGAAATCAGACCTCTTATGGTCTCATGCCTTGCCACTGGTGCAAAGGTCTCATTGAAATCCACTCCGGGTATCTGCAAGTATCCCTTCGCCACCAATCTTGCTTTGTTTCTTTGTACAGACCCGTCTGAGTTCAGCTTGGTCTTGTATATCCACTTCAAACCGATGACATCCTTGTTGTCTGGTTTGTCAACTAGCTCCCATATGTTGTTCTTCACAATCACATTGATCTCATCCTGCATTGCAGTTCGCCATTCGTTTTCCTTCACTGCTTCTTCAAATATTTCTGGCTCAAATAAGCATGCATTGCAGCTTTCATACACTTCATTCAAGCTTCGCATTCTCATTGGAGGCGAGCTTGGTGTTGATTGAGCTCCTGAAGATTCTAGCGGATGAGTCGCTGGCGGATATGTCGCTGGCGGATATGTCGCTGGCGAATATGTCGCTGGCGGATCTGTCGTTGGCGGATCTGTCGCTGGCGGATCTGTCGCTGGCGGATGAGCTTCAGTTGCTTGCGGATTGAGTTCCAGCTCTACTGGATTCTCTTGTTCATTTTGAACAATTCCTTCTTTCTTTTGGGTTGAACCTTGGTTCCAATCCCATGATGAATTCTCACTGAAGAGAACATCTTTGCAGATTATCATCTTCTTCTTCTGCAGATTGAAGAGCCTATAGCCCTTTGATTGAGAGCTGTATCCCATGAATACACACTTCTCACTGGTTTCATCCAGTTTATATCTCAGCTCCTCTGGGATATGTGCATAGCAGATTGAACCAAACACCCTCAAGTGATTTACACTTGGCTTCCTGCCACTCTATGCTTCAAACGGAGTCTTTCCTTGGACAGCAACAGTTGGATGTCTGTTCATCAAATACACTGCAGTATTTACTGCTTCTCCCCAATATACTTGAGGTACTGGCTTGTCGTGGAGCATGGACTTGGCCATCTCAATGATCGTTCTGTTTTTCTTTCCGCTACGCCATTCTGCTGTGGCATGTAGCTTACAGTGAGCTGCCTTTCTAGCCCAATGTCTTCATAGAACTTCTTGAATTCATTCGATGTGTATTCGCCACCTCTATCTGTTCTTAACTTCTTCAGTTTGAGGCCAGATTGTCTCTCCACCATTGCTTGAAACTTTCTGAACACGGCGAACACATCAGACTTTTGCCTTAGGAAATAAACCCAAGTCATTCTTGTGAAATCATCTATGAAGGTCAGAAAGTATCTATTTCCTCCATCAGTTGTAGTTCTCATTAGACCACAAACATCAGAATGTACTAGCTCTAGAGGTACTTTTGCTCTCTAGGCTTTTCCTTTCGGAAATGGGAGTGTGTGTTGCTTCCCCAATGCACATCCTGCACACACTTCATTTGCTTCATTTATTTTTGGTAGACCCTGCACCATTTCCTTTTGATGCAGCAACTTGAGACTCTGGAAATTCAAGTGTCCTAGTCTCTTGTGCCAGAGCCAGGAATCATCCTTTAGCTCCATACTTCTTGCACTTTCAGTTGCATATTTGAGGGTCAGAGGAAAACTTCTGTTCCTCTTCATCTAGATTTCTACCATCAGGTTCTTGCTGCTCCCTTTCTGATATATCTTGCAAGTGTCATCACCAAAGTAAAGGTGATATTTGTGCTCAATGAGCTGTCCGACACTTAGCAGATTGGAATCCAGAGTTGGAACCAACATCACATCTCTGATGTACATCTTTCCAGACTTGGTTTCAACAGCAATGCTTCCCTTGCCTTTTGTATCCACCATCATTCAATTGCCCATTTTCACTCTTGTGATGCTGTTGCAGTCTATATCATGGAGAAGATTGGCATTCGCCGTCATGTGATTACTGCAAGCACTATCAACAAGCCACACATTTTCTTCTACTGCAGCACTCGCAGCATGAGTAACACAGAATATGTTTGAGTCACTCGCTTCAATGTTGTTCGCATGTTGATTTCCCTTATAGTTACAATCCTTCTTCACATGACCAAACTTTTCACAGTTTGAGCATTTTGGTTTCCCTTTGAACCAACACTCGCCTGCATGAAGCTTATTACAGACAGTGCACTTGTTATACCCTGAGTTGCTACTTTCCTCATTGTTGCTCTTCATCCGCTGCGCTGCTTTTCCCTCCCACTTCTTTCCTTTACCTTTCCAGTTCTTTTTCTGCTTAGAATTTGAACTAGATGGCTCACTCCTGTTAGAGTTAAGGTTGAGTGTTTGGAAAGCTTTTTCAGCCTCTTCATCATGACTAGACAACCTATGATCGAAAGCTTTCAGAGTCCCCATCAGATCCTGAACACCTAGAGTTTCCAGATCCCTAGTCTCCTCTATAATACTCACTATAGCATCATACTTCCTATTCAAGCTCATAAGGATTTTGTGTACTACCCTCTTCTCAGGTATTGGTTCCTTGTAGGTTCTCATTTGATTGACAATATTTGTCAATCTGGTGCTATAATCACCTAACAACTCAGTGTCATTCATTTTTGTATACTCAAAATCTCTTCTAATAGATTGTACCTTGACAGCTCTGACTCTTGCAGATCCTCTGTATTCAAGGCTGAGTACATCCCATGCTGCTTTGGCTGTCTTCTCATTTGAGATTCTGAAAAAAATCTCATCTGTGACTGAAGTCTGCAAGATGTTGAGTGCTCTTGCATCCTTTTTGATGTTCGACTTCAGTTCTGCCATCTGCGCAATTGTTTGCTCCTCTTCTGCATCTGGTCTCTTGTATCCTTCTTCTACGAGGCTCCATAGATCTCGTGAGATGAACATGGTCTCCATCTTGATTATCCATAAATCAAAGTTCTCTCCATTGAAGATTGGAACTCTGTTTTCTGAACTTCCTGATGTAGCCATACCAGTAACAGAAAAATAAGACTTGTGTTTGTTTTTTTTGTTTCTGATTCAATCAGATGGTACAACCCAGTTGATATTGATCAACAGAGCTCTGATACCATGTTGGAATCCATGTTAGAATTCTTGATACTTCAACTTTTAACTCAATTGAGCGAAGTATTTCACACTCTGTTCTTGGCGAACGGTGTGGCGAGCGGGTGTGAAGAAGAATAGATGACTGAACTTATGCAGCTTTTCTTTGATCTAAAATTCTTTCTTACAGATTACAAAGTAAACACTTCCCTTTTATAGGGGGGGCACAAAGTAACCTAACAAAATATTTAAGGCTAGAAGCTAGAGATCAACTTGACAATTATAGTACTATGATACTACAAATATCTAAGATGAAAATCTCAGTGGGAATGAACAGTGAAGCAGATGCTGGAAAGCATGTGAGCTTTTCCACACTGTCTCCTAGTCCTTCCAGGAAAGCATTAACATTTTAACATTTAGTGTTTAATTAGTGGAGATAAAGAACTAGTTGAATTCAGAGCAGTAGAATAGGAGCTTTCTTATCAATTGTAGTACATGAGGTCACTGCCTAGTAGTACATGAGCCATCGGATAAGCCAGTCGATGTTCTTTTTAATGTCGCAAATAATTCTGTCGATGAAACCTTAAATGATCACTAACTTTTGTAACCAAAAGCTGGTGCTAACTGCTAAAATTAATATACGAAGTGGATGTAATCTTTGTAATGTAGTTTCGAGTGATTCATAAATGAATGTGGCTGCATGATCTTTCTAATTATATAGTCAAACGATGGAAGTTGAAGTGAGAGTCTGTAAATCTATAACTTCGTGGAGAGGAAAAATGGTTTGGTTGTATAAACTCAGAGTTGTTGCCAAGGGAGACCTGAGAGTTTCTAGAGAAATGTTCTGATATATTCATGGTCGTGTCTTTTCATTTTACCATTTACAGGATCATGTTCTTACTCAAGATAGTGGGATAATATGTTTTCACTTGTACTTATCAGTCCAGTGGATGAGGAAAATAATCCATGTTCTTATTTGTCTGTATTTTACAGTGCCTGGGAGTAATAAATCTTGGTGGTGAAGTAGGTTGTATGATCAGTGAAGGTCATTGGGTTTTTGTTGGTATACCAAATGCTGTAAAGGTAGGTTAGGAACCTCTTTCAACGTCTGGTTATTGCTGCAAATTTCTAATTTCACCGCCTCATTTATTCATGGATATGTTTTTTCTAGGCATGGAGCACCCAAGCTATCTCGGAAATGAGTCTTAGCAGACCTGTTAGACAAGTTTATGCCATGGTTGTGGGTAATGATATATTTTTTTTTTTGGAAATGAGTGATTCATTAAACGCCAAAACAAGGCAAAGAAGAGCAGAACAAAAGATCCTGCCTTCGAAACAAGTTCAATACAGAAAAACTAGGACGTCTAAAAACACCGATCAACCACTCTCACACAGAAGAGGGGCAAGAAGATCACTGCTAGACAAAAATAAAACAACAAATTAACATGCTAAGGATAGGGGCAGCCATCATGTTTCAGAACTCCAATCAGAGATGGTGGTGGCATGTCTGCCCATCTGTAAAGACCCAACATCTCGCTTCCTAGCTTTGCTGCAGCGTGTGCCACACCGTTAGCTTCCCTAGTAACCCATTCCCAGTTAACTTCCTGGAAATAAGAGCATTTCCTTCTTATCTGACAGATAATAGCAAAGGACCTCCAGTCCCCCCTCCTCTTCTTGTCCTTGAAAGTATTGATCACTTCCAAAGCGTCAGATTCCACAATGATCTTAGGGGCATGAATCTCAGCCGCAAGACTAAGACCAGTATAAACCGCCAATAGTTCTCCCATATATGCAGATGTGCAAGTAGTAGATGCATGGATCCCAGCAATGACTCTACCCCTCATATCCCTAGCTATGGCTCCTACTCCTGCCACATTGGTTCTGCTATTCCATCCTGCATCAGTATTGATCTTGGTAACACCACAAAAAGGTCTCTTCCAACTGTTATCACTCCTAGCCACTGTAGTATTCATGTTCTCAATGGAGTCAATGCCATTAGCACACCAGTATTCATTCAAAAGGGATTTGGCACAAAAAAGCACTTTCTCAGGACATATATCAATATGTTGATAAACAGAAGCACATCTAGCTTTCCAAATTTCCCAACCAATAAAGCAAATAGTGGATAGGAGCAATTTCCTCTCCTTCTTCTCCATGCATTGATTCAGCAAATTTCCAAAAAAATTCACCAATGTAGTGAAAGACTGTTTGTTTATACGCAAGCCAAGTGATGATCCAAACCACACCACATCCACCCAAGGGCACATAAACAGTACATGTTCCATCGACTCCTCCTCTTCCCCACAGATACTACAAAGTGGTGTTCTGCTCAATTTTCTTCTGTAAAGATTAAGAAAGCAGGGTATGGAATTCGTGAAACACCTCCAAAAGAAAATTTTTACTTTTGGTACAGTTTCACATTTCCATAATGCCTTCCACAGCTTCTCCTCAATCACAGTTGAGTTGTTGGTAAACGTTGGGCAATTTAGATGGTTTCTGCTGTATAGCCAATGATATCCATGTTTGACCGAATAAGTACCATTCTTGATATCCTTCCATATAATTCTGTCCACCTCATTCAGATCACCAAGAGGGATATTCCTTATAACTTCAGCATCCTCCACAGTAATATTGTTGATGATAGGGTCCAGTCTCCAGTTCCTTGTGCTAGTGTCAATGACATCACTAACCCAAATAGGAATATTAGAAGGGAGAGGACCAGTAGGAACTAATCTGCCATTACCATTTGTAGGAATCCAACTGTCACTCCATAGGTGGATATTTTTTCCATTTAGTACTTGCCACGAAGTACCATCAATTAATTCATCTCTGGCTGTGATAATACTACCCCAAAACCACGAAGCCCGATGCCCCTTAGTAGCAGAACTAAACTCCCCATCGGGATAGTACCTAGCATTTAGAACTCTAGCCACCAAAGAATTAGGTTCAACTAGTAACCTCCAAACTTGTTTTCCCAATAGGGCCAAGTTGAAATACTCCAAGTTCATGAACCCCATTCCCCCTTTATTTTTGGTTGGCACATGTACTCCCAACTTTTCCAGTGAGTTTTGTTTCCATTGTCAGTATGCCCCCACCAAAAATTGCTAATTAGACTATCAATCTCCTTACAAAACGTGGTAGGGAAGCGAAAACATGACATAGGATATGATGGTATTGCAGCAACAACAGACTTTATCAAAACTTCTCTCCCCGCCATAGACAGTGTGCTTTGCTTCCATCCATCAATCTTCTTGATGATGCGCTCCTTCACAAATGCTAATGCTTGCGTCTTTGATCTTCCCCATATTGCCGGAAGACCCAGATAATTTCCAGGATCTCCACCAGTGTCCACACCAAGAAGGATGCACATCAAATGTTGCATCTGTGTTGGAGTGTTTGGTGAGAACATCAAACTAGATTTTTGAAAATTGATGTCCTGACCAGATGCAATGCAATACTCCATCAGGATCTTGATAAACATAGAACAGTTTCCCAGTGTGGCATTGAGAAAGTATAAGGCATCATCAGCGAAAAATAAATGTGAAAGAACAGGACCTCTCCCACCAAGCTTAATTCCCTGTAGATAACCCTCCTCAACAGCCATCTTCACCCTCAAAGACAATACTTCACTGATAATCAAGAATAAGTATGGAGAAAGGGGATCACCCTGTCTAAGACCCCTCTCAGGTATAAAAGTACAACCTGCTTTCCCATTGAGTACTACCGAGTATGAGACAGTATTAACACAACTCATGATCAATCTCACCCATCTCCAATCAAACCCAAACTGTAGTAATGCTTCCTCTAGAAAGTCCCACTCCACCCTATCATAGGCTTTTACCATATCCAACTTCAAAGCTAAAGCACACTTCCCACTAGTTCTTTTCAACTTCAGATAATGAAATGCCTCATGAGCAATGATAAGGTTATCCTGTATTAACCTTTCTGGGACAGATGCATTTTGATTACAACTGATCATACTAGGTAATAACACCTTTAACCTATTAGCCAGTACTTTAGACAATATTTTGTAAGAATTATTGCAAAGACTGATAGGTCTAAAGTGAGAGGTGGATTCATGATTTGGTACCTTTGGAATCAAAGCAATATGTGTCTTGTTGAGTCTCTCCATAGCCACCCTTCCACCAATAAAATCTTGTGTAGTAGCGACCACCACCTCATTGACAATGCTCCAATATCTCTGGTAGAACAGTCCTGGAAAGCCATCAGGACCGGGTGCTTTTAAGGCCCCCATTTGAAATGTTGCATCCTTCACTTCTTCACTGGTAACTGGAGCAAGGAGCATTGTGTTCATCTCATTGCTCACACACTTTTTAACTCCAGCAAGTGCACCTCCCCATTCTCTTGCTCCATCAGCTTTATAAACAGCTTTAAAGTGTTTTACAAAGGCAGCCATAATCACATGTTTACCCTCTATCCAAACATCCCCAGTATCAAGAATCTTTAATATCTTGTTTTTCTGTCTCCTCTGGATGGTAGTGAGGTGGAAAAATCTTGAATTTGTATCACCAGTTTTGAGCCAGCCGATTCTGGATCGCTGATGCCAATATGCTTCTTCCCTTCTCCATAGCTCATTTAACTTGGAAAGTAACCCATCATGTTTGCCATCACTAGCGGAGGGGCTAATCAGCTGGATTGAATTGATCTCCTCCACGCATTCTCGTATCTCAGCTTTGTTGTTCAAGAATTTCTCCTTGCTCCACTTTATCGGTTTGGCCCTCACACCGATCAGGTTAGCTTTCCACTTATGCTGGTTCGAAATTGATCTGCTACTTCTCCAATTGCTCTCAATAATCTCTCTACATTCTGGTTCTTCTGCCCAATATGCCTCAAATTTGAAAGTGAAGGGTTTCCGAGTTAGAGTAGGTGATGTCTCCATAAGAAGTGGACAATGATCAGATCCAATTCTTGGTAGATGAGTAACTCTTGACTCCGGCCAAATCATGATCCATTCCTCATTAAACACCCCCCGATCCAATCTTTCTTGTAAAACAATCTCTCCACCCTCTTTCTTTATCCAGGTGTACTGTGAGCCAACAAATCCCAAGTCGATCAGTAAATTGGTATCCATGAACTCCTTGAGATAGGTAATTCTACCATTACCTCAAACAGCACCTCCCCACTTCTCTGTACTCCACAAAAGTTCGTTAAGATCGCCAATAACCATGCGCGGTAAGCCATCACCCCAATCTTCCAATTCTCTTGACTTCCAGAATTCCTCCTTATCAGCAGCATATGGAGGGCCATAAACCCAACTACATCTATATTTGAAACCATCAGACACATTACATACCACAGTATCCACAATGTTCTTGGTATACTCCACAACATCAACTCTCACTGTCGGCTTCCACCATAAAGACAATCCTCCTGCAATACCAATGGGATCAACATTATACCCCTTGTAATACCCAAGCCTACGCCTCAATTTATCTACATAATGGCTGCTTTGATGTGTTTCAGATAAAAACACAATATCTGGAGAATGGGACCTGATAATCTCCCTCAATGATTGAACCGTCAAGGACTTCCCCAAGCCTTGACAGTTCCAGGTGGTGTACTTCATTTTCTCCTTGCAGCTGATTTAGGCCAGCTGCCAGTGCCCTTTCCCTTCCTTTGCTTCAGTAGATCAATGATCAAATCATCACCCGACTCAGACTTCGCTTGTTCACTTTCCATCACGAGATTATTTTCAGTAGGTTGTGAAACATCCCTATTCTTGCTTCTCTTTTTGTAAACCCTCTTCTTTTTTCCAGCAGTTACCTCCCTAATTGAAAGCCTCAATCTAGGGTTAGGATTTGTTACCTTCTTTGGTCGCTTCTTGTACTGCTTTATCCCCTCAGGTTCAATTTTTCTCTTTCGCTCTCCCAACGAATTACTCAAGTCGGTATTAGCCGACTCAGCTATTCTAGTATCATCACCAGTTGGTTCCTCGAGTACAGAATGCTGATTCGCATTGTTGGTGGTAGAGTGTAGTGCTTCAAATTGGATCCCCTCTATTTCATTATAAGCCCATTGAGAAGGCCCACTAGGCTCACCCCAAGTTCTCCTATCAGCAATCGGCCCATTAAAGTCCATCTCTACCCTTCCATCGTTGAACCCCACATTGTTTCTCCTTGGGTCCCATCCAGCTAGGAAATTATTTCCCGTTGCCAGTTGTGTAAAGCAAGATGCATGTGCCCCAACATCACAGTCACCAGTCGCCGCCCTTTCATTGCTTTTTGGTCCCCTCCAGTTACCAAAGTCAACATGTGTGGCACACAGTTCAACTACATGGGCCCCCCTTCCCTTTGAACGATGTCCTCCAACACGAGACATGTTGCCATTATCCAGACAGCCATTGAATCTCATCTCCGTCATTGCATTCCGGCCAATACTTGCCTGAAAATCCCCCACATACCTTGGGGCTTTGATGAGTGCAAAAGCACCTCTCAAAGATACCTTATATTTTCAAGATATATCGATGTAATACTCATATACAAGGGTTATCGAACACGAGGAGTTAGTGAGACTAAGTCTATGACACAACAAAACACAAAAGACGCGAATTCCAGAAAACTGGAATTCTCGACCTCTAGACACTACGAAAATTATAATTAAATATTTACTTGACCAATGAACACGAAATTTGAACACAAGACACTAGATACAGTGGTGGACTACCACGTAAATTTTGGGTTTAAACGGAATAGTTTTGGTTGCCGAAATAATTCGGCCAAATGAAGTAAATAACAGAAAACAGTAAATTTCAGAAAAGTAAATATTAATGTAAATCAAATGTGATGGGAGTTAGGCACTTCTCTCCACCCTAGACATCCTACGACTCCCCAAACTAATTCTAATAACCATGGATGAATGTTCCCCATGCACGAGCTATGGTTAAGTCATCTTGCATATTACACTCTCTTACTTGGCATGAAAGAGGGAATGGTGTCCGCTCTCTCTTGATCTCTAATCAACTGACTTATACATATGGTGGTGTAAGCCTAGAGAACTAGAGTCATTAAGATTTAAGAGTGTTTGAAGAACAACAAAGCTTCAAGAGCTACTATGGTGGGTGCTCTTACATCACCTAGGATTCATTCACACAGGAGCCTGTATTATCTCTATTGAACATGCAATGGTATGGTGGTCATGTACACATTCTAGATGCTAGATCCTATATCATGCAACTACGTTGATCACCATAGAAACATAAGATAGAAATCATCAATGGGATAATCAGTGAATAAAACTCATCCAAATAGTTATTGAAATCAACTGGGGTTCAAAATCGTAGCATATCTAGGGCTTCGATCAGCCCCTAACAATGGAGTTTAGTTACTCATAATCGAAAGAAAACAATAACTAGACATGATGGAGGAGTTTTGATACAAACAGAGATGGAAAACCCTAGGTTTTGGCAGCAGCTTGTCCCTTGCGTCCTCTTCTCCAAAACCTCCTTTTTTCTCCTCCAGTCCGTGTATATCCCTCACATGATGGCTGCAGCAGTTTTAATCTTCTTTTTCTCATTGGTCCAACACTAAGCTGTCAGGAAAACCCTAGCCCAAATCCGTAAGGAATAATGATTCCTTTCCTTCCAAACCCAAGTAATTAATCTCTTCAGCATTTGGCTTCTTTTCCACAATCCAAATCAGTAATTAGTTGGGTTCAAGTCCACAAATTCGTCCATAATCATCACAATAAGATTTGGGCCTCCAAATACGCATTTCGGTCCACAGTCAGCATTTCCGAGCAGAATGACCTTCGAGCACTAAAACAGCCATAACTTCCTCTAGAAAATTCGAAACGATGATCCGGAAGCGGCTACGGAAACTAGACTTCCAGGGCTTTCCAAGCATGTAAAGATCATAATTTGACTCTTCCTGGTCCGTTCTCAGTGCTCTGTCGAAGTTGGCTGACCTGTAGCGGGCAGAATTCCCAAAATCAGCTTAATGTGCTCCTTTTGTCATAATTCTCCAAAAGACCTACAAAACAATAAAACAAAGTTAAAATGCTCAATTCATAACAAGAATCTAAGTCTAGGGAATACATTGAAGACCAAGAAAGTTGCATATTTATGCAACTATCAAAATACCCCACACTTAAACATTGCTAGTCCTCGAGCAATACACTAAACTAAGACTCAAAACTGACTCAACACAGACAAACTCTAATGCCCCCAACAATTAGTCTTAGCAATCTTCCTACACTTGTAACACCAAGATGACTACAAATCCACAGTTACATCTCATAGAATTTCAAAGGTTAATTTCAATGCATGGCAAACATGTAACGTGTAGGACACAGACATAATTATGGTGAATATAAAGCTGTAGCATGCAATAGACAAGTCAAGATTCAACCTCACATAGATATGCTCTCATAAGTGTTTCACTCAAAGTATGTATAAGGTATGCACTCAACACAATTACTTGCCAAATGGACCGAACCATAAGCTCAACTCTTGTAACTAATCTCCACAGATCAAAGGCTGCCATCTTGAGGATCAAAAAGGACTTTCAAAAGTTGTAATGGGGCTAAGTATAGGGCATGGAAACATATAGGATAAGTGGTGATAAAACAGTTCCAAGACTTAGTCAAATCGCATCATAACTCCATCAACTTCTTCATGTCACCATGGTCTTCTTCTTTATATCCTTGAGCTTTGCAAACAGGACAAAGACCAAATCTTCATTGTTGGGTCTTCAATTCAAATCAAACTCCAAATTTACAAAGATAGGGGACATTAATCCAGACATTTATCATATACAAACCTATTGCCAACGAGAGTACACAAATTTTCTTTTCTTTTCTTTTCATCTCTCGAATTTTTTTTCTTTTTCTGGCAATTACATCATTCTATGCATTTCTGAACAAGTCTATCCCTATACAAATCATTAAGCAAACCATCTTTCAACTCCTCAAAACAAAGAAACACATCACATCTTGTCGACATTACTTCACACTAAGTCCTGGCCAGAAACATAGGGTAAAGAAGTCCTACACTAGGCAAGGTGTTTAGATATTCATTGGTGATGAAGGAAAAGGCTAAACGTAGGCTCAAAGTGGATATCTAAAGGGTCGCAACTTGTGCGCACAAATAAGAACACGTGGCAATATGGCTATGGTGATAATCCTAAGTGCCTTTATCACTTCCTCAATCAGAACATGTATCGATTATAAGCTTTGAAAAGCACAAGAGCAAGTTCTAGTAATCTCTAGAGTCCATTAACTTAATCTGTGGCAAGCAATTGACACTCAACAATGAAAGCATGTATAACACATTTAGGCTCAAAAGCTCACAAGGTAAATGAATCTCAACAAAGTCTAAGCATGCTCATAAGATCTGTACCATGTTAACTTGTTTCTACATCCACTACACATTAGCATATGCACCATACATCAAGATTAACCAAAGGAATTCAAGCACACAATCATCTTTTAGTCACAAAGTATGAAGATATAATCACATCACACTACCAGAAAAGGGGTTATAGCCGACGATATGGGAAAAAACGGCCGACGAAATAGTACCTCGTCGGCTATAACCCGTTATAGCCGACGAACTACTATTTCGTCGGCCACATCGTCGGCTATAATATTATAGCCGACGACTGCCGACAACTCGTCGGCTATAACTATAGCCGACGAAACGTTTTTAGTTATAGCCGACGAGGATGGTATTCGTCGGCTATAAGAGTTATAGCCGACGAAAAGTTTTTGTTATAGCCGACGAGGGGGGTATTCGTCGGCTATAACTCTTATATCAGATCGACCTTCTGCATCAGGGAGCTCATTCGTCGATGAAATCGTCCAAAACGCTCTGAAATCGTCCAAAACCTCGGCCATAAGCTTGAAAGGTACGTATATTGCTGTGTGTGTTGATTTAGTTGGTTATATGCAGAGGTGTATTAATTTAGAGTTTAATTAGAATAAATGTGTGATTAATTTGATATATATATATATATATATATGTGTTGAGATGAGATTATTAATGGGTTGATATATATGTTGTATTGGTTAGATAGAATTGAAGTTTTGTTGAAGATTAGTGATTGATTAATGTTGATTTATAGGTGATTTTAGATGAATTTGATGAAAAAATGTATATATATTAATTAATTTAATTGTAATTAAAAATATATTGTTGGTATATATAAAAAATACATTGTGTTTAATTAATTAGGGAGATTGACGATGTTTTAATTAATTTAGGGATGCATGTGTATATATATATATATATATATATATGTGTGTGTGTGTAATGATGAATTTTTTAATTAATTAGTACGTACGTAGTACGTGCATATATACATATCTATATATAGCTATATTTATTTCTTGAATTTACAGGATGGACAAGAGTTGGATTACCCTTGGAAGATGGGATCAGGCGTATCATGATGGAGTTAGGAGTTTCCTGGATTTTGTGATGGCTAACTGTGGAGACACTACACTTCATTATTGTCCGTGTAAAAAGTGCAAGTGTGCCACCCCACGTCACCGGTTTTCCATAGAGACAGTGGAGCAACACCTGGCTAGATATGGATTTTGGGTCCTATACACTAATTGGATTTATCACGGTGAACCAGAGTTTGCGGGTCGTCATGATCATGGACAATTTGCCGAGAGAGGGAGTTCCTCCAATGATCCGACAACGAACTGGATCAACGATATGTTTCCTCGTGAGAGCGGTGTCTTTGAGGAAGCACCAGATGTGCAACTCCCACCTCCGGAGATGGAGTGTTTCCCTGATATTGAGCCACTCGAGCCATTACCCCGATCTCCGGTCAACACAAGTGGTATGGAAAAGTACAACAACCTGATCGCATTGCAACAGACTCCGTTGTACCCCGGATGCAGTAAGACTGTCCTTGAATCTGTCATGGGAGTGATGAAGATCAAAACGGAGAACAAAGGCACTGTCAAATCGGTTGATGATTGGCTTCGGCTATGGGGTGGGGCGATGCCCCCCGGACATCGGCTTCCTACCAGTCATCATAAGGTGCGACATATCCTTAAAGATCTCGGCCTTTCCTACATCAAGATTCATGCATGCAGATACGATTGCGTTCTGTTTTACGGGGAAGGACTTGCAGATCTTGAATACTGCCCATTATGCAATACAGAGCGGTATAAGTTCACTCCTAAAGGGAACAAGAAAGCTGTGAAGATACTTCGGTACTTCCCGCTGATTGATAGGCTTGAGCGGTTGTTCATGTGTGCTTTCACGGCCGAAGCTATGAGATGGTGGGCTGAGAGGAATGTGCCTGACGATGACACCCTTAGACATCCCGCCGACGGAGAGGCTTGGAAGAAGAACGTGTTGGAGTTTCCCGAATTTGCATCAGAGGTTCGAAATGTTTGGCTAGGGCTATCATCCGACGGTTTCAACCCTTTTGGCAAGAAAGAGCTTCAGTACAGTGTGTGGCCAGTTATTTTGATTCCGTACAACTTTCCACCGTGGATGTGCATGAAGAAGGAATATAACATGCTCACATTGTTGATTCCAGGCCCAGGTTATCCGGGAAAGTGTCTCGATGTGTATTTGAGACCCGTAATTGAGGAGCTTCGGTACTTGAGTCTGAACGGCCACCTGGTCTACGACCGGTTCAAAAATGAGATGTTCCGGATGCATGCCATGCTTGTTGGCACGATCAGTGACTTTCCTGGGAGGGGTATGTTGTCGGGCAGCGTCACCAGGGGTTACAGGGCTTGTTCAGAGTGCATGACTGTTGATTGCTCCAGTCCTCATTGCAGCAAGATTGTCCAGATGCGTCACCGTCGTTGGCTTCCGCATGACCATCCATTTAGGGACGATGCACAGGCTTTTGATGGGACTGAAGAAAGGGGCTGGGCACCGGAGCAATGGACAGGGGAGGAAATATTGGCAGTGTTGAATGAGTATGACTTTGGTCCGCTTAGCAATCATCCCGATGTGTTGCGCACGATTCCAGAGAGGCCGGATCGGTATAGGTTCTGGTCACACAAGAGCATCTTATGGGAACTTCCTTATTGGGCCAGGTTGGCTACCAGATACTACCTGGATGTCATGCATATAGAGAAGAACGTGGGTGAAGCCGTGGTTGGCACAGTTTTGAATTGGGAGAAGAAAACAAAAGACACCCCCAAGGCACGCGTTGATCTGAGAAATATGGGACTGCGGGACCATTTGTGGTTGAGAGAGGGCAGGAGCAAAATGCCCCAAGCTCCTTACACCGTCACCAGGGACCAGAAACATGAAATCTTTGGATGGCTGAGTAATGTCAGGTAACTTTTTATTAATTAGGCATGTATTCCCTAAAGAATCCATCTGTTGTTGGACGACTATATATGCATGAAATCTAATTGTTGTTAATGGCTATGCAGGTATCCTTATGGCTATGCGGGTAACATAAGCAAGTGTGTTAACTACCGAGACAACAAGATGTACGGATTGAAGAGTCACGACTGCCATGTACTGCTTCAACGCCTCTTCCCTATTTTCATTCGAGCGTACTTGGAGGATGAAGTGGTTGAGCCGTTGGTGGCGTTGTCAAGATTCTTCCAGAAGTTATGCGCTAGAGAAGTTAGAAAATCAGACCTCATGAGAATGCATGAGGAAATCGTTTTTATCTTGTGCAAGTTCGAGAGGATATTTCCCCCAAACTTCTTTGACATCATGCCTCACCTGATGATCCATCTTCCCCAACAATTGTTGCTTACCGGTCCCGTACACTACACTTGGATGTATCCCATCGAAAGGTACATGTTATTCATAAATTTGATTTATACATGTTTTTAAATAAAAGTTGCATGCTCTTAACACGCACTTGTTAACCTTGCAGACAACTTGGAGACTACAAGAAATATGTGCACAATAAATCTGCGCCTGAGGGGTGTATTGCTGAAGCTTACATTGCGCATGAGTGTGTAACGTACGCCAAGTTGTACTTGGGAGCGATGGAGGACCCCCCACAACATCCAAGTCGAGATGACCCCGAGTTCAACCTATCTATCGTCGCCAACTCTGTTGTACCATACGGAAGCTTCAAGAAAAAGGGTGTGGACAAGTTGCCTGACCATGAGGTAGGGATTGCCCACTGGTGGGTTCTAATAAACTGTCCGGAGGTACAATATTGGAAACGTCACCATCTTCACAGCAAGGAAGTTCGCGGTGATGTCGAGTACCACAACACGACGTTTGCAGACTATTTTCCACAATGGGTAAGTGTATAAATATATATATTAGATGGCTTTCTTTTACAGTTCCCTATTCTTTAATCATAAACACACCGAGTGATTTGAGTTATATTTTTCAGCTGATGCAAGTGGCTGCGAGGGGTGGTCATACAAATTACTCAGAGGAATTGAGGCTGTTGTCGATGAAGCCGATATCTTCCACAGTCCGCCCAATGTGTGATGTCAACGGCGTTAAGTATATATGTGAAGCTAGAGACGGGGAACGCAAAACACAGAATTGTGGGGTGATGGTCGATGGTGCAGAGGGGGGCGTGGATTTTTACGGTGTCCTACAGTCAGTTGTTGAACTCATTTATGGGAACCGCATGAAAGTCCACTTGTTCAAGTGTCGATGGTTTGATACTAGGCCGCACCGCACACGGATCGATCAGTACGGCATACTTTCGGTGAATACCGCCACTAGTGTGTATGAAGACGACCCCTTTGTTTTCGCCACAGCGGCCAAAAAGGTCTTTTATCTTGACGATCCTTTGAACAAAGGCACGTGGAAGGTAGTTAACCATGTGTCTCAGCGAGACATATACAGTGCTACCACACTTGGTGTGAGCACAGAGTGTCAAGAAGCGACCGCATACCAAGAGCCGGACGCCGGCGACATTCCGGAATCCTCCACCATCCGCGATAATAATGTGACGCCGGGCAGAGTGGTCCGACTTCCTAGGGGTCAGGTGCCCATGTATGATGTTAATCCGAATCGTCTATATCAGCCCGACGATGACTCAGACGACGAGTACGAGCACCGGTTGCCAGATATTAACTACTATACTACGTCTGACTCAAGTGATGAGGATGATTCTGATTATCATCCTTAGTATACTATTTATGTATGTATTTGTGTACGATGGTGCATGCATGTATGAAAATAATTTTTGTCCTTAATTACCGTTTTTCGAATTTATGGGAAATTGTATTGATTTGTTTGTGCGATATTCAGGAATTTATCAGGTGAAATAGGCAATTTTCAGGCCCTAAATGGCAAATTTTCAGAAAGATCAGCGTTATAGCCGACGAAATGGACCATAATTCGTCGGCTATAATGCCCATACTTTAGCCGACGACTTGCAATTCGTCGGCTATAATGCCCATACTGTAGCCGACGACTTGCAAGTCGTCGGCTAAAGTATATTGACCGAAACCATACGTAGACCGTTCAAATGCAAAAGTGTCGTGAAATAAGATACGACCGAAATATTGAAATACGACTACGGTTGAAAAATGGGAAGATTCGGACAAAATCTGTGTGCCGAATGTTGCGGTTAGGTGTTTTTTACTTCCGTTTTCCTATGGGTAGCCTGACGGTCGGTAAATATTTGGAGGAAAATTTTTATACGGTTAGTTGCGTCGCATCGATTTGAAACTATTCTCTGTTGAAGGTCAGGCCAAAAAACGTCATCTAGACGGGCCAATTGCCGTTTTAAAGCGTTTAGAGGTTTGACCAAGCAGTTTGACCGATCCGATCGACCCTTTAACGTTGTCAGATCTAGTTGTATTTTTTTTCATACATGTATTTAATCTTAACGGTGATATCTGACGGTTGGAATAGATTTTCAAAACTTTTAGATTCGAAATCGGAACATATGCACTAATGTTCCTTAACTTATTTACTAAGTGTTTAAGTGAATGTATAGTTTCAAATAGTTACCATACGTAGACCGTTCAAATGCAAAAGTGTCGTGAAATAAGATACGACCGAAATATTGAAATACGACTACGGTTGAAAAATGGGAAGATTCGGACAAAATCTGTGTGCCGAATGTTGCGGTTAGGTGTTTTTTACTTCCGTTTTCCTATGGGTAGCCTGACGGTCGGTAAATATTTGGAGGAAAATTTTTATACGGTTAGTTGCGTCGCATCGATTTGAAACTATTCTCTGTTGAAGGTCAGGCCAAAAAACGTCATCTAGACGGGCCAATTGCCGTTTTAAAGCGTTTAGAGGTTTGACCAAAACTTGACCAGGGAATAGCCGACGAAATCCTGAACTTCGTCGGCTAAACTCTTGCGATCCGCGCCGTTTCATTGTCCGCCGTTGGATGGGCGAGATCTGACGGCTGCTGAGAGCGTAAAGTATAGCCGACGAGATTCATATTATAGCCGACGATGTGCATATTATAGCCGACGATAGACTTAACTTCGTCGGCTATAACCGGCCCGCAAAGCCCAACTTCGGCCCGGCCCGGATTTCGGCCCGGCCCGTCAGAGTATAGCCGACGAAATTCGTCGGCTATAACTATAGCCGACGAATTAAAATAACATCGTCGGCTATAGTCCTTCGATTTAAACCGAAACAGAGGGCGCCTCCCTCATTTTCCAGAAACCCTAAATCCCTAAATCCCCACTGCCGCAGCCGCCCGTCCCTCCCCGACGCCGACCGACCACCACCGACGCCGACCGAGCCTCCCCCTCCCTACCCTCCCCCTCCCCGCCCCCTCCCCGTCGTGCCCGACCCCTCCCCGACCCGAAACCCCCTGCCGCCGCCGCCCCGAGCCGCCGTAGCCGCCCCTGCCGCCGTAGCCGCCCCTGCCTTGCGTCGCCTCTGCCGCCCCTGCTGCAGCCGCCCAGCCGCAGCCGCCCCTAGCCGATCCGAAACCCCCTGCCGCCGCCGCCCCTGCCGCCGCCGCCGCCGCACCGCACCACCCGTCCTCGTCCAGACTGCACCACCATGTCAGGTAGTCCCGATCGAGCCTCATTTACGGTTTTTATTAATTTTGTCGAATTTTGTGAATTTTAGGGTTTTTGTGAATTTTTTGTGGAATTTAGGGTTTTTTTGAAATTTATGGAATTGTGTGGATTTTTTGTTAAATTTGTTAATTTTGTGGAATTTATATACTAATTTTGTGGATTTTTTGTTAAATTTACGGTTTTTATATACTAATTGTGGAATTTTGTTGAATTTATATACTAGTATACTAATTTATATACTAATTTATATATAATTAGGTATAAATATTTTTTTTGATTTTTATGACGATATATATATATATATTTTTCGGAATATATATATATATATATATATATATATATATATATATTAGGTATAAATATAGTTATGTATATATATAATTAGGTGTATATATATTTAAAAAAGTTTTTTATTTTTTTGTGAAATTTAAGGAATTTTGTGTTATATTTCGGAATATATATATATAATTAGGTATAAATATATTTAGGTACGTATATATATAATTAGGTATATATACATTGAATGATGTTTTTAATTTTGTTTTGTGGAATTTTTGTGCAATTTATGGAATTTATATACTAATTGTGCAGGAAACCGGCGCTTTGTAGACCGATGGCTTGGCAGACGGACCGAGAGCGACCCCGACGCTCAGGCAGGATCCAGCCGTGGGGGGAGCGGATCCAGCGGTCGTCGGGGCCTAGGCCGGCCTTTGAGTCGACGAGAGGAGACGTTGATGGGATTGACGCCGAGCGATCCACGTGGGGGCTCCTCGTATGAGTCGACGGGAGCGGGCCCTGACTCGAGTGTCGGAGGAGGACGCAGAGCCACCAGACCCCAGTGCACTTCAGCACTGTTCCAGGATCGGCAGCCGACCCCACCGCGCGCCGATCTGGACCCTCCAGAGATGCTCCCTGTCCCCCCACAGCGACAGCGTCCACAGCTACGGGGCCCACCGTCAGGGGGAGCAGGCCCCTCAGGGTCCACGCCCCGTATGTCTCCGCCATCGGGGATGTACATGGTCCAGTTCCTCCCTGCCATCCCTGAGTACGACGCCAGGGGGAGGCAGATTTGGAGGCACGACCGGCCTCACGAGATTCCCTGGGAGGAGGCCTACTTCTACAGTCCTTTCGACTCAGAGGACTGCCGCGGCCTGTGGGCCGTTCGTGAGAGGGACAAGCAGTACAACGACGCAGGTAATTGGTTAGTTTAATTAATTATTTACATTGTTTAATTAATTATTTAATTAGTTAGTTTAAATAATTATTTAACTATGTGTTCATTTTAACAGGCGTCCTCGTCAATAAACCCGCGGGGACGAGACGGACCAGAGGGCCAGCGAACATGTCCACCCTGGAGAGGGAGCTGGCCGGTGGGATCAGAGAGATCCTGCCCGGTCCCGGTGAGGATGGACGCCCGATTGAGCGGAGAGACACCACCACCAAGTACATCAACGCGACGGGCATGCTTGTGCGGGACAGGGTCCCACTGTTGTGGCCCGACTGGGGCTCTGTGCCCGATGAGATCAAGGCGCGAGTGTACAATGCACTGTCGGTGAGTTAAATATGATTTTTATTATAGAAAATAAACAATTATGAATTCAGTCCTTATAACTATATAAAAATATTTTCTAATTAATTTATAATGTTGCAGCAATGGTTTAGAGTCCATCCTACCTTGGACTGGTGGAGAGACGAGCAGCTGAAGAACAGGTTATGTGTTTTGCTTTTTTTTGTATAAATATATTTATTGGCAGTGTACGAATATATATATCTAACAGTTGTGTTCTGTTAATATAGGTACTCCGAGTGGAAGAACGAGCTGTCCACGCACTACAGGACGTACCATGTGGAGCAGCGCTTGGGGCGAGCTGCAACCCCCCACGAGTTCCGGTACAGGGAGTACGAGTGGCTATGGCTGGTAGCCTACTTCGGGAGCGACAGGGTCTCGGTAAGAAAATTTAGCCTGGTAGTATATAACTTTTTAATGTTATTTAATAATTAAATTATGTAGTTACTTAATTCAATTAATTAGTTAGTTAGTTAGTTATTAGTTATTAAATTAAGTCAGTTGGTTAGTTACATAGTTAGTTAGTTCGTTACTAAATTAAATCAAATTAAATTAAATAAAATTAGGTAGTTAGTAAGTTAGTTAGTTACTAAATTAAATTAGTTAGTTAAGTAGTTACTAATTAAATTAGTTAGTTAAGTAGTTACTAATTAAATTAAATTAGTTAGTAACTAAATTAGTTATTAATTTTATTTTGGTTAGTTCCTAATATTTTAATTTAGTTACTAATTTATATTTGCGTTTATATGTTTGTTGTTATAATACAGAAAATCTCGCGGACGAACAGCGACAACCGCAGGAGGAACGAGCACCCCCACCACGGCGGCGCCCGCTCCTGGAGGCAGTGGGCAGAGATGGCGAGGAGGGACCGACCGCTGAGGCCGTTGTCGTGGATTCATGCGCAGATATATCCGGGGCGTCCCGACCAAGTGGTAAGTATTCGTCCATCTTAAATAAAAGTGTTTCATGAAATTAATTTATATATATAATTTTTAATTCGTTTATTATATTTTCTTGTCAATTAGGCGGAAATAGATGCGGAGACCGACGCGATCACCTTCGGGATCGCGCGAGACACTCTGGGAGACGGGGCGTCCGACGAGGCGATCGCGGAGTTTGCCTCCACGATCGACACCCTTGAGCCGCGCTTGGCCTCTCAGATCATGCACGCGGCGGTAGGGACGGGGAACAACTACTTCTACCAGAGAGGCCTAGGCGCGGCGGGAGATGGGGTTCTCAAGTTCGCGCCGGCCAATCCCAGCACGCAGCGTGCGGCTTCGACGAGAGGAGACTTGCAGACGCAGCTGCAGAGGACTCAGGCGGAGTTGGCGAGGGCGGTGGAGGCGCTCCAGCAGGCGGAGTTGGCGAGGGCTGCGGAGGCTTCGGCGCAGCAGGCCAGAGACGCATCTGTGGCGGAGATGTACCGATGGATGCAGCAGTCTTGGGAGGCCCAGCAGGCTGGACTCCAGCCCCCGCCTCCGCCACAGATGCCCCAGTTCGTCGTCCCCACTCCCCCCCCGCATCGGAGTACGCCAGCCGATCAGGACAGCCATAGCCACCGGAACTCGAACGATCCGGTCGACGACGCTACGCGTTTAGGGGGTGATGATGAGTAGATATATATAGTGGGTTAATTTGTACAGTATGTAGGATATTAGGGATGGATTGATGTGGATATTTGTTGGATATTTGGATGTTTGTTTGTGCATTTTCTGCAGCCCCCGAAGACGAAGAGAAATTGGGCCCGAGTAAAATTTTTTAATTTTTTTAAATATTTAGGGGTTATAGCCGACGATATTGGCATTATTTCGTCGGCTATAACAGTTATAGCCGACGATTTTTACCAAATTTCGTCGGCTATAAGGGCTATAGCCGACGATGTTTACCATATGTCGTCGGCTATACCCTCCCGGCTTCAGGCAAAAAAAAGCCGTTCCTGGTACCGGCGATTGTTATGGCCGACGATAGTGTCGTCGGCTAAAACGGACATATAGCCGACGATAGTGTCGTCGGCTATACTTCGGGTTAGGGGCAGTTACGTAATTTTTAAAGCCGACGATCTTCTCGTCGGCAATGTTCGAAGTATAGCCGACGACGCTTTTTTCGTCGGCTATACCTGGTGTTTCATAAGCCGACGACTTACCCCGTGTGTCGTCGGCTATACTATAGCCGACGGAGCAATCCCGACGAGATAATAGCCGACGATACTTCGTCGGCTATGACTATAGCCGACGAATTAATGGAAACGGCCGACGAGATGGCGTCGTCGGCTATGACGCCTTTTCTGGTAGTGTCATGGACTAGTTAAGGGCTCCTAAGACTCTTCTTTAAACACTAAGACACATTAGAAGACAAAGAAAAGACTCAGATTCCGGTGAATTTTCGATGGGTCGAAATGACCACTGTAGCTTTTTCTGAAAATTTCCCTGAACTGCTCACCAATTTTGCAAAAATTCTCTAAAATTAACCATTCGTTCAAATGAGCTGTAATTTTAACAGGATAAACTAGACACATATATCAACACGCCTGTAAAATTTCAGAATTGTCTGAGCCCTCTAGCTATGTTCGAAAATTCACCCAACACAGTATACTGCATAGTTCCGAAAAAAACACCTAAAAACGAAAAATTTACTCTAGACGCTAAGTACATGCTATAAACCCCACCCCACACTTGAAATTGGCATTGTCCTCAATGTAAAACAATTCTAAAGTATGCAATACATCAAACAAGCATGGACTGAAGCACATAACACACACAAAACACACTAATCATGGAGAAATAAAACAAAAGGAGAAGGGTTTAAGAAAGCAAATCTGTTGTCCTCGCTTCTCCATCAACATGGGTTGCCTCCCAAGTAGCGCTAAGTTTAACGTCTTCAGCCAGACGGTACACTTCAAATCATTCCATAATCACAGGATCTTGGAGAGGTACTTCCTCCACATCCTTCTCATGCATCGGCTCGTAGAATGGCTTGACACGTTGTCCATTTACTTTGAATATGCTGCCGTCCTTTGGATTGAGAAGTTCTAATGCACCATGGGCAAACACATTAAGTATAACAAAAGGACCTATCCATCTAGATCGAAGCTTACCTGGAAACAACTTCAGACGCGAGTTGAACACCAAAACCTTCTGTCCAACAACAAAAGATTTCTTCTTAATCATCTGATCATGGAAGGTCTTTGTTTTCTCCTTGTAAATTCGATTAGATTCATAAGCATTGTGTCGAATTTCATCAAGCTCATTCAACTGTAATGTCCTATGAAATTGCTCCTTGCTACTGGGTGGAGTGGGTTCTTCACCAATTTCGATGGCTTTCTTCAGAGCATCCTCCTCCATAGAGTACTGAATGTATTCCTGCATGGAACTATCAAACGCATCAATTGAATAACAGGAATGATCACTAGAAGTACCTGGATGCTTCATGGCTTCGAAGATGTTGAAGCGTATCTTTTTATCATCAACTCTCATTGTGAGAGTCCCCTCAAAACAATTTATCTTTGTTCGGGCCGTCCTCAGGAATGGACGACCAAGAATCAATGGAAGCTCAGAGGGCATCGGTTCTGTCTCCATCTCCAAGATGAAGAAGTCTGCTGGAAAGATTAGCTCACCTATCTGCACTAAAACATCTTCAACAACACCAAGAGGGTAGCAGCTAGATCTGTCAGCAAGTTTAATAGTCACCAAAGTTGGTTGCAATTGTTGAGACAGGTTAAGTTTGTTATAAACAGAATAGGGCATCAAATTAATAGAAGCGCCTAAATCTAATAAAGCACCAGAAAACCTGTGATTTCCAACAATGCATGGAACAGTGAAGCGACCTGGATCCTCCATCTTAGGAGGTAGCTTCCTTTGGAGAACAGCAGATACCTTTTCACTCAGAGCTACCGTCTCAGTTGGCCTGTACTTCCTCTTTGCAGTACAAAGTTCTTTGAGAAACTTTGCATATTGTGGAATTTTTTTCAATGCTTCAAGAAGAGGAAGGTTCACTTGAACCTTTCTAAAGATCTCCAATATATCATTGGTCTTGTCCTCATTCTCATGCTTCTTCAACCTGCTAGGAAAATGAACTGGAATATCAGTGGAAGAAGAAGGTTTAGAAGTTACCTGAGGCTTCTTAGATTTTTTTGCTCCAGGGTTGTTTTTGAACACAGTAGCTGGCAATTTTTCTGAATTTTCAAATATGATTTGCTCAAACACAGGTTCCTCTATCCTTGATGCACCCTTCTTCGATCTCAAATCTTTCTCTAGCACCGTTCCACTTCTCAACTCCATGGCGTGTGCTTCTCTCTCATTCCTTGGATTTGCCTCAGGTTGGCTAGGAAGTTCACCAAAGTTTCGTTGAGCCAACTGTTGTTGCACTTGACTCATCTGACGCTCCAAAAGCTCAATGGATTTTCCATGTTGTTGCCCCTGATTTCGAACTTCTTGAGTGAGAGTAGTTATTGCTGCATTTGTTCCCTCCAACATCTTTTTGTTATCCAGCAACATCTGTTGAAACATAGCCTCTAATCCGGTAGGTGCTGGAGGCGCTGGAGCTTGATACTGCTGTTGTTCCTGCCTTTGACCATATGTTTGACCATCTCTAGGTGGTCTTGGAGCAAATCCGGGTGGAGTAGGATTCAACACATTGTTGTTTTTGTAGCTCAGGAGTGGGTGATTATTGCTCTGGTAGTTGTTGTATTGTCTCCCAGCAAAATTCACATCTTCTTCATAAGGAGTAGACTGGAACTTAGGACAATCTTCAGCAATATGATCATTAGAAGAGCAGATTGTGCACACTATCTGAACTGCAGCTACTGTTTGAATCTTGTTAACTTTCAAGGAACTGGCAATCAATGCAATATCATTCTCCACAGCACTCATCCTTTTTTCCATGGCTCCATCAGTTGTGGCAACACTCACAGATCTCCTAGTTGCTCCCATAGATCGATCTCTAGAGTGAAATTGCCTGGAGTTCTCTGCCTGACTCTCTACAATCACCTTAGCTGCATCACCGGTCAAATTCCACCAGTTACCCCCACTAGCTGAATCAAGTTTCTGCCTGTTAAAGGTATCAAGTCCTTCATAGAAGTACTCCATCTGAGTATTAATATCAAACTTGTGGTGAGGACACTGGCGAAGCAAGCTCTTGAACTGACTCCATGCTTCATGAAACTCATCCCCATCTTTCTGTTTAAAAGTACTAATCTGCTTCTTCAGATTCTTGGTCCGGGATGCTGAATAGAATTCTCTCATAAAAGCGGTAGCCATCTTCACCCATGTATCCATTGAACCTGCTGCCAACGAATTGAACCATAACTTTGCTTGCTCTTTCAGTGAAAAGGAAAACAGAAGAAGCTTGAGGGTATCTTCTTCTAAATTCTGTGACTTCTGAATCCTGCAAAGAGCTGTGAATTCATTTAGATGGTCCTGTGGATCTTCAGAGGGAGTGCCCCTGAAGTGTGGCAATGCTGCTATCAGAGCAGGCTGGATCGAGTAAGTTCCCAAGTTTGCAGGTAGCACAATTGGTGAATTAGCAGCCCCTGTACCCGGTGTAAAGGATTCTTTCAAAGTGGCCATTGCTGGTGGTGTAGGTGGAGGTGTCAACTGTTCCTCCTCTTCTGACTCAGATGCTGTATTAACCTCTGGCTCAGAACTCGCACCACCACTGTTACTTGTGCTTGCTTGTTGTTGCTTCCTAAGCTTCTTGTTAAGCCTTGCTGTTTTCTCAATCTCTGAATCGTATAACAAGTGTGGGGAGTCTAACGACTTGCTCCTTGTATGCATACAACTTCCTGCACACAGCAACCAAGATAGAACTCAAAGGAAAAAGAAAACTAAACAAAAACTAAACAAGAAAAACAAAAAGACACTACAAAGACTTAGAATTAAGTAACTCCCCGGCAACGGCGCCAAAATTTGATGAGTGCAAAAGCACCTCTCAAAGATACCTTATATTTTCAAGATATATCGATGTAATACTCATATACAAGGGTTATCGAACACGAGGAGTTAGTGAGACTAAGTCTATGACACAACAAAACACAAAAGACGCGAATTCCAGAAAACTGGAATTCTCGACCTCTAGACACTACGAAAATTATAATTAAATATTTACTTGACCAATGAACACGAAATTTGAACACAAGACACTAGATACAGTGGTGGACTACCACGTAAATTTTGGGTTTAAACGGAATAGTTTTGGTTGCCGAAATAATTCGGCCAAATGAAGTAAATAACAGAAAACAGTAAATTTCAGAAAAGTAAATATTAATGTAAATCAAATGTGATGGGAGTTAGGCACTTCTCTCCACCCTAGACATCCTACGACTCCCCAAACTAATTCTAATAACCATGGATGAATGTTCCCCATGCACGAGCTATGGTTAAGTCATCTTGCATATTACACTCTCTTACTTGGCATGAAAGAGGGAATGGTGTCCGCTCTCTCTTGATCTCTAATCAACTGACTTATACATATGGTGGTGTAAGCCTAGAGAACTAGAGTCATTAAGATTTAAGAGTGTTTGAAGAACAACAAAGCTTCAAGAGCTACTATGGTGGGTGCTCTTACATCACCTAGGATTCATTCACACAGGAGCCTGTATTATCTCTATTGAACATGCAATGGTATGGTGGTCATGTACACATTCTAGATGCTAGATCCTATATCATGCAACTACGTTGATCACCATAGAAACATAAGATAGAAATCATCAATGGGATAATCAGTGAATAAAACTCATCCAAATAGTTATTGAAATCAACTGGGGTTCAAAATCGTAGCATATCTAGGGCTTCGATCAGCCCCTAACAATGGAGTTTAGTTACTCATAATCGAAAGAAAACAATAACTAGACATGATGGAGGAGTTTTGATACAAACAGAGATGGAAAACCCTAGGTTTTGGCAGCAGCTTGTCCCTTGCGTCCTCTTCTCCAAAACCTCCTTTTTTCTCCTCCAGTCCGTGTATATCCCTCACATGATGGCTGCAGCAGTTTTAATCTTCTTTTTCTCATTGGTCCAACACTAAGCTGTCAGGAAAACCCTAGCCCAAATCCGTAAGGAATAATGATTCCTTTCCTTCCAAACCCAAGTAATTAATCTCTTCAGCATTTGGCTTCTTTTCCACAATCCAAATCAGTAATTAGTTGGGTTCAAGTCCACAAATTCGTCCATAATCATCACAATAAGACTTGGGCCTCCAAATACGCATTTCGGTCCACAGTCAGCATTTCCGAGCAGAATGACCTTCGAGCACTAAAACAGCCATAACTTCCTCTAGAAAATTCGAAACGATGATCCGGAAGCGGCTACGGAAACTAGACTTCCAGGGCTTTCCAAGCATGTAAAGATCATAATTTGACTCTTCCTGGTCCGTTCTCAGTGCTCTGTCGAAGTTGGCTGACCTGTAGCGGGCAGAATTCCCAAAATCAGCTTAATGTGCTCCTTTTGTCATAATTCTCCAAAAGACCTACAAAACAATAAAACAAAGTTAAAATGCTCAATTCATAACAAGAATCTAAGTCTAGGGAATACATTGAAGACCAAGAAAGTTGCATATTTATGCAACTATCAGGCTTCAACAAAATTGCTGTTATAAACAATGGCTTGTCCATTAGCATGTAAACTAGCATCTCTGATTCCCCTTTCGATGTCCTCCTGTTGTGCTTGACTTTTATTTATGAACTCCTGTCTCTCCTCACAATGAATCGGTCGTCGGAAAGTAGCAGGGTTCACAAATCTTGTAGTAGTGGTGAATTGTTGATCGGTAGTGTAGGTAGGCTGTGTAAAAACTGCCTTTTGTGGTGGATCTGCAACAAGACTATGATCATACACAATACCCAATCGCTCAATAATAGGATTTACCTGTTGATTGCACTCACTCATCACATGCCCTAACCTTCCACACTTGTAGCAGAACTTCTTCAGATTTTCATACTTCAGCTTGACCTTAGTCATTGATCCATCGCTCCTTGGCAATGGGCAGAAGGTTGCTAGTGGCTTGTTAGTGCTGAATTCAACCCTCATCCTCAGATACCCTCTATGTCCAACAATCAGAGGGTCCTCAACCTCCAGTACCTTTCCAAGCATGTTGCCAAGTCTTCTTCCATTCGTCTCCAATAGTTGCTCCTTTGGAACTCCATGCCCTTGTATCCAGAACGTGGCACGATTTGATTCTATTTCATCCACAGCTAGTTGTCTTGGCCAATGTTTGACAACAAAACAAGATCCCTTCACACTCCAGGGGCTGCTGTTCACTAGTCGTTTTGCAAGTAACTCTGCACCAACTGTGATGACAAAGACATTCCTCTTCAAAGGAATAATGCGAATCTGACCCATATGCTTCCACATCCCCTGTAGTGAAGCTTTGACTCCACCAGGATTAGGTTCATTGTCGGCAATCAGGGTTCCCAGGAGATCGATGCCATGCTCCAAATCAAGCAAATCGACACTACTCTCGAAATTGCACGCCATAACTTCAATAATCCCCTCATCTTCGTACGGTATCTCATCACGAGCCCTTGATGAAGACGTCATAGCACAAATCAAGATGGAAGAAAAAACCCAGACACAGAGAAACCTCCTTGTGGGTAACACAAACAAGAGGGACTAGTCCTTACTCGAAGAGAATGTGTTAAGTACTCAAAAGAGAGTAGTAATGAATATATTCTCACTAAATGCTGCCAACTACCCCACCCAAACAAACGGTATTGGGTAATGATTTGCTCTTTGCTAGTACACAGGTAATTCCTAGACTACATTGTGGTTTATTTTTCTGGTCCCCATTCTTGTTCAGCTTTCTTTGGGGATTTCAGCAGTGAATGTTATAGTATGGATAGCTGCATAATCCAATTGTAAACTGTATTCTGTGAGAGGGAAGTTTATATCTCATTGACGGCACACCCTTTCATCTACTTCCTCCATCCCTCACTCTTCTTTTTCTTCAGTGCATGCATGCGCGTCAGCATATTCTTGTGGTTGAGGTAAAAGTTATGTTTTGTTTGATGCAGGATGGTTCTATCTTGGCTTGGAAATTTAATACAGTCACTAATTGCTTTGAACCGCTGCATCGCTTAATGGGCACACCTTGCAGTTGTATCATTAGTAGTTGGAGGAAATAGGCTTTACTCTGGTTCAATGGATGATTCTATAAGGTTAAGTCCTGTTCAGTATAATATTAACTTTGTAATAAGCATCAACTCTTTCATGTGGAAGTTGATAAACTAGTCTAGGGTTTCAATCCAAAACTAATTGGCAATAGATGGAGTAACTCAAACCCTTATAAACCCACAGGTTAGGTCTCATTTTCCCATATGAGATTTATATATCAACACGCCCCCGCCCCCGTACGTGTGGCGAACTTTCAAGCCATACACGTGGACAACTATTTGGGTGATGTGGAGTCCGTGTGGCCATTTGGACTTCACACGTGAACGTGGGTAACCTGCTCTGATACCATGATAAAGTAGTCTGAAGTTCCAATCCAAAACCAATTGGCAATAGATGGAGTAACCCAAACCCTTATAAACCCACAAGTTAGGTCTCATTTTCCTATGTGGGATTTATATATCAACAGAAGTCATTTGAGGCCTTTCATTGCTCAAGAATAGTTAAGCCATTTAACGTGTTCCCTTCATATCTTGCTATGTATTCTTTTAGATATGGCGCCTAGAAAACTTGCAGTGTATACAAACACTACGTCAGTTGTGATTTCCGTTCTTTGCTGGGGTCAGTTTCTCTTATCAAGTTCTTTGGATCAAAAGTTAAAGGTTCATCTTGCTATCTTTAATTATAAATTATATGGTTGTTGTGGGTGTGTTTTTATGTTATCTGTCTCACATTTTCGCATTAGGTCTTGAAGCATTTCTAGTTACATTTCTTTGCTTGTTCAGATCTGGGCTGCAACTCAAAGTGGAAACTTGGAAGTAACATATTACTCACGAGAAGACCATGTGAGCTTATTACTGCAAAGTTCTATATTAATTCACCTCATTTATTCATGGATATGATTTTCTACGCGTATCAGTCTTAGTGGGTCTGCTGGACAAGCTTATGCCATGGTGTTGGGTAATGATTTTCTCTTTGCTGGCAGATAATTTCGAGACTACAGTAGTGGTTTCATTTTGTCTGGTCCCCATTCTTGTGAACCTTTCATATTGGGGATTTCAGCACTGAATAATGTTGTATGGTCAGGTAACTATTCGCTTTTATTTTCGGTTAGTTTTTCCTTGTTATTTCATAGGTGAAAGTTCATTGTTCAATTAATGGAGAATAGGGGTTATCGTATCAATCATAGTATATGGTCACTGCCTAGTGCCCAGTATAAGGTTTTGTTTGATTTCCTCAAATAACTGTGTCGAGAAACTTAAATGATCGCAAATTGTTGTAACCAAAAACTGCAGCTAACAGATAAACTTAATTTACCAAGCGGTTGTGTTCTGTATAATGTAGTTTCCAATGAATCATGACTGAATGTGGCTGCATGATCTTACTAATTATATAGTGAAACTGATGGAAGTTGTAGTGAGAGAGTCTGTAAATGTATAAGTTGCAAAACTAGTGGAATATAAAATTGGCAATTATTGTTGGTTGCATAAAGATCTGGAGGGATTTTATCAAAGTTGTTTCCATGGGATACCCGAGAGTTTCAGGAGAAATGTTCTGATATATTCGTTGTCGTGTCTTTTCATTTCACCATTCACAGGATCATGTTCATACTCAAGAAAGTTGGATGATGTTTCTTCACTTGTACTTTTCAGTCCGGTGGATGAAGAAAATATCCCATGTTCTTAAATGTCTGTATTTTACAGTGCCTGGGAGTACTTTATCTTGGTGGTGAAGTAGGTTGTATGATCAGTGAAGGTTCCCTGGGGTTTTTTTTTGTTATACCAAATGCAGTAATTCCCCAGTAAAGGTAGGATGAGAATCTCTTTTGACGTCAGCTTATTTCTATAAAATTGTATATTTTACCAATTCATTTCCATGTATTTTTCTAGGCGTGGAACACCCAAGCTAACTCTGAAATGAGTCTTCGAGAGCCTGTTGGACAAGTTTATGCCGTGGCTGTGGGTAATGATTTGCTCTACAGTTTGGTTTCATTTTTCTGAGGGAGGACAGTTTGCATCTTATTGATGAGACACCTTAGCATCTACTTCCTCCATCCCTCACTATCCATGTTCTTTTGTGCATGTGTCATTAGCATATTCTTGTATGGTTGAAGAAAAAAAATTATCTGTCGTTTGGTGCAGGACGGTTCTATCTTGGCTTGGAAATTTAACACAGTTACTACTTGCTTCAAACCGGCTTCATCATAATGGTCACACTATTGCTGTTGTAACATTAGTAGTTGGAGCAGGTAGGCTTACTCTGGTTCAATGGATCATTCTATAAGGGTAAGTCTAGTTCAATATAATATAATATTAACTGTGTAACAAGCACCAACTCTTTCTTGTGGAAGTCATTTGAGGCTTTTAATTGCTCAAAAGTAGTTAGCCATTTAATTTTTTCCCTTCATAACTTGCTAAGTTGCTATGTATTTCATTTGGTACGGTGCCCAGAAAACCCCCGCAACGTATACACTAACAGAGCATACATAGCATACATCAGTTGTGATGTCCGTTCTTTGGTTCAAAAACTAAAGGTTCATTTCGCTTTCCTTAATTATAAATTATAAAGCTTTTTGTGGGTGTGTGCTTATTGTAACTGTTTCACTTTTTTACATTAGGATTGTATGCATACCTAGTTGCATTCTTTGTTTGTGCAGGTGTGGGCTGCTAAATGTATGTACTGACGAAGACGACCATGTATGTTCATTTTTAGATGTCTTAATTCTGAAGTTATATCTGAAGCATGGACTAAGAACAAGCTGAGTTATTTTGAAGATATCACCAGAAATGCTTGAGGCTGAAACTCCGTATCCTACTAATTTAGAAGCTCTAATGCAACATATATCTGTCAGCATTTTAGGTTCTTTTAGCTTGTTGCAGCACCATGATTTAAGTATATATTTTGATACCCAAACTGAATGTTACTTACTGATGACCTGCTACTGTCATGACTCATCATTTAATTTCTAGGTCACATGTGAGGCAAAGTATGATTACTGTATGATGTTGCTGCAGCCTTTTCTAATGTGGGATATGCATATGATTCAGAAGAAGCCAGTCTTACTGTCCGCCTCTACGCTTTGCCATCGTGAACCTCTAACCCTAGTTTTTATTGTTCTTTTCGTTTCATGATCTCTGCTGCAATTGTTTTTCTCATTCTATTAGGCACCAAAGCTAGTCTTTCTGGCTTCATTTTTACTCATGGGTTTTTTACATCCCCTCTGCAGAGAAAATTGTCTGTGTACTAATATCATCCTATCATGTTATGAATTTTATCAACTCTGCTGTGACAACATTTATATGCTAAAAGTTCAGAAAATTAACTAGTAAATTGAGCTTTATATAAGAACAAATACCTGAGGAACTAATATATTTCTAATTTAGACTTTTTAAGTACAAATGCAAAGCATCAAAGAAGGAAAAATTCTCAAGTGACTTATAACTTGATGTTGGCCCGAGTCCAGATTGGTTCTTGAAATCGACAAAAACCTTTTGTTCTCAATGTTATACACACCAACATCATGAAGATTCCATAGACCAATACGATTCCAATCATTTACAAAGTAACTGCAATTCGGAAAACACCTTGAATCTTTTGAAGCCAGGACAGCTATTGAACAATTGGCTCCTACAAAAAGAGCAAAACCACCCAAAGTGTGTATCTCGGTCCATTTACACTCATCGGCATCAAGTTTGTAAACTTCGAATCCCGTTGTCTTCAGTGCGTATCTCGCTCCTTGTTGGCGATTGGGACGACGCTTCAAAGAAATGTGCCTCTTAAGTCTTAACCAGCAATAGTCATTTATGATCACTTAACTCCACTAGGTAATCCTTCTCGGCATGATGTGTGAAACCTTTTGCAACCAATTTTACATCTTGCGAGTCCAATTGAGTTGTAGTAATAGCAAAAGAATGAAGTTGGTTGACACCATTGACGACATAGAATTTATCTTCAACATATACAACATCATTAATACACCCATGAGTCCCTAGAAGTTGAATATAAGTCCATGTTGTGTCTTTGTCGAGCCTAATAAAAACCAGTTGACATAAATCCTCATATATGACAGCAACAACACAATCCTTCTTGTTTGAGATCGGGTCTGCTGAAATTATAGCCTTGTAGATATATATGTCACACTGATTTGGGATAGCTCAAGTGGTAAAAAGCACCATTACTTAGGAATTAGGTTATTAGGTCCTAGATTCGAGTCAGGATAGAGGGTAGGTGTGAAATCCTTAGATCCCCACTTGATCATCTTCAAATGAGGCTCTGGAAGTTTCATCGCAGGAAGGTTGATAATAGACTTTTCATTCTCAATCCGCCCTTTAATTCTAGAGAATGGATTTATAAGGCTTACTATGAAGTTCTCATCCATGGTTATTAGCCAACCTTTAGAAAACCCACAGAATCGTTTGTCGGGCATGTCCAATTGCAGGTCAAGAATCTTATCACGCGTGATGTCGCATAAGTACCATGTCTTTTCTCCCAACGAATAAGTCGTTTGCTGAGATTAGCCTTTGCTACAGAGTTCCATGGCTCACACACAACACTGAACCGCAAATAGTCTGATGGTGACGGTAATCTCTCTAGAACTGAATCCAATAGACGCTTAGGCAGCTTCGCCCAATCTGAGGAGTCCATAGCTTTAAACCTGGAAGAAGATTGATCGAACAATTTCAGTTGTTGAATCCAAGTTAACTAGGTGTAATGCAGCTTTGAAGTTTGGGGGTGATATCAAAAGCATGCTTCACTCCCCTCTATTTATAGATGGAGTTCTGGTAACTCCTACGATGATTAGGATTGTGGAAAACCTGCCTCCCATTAGATTTTAGTCTGGACTAATCATTTCAATCTGATGTACACTGAGCTAATACAATATAACTAAGTGAAGTTCGGCTATTATGCTTATAAAACTAGATAAAATGGAGGAAGTCCCCTGGGCTACAGCCCTTTTAGCCCTCTTCTATTCTCCGTCGCTGCTCCCATAAGTATTAGGATATTGATTCCGATACTCTTAAGAATTAGGAAACCTATTCCTAATCCCTCTGGGAAACCTATTCTTAATCCCTCTGGCAATCAGTACCCTATAGCGTACTGATCATCTAATAGTCCCACTGATCGTTTAATTTACAAGAGTTTTGTACACATGAGTAACACATCACTCGTCTCTTTGCATTTCGTTTTTCTCCTTGCTTAATTGAAGTAGGACCTGTAATTTACAAAAACTTGGCAAAGTGAAAAGGAAAGGTCGAAAACTCAAGATCTTCTGGATGAATGTTTTCTTAATTTGCATAAGATCAACTTGGCTTGTTTTCATTCAATTACAACATCCACTACTTAAGCAATTGTTTTCTTTATTTATACGTCACAGCAACTTTGACCGAGACCACAAAGATTCTTTTTATTCCATCAAAAATTGAAATTATTAATCACAATTTATGATTTACGAATGAAAAACTATGTCATTAGACAGTGCTAGACTATCAATACACAAAACTAAAGCTAACCAGCTACGCTAAGCTTCCCTCATAACTTTCACTCCCACACCCCACTCTTTTTTCTTTTTTCTATTTTTTCTTCCTATATATATGCAATCCGTACTTCTCAAAAAAAGATTATAAGTACGGAGAGAATTTGATTTCTCCAAATCAAATTCTCCAAAAAATCCAAAACTAGGAAAGCTAGCTAAATGGAGTAACTCCATAGAGACACGTCAGCATAGGCTTCCATGTCATCGCCGCCGTAGCAACTGTAGTGAGGAGGCGGTAGTAGCATCCCTTCCGCCATGTTGGCCAGCAACCCCGGCATCCCAAACACATCCTCCTCATCCATATAGAACACCGGTTCCGGTTCCGATTCCACTACCTTCACCGCTTTCGACACAACTTCCGACTCCTCCCCGTTAGGCCTAAACGCCTCCGCCGCCTCTGCAGCCGCCGTCTGTATGTCCTTAGCACTAGTAGAAGCCGGCACCGGCAGCCTCCAAGCCGAGTCGGCAAAGTTCAGACACGCAGAGCGGCCCCTCAATGCAATCGCCGCCACGTCGTGAGCACGCGCCGCCATTTCGGCTGTGGGGAAAGTCCCGAGCCAAATCCTCGTCTTCTTGTTGGGCTCTCGAACCTCGCAAACCCACTTGCCGGAGTTCCTCCTCCGCACGCCGCGGTACACCGGGTGCCTCGTCTCCTTGAACTTCTTCCTCCCCGCCCTCTTCTTCGGGTACGTCTCCGCCAGCATCACCTCCTCGTCGGACAAGTTGTTCATCCTACCAACTCCTCCGCCGCCGCTGTTGTTATCGGAATGGGAAGAAGACTCCAGCAGCTCGGAGCCAAACGGGTACTGTTGGTTATGATCATAGTACTGAGAGAAAGCTGAGAACCCACCATCCATTTTTTCTGAAGTACTGAGCTGAAGACTAAGTAGTAGTAGGAGTTGTAAGTAGCTTTTGAAAGTTGTAAGTAGGAGTTGTAGTGATCTGAGATTGTAAGCACTTGATGGATTGGTGTTTGTGTGTAACTGCGTGTATATATATATATATATATATATGTGTGTGTATATATGTAGGTGTGCTTTTCAGGTTTCCCTGAGGGAAAACGCGAACACGGCATTGGGGGCCGGTGTGATAAGCTGCCAACTATGGAGGATGAGAGTTAAGAAACAGCTGGAAGAGTTGAGACAAGTGGCTTTGTTATGGGTTTTGGGGTCTATTGGCTGTGTCAGTGTGGGATCAGTGTTTTGACTGGTGAATATTTATTGTACGACACTTTAAAGAAAAGGGGGAACTGAATCTGGGAGGTGGAGGTGTCATGGTCAAAGGTCTTTCTCCATCACTCGTGACTTGTTCTACTTCTTTAATATTATTTTCTGCAACCCAAAACTGAATCATTATCCATTTGACTACTTCTTCTACCTGCTAGTTGTACTACTTGGAGGAGACACACGTGTAACTCGCCGATTCTAATTCTTTATGTGTCATTGATCGTGTTTTTAATTCTCTTACTACCTGTATTTTAAGTTTTTACTTATTCATAAATAAATATCTGTTTAATTAATCTTAACTTATTGTTTGTCACAATCAATGAATATAATTTTAGAGAAAATTTAAAACTGTACTCTAACAGTTAAGCGCACATTTTATAAACCGATCATAAATGTACTTAAAAAGAAAATCGTTATTTTCGTCATAAATAGTGTTAATTGAACAGTTAATAATATTATTTTACCTCCAATAATGCATGTGTATAAAATAATTGTGGAAACAATATTATACCTAGGCGGTGGTGATTAAAAACAAACTTGAATTCTTTTCACACATAATAAACTAGTCTCTCGTAATGAAATAAGAAAAATAAGCAATGGTGTGAACATATCTTTGTAGAGACTAGAGAGTGAGGGATGGGTTGACCGCCGAGGAATTGAAAAGGATCGGGCACGAGGGAGAGGGAGCGTGCAACAAGCGTCTGAGAAGGTCGTTGGAAACTACGGCGGGGGGAAGGAGGGGCGGTGGTGACGTGGCGAAAAGTACAAGCAATCACCTTTCTGTAAGGGCAAATAAATCCAAAAATACAACTGCCTGCACACGGTTTTCGGTTTTGGCAGTTATTAACTGCCTCTCGGACTCCAGCTGTGATTTCATATGTCCACATTTTTCCCGCGTTAACGCGTGGACCACGTGCTCTATTGAACCCAACAATTTCTGGGCCGCACCCAGATTTCCTCTTTATCCCCCTCGTTTGGGCCCGGTGGGCACCCACCCAATTTCCCCGATTTGGACTTGGATGGGAAGTAGGAGAGGAAAGCAGTAGTGTCAATGTCCTCACTCTTTTGGTGAAAGAATTGAATCCTTATCCTTGAAGGAAATAGAAGAATCATATACTATTGCTATATTAGGAAGCTGAAGTCAGCTTAGGAAACTCTCTCTCTGGGATTGACTGGTCCTTGATCCTTTATTATTAAGAAAAGGCAAAATGGCTTCTGGGGTATGTAATAACGAGTCGTCGCGTCTTGGTTTATAGGGATACATGACGAGGATGACGACGTTGAAGGATTAAAGCTCCACATGTTTGCTTAATTGGGCTCTTGTAGATTCGTTCTAAGCCCAATGGGTGATTCTGGGCTGACAATTTGGTGAAACTACAGGCCTGGCCTGCAATGAGTATGAGAAATGCACACCTACTTCTACTGATGATTGAGTAGAATCCAAAGAAGGGGAGGTTTGATATTCTTTTAGAATGTTACCATTCATTATATTGGGGGTATGATTGAGATAATGAATATCCCCAAAATAGTGGCTTTATTGCACTGGGATTACTCATTATCTTTTCTGTATTATGGGATGCTCCCTAAAGAACCAAAGGAAAGTTGAATTTGAACCTAAAGAACCTAGCAAAGTCATCATAAGCCTCAAAACCGAATGTGCCGAATACAACCTACTTCAAGTTTTGAGGTCAATTCAGATCGAGCTAGTGAGTTTGAGTTCTTCTGTAACAAACATCACTCTGAGATCTGAATGGACTTTCAAATTGGGAAAGAAGGAAAGCATTCAAGCTTGAAATTAGCACTTAGGTGACCCTTTTCTTTATGGTATTCTTTATGAAACTTTCAATCCCTACCTCTATCTTTATCTAGGAAGAGTCGTTGGACAGTTAAGATCACTCGTTCAGATAAGGAGTAAAGACTAAAGAGGTTACGAGTCTAGTGACATTATTTTTGTCGGGAAGGTTGATGAAAAGAAGCTAGTTGTTAGCCTGAACTCCAGGACAAGTTCTCTTCGATCTATCATTTTCATCTCCAGCTTCATCATCTTCATTATATGAAAAGATACGTGAAGCCATTTGTCGTATCCCCTGTCATATGTATTATTCAAGGAGTAAAATATCGGATATCGAGGAAATATCGGCGTTTCAAAATACGGATATTTCGACGGAAATATCGATAAAATATCGATCCATTAGAAATTTTGACAAAAACGACAGAAACTATAAGAAATACATGGAAATTTGTATTGAAACTTTCTAAAGTTGTTTTATGCTATGTTATCGATCATATGTGAGAAGAAAATATTAATAAATTCAAATATATATCAATTTATTGAAATGTTATATGAATTACTATGTGAATAGAGCTGATATTTATTGAAATATGATTTAATATATATAATTTATGCTTGAAACCTAAAATGAGGCTAAACCATCACACCCTTTAACATTATTTGTACATAATATTTCACAAAAGCAACTACATGAAGTTTTTTTTAAAACCATACATAAATTGATATTATATAGTCGTTGAATCGCTACATAAAAAAAAATAATAATAAAAAAAAAAACTAACTTATTAGAACATCATAGAAAAATCATGTCAATAAAATTGTAATTACATACATTATCATGTAAAATGATTACACATTACTATTTTGATTATATGTTATAAAAATATACATTATAGTAAAATATATAGTGTAAGACACATTAATATTAAGCATGCACGAGTAAGAAACTTATTAGGAAATTATCAAAACAAAAGTATGATAAAAGTAGCTCTTGAAGGTAAGTTAGAAATTAAAATTAGGTGTTGAAAATTATGTGTTTTAAATTGTTGAAAATTAGTTTTTGAAGGTAAGATAAAAAAATTCTGAAAAATATCGGAAAATATCGGAAATTTCACGGAAATATCGGAAATATCGGTGAAATATCGGAAATATCGGAAAATATCGGGAAATTTCGACGAGAAACTAAAAGAATTGAATCGAAATATCGATCCCACGGAAAAACGAAAATTTCGACGAAATTTCGGCGAAAATATCGATTTTGCATTCCTTATTTTGTTATGTTTTTCCGTTCAGTGATTTGTCCTCCAGATATATATCTATATTGCCGCTATTGCAATAGTGGTGCTGCACTGATGAAAAAACAACAGAAACCGGAGACCCCATCGTAATCTGACAAGATTTGGAAAGCATATTTGTGCTGGGCGGCGTAAAGCCTCCGGCCCCTACCCTCTAAGGCTCTAATACAACACCACCACTCAGATTTACCCAAATTGGAGTTTGGACCCCATTCTCTTCCCCCACCCCAAGTTTTGGACAATATTCTCGAGTTTAATGGATGTGTAATTAACCTAGAAATTTAATCATGAGTGCCATCTATTACAAGCATACATTGATACATAAGTGTGATCGAGAGGATAACTCATTTCCTATGTGTAATGTGTAGGTTTCTTTGTTGTAGGACATGGTTGATCTTGTTCTTTTATGGTATAGGCAGACTTGCATATATAAACAAAGCAAATTATTACTTGTGAGCCTTGTATTATGAGTCCTCTTACGAGACAAGAAGACAAAATAAATTGAATCGTCAATTTTCACATCATATGAAATTGAACATACAATTCTTATATCACTTATAAAATTATCATTACATTACATGAGACATTAAAATAATAAGATCTGTAAATAAGTACGGCTATATGTAAACTAATCTATGTAATTACTCACGCCGCAGAGAGAGGAGAGAGAGCAAAAGGTTTTGCTCCAAACACAGATCTGACCTCGTCCGGCGGCACCTCGATGTTCCGGCCGGCCTCTGACCTCGCCGTCTTCTCTGGGTTGCTGCCGGATGGGAAATTGTGGACTTTGCTCGTAAAGAGAGGTTGATGTGGGATTGCTTAGGGCTTAGATGGTGGTCTGCGACTGGGTGTTACAATGGGGGAGGTTTGATGCTTCTTCGTTGCAGTGATGGTTGTGTGGTCGCCGGTGACGCACTGTCGCTGGCGTTTTGTGGCTGTCGAAAACGAACCGGCAGCGGAGCATGACTGACGACGGCGGCGGCAGAGCATGACAGACGATGGCGGCGGCAGAGCATGACAGACGACGGCGGCGGCGGAGCATGACTGACGACGGCGGTGGCGGAGCATGACTGACGACGAGTTGAAAGGAAGAAGGTGGTCTGGTCCGTACCCAGCATTCGGGCCTTGGGCTCCCTTGGGTGACCCTCTCTTGAGCTTGGATTGTGAGCTAGGGTTTCTGGCTCTATAAATAAGTTGGGTCTGGTCCTAACGTCATGTTGGGCTTGTCTCAACAGTAAGTTGGGCCTCGTCCTAATATGATGTTGGGCTTGTCCTAACCTTTATTTTTTAGCTTTTGTCTTTTATTTCATTCTCTTGTCGTGAGGATTTAACACTAGTGGTGTTTCACTTGACATGTTTGTTAATAGTCTGCAGTTTCGATAATAGTTGGTCTATCTTAGAATTTAATTGTCTATTTGACGCCTTGTTCTATCATGAAAATAGGTGATAGCGAGTGAGTATGTACTGCCGATCTTGGCATGAATATATTAATGAACATTTTTAAAAAAAATAAATAATAAAGTACGGCTATATGTATTTATTGAAACCCCACTCTCTTCTATTCAAATAATTTGTATGACTTTACAAAAATTCACGCACGGTATACTTTTTAAGCGTGATAAGTAATAACATTATTCTCTCTAAATGGTTTCTGAGGGAACATTTCTCCTGCAGTCTTTTGTCTCACATTCCTATGTATAGTACTAATACTGTCAAAAGCCATGTGATCGAGACATGACCCAACTAATTTACTATCCATGTTTGCAACGGCCGGTTGATGAGGTTCAAGATATCAACTACTTTGAATCTTTAGTGTGGAAACAGTACTGTATCAGCCAAACAGCAAATCTCGATCTCATATATAAATTCCTATTGCAGATATTGTTATTTGAAATTTTGGGGTAAAGTAAGTAAGTAACAAGTACAATTGAATCATAGAAATACCAAGACTGTTGGTTATACTGAGAACTTGAATGGATGCTGCAGGGCACAGTAAATAAACAAACTCCAGGACTACCAACCCATTGCAGCACACTGAACTTGTTTCAGGTAATTATTCTACAGTATGCATTGTTCTGTGTCATAACAGAATTTACCAAAAAGACAAAATTTATTCGAATACTTCCCAGAAATCCACTATTTCTTAATATACAATTTAAGATGTGATCAGCAGCTAACATAATCGAATATGGCAGCAGCTTGTTTTGGTAGCTTGATCAAATGAGTGACTATCGAGCTAGCTAGTAGTACTACTTATCATCCTGGTTGTTGTTTTTAGCCTTCTTATGTATATATTGGAGTGGATTCCAAATTTCCAACAGTGGAGATGATCTTGATGATTGAAGAAATGGAGCGATCTGTGTGATTCTTTGGAAGGATATGCATGTACTGAACCAACTGATCAAGAACGACAAGACTCTCAGCTACTAGCATGGTCCGCCACCGTCGTTTGCTTATTGAATGACCTTGTACCTCCGCACTGCAAGTCTGCATGGATCTAGCTACTCCGATTTTTCCCATCCTCAGATTGCTGAAACTACCTATAAGTTCTCTCAATCTCAATAACTAATAATACCCCACACTTCATTATCTTAGCCTATGCAGTTCTGTCATGGGGTTCAAACCTCCTCAACCTTCAGGACGACAAATTCTTCAAAAAAAAAAAACAAAAAACAAAAAAACAAAACGAGAAAAAAACTGTGAATCTTCAGGTTTGCTCTCTACTAAGGAAAATTCTATGGTACCCTTTACCCTTTCATCGATCTAGTTCTCCCTTATTCCAAAGACTACTGAACAATTGAATCAAAGCAACAGTGACTAGCTTCTACAGTGTTTAACTTGGGGGCATGAAATCATGGGATGCCCTAAATCTTGGGCACAAACTTCGCATCTAATTGTCTGCTGGAAACTTTACTCAGTGGTCAGTACTCGTACCTTCTTACCGACCGCCGGAGACCGAAAGGTCATGAGTGATCGAGGTGCGCTATTATTTAAGTGTAATGGGACTAATGGAAAAAAGAAAGCAGATTTGATTGTCGATCTACTTCAATGAACCAGTACTTAAGCCCCAGCCAACCCCATTAAGATAATTATAAATCGATTTCATTATACAAAATACAGCTAAAGAGTTTATCTGCTCACCGTTTCATAGCTATAACAATACACACTAAATACCAAAGAAAATGAATTGAAAGACAAAATGCAGGAATATCATGACTTATGAGTTATGACTGTGGTGACTGGTGACTTTGAGTTATGGACACACAAGCCAAAACACAAATATGATATGCAAAGGTAACTGAGGGTATGATCTGACCAGGGCAGGTCACTCCTTATCTGGGTTTTTTGAACCGATTTTAGTCATGCATGCTTTTGCAGTAAACTGAGAGTACGATCTGATCAAATTGGTGAAAAGTCAACTAGTCGCCAGCTTGACCTAATCACCATCTTGTAGCTATAATCATAATGATGCACTTTCGAGAAAAACAAAAAGGGCATGATAACGTATATACACAGTGAACTGAGAGTATAATCTGAATGTGGTCAACTCTGATTTGGTTGTTTTGAATTAATCGTACGACAACATCGTGTAATAGTCGATTTACAGTATTCTGCTTTATTTGCGGCGTGTATTTAAAAATTAAAACAGTTACGAAATAAAATAATTATAAAAAAATTAAAAAAAAATAAATACTGTAAATCGATTAGTGCACGCATGTTGCCTTACGATTAATCCAAAACACGCATATCAAAATCGATCACTATCAGATCATACTCTTAGTTCACTACATATATACCTTAACATGCCGTTTTTGCCTTTTCTTTTTTCTCACTTGTTTCTGAATGGTGAAAATTGATAAGAGCAAGCTTGAAGAGAAGGATGATGATGAAGCTCATTTCAAGTTTCAGTCCATGGCTGCCCTATTTATATAAGCTTTCATCGATCTGTACATTTGCCGTCCAATTATTTTTATAATTGATTGCCTCAGCCGCTTTAGCAACAGTAGTCGTCGATTCGACCACAAAACTAATTGAATGAATTGAACCTGGCTACATCCACATCTCATTCATTGGCCATTATTCGATCCGACAGGACAGCTGCCAGCATTTGGAATTGAAATTTGAGCTGATGAGCTTTTTTCTTCTTTTTTCTTTATTTGTTTCGAATCATTTCATTTCAGTACCTAGCTAATTTGACTCTTTGGACCACAACTCTCCTCGTCGAGCTAGAAAGTTCAACCAGAAAAAAGAAGAAGAAGAATTGAAGAAGAAGAAAAATCACAAATATAATCTTCAACAAATTGAGGATCGATCCAGACATGCACCCTCTCTCTCCGCCTACTCCAGAAACAGTTAAGGTAGACAAGACAAGTCGTCCTTTGCCTTAAAAAGAGTTAATCATATATGATCGCGACCCAATACCTCATCTCTTTTTCACCGTTGTCTTATAAACAGAGAAAGCTACTAGCTTAGAGCTTAAGCTGAAATTGAGCAGGGCAGCTTTACTTACTATGATGCAGTAAAAATGCAGTGAAATCCTCCTCCTGATTCCTTGTAAATATTGTACGAGATGGCTGGTCTGCTCTCTCTCATTATTCGATATATTCAGCATCATACAATCATGTCATAGCATAGAGACATAGATCATGTATAATCCAAGGCAATTGTAATACTCATCAGACTAATTATTTATGTGAATGTGGTCCTTCATCTGAACTCTTGTGAGCCAAGTTGGGGCAACAGAATTATTAAGATCCCTCAAACCCTAGCTGTAAATCGATCGGATCAATTTTCGATCAGGTTTACCAATTACCAGATCCGACCATCTTCATGAGAGGAAGAGTTTAACTGTTAGAACTTGGAAGCGAAATATGAAATCATAGTCGGTACAAATGTTAGAAGAAAGCTTGTGTTGGAAGTACCTTTACGATTGTGTTTGATCGGTTATTTCTTTGCTACAGAAATTAACGAAAGTTTATTCATCTTTAAAAACTTTTTCTCCAGACAACATTTGAAACTTGGTTGGCTTTGGGAATTATGTTAATTATTGAAAGAAAGCGATGGATGAAATTACCTTTAGCTTTAATAGCTGGACTGTCATCCTGGCTCTTGCTCGGTAACCGAGAAAGTAATCTTTTCCGGCCTCTGCCTCTGTGCATATTTGTTCTTGGGGCCGTGGGATCGATATGCTATATATACTCGTATACATACATTTCAGTAGTCAATCATATGAGTCTCTATGTTGTTTCGTTGTATTACTTGTATAGAACATATATGACGATGATGATTGTTGTTGTCCACACTAACTTGTTTGTAACCACTAGAGAGTGAATGATTTCAAATTGATTGAATTGCGTATATATAATTGTGTAAACTTGACGTTATGTTCAACCTCCAAATCATCCAACACCCTAATGTAGTTTAATCACTTAGATCTTAGAATACATATGTACTCTATAACTAAAACTTGCGATATTCCGCAACCAAGACAATATACTTAAAAGAACGGATACTGACGTCGTATATGAAAACTCTTGAACCTGAGACCTGACTCTGTATCACTCGTAAATCGAAAATATTTAGTGGCTTATACTGACTGACTGACTATTTAGGGAGACCAACTATCTTCATTAATGATAATTAGCTACTTCTTTATATTATTATTTTGTAATAATTTTAATTTTAGAATGATATAAATCAAAACGCTCAATATTTTGTTTAACACTTCATATATATTTCTCTTAACAGGTAGCTGGGCATGTTGTTAGACTCACTCAAGTACTTGTTAAGATGTAGTTTTACAATATATGGAGTATTGGAATTAAAAATTTTGAGGCTCAAAATCTCAAGTTGGATCAACGAACTATTGTTGATTCAATACGAGGCTTGACTCCAACAGCTAAATATCTACTCCCATATCGAGCTGGGAATCATTTTGGATGTGTGGGAGACGACGACCAGGCAACAGTCAGATTGTCAGTCAGAGAACCCACCACACACGTGGCAGCATGTTGTTTCTTTGTGGGAGTTCACGTGGAAGCATGATGTTCCTTGTACGTATATTTCTATATATACCCCAGGTTCTACTGGTACCGCCACTCCTCAAAAGCTCAAACCAAACTCTACCATATTGAGTACTGCTTATATCGTCACCTAGGTCTACGTCTAACAGTGTTTATCCACATGTACGGCATGCAGCACTAGCCCTCGAAGGCCCCGACCCTCTTCCAGCCAAGTCATATATCTTCTCCAAGTTCCTTGACATGAACAAGTCAAAACCATCCTCTTCTATGTATTCATATCAGAAGAATTATAATTTGGAACGTATTAAGTCATGTTATTGTACACTAGTTACTACGATTTCTCATTTTTGGTCGATTACTTCCTACGAAACACAAAAAATGAACACGAGAAGGAGAAACTGATAGTAGTTACAAAACACAATGATATCTGCGATTTGAATATCTCGGTTTTATCAAACTCAGTAGAAAGTTATCTCTGCTGCATAATGACACTTGCACATTCCAGCACACTTGTAAAGTTGACTCGTCTTATATGCAAGCTACAGAATTAGTCCTTAATGGTGTGGTAAAAATTCAACACATTTGAATTTCCAGTTTATGTCTTTGTCATATCACACTAGCCACTAGCTAATTCACACATAAGATGCTAGCTAAATGTATAATCTTTGCTTCACACATAATTAAAGTACCAACATTCAGATGCTATATATATTGTTACAAAGTATATAACTATCTATCAGAATATGGACTGCTTGTACACTTTCAGTTATTCAGTTTCCCCATCTCTTTCACAGGAAATCAACAAATCCAAGCAGACCAACAATTATATATGCATATATCTATATGCCCTAAATTCTGGGCACATAATTAGCCTCTTGCCCGGAAACATTGACTTCTTCCTAACCAGAATGAGGAAAAATAAGATCACAAGGAGCAAACTAGGGGTATGAATCAGGGTTTCTGGTCAAGACTCAAGAGAATGAAGCAGCAAATTAAGTACATACAATCAACTAACCAAGCAACAGCAAAAGATCCTCAATGTATACACATCATGTATGTGGATATGATAAGGTATAGCAGCAGATAGTATGGCAGCTGCTGCAAATGATAAAGAGATAGATTATCGAGAACTGGATCATAGGGAATAGCAGCAATTAAAAGCAGAAGCAATGAGCAATAATAGCTCTCTCTAATTCTCAAGCAACAGTACAGATTAATCAGCTGCAAAAAAAGCAGTACACAGGCAGCAGCTGACTGCAGATCGATTTCAGATCCATAATGACCGATCATCGATCCGGCCACTAAAAAGAAACACACAGAAAACGAAACTCAGACTCAGACACACATTATACATATCCAGCCAAAGCCAAATTAAAATCTAAGACGTCTGCACACACCGGCCAGTTCTTGATTAGCTAGTAGCTGCTTATTAATAATGCAAATCAATCATACGTATCATCATAATTCATGCCCTCAATTTCGATCTCCGAATAGTTGTGTACTTGAAGAGTGGCACCTCGGATCAATTTTGAATGAGCTATGGCCTCACATAATTAATAGCTCCACAAACTCTCTCCGTCAGAATTCTCCGGCGAATCACTAGCGGGTTCTCTCGGCGGACTCACCAGCATTCCCTCCGCCATGTCCGCCAACAAATTCGGCATATTCAGCAGCGCTTCCTCGTCCATAAACTCGTGACAACCACCACCGTCATCTGACGCCACCCCAGCACAACGACGACCACGGCCACCACTTGACCTATCCACATTCTCAGCCCGACCCGCCGAAGAGCTCTCCCCGGACATAATATTCTCCGCCCTAGACGCGGCTGCCCTAGCTGCCGCAGCCCTTATGTCACTGGCCGCCGAAGAAGCCGGGATCGGATAGGTGATTAGGGCGTTGGGGAAATTCAACGCAGTATCCGGTCCTTTTAGGGCGATGGCCGCCACGTCGTATGCCGCAGCGGCCATCTCGGGTTTGGCATACGTGCCAAGCCATATCCTTGTAGACTTACGAGGCTCCCGAATCTCGGACACCCACTTCCCACTCCGGCACCGGATCCCTCGGTAAAGAGGGTGTCTCCCAGGTGAAGAAATGGACCCACCACCGGTCGGAGAACGGAGTCCATGCCCAGGCGATGAGGAGAGGTCGTGATGCTGTTGATCATTGACATTGGAGAAGCTGCTGGTTGGAGGAAGTTGAATAAAGAAAGGTGGGTTGGAATTGGATGGCTGCTCGTCAATTTTGGGCACGTTGCCATACGGATCAGCCATAAAAATTCACATACATTTGCTTCACGTACGTACTATTATATATAAAAATATGGGTCAAGTTTCAAATTGACCGACTCATCAAAGTATATATATTTGGATCTGTTGGAGACTCGGAGGATTAGGTTAAAACCTGATGTGCAATATATACAATACTAGGGGCTTGGAGGGCTTCTGGGGAAGAAGCGTGGGAAAGTCGCGGGAGCTATGTAGCATTCTATTTTGCTTCAATTCTTATTAAACATGATTATACTTTTCTGTTGTGATAAGTGAGGCTACAAAACGCACACGTATTAACCGCTGCAAGAAAAGAAAAGCTAAGCAAATTAGCTGGTGTCTGGTCTCGCGCCACCAAGATCACTGTTCGTTTCCCTTTTTTTAATTCTTAGTTTTTTGGCCAAGTGCACTGAAGATGATGTTGTTTTGCCAAATGGGGGGATTTTGAGCATAGTTTAATTCTTGTTTTTTGATAAGTGCAATGTTTGGGGATGATGTTGATTTGCCAAATGGGGGATTTTGATCATAGTTAATTAGATCGATCATGCTCGCCACTCAGCTTCTTGTATTTGTTTTGGTTTGACTGTGAGGATGTTGTGTGCGAAATCGAGACAGATATTTGTACATGCTGTGATCTATTATTTTAGTTCAAATGTTACTTATTTTAGTTCAATGTTCATGTTTGATTTTAATTCTAGAGACAAGTTGATCATGCGGTGGTTGCTATGCAATCCTACCTACCAGCATTAGTCATTTGATTTTCTAATTCGAGATTTGGAGACTCAATCTAATTGAAGTTATGAAATCACTACAATTTCAATCAGATCCGGTAAATATCAAATTTTTGACATTTACGGATGACTTTAGTTTGTATGTTAGATATGGATGTATTTATTACGATTTTCTGATTCTCTTAGGATTCTAGAGATTTCATCTAATTTCTAATGAAGACTCAAGACTGTCTATCCAAACGAAATTGAATTGAATTGTGGGTGTGGGAGGGGGTGGGTTGAATCCATTTCCTGAGTTCATTTTCCAGTCATTATATCAAAACCCCCACTTGTACGTATTACTTCTCCACGGTAGTGTCTTACCATTACCATTTATCTATTATAACACAAACAATTGTAATAGAAGCTCCCAATTTTTTCAAGTGAAGGGATACCTACTCCGCCGCTATCCCTCTTGCCTAGGGTTTTCGGCGTAGCAAACCTTTCAAATCTTTCCAAATCTTCCATCTCTTCTTCTGCGCCGATGTCTGCTTGGAGTCCAAGCGCTCTGCGCATGAATGGTGCAACGTCCCGGAGGGCCGATTCGGCTCGGGTGTCCCTTGGCACAGCAGGGCAGGCTGCCTTGGTCGACCGCCATGTTTATCTGGTGGGTTGTCTTCTAGGGCAGCATCGCCGATTCTCGGGTTTCAAGGGTACTATCCCGACAATATGGCGGATGAAGCGATGTCTCTCCGTTCATGAAGCTGGAGACCGCTTCATTTTTCAGTTTGACCATGTGGTAGATCGGAATCGTGCCCTCAAGGGAGGGCCGTGGTTCTACAAGAACACCATGTTGATGTTAAACGATTATGATGGGGAACGACTGGTGGAAGAGATCCCTCTTTTTGCTTTGGTAGCCTGGGTTTCGATTCGAGGTCTGCCATTAAAGTTTCAAAATAAACTGGCTCTGACGATTATTGGTGAGTCTCTTGGCCATGTGATTGATTTGGATTATGCTGCTTTGAATTGTAGAGAACCGATCCAAAGGGTTAAGCTGGAAATTGATGTCCGGCGTAGGATTCGGTCTTGAATGCAATTTGATTTTTCACCTACTGTCTCCATTGATGTTAACCTGTTGTATGAGAAAATCCATGGTTTCTGTGGTGCTTGTGGTCTGTTCATGCATGATGCTATGGGGTGTGACAAGCTTTTGGTGACCGAACGAGATGAACTTTTTGGACTAGGTTCGGAGGTTGCGTTCGTTGGTCTGAGCATTAGCGAGGGTAGGCAGCAGGTTATGCAGGATGGGGAAGAGAGGGAAGTTATTCTGGAGAGCTGTACCCCTTTGCCGGTGGTGGAACCTGGGCTGGAGAGTATGGCGGTTGCGGCCACTGATGGTGTGGGTCTTGCACCAGTGCAGGAGATTATGTTGGTGCATGATGTGGCGCCCATGCAAGTTGGGAGCGGGCCTTTGGTATCACAGGAGCCGGTCCTTGAAATGGTGGAGAGTGAGGAGTTGGTTACCCAGGAACTGACCCCTAAGTCGCCTAGGGCTGGGCCCTCTCTGCTTTCAGCCAAAGTGATTTCGGATGGGACTAAGCAGACTAATGCTCTAGCGAGTCTGCTCTCAGCGTCTGGTGTGTCGGTATCCTGCATGGTTAGGGGGACCTCTTTGACTTTTGATTCATCAACTAAGGAGGAACCGCTAATTAATCTTTTCAAGAGAAATACGGGTTCAGACTGGATACGTCCGTGGAAGAAATATGTTAAACCCTCTGACTTGGAGGAGAAGCATATAACGTTGGTGGTGAAACACAAGAATGGTAAGCTGCTGATATCTCCTACAAAAAAGAAAAGGATGGGGCGTCCGAAAGGGAGTAAGAACAGACCCAAAGAAACCACTGATTCGGAGACAGCTGTTAAGAAAAGGTTGTTCAAGAAGAAATCTCCTGTGCATGAGTTAATGATGGTGGAACCAAGTGACAATATGGGGAAGGAGGACGACTTGCTTGAGGCTGTGCAGGATATCCTGGAGATAGTCAAACCAGTGAGGGAGGAGTCTCCTCCTCTCATTGCTAGTTTGGACTAATTTTTGAATCTGGTCACGGTGTTTGAGATATTTGGTTGATTCTTTTTAATCTTGCTTCTAAATATTACCAAACACTAGTTTTTGTGCTTCAGTTCCCTATGAAAAGGTGGGTGTATTAGTGGCTCTATTAGCCTGGTTTTTTAGGTTGGTGTGTCATAAGGAATAACTCTTATAGGTCGGCCACATTGGGTGTATTATTCTTATACTGCTTGCTGAATAAAAGTTGAGGATTTTTTATTCAAATTTTTTTTTTACCATTTATCTATTAAAAAAAGCTTTTTTGGACTTTCTACATAGTGACAAAATCAATAGACGCACTATGCGCATTGAATTTAATAAGAATTTCTTCTATAATAATTGATTAACAAAGTAGTAATAGTGTTCAAGGAAGGTTAACTCCGTAACTTCCGTGGTGTGTCTTGTCCTAATAAGACTTGTAGTCTAGATACTCTATTAGATAGGGAATCCCTGTACGCCAGGGATACTTGATGTAATGCCTATATAAAGGCCTCCTTATCAATGAATAAACAGAGAGAGATTTATCAATCTATTTCTCCTACAACACGTTATCAGCACGTTGCTCTAGCCTCTCGTCTGATAGCCCTAGAAACCCTAATTCCGATTTTTTTTCGAAACCCTAACCTACCGTCGGCCGCCGATTCTTCTCTTCGGCACCGTCGGCCTCTTCTTAGCAGCATCTGCGCTGTTCGCTTGCCGCACTGTACCCTCGAGTACTGCTCCTCCTCTGCCTCTAGGCAGACAACCCGCTCGCCAGCAGCTCTCCCTTGCGTGCTACTTTTTGCACGCATCCGCCAGACGATCAAAATTGCTCGCAAGCCAAGCAAGCGATCCGCGAACCCTTATTCGTGGTTAAGAAGAAATCAAGAAAAATCGAAGAAAACAAGCTTCCCCAAGAGTCAAGTTTCGTTTGATCAAGCTTCTCTTGAAGAGGTAAATATTTTTATAAACGTTCCCGCTTATGAAAATTTCAATAGTTGGGTTTTGTTTTCTCTTCCGGGACCTTTCCGTGTCCCTGCTTCTTCATCCCGATTCTATCGCTTCTCGGGACGGCATACGGGGATTTAGTCACCCCGGTGCCAACGTTTATTGGGGTAACTGTGATGTTACCGGCCACCGTTATGCTTGTGACTGTGATGTCACTGTGAACCATAACGTATTATTCTTTTTTGGAAAGAAAACAAAGGGAAGATATCGATTGTGACTTGAAGTCACGTTAAGCATCGATTTATGTGACCATGATATATCTTGGCACTGTTCTAAAAGAACAATCAAACTTGATTAGTATTCAAACATACTAACGTCTCCCTGTTTGTGTTCTGTAGATGGCTGACACTCAGCGTCCAGAATTTGACATCTTGGATGTCCAAGGCAAGGAATACAAGAGGTGGGTCTCAGATGTTGAGAACACTTTCATTGGTAAAAGATTTACTGCCACCATCAACCCTCCTGAGGATGAAAGCTTACACGCTTCTCCTGAACAGAAAGCACAAGCCCTGATGTTTCTCAGGCGCCATATCCATCCAACGCTCAAGAAGCAATACCTGAGGAAAACTGATCCCAAAGAGCTATGGGATATCCTCAAGGACCGCTTCGACAATGTGCATGACGCACAACTCCCAGACCTCATGTCTGATTGGGAGCAAATCCGCTTACTGGATTTTGATTCCGTCCAGGAATATCATCAGACTATGCTAAACTTGCAATCTGATTTGAGCTTTTGTGGGGTCGAAAAGACCGATGATGATATGATGGAGAAGACTTTCACGACGTTCCCAGAATCTGCGTCCATGTTGTCGCATCAGTACCGCGATCTCCGCGAGAAAGGCACTATCAAAACCTTCAGCGATTTGATGAATGTCCTTCAGAGAAAGGAGAGGTACCATGAGTTGATTCTTACCACCAATAAGAGGCCTCGAGGACCGAAATTCATTGCGGAATCTCATCAAGCCCGTGGTAAAGCTTTTAAGCAGAAGCATCAACCTCATGAACGTCAAGCACCGCCACCACGTACGCCAAGAGCAATACGTGGCGGACGAGGAGGGAGAAGAGGCGTCGGCCGTGGCCGACCGCTTTCTTGGACAAGGGATGATGGCAGAGCCGCCGCTCCCAGAGGGAGGAACAGTTTTGGTTCCGGTCCCAGGCGTGGTGGCCATCCGCCGAACAATGCTTCGGCTCCTTGCTTCAAATGTGGTTCTACGAATCATCTCCAACGCGATTGCATAGCAAGCAGAGATATTCAAGCCGCTTACAAGAAACACAAACAATACATAGAACAAGAAGCACACTATGTAGGAGACTTTGAGGAAGAAGTATACGATGAGGAAAATACGAACTTCGCCATCGATGACTTCCAACCTACCAAGAAACGTAGGACTCAGGAGTATGATACTCCAGACTATGAATAAGTATTTGACTTAGGTCATGAGATACGTGTTCAAGTTTGATTTTGATTGTTATTTTGACAGAATAGTCAATAAATCACGACTTTGTTCGATAAGTCGTTCTATTTAGAACAACCTTGATGTATTTTTGAGTTGTCATCAATAAAATCTATCTTATTCTACGAATGATTTGAGATTTTTACATCCCTGAAAGCAAAATTGGTTCAATGCGTCCAATTCTCAATGGCATAATCATTTTGAGTTCACCAAAATTCTGGTGATGTTAACTCATATCCGAAAAATCACAAAGACAAAAGGAGAGATCCGCGATACGCCATCCGCGATCCGCGATACGCCATCCGCGATCCGCGATACGCCATCCGCGATGCGAGATATGCCATCCGCGAGCCGCGATACACGATCCGCGATCCGAGATCCGCGATCCGCTATCCGCCAACTTGGTCGCGATCCGCCAGGACTCGCTCGCCATGGCTATTCGCCAACTAATCCGAGATCCGCGATCAGCGATCCGCCAACTTGGCTGCGATCCGCCATGCCTCGCTCGCCAAAGCCCATAAGCGCTTGGCCGCGACTCGCTAGGCCTCACTCGCCATGGCCATTCGCCAGCTTGGCTCAGCACCGAATCCGGTTTTTGAAACCAACAATCGATAGCCTATCGAACAAATGCAACTTTTGCATCAATGGCTCGGCAACGAAGTGTCTTCGGACTCGCCATGCTTCGGATTTAGCTCAACCGTCGCATCGCATTGCCTCAATGCCTGACCGACTCTCACCACTCGCCTTGCTTCGGCTCGGCCTCTGGGTCGCTTTGGCCTTACCACAGCTTCGGCTTTGGCTTGGCCCCGGCCTTTGCCTTGGCCTCGGTCTTGGCTCGGCCACGCCACCTACGACGGTGTCCGGTCTCAATCTCTGAACTAGGCTATGATTATCAATGGTGATACTCGGTGATTAAAATGCGGCTTATATCTTTCTCTCAAGTTTTGTCGTTGCCATGGCTATGTTATTGGCCTTAATGCACTTCATTTTGTGATGATATATTGTCTCAGTACACTTACTTTAAAGTGTTCGCCAAAGTCTAAAGTAGACTATTGATTCAATTTACATTGTTTTTGTAGATGTATCAAGGCGAGATTGAGTGTTTGTTGGATTGTGCAACAACTCACACGATTCTGAGGAATCGGCAATTGTTTTCGGATTTTACGCCAAGCGAATCGTCGTTATCTACGATGACAGGAACTGGACCCGTAATTAAGGGTCGTGGCACTGCTCAATTCTTACTGCCAAATGGCACTGAGATTCGGGTAGAGGACGCCCTATATGCGCCTAAGGCGCCAAGAACCTTGCTAGCTTTCAAGGATGTGCGTGACAATGACTATCACCTCAGCACTTATGTTGAAGATGGAACTGAATATCTGTTGATCACCTCCACTCAATCTATGCGCACTCGCATTGTGGAGAAGTGTAAGCGAGTTCGCAATGGCATGTATTTCACAACCATTCGAGCCAACGAATCTCATGTTGTTATATTATGTGATTCTGATGCTTATAAGCTTTGGCATGATAGACTCGGTCATCCGGGTCGTGATCTGATGATCCGTATTTTGAAATGCTCCCACGGTCATCCATTTTTCCGATCACAAAAGCACAGAGGGCGCCTCGGCCTCGGTTCGGCCGTGCCGTCGATAGCCGCCTCTCGGTTCCAAGGAGAGGTTCGGTCCCCTCCTGCTTCTCATGCTTCTGTAGCGATGTCTAATGCTCATCGTTCGTTTTGTAAAGCTTGTTCACTAGCAAAACTTCAAGCAAGACCATCTTTTGCTATTGATAATAAACAGAATATTCCGTTTCTACAACGAATACAAGGTGATATTTGTGGACCTATAACACCAGAATGCGGACCATTTCGATATTTCATGGTTCTGGTTGATGCATCAACGCGTTGGTCACACGTAGCGTTGTTGTCCACGAGGAATGCTGCATTCGCTAAACTCCTAGCTCAGATTATTAAGCTTCGGGCTCACCACCCGGACAATCCGATTAAGTCCATCAGACTGGATAATGCTGGAGAGTTTACCTCAAAGTGTTTTGATGACTATTGCATGTCAGTTGGGATTGAAGTTGAACATCCCGTACCCCACGTTCATTCTCAGAACGGTCTTGCAGAAGCCGCTATCAAGAGACTACAGCTTGTAGCTAGGTCTCTTGTCATGGCCACAAACTTGCCAGTTTCGGCATGGGGATATGCAATATTACATGCAGCTATGCTTATTCGTCTACGACCCACAGATAGCCAACCATTTAGTGCGTACCAGTTGGTAACTGGTTACGAGCCTGATATTTCGCATCTGCGTACTTTTGGTTGTGCCGTATATGTGCCTATCACGCCTCCACTGCGTACCAAGATGGGTCCACAACGACGATCAGCTATTTATGTTGGATATGAAGCACCAACTATTGTCCGCTATATAGAGCCTATGACAGGTGATCTGTTTACTGCAAGATTTGCAGATTGTCACTTTGATGAGACATCCTTCCCGCCGTTAGGGGGAGATGGGGCCGCATCCGTCCCAAATGAACGTCAGGAATTGACGTGGTTCTCTCCCACTATGTCTCATTATGATCCCCGTACGTCTCAGTGTGAGACTGAAATACAACGCATATTAGAACTACAAAAGGTGGCGGATACGATGCCCGACTCCTTTACTGATATTGCGAAAGTGACAAGATCAACCATACCTGCTGCGAATGTACCTGCAAGGCTTAACATTCCTCGCCATGCGCGAGCACGCGCCGCCGGTCTCGGACCCGCAGCCCTAGGTGCCATCGGCAGCCTAGGCTCGGCACCTCCAAGTGGAGAGCCGGCGTCGACTTCGGATCCTCCTAGAAAGAGGGGGAGACCAATCGGTTCCAAAGACAATGTACCTAGAAAGAGGGCATGTGTCCAGGCACAAAGCGATCCGTTCATCATCGATACTGTGACGCCGTCACACGAGATTGTCTCCGACTATACCTATGTCCAAGAATCAACTCTGAATCATCTGGGGGACGCCTCAGACTCACTGTTGATGTTGGAGAACAAGGAAATCTCACTAAACTACTTATGCATGCACAATCTGATGGAAAGAAATTCCATGTATATCGATGATGCATTCGCCTACGCCGTTGCTCAAGAAGTTATTGACGACGACGATATGGAACCCCGCACTGTTGATGAATGTCAACGTAGGGCGGATTGGCCGAAGTGGGAAGAAGCAATCCAGGCTGAACTAGACTCTCTAAAGAAAAGGCAAGTATTCGGACCGGTTGTGCCTACACCGCCGAACGTGAAGCCTGTTGGACATAAATGGGTCTTTGTCAGAAAGCGCAATGAGAATGGCGAAGTCCAGCGATATAAAGCTCGACTCGTGGCGCAAGGTTTTTCTCAACGCCCTGGAATTGATTATGAGGAGACGTATTCTCCTGTCATGGATACTATTACCTTCCGATACTTAATAAGTTTGGTAGTCTCAGAGAGACTCAATATGCAGCTTATGGATGTTGTAACTGCGTATCTTTATGGGGACCTAGATACGGAGATGTACATGAAAGTGCCAGAAGGACTTTCGTTACCCAAGTCAAGTGAGCAAAAACCACGAAGTTCATTTGCTATCAGGTTGAGACGATCTCTATATGGACTCCGACAATCTGGTAGGATGTGGTACACACGGTTAAGTGATTACTTGATTGGGAAAGGATACAAGAATGATGAGTTGTGCCCTTGTGTGTTCATAAAGAGAACAAGTTCAGGATTTGCCATTATAGCCGTCTATGTCGATGATATGAACATCATTGGAACTCTGAATGAGATCAATGAGACCGCTAGCTATTTGAAATCCGAATTCGAGATGAAAGATCTGGGAAGGACTCGGTTTTGCCTAGGCTTAGAACTAGAGCACCGAAGTGGTGGAATTTTTATACACCAGTCTGCATATGTCCGAAAGATGCTCAGGCGATTTAACATGGACAAAGTTATGCATCCTACAGGCACTCCCATGGTCGTTAGAAGTCTGGATATCAACAAAGATCCCTTTCGTCCGAAAGAAGATGACGAAGAAATCTTGGGAGCTGAATATCCATATCTTAGTGCGATTGGAGCTTTGTTATACTTAGCTCAGTGTACTAGACCAGACATCGCTTTCTCTGTGAACTTGTTAGCTAGATTTAGCTCTGCGCCAACACAACGTCATTGGGTTGGAATCAAGAACATCTTCCGATACCTTAAAGGAACCCTTGACATGGGCTTGTACTATCGATACACTCATCAGGATTCGACGCATAGTCGATCTCTTGCATCTAACAGCACAAACCTTGGCTCGGATTGCCATCCGCCAGCCATATCCGCCAGGACTGGCTTTGGTTCATCCATCCGCCATCCTGCAGACATATCCGCCAACTTATCCGGACCCGCGGATGCTAAGTCGTGGTCCCGATACGGCTTTGGCGATACCCCCTCCTACTCAGATACACCAAATGATGTGATGGTAGGATTTGCTGATGCTGGATATTTATCAGATCCACACAAAGGACGTTCCCAAACCGGTTATGTTTTTACCATTGGGAATACGGCGATATCTTGGAGATCAACCAAGCAAACCCTTGTTGCTACCTCCTCGAACCATGCTGAGATTATTGCACTACATGAAGCAGTCAAAGAATGTATTTGGCTTCGCTCAGTTATATCTCACATTCGAGAGTCTAGTGGACTTGAGTCTACTACGATGGGACCAACTTGCATATTTGAAGATAATGCAGCATGCATTGAGCAGATGAAGTTGGGATACATTAAGGGTGACAATACTAAACACATTTCGCCTAAGTTCTTCTACAATCAGCAGCAGCAAGAGACTTTGAATATTCAAGTGAAGCAAGTCAGCTCAGAAGAAAATGCAGCGGATCTGTTCACCAAGTCTCTACCTAAATCTACATTTATGAAGCATGTAAAGCGCATTGGAATGTGTCGCTTATCCGAACTCAAAGACTGATTGACTATCAGGGGGAGTTCTCATCTAGACTTCAGGGGGAGCCTAGTTATGCATGTCTCACATACTTGTAGTTGGTGCGTTGTACTCTTTTTCCTTAGACCATGCTTTTATTTTTGCCCAAGAGGTTTTTGTTTGCTGGCAAAGGTTTTAACGAGGCAACGGTTCATGCACCATTGAGGACGCGACACAAGGGGGAGTGTTCAAAGAAGGTTAACTCCGTAACTTCCGTGGTGTGTCTTGTCCTAATAAGACTTGTAGTCTAGATACTCTATTAGATAGGGAATCCCTGTACGCCAGGGATACTTGATGTAATGCCTATATAAAGGCCTCCTTATCAATGAATAAACAGAGAGAGATTTATCAATCTATTTCTCCTACAACAAATAGTTCTTTTATTCAATGGAATATTCATTTGTCATCAATGGCAAAGTTTCATGTACATTTTCCAGTTCTTGCCTATTGTGGATGAGTGCGCTTCTTAATCTAGATCAGAATTACGAAAACTGTCAAAAGTGATTAGAAAAAGGGTTGCAATACCTTGCTAGTGCTAGTTGTCCGAGACTCCAGCAAATTAGTACGTGGGCCTAAAAAGCCATTAAAATATCCGAAATAATCAATTCAAAAGAGTGTCCAAAAAAGATTATCACTAAGAAATTGAGAAAATAACGTGACAAACGTAAAACATAATGAAACATCCGAAATATTCAAGGGGTACTGTGTTCTACAGTTGTTTGTAGAATAGACTACAATGGTGAGTCATGACTCATGACCGTTAAAAGTTAGTTTCCTTATCTAAAACGGGTGACACTTTCTTGTTCTGGTCAAATTATCATACAAGATTCAAGAACCAAGCTCATTCGATCTCATCATCCATGGAGACCATTCGATCAACCTTTCCAATTTTCCACACGAACCCAGTTTTCTTCACCCGCAAGCCTCTTAGACTTATCAAGGTTTCCATCAAATCCCCACCACCAGACTTCGATTTCAGGTCAGAAATATTGGAAGACTCAAGAGCCACAATTGCAAAACTTCACCCTGAATTGCTTGATTTGGCTGAAAATGGGAGCTTGTTCTTGGTGGATAAGAGCAGGTTCGGTCCTGTTCCAGCATGGAGAACCGAGTTCGTTGAGCCTGAGGTGATATGGTTAGTTGGAACCACTCATATTTCCCAGGACTCTGCTTTGGAGGTTGAGCGTGTTGTCCGCGCAGTGAAGCCTGACAATGTGGTTGTGGAGCTATGTAGAAGCAGGCAAGTTATATGACCATATTTAGGGTTCTATGATTTGGTTTTGATTTGTTGAGTTATTGTTGATTCAATTACTGAAATTTCTCTGTAAATTAACTTTGTCTATGATAGAGTAATGGTGTAAGAAGTGTGACAAAACAGAGCGGATGAATATATTCAATCCGCATCGATCTTAACTTAAGTTGTTGCAGAGCCTATTTTCAGAGCTGGGATTATGTATGCTTCCATGGATGATGAGTCGGGTCAACAACTGAAGTCGAACATGTTCTCTTTGAGTGGAAATGGATTCTTTGGAGCCGTTGGCCGGAGTATAAATTTGGGTAAGAAGTAAGAAGTAAACTTCTGTTTATATTGTTGAAGTTTGATCCTTTATAAATTACCAAAAACAAAGTTTGATCCTTTATGTCATACTGATCAATATGGTGGAAATTTTCGTCGTTTATGTGATCGTGAATATGCTCAACTGTGTATTATTATGGCAGGGGGTCAAACTGCTCTGGCATTACGAGTACTCTTGGCAGTTTTCTCTTCAAAGATCTCATCAGATGCCAATCGTCCTTTTGGTGATGAGGTAGTTGGCTCGAGTTAAAATTATTAATAGAGTAATGTACAACTGAAAATGATGATGTAGTCTGCATACCAATTATGCTTATGACATTATTGGTGAGCTTTAATTGAATTGATTGCAGTTCCGAGCTGCTCGAAAAGCTTCTGAAGAAGTTGGTGCTCAAATTGTTCTGGGGGATCGCCCAATTGAAATAACTGTATGCACAAATTTAGACCCTTTTAATGTTTTGTTATTGCTATATATAGTTTAGATTAAATGCTGAGTCTTTGATGTGGAAGTTGGATTAGCAATACTTTTTGACGACATTTAACAACGACATTGCTCCATTTGGTTGTGTACAACTTGTTTCTGTAGCTGGAAAGGGCTTGGAATTCTCTGACATGGAAAGAGAAACTGAGCTTAGTGACGTCGGTTTTTCGTGGGATAACATCGTCATCTGATACATCCCAGATGACTCTCAAGGTTAATCTCTATTCTTGAATTAGAGACGGCCAGTAGCTTAAGGTTTCACAGCTAAGAGGAAATTTTAGTTTTACAACTAATTGTCACAGAGATATATAAGAAGCATGAACTGATTATCAGTGATCTTTTTTTGCATCTATATATGTTATGTTCCAGGAATCAAATACAAGTGACAGCACATTTCAGCTGTATGAGCAACTAAGTTCTTCATATCCCTCACTCCTGCAACCTCTTATACATGAACGAGACACCGTAAGTACTTTTCGATCAACAAGGATACCTCTGAAACTTCCAACAGATACATGACATAACTTGGCCTTAGTGAATAGTGATTGATGTTCTTTAACCCTCTATGAACAAATCTTAATTGTAATGTGTGACTTATTAATAGTGAAGACATTAGAAGTTATGTGCATTCTTTTGTGCTACTGTTTTTTCAGTACCTTGCATGGTCTTTAAAGAGGAGCAAAGCTGTCAATAAGAGTAAGAGAGTGGTGGGAGTTATCGGAAAAGGGCACATGAATGGTGTAATCTATGCACTACTGGCCGACTCGGGAGACCTGCGGTTTCGAGACCTTGTAGGAGGACAGAGGGCTTCATGGAGTTCTAATGATGCTGCTTCTAATGGCTGGGTTGTCAGGTTGCTCAAGGACTTGGTTAGAGATACTATCATTGGCATTGTCTTGTGGGCGTTATATGAGCAGATAAAAGGTGGGTTTTAGAGTAAAGTACACAATTTTCTGATGTTAAAAACAGTCTTATACTGCACAAAGTTGTTTTGGAATCACAAATTGGTGAAAACTTCTGCCCTGTAGATAAACTTTCATGAACTAATGGGAAACAGTAAATTGGGGGTTAGTTGTTGCATGACTTGCATCCAAGCTGATATATTAAGAACTCGTATAGTCTTAAAAGATCAAGTATCCATAATGTTCATGTATAGCTTATTTTCATTAGGTAGTCCTGTTATTTTGATTCTAATACAGCAATTGAAATCATCATTTGCAGTATGGCATATGTGAGTGGTACCAAAAGAACTTACATCAGAACGAAGTTGGAAAATTACCTGATTCATTTCCATAATTTGATGAGCTACCAGGAAAATTGAGATTTGAAACACCTCAAATCCTTTATCCCAAATTAATAGGTTCCTTAATAAAGTTAATATCCAACAAACTTGTTCTTGTAATACAACTCTATCTGGAAAAGTATTCCTTCACATCAATCACAGTACTTTCAGCGAGAGGAGTTTATAACTTTATATACAACTAAGAAATTCTGATACTTCCTATATATACTGGAGATCGATGTACAAAGCAAAACCTGAGATATGAATAACTTAAGATTTGGTACGGATTCCTGTATGCAGTTTTGTGACAACTAGAAAGGACCAGCCTGTTATATATATTTGGTAACAAACCTATACTTTATCTGGTAATAAGATTCGTTTAAGCTTGAATCTATGGGCGGATTGTGGCTTTCCAGTTTAGGTTTTGGCCAGCCACTGGTATTTTGTGTGGTATAATCCAATGAGCCATGTATGTAAACAACTGTGGTATAAGGATGTAATAAAACGATATCTGTGACAAGATCGATGATTTCATAGCTAAGTGTGGAAAGTAATCAAAGGTCCTGGATTTCATGTGACGGGGCGTTTTCTGTGTCTGTTGAGAGCTATGCAGTGTTCCTTCTCTATGACAAAAGGAAGAAAGAAAAAGATCATGTAGGTAATTGGCCCTTTAAAATTAGTAGTACGTTTAACAATTTCGTGCAAGTTTGAACAATGTCTGCGAGTCCTGTCCAGATTTAGTTTGTTGAGGGATGACGATGCTAAATAGAATTCAGTGGATTTCCAAAACCGTATTGGTTTAGTAACTGTGGTTTTGATAGAGCCGGCCAAATTGTAATGAGTGCATATTTACTTGGATTAATGGTAAAGCTATGGGGAGACCAAAGCCTACCACAGTACCACACCAACCCGCCAAATGGATGAGTTCACTCAGGCTGTAGCCAAAGTATGCCTGGCATGAGGATGTAAAGTTCACATTACCAAAATTTACCCCAAAGTTGTTTGGCTTGCTCCCCTTGTTGATAATAAAGCAATTTTGGCAGTAATTTTAGAAACCCCTAGCTACTAGCTAGATTGCTGGTGATGGTGGTGACTGACAATGTATTATATATGATATTTATGAAACGTAATACTACTTCTAATAAAGAGCTCATTTTATAATTTAACGCATGGAGTCTAATCTAAGTATTTGTGTAACATAAATATTTGATCGTTAACCGTTACATTATTTAGGTCGTTAGTAGTTGGAAAATTGTTGATAGTTAACCGTTGAGTTTTGGGTTTAGGGCAAGACAAATCTATTAAAGTGAAAGACTTCGGACCTTCTCTCATGTTTTACTCTCATTACATTAACATACTCATGTTTTAGTACATTGATGCGATCTACATAGTTACATTTACTGGTATGCTATTGCATTTTTGGAAAATTCAAAATCAAACACTACTAGATTTAAATCAAGAGAAGAAACTAGCTAGCTAGCTAGCTATACAAGCTAAACTAATCTAACAAAATGTAGACCTTTAACTCAAGATGTAAGAAGTAATAACTTGTTTGACCACAAATTGGAGCATTCTTTAAATCGTAAACAATTATAATTTAGGGAAAATGATCATTTGTACATAAATGGGTTAAAAATTGACCATTCCAATGTTTATTGCTCAGATCAATGAATCTTGGGAGAATTACACAACTACCTTAGTAAATATAATTCAATCATTTACCCTACCCTAACCAATACTAAAACTCTCTCTCTCTCTCTCTCTCTCTCTCTCTCTCTCTCTCTCTCTCTCTCTCTCTCTCTCTCTCTCTCTCTCTCTCTCCTGCCGCCCTCAACCCTTCTCCACCGCCTCCTACCCCCACGCGCCCACCGCCGACTCCAACCACAGCCCAAGCGCGGCCACATCTACCACGTCCCCCGTGCCTTCTCTGCCGTAGCAAACTCCGGCGCCGATTCCCACCCCGTTATTCCCATCTCCGTCACCCGCACCCCGGCACCGATTCCCACCCCGGCATTCCCATCTCTGTCACCCGCACCCCGGCCCTCCCACCTCTACCACCGCCACGTCAGCCCTACTCCAACCTCCGCCGCGCTCTCTCCTACGACGAGAAGATCCTCGAGTCCATCAAGGACCTCGTCACCGACGCCAACTTGATCTGAGGACAGTGGTGCCGATCCGGTTAGATCTGGGTGGTCGTGTCGTTGGCCAAGGCTGTTGGGTCGACGCTGGTCTTGAAGAAACGGCGGAGAAGTCAACCTTCACTTCTTCCTTCTTCAGTCCGGGAAGGTTCGCCTTGAAGATGTGAGCCTCCGGAGTCTCCTTCCAGTCGATTCGGGTCTGTGCGAAGGCGGAGGTGTCACCGACAGTGGAGAAACAGCCGATCAGAGAGCCCATGTTCTGGAAAGGATCCCAGATGTCGAGGGAAAATGGGTCGAAGACGTTGCTGCCTCGACCGTTGCCAAAGAGACTGAGAGCCATTGTCGATCGATGAAGGTTTTGAACTTTTGATTTGCTGGTTTTGTAGGTGAGTAATTGCCTCGAATGCTTTCTTGTTGATGAGGTTGAAGCTAGGGAGCGAAGTATATATAGAATGTCATTCAGTCTTCCTCTTGGATCTCTGTTGTGCAAGTTTTTTATGTTATTATCAAGTCATCAATTAAATCTTAGTACAGTATACTGTGGATGTTTTGTGATTAAAGTTTTGCAACTTGATGAACTCTGGTTCTGGATTACTGGGGGTCAGTAATTGGATTACTGGGGGTCAGTAATCTAATTACTAGGGGTCAGTAACCTGATTACTGGGGGTCAGTAACATGCTTACTTGATTACTGGGGGTCAGTAACTATATTACTGGGGGTCGGTAATCTGGTTACTGGGGGTCAATAACATGATTACTGGAATTCTGTAATCAGAAAATTGCTTACTGGGGGTTAGTAACCTGAGTCCAGTAACCTGATTAAAAAAAAAATTCCGGCGACTAAAGTGAGGGTCACAGTAATCACATTACTGACCCCCAGTCTGGGGGTCAGTAACCCTAAAAAAATCTGTTTATAAAAAAGAAAATTAGCGAAAAAAAAAATTCTGGCGAAAAAAATTCCGGCGACTGGCCATGGGAGGCCGGCGGAGTTGGGTGACATTTCGGCAAAGTTTCTTTATCTTCCACTTTCTCAGCACATTATAATTCAAAAATATGTTAGATAAGATAGAAGGACAAAAAATGAAGAAAAAAATTAAAATTGTACTAGGGTTGAAAAAGATTTGTTCAAATGGGTAATAGAGTTGTAATTTTATGTTCAATAGGGGAGAAAAATAAGATGATCATTGGAATAGGTAATGAGGGGGCCAAATTAGTACTAAATGGACATTTTCTATATAATTTACACAATTTCACCCCCAACACATCTTTAGTTAAACTAACAAAAGCAACAGTCTCTCTACAATCCCAACCAATTGCTCAAATGTTTACAATAAAACTCTGAAGATTTGAAATTTTACTCCTAAGTTGGTATATTAATTCTATTTGGAAGAATTTAAATCAGAAGATAGAGAATCATCCGAGGATAAGAACTCTATGAAAGAACCTCCCATCTTTGGTAAAAATGTAATACATTTTATTTCAGCACAGAATTCTCCATTAATTAGTGTGCAATGTGAAAGGGGCGATTCATGCATATCCTCCCTGTAACTCAATCTTTGCTGCATGCTATCTGTCTGGGAAATACAGTGGAAATAACTCAGATCTGATTTTTTTCTTTATGAAAAAAAAAAGAGAGACAGAAAAGACCAGTGGCCTATTTACACTCGTAACACCGGACCTAAGCATCTTCTTGTATTATATATAGCCCTCATTGGGGATCAAGTGCACCAAAATCATACCATCTAATAAGCATAAATGTATACAGAAGGAGTTGTTGAAGGGACGCAGTACTCTGCCAATATCAACATCTTAGTCGTCGACGATGATATCACCACTCTAAACATAGTTTCTGCAATGCTCAAAACATGGAGCTATGAAGGTATGCATGAGGACTCCACAATTCGTTTTGTAGATCTAGCTTTTCTATGAGTTTCTTCTTGGCCTTTGTTACTCAATTCGATTTTTCCTTCGGATTTTGATTAGCCAACCCTTAATCTTCCCTACTACAAGAGTAGATTGAAACTTTATGTCATGAACGCTCTTGTATAGTTCGGTTCATATGAAATCTTCATCTTCTCTTTTTAATTGACAGGCAATTAGTATTATTTCATTTCCTATTAATCAGAATTACAAATTCGTTTTATTGTGTGTGTGTGTGTTTTTTTTTTCTTCTTTTTCTAGGAATTTCTAGACAATATGTGCTATTGTTCTTGTGAGTTTTCATAATTGTGGATATTCTTCACATCGTTAGCAAGATTTAATTCAAAATACTTTCGCATGTCTTCATACTCAATCAAGATTTCTGTTTTGAAAGAGCTCAATCAAGATTTCGATTCATGTTTTATGTTCTTAATTCTTCATAATTTGAAGTCGGTTTAAATCGTATTTTGTCATTTTAGCTCTTCATTATATCTTGAATCTCCAGTAGATTCGTTTGCGTGTGAGTTGAAATCGAGGATTTTGGCAACATCTACTCCTTTTTCTTAATTGACTTGGTGGATCGAAAAGAACTTCACATATTCACCCACCTTTTTTTTAAGAACTCAAATTTTAATCTTTTTTTTTCTTTCGAAAAGATTTCGTCAAGATGTGATAAAGAGGTACAAGTTCTCTAAAACATTTATAGACGTATGTGCCTGCATCTTATGATTCTTATCGATTGCGAGAATATTTGTGTAATCTTGGCCGATGGTGGTGATAACCTGCTTCATTGCATTTTGCAATTACATTATTTTGTTAGCTTTCCTTTTTTTCGTAAAGATAACAGGATAGAATTACTTAGATGCTAGCTATGCCCGCAGATTAACTTGAATCTAATCACATCAATATTCTACTGTTGATCCATGCATGCATTCATCCGATCAGCCCTTACACATAGAACAAATTACTGATCGCTTGTTAAACTTGTAGTGTCTCGACAGTTTAGTCATTGTGCTTTCAATTTCAACTGATCACTCTTTGTGGTCTCAATTTTCTACCAAATTGTCTATTTGATCCAAAATGATTGTTTACCATTTTCAACTTCCTCAAATGCCCTTAGGCTTATTTTTTTACTTTCTCTTCTTCAAAACCAAAACCAAGAGAAGCTCTAGAATATCTGGGTTTATGATTGTCGATCTTCAATTCAAGAATTTTACAATTACAAACTGATTGCAATCGAGAAGAAGAAAAAAAATGCAAATTGATTTGATACATACTGCTAACAAAATCAAATAACATCATCATAATCACGATGAAATAAAATTCTATCAAATCTCCATCATATCTATTTAAACCAAAATAAGATTAAAATAAATTATCATCACCATCTTTAGCATTAACAGTACTCTCTAAGCTCTCACGAATGAAATTATATAAATAACTACCATTTCATATAATTAAGCTTACAAACAACACTACTACACTAGACTGATTTTTTTTTTTTTTGCCAATAAGGCTCACACTTAATTGGGTTACATAGCCTTTCATGGGGGTTGTGTATTCTTAGGTTTTGGTTTTAAAGAAAAAGGAAAAGAAAACAAGAGGAAAAATAATAAAACAACACCTAAGGACATTTGAGGAAATTAGAAAATAGTTAACAACCATTTTGGATATATTAGACCAATTGGTCGAAAATTGAGACTACGAGGAGTGACTAGTTGAAATTGAAAACACGAAGTATAAGGAGTGACCAGTATTTTATCAATTTTCCTACTATAATGTTTAACATGTTTTTTTTTTTTGGGGACAAGTATTACACTCTGAAATAATGTTTTAATAGTCAATTCTTGATTTATATTTCACACAGTAATGTAATTTGTTTGCCCTACATGATTCCAGTTGTGACTGTTCCAAACCCTATCGATGCTGTTTCCATCCTTCGAAAGGGAAAATACTCCTTTGACCTAGTTGTTACAGATCTCCACATGCCTCAAATGAATGGTCTGGAATTGCAGAAGCTAGTGCATGATGAGTTTGAGCTACCCGTCATTAGTGAGTTCATGTCTTTCTAACTCAACTATTGAATAATCTCTAGCTTAGTTTGATTGATTAATTTAATTACTCAATGGTTGCAGTGATGTCTGCGGATGACAAAGAGAGTGTGATACTGAAGAGTTTAGAGGGAGGAAGTGTGCACTATATAGTAAAGCCTGTGAGCAAAGATGACATAAAAATGGTATGGCAGTGTATTGCTCAGTCCAGGAAGAGCAGGTCCTCCAGTGTCACCTTGGAGGAGATAATGGAAGGTGCATCGGGAGAATTTGCATCCGGCCAGCTGCTACAGGGTCCAGGTGAACTCGAGGACTTAGATTGCTTATCATTCAACAATGACGTCAATTCTAAGGAGGATCACAAAAAGGGACAGTCCAGTAAGAAAAGAACGCGTAAGAGGGATATGAATATGGACGATGAAGAAGGTGACGATGGTGAACCTGATCGGCGTTTGCATGCATCAAAGAAGGCGAAAGTGGTGTGGAGTAGTGCACTTCACAATCACTTTCTGCTGGCCATCAAACATATAGGCTTGGACAGTAAGTTTATATTTTATATTTCACAAAAGGGATAACAAAACACCATTGGAATTTTTTTAATGACCTTGAATGGCTGAGATTAAGTCAAACAATCAAACACTTTCTAATAAATCTGAGTCGTTCGAGGTCATTAAAAATAAATCAACTTTTTAAATGCCTTAATAATCACCAAATCTTCTGAAAATTTATAGAGATGATATACTCATATAATTCTACGAACTGAACGGTGGAGATGTAGTCTGTATATCGAAAAATTCGTCAAAAGTCTTCTATTTTTTAGACAAAAAAAGAGATCCCTCACTGTAAGGGTCTTATATATTTCACTGTTTGATGTTTTCGTTCTTAGTAATAAGTAATAACCATTGTTAACCTTTTGGACTTACATTCAGAGGCTGTGCCAAAGAGGATCCTCGAGTACATGAATGTTCCTGGCCTCACTAGGGAGAACGTAGCTAGCCATTTGCAGGTTTGTTGCCCTATATAAGTGTCTATATATTAGTTGATAGATGTGTGATGTGTGATGTGTGATGTGTGATGTTTCTAATTTCTCAATAATAAAAAAATGATAATATTTTCTTTTTTATAACCATTAATACACCAAGTCATGTCACTTCCCACACCATGCAAAGAAAGTTGTACGTTCTATCATTTCCGTAATCATCAGAAACATATACGATACATAGAAACACGGTTAAGCAATTGTTATGCATGTCATTTTGCAGAAGTACCGTATGTTCTTGAAGCGAGTTGCGGAGAAAGCTAGATTATCAAAGTGCTTGTCTGAGAGGCTATTCAGGTCAAGCTTGGAATTTGGCCTTCCAGCCACAGCATCTTTCAACCATGTCCAACGAGAACAGTATGCCGAATACCTGAAACAACAACTGCAAATGAATGAGATGGGACTCGCACCACCATTGCAGAATACCCTTGCTCCTCTTGGAACTTCCCACCTTGGCTCGAGCTCGTTCCAATATCCGCTGAATTACAATCAGCAACCAGCAGCTCTAAACCTGGATAGCACCTGCAGCAGCGACCCTCAGTGTCACCAACTCTTTGGTTCCGGGCAGTCACGTCTCTTGATGAACAATACTCTTCAGCAGCAACGTCCAGTGCAGCTCGGTAATGGAATGAACATGTTTTCTCAAGCAAACCACGGCTCTGGTTTTGGAATGAAGATGATGAACAACAACGTTGGACGTATTGGAGGCTATGGTGGTGTGGTGAATAATGGTGGGAATGGCCTTATGAATGGTGGTACCAATTGGATGGAAACCTACTCGCAACAAAGCCAAGCCAAGCAGCTTCAACAGGCACTCAATTTCACCTCTAACTCATTCAGTTTTGGGAACACACCTAGAATTTCATCTCCAAGCATGGACAACCTGATGAGTCCCTTTAACAATGCTAATCCAGGGCCAAACTATACGGGCAGAACTAGCCAACCCGCAGGTGGATTCAACAATATTATAAACGGGGGATATGGATTGGCCATCAACAATGAAGTTGGCAATGGGTTGACGAAAGGAGTTCGTAATGTCAACCTACATCGTACTACTTTCAACGCACCAACACTAGGGAATATTGGGAATAATGTTTCTTCTTCTAGGTTGGAGACTAGTAGTGCAAACCCATTTGCACCAATTCCCCCCAGAAACCTTCAGCAGCAACAAAATGCTTCACTATTGTTGTCGCCACATGGGCTGCAACAGAATCCGTTTGGTATGTCATCAACTGCAGGAGGGGGAAACAATAATCATTCCTATAGTTCTCTCATGAACAACGGCACAAGAAACTTCAGCAACATTTCTCTGGCCAACGATGACGATGACATCATGGTGGTCAATAATCTGGTCTTGCAGCAGCTCGACAACTGCCAGCCTCCTTTGCACCAGGTACATATGAACTTAGCCAGCTAGATGATGAACATTATCCAATTTGAAACGCATACTTTTGATTGAATGTAAAATATTTATCTTTCTGGCCATATTCACTGTGTGTAGAAACAAGGTGGGGAAGAAGTTCCGGTCAACTTCACTAGCAGATCATATCAAGACAAAGATCCTGCACCGACTCCTACAATGGATGCACAAGTTCAAGTGAACACTAATCATGCTGGGAATGGTCTAGTTCAGTTGACCCCTGATCATGTTGCAAATAGTTCGGTTCAGCTGAAAACTAATCCTTCTGTGAATGGCGAAGTTCATCAGCTTAATCCTAACCCATTTGCGAATGGTCGAGTTCAGCTGAACCCTAATCCATTTGTGAGCCAATATCAACAGAACCCCAATCCTAATGCAAATAGTCAAGTTGAGGTGAACTCTTCACCTACTCCCTCTGTCAACTCCGAAGTTCAGCTTCACTCTGCTGTGAACGATGAAGCTCAGCTGGATCCTATTCCTTATATAAACGAGCTAAACTACTCTAATCCAGCTGCATACCATCAGATTGACCCGAACCCAACTGGCAACCAATTTGGGAACTCTAACTTGAGCTCTACCCCTGCTGATAACCGTCAGCTCGGTGAGCTGAACCCAACTGCACCTGATGATGAGCAATCATGGATCCTGGTAATAAGACATATATAACACTCATATATCTCTAAATGGGGAACTCGGAAACGTTATCATGTATTCAAATTGTTTGTGATATCCTAATTTGGGCAAGTGTATTGTAACTGTGCAGGGGAAGCAGGGAGGTGATCATCTGATGCTCGACTCCGAATTCACTAACATGTTTCAGTCAGATGACTATTCTAGTCTATTTGATCAACAGTTCACCGCTCAGGCAAGTCAAGGATCGAACTATAATTACTAACTCATGTGATCATTAGTTGTGAAGAGTTTTAGTTGAGCATGCATAATGAACTTCATGTTTAATTGAGAAAAGAAAAAGGATTTTATAGTGATTAATAGTTTCAACAAAAGCGAGCTAAAAAGCTCTTCTAATCGGTTTACAGAATTCATGTTTAACTTTAACCTGATCATTTAGCATATGTTTCACAACATCGTTTTTAGCCAACTTCGAGTAGCCCTTTTTTGTGATGCACATAGATACACACGCAAGCACACCAAGAAAGCATGCAGTGGAAAAATAAGGCCTTAATTAAAGTGTGAGCTTTCATATATATATATATATATATATATATATATATATATATATATATTGAAACTTCAATGATTTTGCTAATGAGCATTTCGGTTTCACTTATCTTGCAGGATGAAGATGATGATTTCCTAAATGCCTTAATTTGTTTGGGTAACTATTGAAGCTAGGGAGTGTCAAGCGAACAATTAATAAACCCAGGTCTAAATTCATTCCTGGAAAACCTTAATTAGTTTATCATTCGAGTGGGCTTGGATTATAAAGAACTACAGAATTAAGACCTATATATGTTCAAGTACAATGTTTATATAACTAATCGTAGTAAGCTGGTAGAACTTAAATTTCAATTTGACTATCCTATCAGCTGGTCGAGACCTAATAAGTGTGCTTAATTATTTATTTATTTTTTTTATCGAAAAAGAACTTTCCCGCCACCTAAGCACCACAGCAGCGCCGCCCAAAACCACCGACCTCCACCAAAGAGCTCCTTTCCCATCTCATCAGAACCCACCTCTACAACAAACCATCTTCAATCCCCGACGTTCTCAGATTCCATACTTAAACAAAGCTCGTTTCGTGTTCAATCAAATCGAGCGACCCACATTGATGATTCGGATCTCAGGATCCCTGGTGGTCTGGAGTATCACAGAGCGAAAAACTCAGTAAAGCAATTCATATGTATACATTTTATTCAGTCAAACAACTCAGTAAAGCAATTCATATGTATACATTTTATTCAGTCAAACATAATTGGATGAATGAATTTCTGATATATATTCATATCACATTAGAGGGTATATAAAGAGGATACAATGTGTAATACAACCATACTTACTTGGTACTACCATATACTATATATACAGAATAGGTAAGTACTAACTACCCAATTTACATTCCTAAATTACATGACTCACGCTTACACTTCCCCTCAAGTTAGCGCATACACATCAACTATGCCAAACTTGCTAAGTGAATCATAAAAGACCTTCTTAGACACTCATTTTGTGAGTACATCCGCAAGTTACTCTTCTGAAGGAACAAAAAGAAAGCTAATGATCTTAACATCTAATTTTTCCTTTATAAAGTGACGATCAACCTCCACATGTTTAGTACGATCATGCTGAACTGGATTCTGTGATATATCAATAGCTGCTTTGTTTTCGCAATATAACCGCATCGCATTTGACAACTTAACACCCAAATCACGTAGTAGATTTCTCAACCACAACAATTCACACACTCCATGCGCCATACCTCTATACTCAGCCTCAACACTAGATCGAGCCACAACTTTCTACTTCTTACTCTTCCATGTAACCAAATTACCTCCCACAAAGGTAAAATAACCTAATGTCGACCTCCTATCTGTAATATTTCCAGCCCAATCTGCATCTGTGAAACCACTAACCTCAAGAATGTTGTTGTGTTTGGAGAACATTACTCCTCTTCCTGGAGCTGACTTCAAGTATCTCAAAATCCTTATAACAACATCCATGTGATCCACACTTGGATTATGCATGAACTGACTCACTACACTTATTGCATATGCCACATCTGATATGGTATGTGCCAAATAAATCAAGCGTCCAACTAACCTCTGATAACGAGTCTTCTCGGTAGGTACTTGATCAGGATACTCTGCTAATCGATGATTCTGCTCAATAGGAGTGTCGATAGGTGTGCAATCTAACATACCTGTCTTTGTAACCATATACAGAATGTACTTTCTCTGGCACAAGTAGATTCCTTCTCTCCCCCTTGCTACCTCAATCCCTAAGAAGTACTTGAGGTCACCTAAGTCCTTCATCTCGAACTCAGAAGCAAGCTGTCTCTGCAGTCTATCAATCCCTATAGTATCATTATTGGTAATCACTATATCATCAACATAGATGATTAAGACTACTACCTTTCCTTGCTGATGCTTGAGAAACAAGGTATGATCAGAATTACTCTGTCTGTAACCAATCTTTCGCATGAACTGTGATAACCTCCCAAACCAGGCACAGGGTGACTGTTTGAGACCATACAATGACTTTCTTAATTTGCATACAAAATCACCAGTAGAAGTAGTTACATACCTGATGGAATTATTTTCAAGCACATTTGTACCTGCAAAACAACTTCATACATATATTACCCTTCTTGTGTCGATAGTAGTATAAGACAAGTAGGGATCGTTATATCCGGGGAAATCAAAGGCATTTAATTAACACAAAGTATCACATAATCATATGGGGGGTTTGGATTTTGATTATATTAACTACTGAAATTTACCGAAAATAAAACCTAAATTAATATATACACATGATCAACATCTCTCACACATAACACCACACACAAAACTCACACAATATATAACAAAATTAAACAAAGTAATTACAGCAGCAATATATCAATTAATCAAAAATCAATTCGGTTCCAATTATAATTAGAGTCCTTGGTGGCTCATCTAATCGTTAAGACTTCACAAGTATTTAGAATTATCTTGGCGATTAATTCTAAACATATGTAATTCGGTTTAAGAACACTTGGCGTAGAAAGTAAATACGAAGAACACATAAGCACAATAAGCCAAATTGGAAACATGCAACAAGTATGGCGACACCTCACCTTGCTTTAACATGTATATTTGCAGAATTACTCTAGCCCTTAGAACCAACATAAGATCAATCAACTTTGCGCATAATTAATCTCATAATGTATTCGGCATATGAAGCTATCACTTAAGGAGAAGCCACGGCCTAGGCAGCCCTCAAGTGCATCACTTTTGTGCATACGAATTCATAAAATAAACCAAAATAAATCAAGAACAAAATCGAAACATGCTGTCCATACAAACCCTGATTAAAATCGCAACATATTATGAACAAAAACCGAAACTTAAACAACCATAGAATAAATTCGGAAGTCTAAATTCAAATTAATGAAACCAAATAAACAATCACACATCCTTACAATCTTCATAGACAAAGTATTGTACTTATACAGAAAAATAAAAGCCATGAGAGAAGAGTGAATCACACTTTGACAAACCTTCAAGGAAGCTTCGGCAATGGTGTGGATTCGGTGGAGGTGTGGTGTGATGTGATTTCGGTATGGTGGTGGTGATGGATTCCGCTTGTATTCTTCTTTGGATATGTGGAGCTATTTTTGGCAGAATTTTGGCTTGTGAAAGTATGAGAGAAGAGGTGGGTTTTCAAAGGCTATGCCGAACTATATATAGGAGAGAGAGAGAGACTAGGGTTTCGGCAAGGATGCTAGGGTTCGGCACAAAGAGCTGTGCCGAAACTCTTATTTCTTTTCTTGCAAAGCAAGACTCTTTTTTTCCTTCCTTTGTTGCAGAAATTCCTTTGTTAAATTTTGAATAATTCTTCCCTTCTAGCTTTAGGTTAATTCGGCAAAAACCCTAAATGAATGTGTATGGATTTAAGTCCACATTCATCTTTGATTTCCATATGCAATTCGGCATTGAAACTCCTTCCTTAGCCGTGAGTCTTCTTCTCCTAGAAGCTTTAGGGTTCCCTTGTAAGTTTCGGCACTAGGTCTCTCTTTTCTTGCCGTGCAAGTCCTCTCATGCATGTGCTCGACAAGCTTCCTTCTTCTCTTAAATGAATTCGGCATAAGATGATTTCTTTTGCTTTTCCATTCCGAAATTCATTTTGTTAATTCCTGAAAATAAGAGAAACATATGTATTAATAAGAGAAGATAAAAAGTAGCACAACTATTCTATGAACAAGTCCTGATTCAATAAGGATTCCTGCTTTCATTAGGACTCCTCATTCAACTTAGTTTCCTAGTTGAATAAAGATTCTTCAAGAATTGCACAATTATCACGTTTAAAGCTCTTTTCACCACAAACTCTGCCAAAGATTCCTAACTAGACTCAATGAATCTATATTACAACAATAAGGGTTATGTTCAAGGAGAAAAGATAATAGAGAGAACTTATATTTTATTGATTGATAAAGAGGCCTTTATATAGGCATTACAATAAGTATCCCGATAAATCAGGGATTCCTTATCTATTACAGAATCAACTATACTAGTCTAATTAGGTCAAGACACATCCAGAAAGTTACGGAAATGACCTTCCTACAACACTCCCCCTTGTGTCGAGCGCCTAATGTCTTCATGGTGCTTACCATGTTGCCTCACTAAAACCTTGCCAGCAAAACAAAACCTCTTGGGCAAAAATAAAATGCATGGACGAAGGGAAAAAAACACAACACACCAATACTACACTTGTGAATAACATGTGATGTAGACTCCCCCTAAAGTCTAACAAACTTAGAGCTCTGATATATGGCGCATGCCTAGGCTCTTCACATGTTTCACATGCATAGATTTTCCCAAAGACTTGGTAAACAAATCTGCAACATTTGTATTTGAACTCACTTGATTAACTTGGATGTTCAGGAATTCTTGTTGTTGCACATTGTAAAAGAACTTAGGCGATATGTGCTTAGTGTTATCACCTTTGATAAAACCTAACTTCATCTGCTCAATGCAAGTAGCATTATCTTCATAGATACACGTAGATTTATTGGTGGTAGACATTAGTCCACACGAATCACGAATGTGGTGAATAACTGACCTTAGCCAGACACATTCTCTAACAGCCTCATGGAGGGCAATGATCTCTGCGTGATTCGATGAAGTAGCAACCAAAGTTTTCTTGGTTGATCTCCAGGATATCGCTGTATTTCTCATGGTAAAAACATAACCAGTTTGAGAACGAGCACGATGTGGGTCAGAAAGATACCCATCATCTGCAAAACCAACTAACACGTTGTTGGGAGTCTTTGAGTAAGAGAGACGTCCAGAAAAGGGCACATTTGAGTAGCCGGACGCGTCGCCATCATCATCCTCCACGCCGCCCGCGCCAGCGGCAGTACCATGGCGTACCATGGCACTACTGAGCAGCCGGAAGCGTCGGTGTGAGGAGGGTGATCGGCGAGATCTTCTCTCTTTGTGCTGAAGGGATAGAACAGGCCTAAATCAATAGAACCTTTCAGGTAATGAAACAGATGTTTGATACCGTTCCAATGACGAAGCGTAGGCGCTGAGCTAAATCTAGCCAGTAAGTTCACAGCGAAAGAAATGTCTGGTCTAGTGCATTGTGCCAAATATAATAGTGCCCCAATCACACTTAAGTATGGGTACTCAGCACCAAAAATCTCTTCTTCATCCTCCTTCGGACAGAATTGATCCTTGTTTATGTCCAGACTACGAACGACCATGGGAGTAGACAATGGCGTACATGTATCCATGTTGAAACGCCTGAGCATCTTCTGCGTATAAGCAGACTGGTGAACTAGAATACCCTTGGTTCTATGCTCTAACTCAAGTCCTAAACATAACTTAGTCTTCCCAAGATCCTTAATCTCGAACTCGGATTTCAAGAATGAAACCGTCTCTTCAATCTCACGTGAAGTATCGATGACATTCATGTCATCAACATAGACAGCTACAATGGCAAATCCAGAGTCGGTCTTTCTAATGAACATGCATGGGCATAACTCATCGTTCTTATAACCCCTCCCAATCAGGTATTCACGTAGACGATTATACCACATCCTTCCGGATTGTTTAAGTCCATACAGTGAACGTTGCAGTTTAACTGCATAAGCACTCTGAGGTTTGGAGTCTTCTGACTGAGGCACTGGAATTCCTTCAGGAACTCTCATGTAGATATCGGTATCTAGATCCCCATATAGATACGTTGTAACTACATCCATCAGTTGCATACTCAGTTTTTCGGACAGTACTAAACTGATCAAGTAGCGGAAAATAATGATGTCCATTACGGGAGAGTACGTCTCCTCGTAGTCAATACCAGGACGGTGCGAGAAGCCTTGCGCCATGAGTCTTCCCTCATACAGCAAGATCTCATGCTTCTCATTGCGCTTACGAACAAAAACCTACTTATGTCTGACAGGTTTAACGCCTTAGGGATCAATTCAACAGATCCAAAGACTTGCATTTTGTCTAATGAGTCAAGTTCTGCCTGTATTGCTTCTTTCCACTTCGACCAATCTACTCTTTGTTGACATTCAGTCATAGAGCGTGGATCAACTTCGTCGTCATGGATGATGTCTTGTGCGACGGAATAAGCATATATATCATCGACGTGTGTGGAAGCTCTATCCACTAAGAGACACGCGTTATTCAAACTGAGCGAGATTTCTTTGTTCTCTGGAGTCAACATTGGATATGTGTCATCCCACAGATATGATTCAGTTGACTCATGGACATAGCTATAGTCAGAGACAATCTCATGCGATGGATTCGCATCGTCGATGATGAGCGGATTTTGTGCCTTCGCTCGCTTCTTTCGAGGGTTTTTATCTCGAGAATTTTTCGGTCTCCCCCTCTTCCTGGTGGGAGCCAAGGCCGAAGCTGCTGCCCCTTCAAAGTCCATCAAGGCACCGTTGCGATCCGATTCAGCAACAGCGACGACGTCCCTTAGGGCGGCGCCGCCGCCGGCGTTACCCTCTCCTGAGGATATGCCGACGGCACTAGGTCTTAGGGCAGCTGAACCGGTCCCATAATTCGGGACCTCCAACCTTGCCGGTACGTTTGCAACAGGTACGTGTGATCTTGTCACTTTTGCAATATCAGTGAAAGCGTCGGGCATCGATTCCGCGACTTTCTGAAGATCGATAATGCGTTGCACTTCAAGCTCACTTTGAGCAGTGCAAAGATCATGAAGAGACAAATCGTTGGGGGCACACCATGTCAATTCCTGACGTTCATTCGGAATGATTGCATTCCTATCTCCCCTTAACGGCGGGAAGTGTGTCTCTTCAAAGTGACAGTCTGTGAATCGCGCAGTAAATAGATCACCGGTGGTTGGTTCTAAGTAGCTGATTATCGTTGGCGAGTCATAGCCAATATAGATGCCTAAACGTCGTTGTGGACCCATTTTGATACGCAATGGAGGCTTAATTGGCACATAAATTGCACAACCGAAAGTACGTAAGTGCGATAGATTGGGTTCAAAACCAGTTACCATGTGGTAGGCACTAAACGCATTGTTGGCAATGGGTCGGAAACGAATAAGCATTGCTGTATGCAATATTGCATATCCCCAAGCAGAAACTGGCAAATTGGTTCCCATAACCAATGCCCTAGCCACTAGCTGGAGTCGTTGAATGGTGGCTTCTGTAAGGCCGTTTTGAGAATGAACATGAGGAACATGGTGCTCTACTTCAATCCCAATGGACATACAATAATCATCGAATGCTTTGGAGGTAAACTCGCCAGCATTATCTAACCTAATAGATTTGATAGGATGGTCAGGGTGATTAGCCCGTAACTTGATGATTTGTGCTAAAAGCTTGGCGAATGCAGCATTTCTTGTAGACAACAACGCGATGTGTGACCAACGCGTCGACGCATCAACCAACGCGTCGACGCATCAACCAACACCATAAAATACTTGAATGGGCCGCATTCTGGTTTGATTGGTCCACAAATATCACCTTGGATCCGGTGTAAGAATGGTATATTTTCAGTTGAAGCTTTGGCGAATGAAGGGCGAGCGTGCAATTTAGCAAGCGAGCAAGCCTTACAAAATGAGCGATGGGCATTGGAAATTGTCGTTGTGGCATAAGAGGACACGTTGGGTGTCGCCCCATGTCCCTGTGAAGGGTGGGATGACACGACTTGCGGCGTAAAGGCCACTTCCTCTTTGGCCAGGTGCTCGACCCCGAAACCCTGTGAAGGGAGGGGTGGTGGCGAGTGTGGCGTTAATGCCACGGCCTTGCGAGGTGCTTGGCTTCTGCGCACATCACGACGTTGAGTCGCGGTAAGGGGTTCTTCCAATCGCTTTTTCGACTTGAAAAATGGATGTCCATGGGAGTTCTTTAGAATCCGGATCATCATATCACGGCCGGGGTGGCCTAGGCGAGCATGCCAACGCGTGTAATCATTAGTGTCACAAAAATTATCAGTGACATCATATGATTCGAAAACACGGGCTGTAGTGAGATATAAGCCATTGTCTTCAATGCACGGCATCTTCTCTAAGATACGGCGACGACCGTTTTCTTGAGAAGTAATGCATAAGTATTCTTCACCATTCTCAGCATAGGTATCCAAGTGATAACTGTTGGCACAGATATCCTTAAAACTCAGCAGGGTTCGATTTGTTCTCGGCGCATAGAGAGCATCAATGACATTGATAACGGTACCATTTGGTAACATAAATTCAGCGGTTCCTCGCCCTTTGACAACCGGCGAGGTACCTATCAATATTCTCATTGATGAGCGATACGGCATTAAATCCGTAAACAACTGCCTATTCCTTAGAATAGTGTGGGTAGTTCCACTATCAGCTAGACACTCAACTTCACCGCGAGACATCTACAAAGAGAAGAAAACTTGGGTTAGTTTCTCGCGGGACACAGTCTAATCACTACACCGTAGCATAGAGAAAGAAAGGGGATGAAATCTCATCGAGTGTATCACATGGCATTTGGATATTATAACTTCGACTTAAGTCGGAAAGTGCAAGGTTGAATGTTACATAACCAAGCAATCATCAGAAACCAAAACGAAGCCGAGGCTTCGCACATTGTGGTGTGGAACACCTTTGGTAACTGGGATAAAACGAGGACAAGCCTCCTAGGATTGGTGTTAAAACACCTCTCTGGCTGCACACTAGCCGAAACAGTGGATGTCAATATCACATGGTGACGTGGCACCAGAGTGTGGCTAGTACCAAGCCTACTTCACCTTAATGAACCGATGGCGGCTCGTTCGCTTCCCTTTATTTTATTTTATTTTATTTTTTATTATTATTTTTTTATTGAGCTTAGGTGAGATTATAAGTCCAAAATATAGAGCCAATGTAACCCAAATGTGGCATCACAAGAACCACGTGAGTTGTTAATACATGAACCTGATTGAATAAAAACATAAAATCTCTCACAATATGGGAAAATAGAAAAAATTTATTAAGTGCCAACTTGAATACATCAACTTCTAATTCCAAAATAAATAGACTAACAAGAGTCATAAAAACATGGTGAATGCCATTACAATACTTGATAAACTAGAAAAGCCAAATACATGGACTAATCAAAATTCGGGACATCAAGAGTTTGTGGTTGCGCCTTTGTTAAATCCACATGATGAGCATAATTGCTTTCTTCAGACAGAAACTTCTTGTACTTCTTGTAGGCATTTAACATCTCCTTACTAGCTCGACAGTCGCGATGGTAGTGTTTGGAGGAACCACACTTGTAGCACGGAGCAAATTGGGCATTCTGGTTATTGCTATGAGGTCTATGAGGGTTTGGTACCGGGCCTAGACAGGGTCCGTGGCTGGTCCGGCCTCCGCCTGAAGGTGGTGCGGTTTCGCCACATTCTCGCCTCCAAGTGTTGGAGTGTCGTGTCACTTTGTTTCTAGCATTCTGATTTCTTCCACGTACCGGATTGTACGGGGCATGACGGCCTTTATTTTTCTGCTTTGAAGCCTTCCCATAATGAGTCTGTGGTGTTGGAATTGGCTTTGTACCAACAGGTCTCTGGCTACTATTGAGCCTAATCTCAGAATGTTGCTCTTTTTTAGCCAATATTGCCATAAGGTCAGAGAATGTCCTGATTCTGCCTTCATCAACTGAGATCTTATACTGATGTCCGGTGAAATCGTAGGCCATGGGGAATGTGTTAAATGTCTTCTCCAGAAGATCTTTATCGGTTTTGATGACGCCAACCGTGCCAAGATCCACCTGTAGACTAATCATATCCTGATTGTATTTGTCTACTTTGTCATAATCCGAGAAACAAATTTGTTCCCATTTAAGGGTGAGCTCTGGAAGAAGCATGTCATGGACATTGTTGAATCTTTGCTGGAGCGTGTCCCATAAAATTTTGGGATCTTTTACCGACAAATATTGTCGCTTCAGAGTTGGGTTGATATGGTGCCTCAAATACACGAGGGCCTGAGTCTTGGTATGGTCCCCAAAAGGGGTGTTAGCGGCTGCATCAGTCAGAAGAGCTGTAAAACCTTTGCTTTGGAAAGTAATTTCAACATCAGAAACCCATCGATGGTAGTCTTTGCCTTGAAGATCTAAGATCTCAAAATCAGGGCGCGACGGTGACGACGACGACATCTACAAGAGAATAAAACGTCGGATTAGTATCACTCATAAAGTATATATTGGAATTAGAAGGGATATATTCGGTCACATAAGTGATTTTTTTTTCAATGCAAAAGTATTTTTGATGCATAAACCGGCGATATCATATCACACCTTCAAACAGTGGCGTACTCAGACATCCACATAGGCATCTTTTTCTTTTAATTCCCTTTCAAACGTGATTCTCCCAGGACCATCACTTAAAATTGTGACCGTAGGGGTGATGAATTCCCCATTCTAGGTCTCATCGGCGATTTAAGAATGGCCGGAATAGGAGTAGAAGAAAGGCTAATAGTGCCCGATATAATATATCTATAGTTCAAAAGCAGGAACTTTTAGAAAATTGTTACCTTTTGGAATTGATCAAAAGATTGAGTGCGTAAAGCTTGTTCTTTGACTCTTGTCTGATTCTCGAGCCTCTGCTTGCGCGAGTAAGCTGGAGGAGCTATCTTGAAAATTTGATGGCGAGCGAATGTGCTGGCGGCCAAGCGAATGAGCGTGGGGGGCGAGCAAATGAGCGGGCGGGCGAGCGAATGAGCAGGCTGGCGAGCGAATGAGCGGGCTGGCGAGCGAATGAGCGGGCTGGCGAGCGAATGAGCGGGCTGGCGAGCGAACGTGCTGGCGGCCAAGCAAATGAGTGTGACTGCTGGACGAGCTAGCGGGCTGGCTAGCGAGCAGGCGAGTGAGCGAGCGGGTGAATAAGCAGGCGGCCGTAGGGGGGGGGGGGCTGCGGTCTAGGAGAGACCGAGAAGGAGTCACACGGGTCCCGAGAAGGGAGGTGCGGCCGACGGAATGGATGGAAGAGGAGGAAAAAGTTATCATGGTTTTTCTAGGGCTCAGGGAGATTACGTGCTGATAACGTGTTCAAAGAGAAAAGATAATAGGGAGAACTTATATTTTATTGATTGATAGAGAGCCCTTTATATAGACATTACAATAAGTACCCCGATAAATCAGAGATTCCTTATCCATTACAGAATCAACTGTACTAGTCTAATTAGGTCAAGACACATCCAGGAAGTTACGGAAATAACCTTCCTACAACAGGTTAAACAAATGCATAAATGAGAATAAAACACATTAAGAATGTAACAAAATATGCTCTTATCAACTACCACACACTTAGCTTTTGCTAGTCCCTTAGCAAAACAAATTAAAAGACTACTAAAACTGCTGCTCCTAAATGATTGTCTCAGAATTTTTTAAACACATAGCTTTCAAGTTTAAGCATTTAAATGTACGCACAATAATTCGAAGCGACATAGACATGTTTCATGGCATGAATAAGTAAGAAGTGAGAAAATAAGCATGTAAACATGTCAAGTTAATTCAATCCTCCTCACTAGGCATACTCTCTTTTTTTCACTCATAATATGGCGATATTCACTCAAAGTATATGCAAGAGAATAAATTGTAAGACAACAAATAGCTTTTATATTTCATCAATTAAAGCACTTTGTGAATAGTATTTTTGGATAAACTTCATATAGCAACTATATGCACAAATGAACCAAAACCATAGGCTTAACTCTTGAGATAGTCTCCACATACAAAGTTCACCTATTTTAAGAATCATGAGAAAAATCTTTAAGGGGAATAAAATGGGGTTCGGTATAAGGCATTCGAATTTTAGGGAAGTGGTGATCAAAATGTCACCAAAACTTAGTAAAACTCAATTCTCTTTATGACTTCACTCCAAGGGCCAAGTTTCAACTTGTTGGGCCCTTTCTTCATTCTTTTCTTTTCCAAACATAATGAAATCGAATAAAGGTCAAATATACAATAATAGATCTTCAATTTACAAACAACCTCTAATTTCACAACAACTTAGCAATTTTTTCAACTTGAAACCGTGCCTCCTCTTTTGTTCTATTTCAGACTCAAAATTTTTTGTTTCTTTTTATTTTTTTGTCCGAACTTTTTTTCTTTTATTTAGGCACGGCATCATTCAATTTCTCATAAATATTGCTAAGTTTACCCCACACTTGTTTCACAACATCACTCCAAATCGTAATTCCACATTAATCTTTACCAAGTCTTGAGAACAAAGGTAAAGTTATAGCTATTCTAAACAAAGGGAATGTGTATAAGGTAATGAAAGAAAGGTTCAATGTAAGCTCAAAGGGGTTAAGACTAAGGAGTCCCACGACGGGCACAAATTTGGCACATGCTTTATTTGGCTTTGGTGATAATCCTAATAAGATATTTCCAATCACTTTCGAAATCAAGACATAGTCATGAATAATAGTCTCAAAAATCATCAAGAGCAAGTTCTAGCATTCTAGAGTTAATTAAAAGCTATGACATATAGTTATTGAATAATCAAAGAATGATGAAGTTTTCATAATTTCTGCCATGTTTATTATCTTTAACGCACAAGAAGAAAGTATTTTGGCACAAAAGCTCACATGGGATATTATGGAAACAATTTTAACTCAAACATGCACGCTTTATCATATATCAATCATAATCTCATATGTTCATACCAATCACAAAATCTATGAAACTCACAATTAATTTTTATGATCATGCAAAACCATCATCTATGCATTCAAAGATATAATCATCATAGACTTTTTAGGGGCATCTAAGACTCAATCTTAATCTAAAAACAACGAATTTTTTTATATTTTTCTGATTTTTCCGATTTTCTATTTTCTTTTTCTTTTTATGACTCAAACAAAACAAAAACAAACATGGAAACATGTATCCCTACCCCACAGGCCCGACCCTGGGCTAAGGCAACACAGGCCGTCGCCATGGGCCTCAAAACAAAGGGGCCTCATTTTTTAAATATATATATATATATATATATATATATGTGTAGTTAAAAATAAAGGAGATATGAAAGAAAAAAAAAGTAGGGGAGGACTGGAGGACTGGAGGACTGGAGGAGTCTTCCTCGAGAAGACTCCGTGTTGGGCTCGGGAATAAAAACAAAAATGGGGCAATTATCTCATTCCCCAATCCCCACACAATCCCAATAAAATAAAAAAATAAGAGAGAGAAACAAACCTGTGGCCTGTGGGAAGAAGAAGAAGAAGAAGAACTACACTACTGCAGTAGTATTTCAAATTGGTATTTGGGATCAGTTTATCAAACGACAAAAGGTATGATCATCTATCATCTATCATCTATGTTTCAATTTCGTCTTTGAAGATTCTTTTGAAGCTATTTCTTTTCCATATTGAAGAAATTTTGATCAATACATAGTTGTTTATTTACTTTGTTTGTCGATTTTATTCGCATAAATGCATGATTAGTTGATCAGTGAATCAATAATCACATTGAGTCACTGAGTCATTGAATAAGATTATTAAGATGATCATTATTTGAAGCTTCACATTGAGCCACTTATTGATGTCCAACTTTGTGGAAAATACAGTATTATCATGGCTCCTAATAGAATCAGAAAGTTCATGTCTGGGAATCAAAGAAGAAAAGCAAATAAGCGGCTTGCAGCTCTACATAAACCTTTAGTTGGTTCAATTCATAAGTACTATGGTAGCAAAAGAAAAGAAGCAGAGTAGGTGAATGGTGATGATGTTGAAGAGGCAGAGGTTGAGGAAAGTAATGATCTTGATGTTAAAGAAGCAGAGATTGAGAATATTAATACTCCTGATGTTGAAGAAGCAGAGAATGAGGAAAATAATAATCATGATGTTGAAGATTCGGAGGTTGAGGAAACTAATGATCTTGATGCTAAAGAAGTTGAGATTGAAGATGTTAATGTTCCTGATGTTAGAGAAGCAGAGATTGAGGAAAATAACGATACTATCAATGAAGAAAGTCACATTGCAAATTCAAGAGAGGAAGCTTCTTTTGACATGAATGATCCAGGGAATTGGAATAAGATAGACAAAAACCTTACTGATTTTTTGGTTGAAAGAGGCCCCAAAAGAGATAATAATGTGGTCTTTCCGGAAGACAAAAATAAGAGGTCTTTTTAATTCATTGCATTACTTCAAACAATTACCGAATGGAGAGAAACAAGACAGAAAGTGGCTGGTATATTATGTTTCTTTAGATAAATTCTTTTGCTTTTGTTGTAAATTGTTCGCAAAGAAGCATCATGTGGGGAAACTAGCTGAAGACGGCATGAATGATTGGCACAACTGTTCTAAATGGCTTAAAGATCATGAAGAAAGTAGGTTTCAGATTGCAGCCATGAAAAGTTCGATCGAGTTGGTAAAAAGATTGAAGTTGAAGTTAACAATTGATGCAAGTCTGCAAGAGCAAATCAATGAAGAAAAAGAACACTGGAAACAAGTATTACAAAGGATTATTGCAGTTGTGAAAAGACTTGGGAGAAATAATTTAGCTTTCCGTGGAGATAGTGAGAAGCTATATGAAGATAATAATGGTATCTTCTTACAGATGATAGAATTGCTTGCTGAATTTGATCCGAATATTAAAAAACATGTCAGACGCATTGGTAAAGGTGAGGTTCAGTATCATTATTTGAGTCACAAAATCCAGAATGAAATTATTCGATTGTTGGCAGGTGAAGTGAAAAGCTCAATCATCAGCAAAGTTAAAGAAGCCAAATATTTTTCAGTCATTCTTGATTGTACTCCAGATGCAAATAATGAGGAACAAATGTCTCTTGTACTAAGAATTGTCAATGTTTCGATTACTCCGATTAAGGTTGAAGAATATTTTCTAGGCTTGTTTAAGGTAGACGACACATCGGGTCTCGGACTACTTAATGAACTTCTATCTGAATTGAAGACTCTTGGACTTGATGTAAGTGATATAAGAGGGCAATGGTATGACAATGGATCCAACATGAAAGGTAAAAATAAAGGTGTGCAAAGTAGACTACTTGTAATGAATCCAAGAGCATTTTACACACCTTGTACTTGTCATTCCTTAAATCTGGTGTTGTCTGATATGGCCCATTGTTGTACCACAGCGAAGTCTTTCTTTGGTGTAATTCAACGTATATATTGCTTGTTTTCAGCTTCTACAAAGAGATGGCAGATTTTTAAAGAGCATGTGGAAGGTCTTACTGTGAAACCATTATCAGATACTCGTTGGGAAAGTCATGTGGAGAGTGTTAAGGTAATAAGGTATCAAACTCCACAAATAAGGCAGGCTTTGGATCACATTGTGAACAACAGTAAAGAAGATCTCAGGGCAAAAAGTGATGCAGATGCTTTATCAAGATTCAATCTTCTAAATTTTGAGTTCTTGTTGGGTATGGTTATATGGTATGATTTGTTATTTGCTGTTAATAGTGTCAGTAAACTTCTGCAAAGTGAAGATATGCATATTGATACAGCCATCAAAGAAGTGGAACGCCTTCTTTCTTTTCTTAAAAGATTCAGAGAAACTGGATTTGAGGAGTCTTTGGTTGATGCTAAAGAGATTGCAAGTGAGTTGAAGATTAAACCGGCATTCGAGGAAAAACGGCAAATTAAAAAGAAAAGACAATTTGATGAAAGCTCTAGTGAAGTGGTGACACTATCAGCTGCAGAATCCTTTAAAGTCGAATATTTTCTCTATATAGTTGATCAAGCTATTTCTTCCTTCAATACCAGGTTCGAAAATTTTCCTTATATTTAATCATCAGTTAAGAAGCATAATATTATACAAGTGATTGATTTTTTTTAAAACCAGGTTTGAACAATTTAAAACATATGAAGAAAATTTTGGACTTTTGCTTGATTCGGATAAGCTAAGGTTAGCTGATAGAGATACACTGAAGAATTTTTGTGCTAACCTCACAAATATATTGAAGCATGGTGAGAATTCTGATCTTAGCGAGGATGATTTATACCATGACTTGCGAATGTTGTGTCAAGATTTACCGAATGACAGGATAAGAGCTATAGATGTGTTGAATTATATAAAAGAAACAGATGACTGCTATCCACATGCTTCGATTGCTTATAGGATTCTGCTAACCATACCAGTCACAGTTACCTCTACAAAAAGAAGTTTCTCAAAGTTGAAATTGATCAAAACTTACCTTCGGTCGACTATGTCACAAGAGAGATTATGTGGTTTGGCTATGATATCTATAGAAAAAGACATAGTTGAACAACTTGATTATGCAGATTTGATTAGTACTTTTGCATCTAAAAATGTAAGACGTGTTATATTTCATTGAGACTTATATTTTAATATGAGTTCTTTCGTATTTTTTTTTTGTCCAACAATGGTTTAGCCGTTTAGGGGGCCTCTAATTTTTGTTCGCCTTGAGGCATTTTTGACACAGGGCCGGCCCTGCTACCCCACACGTAGAAAATTACATTGTCCTCAATGTAAATCATAAATAATGTTGTAATTTCTAAGCATATGATAATTCCACACGTCTCACACATATACAATTCAACCAAAAAGAGTTTAGGGATTTAGAAAATGCAAACTCTCGTTGATGGCTTCTTCACAATTTTGGTTGAAATGGGTTGCCTCCCATGCAACGCTTAATTGTTTATAGTCATTTTGCCTAGACTGTTCTTCATGCACACTAGGAACTTGGTGCGTCCTCTAGAAGTGTTTCTTCAATGGTGTGCTCCTCAAAAGGCTCATAGTAAGGTTTGAGTCTATGCCCATTCACCTTAAACTTTTTTCCTGTTTCAATACTTTGAATTTCAATGACACCATGAACAAACACATTAGTAACAATATAAGGACCTATCCAATAAGAACGCAATTTTCCAGAAAATAATTTAAGCCGAGAGTTATGCAAAAGAACCTTTTGTCCAATAACAAACGATTTTCCCCTTAGCCTCTTGTCATGATACACTCTCGTCTTTTCCTTGTAAATCCAAGCGGTATCGTATGCATCATTCCTAATTTCTTCAAGCTCGCTCAATTGCAATTTCCTGTGCAAACCTGCCGAATCTATGTTCATATTGAACTCTTTTACCGCCCACCACACTTTGTGTTCGAGTTCTATTTGGAGATTGCATGCTTTGCCGTAGGTAAGCCTAAAGGGAGACATCCCTATAGGCGTCTTGTAGGCTGTCCTATACACCCACAAAACATCAGCAAGTCTGTAACTCCAATCTTTCCTTGTTGGGCCAACAGTTTTCTCCAAAATCTTCTTGATCTCCCTATTTGAAACTTTTGTTATTCCACTTGTCTGAGGGTGATATGGGGTGGAAACCTTGTGAGTAACTCTATACTTCTTGAGCAAAGCCTCTATAATCCTGTTGTAAAAATGAGAACCTCTATCGCTTATAAGAACACGTGGTACTCCAAACCTGGAAAATATGTTAGGTCTCAAGAAATCTGCAACAAATTTAGAATCATTAGTCCTTGTGGCTTTCGCCTCCACCCACTTTGAAACATAGTCAACAACCAATAAGATATAAAGAAAGCCTTTGAAAGAGGGAAAATGTCCCATAAAATCAATTCCCCAAACATCAAATATTTCAACAATAATAATAGGGGAAATGGGCATTTGATCTCTAGAACCAATGTTACCTGTTCGTTGGCACCTATCACATGTCATGCAAAATGCATATGCATCTTTGAAAATTGTGGGCCAATAAAATCCGCAATCCAATACCTTAAGAGCTGTCCTCTTTGGTCTAAAATGACCTCCACACGCCTCATTGTGACAAAATGCTAAGATCGGCCTATGCTCTTCTTGTGGGACACAACGTCGAATGATCTGATCACTACAATGCTTCCAAAGGTATGGATCGTCCCAAATGTAGTGTCGTGGAATCTTTTTGATCATTGCCTTGGTTGCCTTTGAAACTGTACTAGGAAAAGTCTTAGTAACTAAATAATTCACAATATCAGCATACCAAGGTTCATGTGTCTCCATTCGAAAAAGCTGTTCATCTAGGAAGGACTCTCCCAATGGGAACGTGTCCTCCTCTTGCACAATTTTGCTTAAGTGATCCGCCACAACATTTTCACTTCCCTTTTTGTCCTTGATTTCGATGTCAAACTCTTGTAATAAGAGGATCCATCGAATCAAGCGTGGTTTGGCATCTTTCTTCATCAAGTACCTAAGGGCTGCATGATCTGAATAAACAATCACTTTAGAGTTCAAAAGATAAGAACGGAATTTCTCTAAAGCAAAAATAACAGCCAAAAGCTCTTTTTCTGTGGTGGAGTAATTTAATTGAGCATCATTTAAAGTTCTAGAGGCATAGTATATAGCATTCAGCCTCTTTTCTTTGTCCCAAAACTGCTCAAACGGCATAGTCTGATGCATCACACATAAGCTCAAATGGCAAGCTCCAATCAGATGGCGCCATGATAGGTGCCGATGTCAATAACTCCTTAAGCTTGCCGAAAGCCTCTTCACATTCCTTGCTCCACACGAATGGAACATCTTTCTGCAATAGGGAACACAAGGGTTTTGTCACCAAAGAGAAGTCTTTGATGAACCTCCTATAAAAACCTGCATGGCCAAGAAAAGAACGAATCTCCCTCACAGTTTTGGGGGAGGGTAAGTGTTGCATAACATCAATCTTAGCCTTAGCAACCTCTATTCCCTTAGCAGATATTATGTGTCCCAAAAGTATCCCTTGTTTAACCATGAAATGACATTTTTCTCAATTTAGTACAAGGTTAGTTTCCACACATCTTTCCAAGATTAATTCCAAATTTTCCAAACATGTATCAAAGTCTTTTCCATAAACACTAAAATCATCCATAAAGACTTCAATAATATTCTCAATAAAATCCGAAAATATGGAATACATACAACGTTGGAACGTACCTGGTGCGTTGCATAAACCAAAAGGCATGCGTCGATAGGCAAATGTACCAAAAGGGCATGTAAACGTTGTCTTCTCTTGGTCATTCGGGTGAATGCATATCTGATTGTACCCGCTATACCCATTCAAAAAGCAATAGAACTCGTGTCCAACTAATCTCTCCAACATTTGGTCCATGAAAGGTAAAAGCATGTGATCCTTGCGTGTAGTAGCATTCAAATTTCTGTAATCGATGCACATCCTATGACATGTCACCAATCGTTGTGGCACGAGCTCATCCTTGTCATTCTTCACAACTGTAACTCCACTCTTCTTGGGTACAACTTGGACGAGTGAAATCCATTGGCTATCCGAGATGGGATATATCACGCCACAATCTAACAATTTGATTACCTCGTCTTTGACAATTTTCATCATAGGGGGGTGTAAACGTCTCTGACCCTCCCTAGTAGGCTTGGCTCCTTTTTCTAACAAAATCCTGTGCACACAAGTAGTAGGGCTTATACCCTTGATATCCGCCAAAGTCCAACCAATGGCGGTCTTGTTCCTCTTAAGCACATCGATCAATCTCTCCTCTTGCTGCTCGCTCAACTTTGATGACACAATAACTGGTAGAGTGTCATCGTTTCCCAAGTATACATACTTAAAAATGATCAGGTAGAGCCTTAAGCTCTAAATTTGGGGCCTGTTCCACAGATGGTAATATTTTATTAGTGGAAATTGGAATTGACGAAAATTTATTATACCTTAGAAGAGGGGTTGCCTTTAACTCGGCAACAACTTTTGTTATGCACGGCTCAAGTTCGAGCCATGCCTCATTCGAACTCATCTCCTCCCCTTTTTCGTCAATTTCGGCCCCTATCTCAATAGCTCGTTGGTATTGATCAAAAGTCTCTGATAAAACCTGTGCAAAAGAATCAACAACATCTATAGCATAGCACAGTTTAAGGTCAGAAACTGGATATCTCATTGCTTCAAATACATTGAAGCTTATCACTTCACCATCAAACTCCATGATGAGATTTCCCGTAGCAACGTCTATCTTAGTTCTTGATGTTCTCATAAATGGTCGCCCCAACAATAGTTGAGTGGAATTTAGGGGCGACTCCTCTATGTGAAGTACATAGAAATATGCTGGAAATATCAGATTATTAACCTGCACAAGAACATATTCAACATATCCCTCAAGATATTTGTTAGACTTGTCAGCAAGTTGTATAATCACATTATCTTTTTTCAACTCTCCTAGACTTAGGGACTTATAAACATTATAAGGCATTACATTAATTGAAGCCCCTAAGTCTAGCATGACGTTATCAAAAAGAGATTGTCCAATTATACATGACACGGTAAAACTTCCTGGGTCTTTCATCTTTGGAGGAAGCTTCTTTTGGATGACAGCCGAAACTGTCTCGCTCATCTTCACAACCTGCTCCTCATGTGTATGCCTCCTTGTGGTACATAGTACTTTCAAGAACTTGGCATACTTTGGCATTTGCTTGATACATTCCAACAAGAGTATATTCACCTCTACCTTGCGAAAAATATCAAACGCTTCCTCATCTGATTTCTCCTTTTTAGATTTAACAAATCTAGAGGGAAAAAGTAAACATAAAGATTTGTGAGTTTTAACTAAACCATGCAAGTTTGAATCGTTTACCTTAGGTGTTTCCTTGATGGAGGTGGCGTGATCTTTTTCAAGATCTCTCTTCTTCATTGTTTCAAGCTCCTCCTTGTTTATCTCCTTTTCGGCCTCATTGTTGCCGTGTACATCATCATTAGCGTCTTCATCATCTTCTAGGGCTGCTCCCTTCTTCTTTGTCACTTTAGGGGCCGACCCTTTAAGTACTCTACCACTCCTTGTGGTAATAGCTTGAGCTTACTCCTTCTTGGGGCTCTTTATCACATTGGAAGGTAGCTTCCCTTGCTCATTAAACTGCCCCATGAAGTCCACAACCTGTCCCATTTGATTCTTGAGCTCAGTTATGTCCTTGGAATTTGTTTGTTGCCCCACCAACAAGGCTTATGTGGAGGCGCTCAGCTGACTTTGCCCCCATGGCTAGAGACTTCAATATCTCATCAAAGTTAGGTGTAGTGGGCACACCTTGATTTTGTGGAACGAATGGGGCTTGTGGCCTTTGATAAGGTACGGCTGCCTTAGGTTGAAATGGTGTGGCATTTGGTGGCACATTGGGCTTGAGCACATTATCGTTGTTGGACCATCTGAAATTTGGGTGATCACGCCATCTTGGATTAAAGTTATTTTGATAACCTCCTGCTCCTTGGTATCCCAAAGCGTTCACTTCCTCAAAACTCTCACCTCCCATTTGAAGGCATTGATCTGTTGGATGTCCTTCGGCACACACTCCACATGCTTGAGCTCTTTAGTTACATACCCAGGGGGAAGACTCATATATACCTCTTCGGCTAATTCTCTATGAAGAAATGCATTCTTGACATCAAACTGTCAGAGTGGCCAGTTCAAACTAGCAGCAAACGAAAGAAGAACCCTGATAGTATTCATTTTTGCAACGGGAGCAAAAGTCTCATCATAATCAATACCATATGTCTGAGTAAATCCTTTTGCAACAAGACGTGCTTTATACCGGCTCACTGATCCATCTGCGTTGTGTTTCACAGTAAACACCCAACGACATCCCACATCCTTCTTTCCATATGGTGGAGATACAAGTTCCCAAGTATCATTCTCCTGCAATGCCTCCATCTCTTCCTCCATTGCTTTCCTCCATTTTGGATCTCCCAACACATCCTGCACTCTGTTAGGTATTGATACAACATATATTTGATTCACAAATGATTCATATGACTTTGATAATCTCCTAGTGGACATATAGTTGGCTACTGGATATTTTGATTTGGCTTGTAAACTAGGTTCATATCTTTTGGGGGGATGACCTCTAGTAATCATGTTAGGTAACACATATTGTTCGCTATTAGGCTCACTACTACTAGGAACAGTGGAATGACATACCTCAAATGATTGATCTTCTACAGCAAGGAGTTGTAGATCAGGGGTATGAGTGCTGGCAGGAGGGGCAGATTGATCTTCTACAGCAGTTGCGCTCTCAGCTATTGGTTCAATTCCTGGAACATGGATGTCTGAGGCTTCTACCTCTGGTTGAGCTTTTGTTACTTCTGGTACTACTGGTACTGAGGCTTCTACCTCTGGTTGAGCTTCTGTCACTTCTGGTACTGAAGCTTCTACTCCTGGTTCCTCTCCCTCGCCATGATACAGCTCTTTAAAGTATGAATGCTCCCCCTAAAGGGCTAGATCATCCAAGGTAAAATAGCTCATGTCCTCAAAGAAAGTAACATCCATAGTGACATAGTATTTTCCGGTAGGTGGGTGATAAGAGTTGTATCCCTTCTTATAACCAACAAATACACACTTGATCGCCCGGGGATCTAATTTAGATGATCTCTGGCTCTTAGGAACATGAACAAAGGTCACACAACCAAAGACCCGGGCAAGTATATTATGATAGGAAGGAAGAGAGACATGAGATGCAAGAACCTGAAACGGAAATTTTTCTTGAAGAACACTAGATGGAAGGCGATTGATAAGATAAGCAGAAGCTGCGACAGCATCACCCCAAAGATTCTTAGACATATGGGCACTAAAAAGGATGGAACGAGCCATTTCAAGAAGATGCCGGTTTTTCCTTTCAGACACCCCATTCTGCTCTGGTGTTCGTGGGCAGGTTGTTTGATGAACAATCCCATGAGTTTTGAAAAACTGGTGAAAAACACGATTGACATACTCCCCTCCATTATCAGAATGAAGAACTTTAATAGTGTCATTATATTGTGTTTGGACCTGAGAATGAAAGGCTTGAAAAGTAGGGAAGACTTTATCTTTGGTTTGAAGAAGAACAATCCATGTCAACCTTGTGCAATAATCAATAAAAGTCACATAATACCTCATACCTGTGACCGTAGGCTCTTTAGAAGGTCCCCAAACATCAGAATGAATCAATTCAAAAAGGATAATACTCTTGCAAGAACTATGGAGAATAGGTAGAACGATGACTCTTAACAAGAACACATGTTTCACAGCGCAAGTAGGACTCTTCCACACCAACAAACAGAGACGGCATGGATTTTTTCATAACATGGAAAGATAGATGCCCTAATCGACGATGCCATAACTAAATTTCACCTAGCTGATTCGAACTTGCAGTCAAAGCAGTGCGTGACGGTGCTTCTGGTTTCTCTCCCGCATATGTCTGATTCAGGTGAAACAATCTGCCCCTCAAATCCCTCCGATCAATTATCTCCCTGGTGAGAATATCTTGAAAAATTACATACATGGGATAAAAGGTTACAGAGCATCGAAACTCAGTATTTAACTGGGCAACAGATATCAAATGGTGTGACAGGTCAGGTACATATAGAACATTGTGAAGGATTAAAACATGGGTTACACGGACTGACCTTATCCATAACATAGGAAAAACTTCACCATTGACATTAGTGACATATGACACAGGTGGAGGAGAAAAATCAGTAATATAATGAGAATTATCATAAGTCATATGATCCGAGACACTAAAATCAATAATTCAAGTATCAGAACCAACAAAGCTAGAAACTTTTAAAGCCATACTGATCTTACCACATGCTGGAGTCTTATTAGTTATGGGAATATTACCATTGTTGCAGTATTGACCAACCGCATGTATATAGTTATGTGAGAACTCAACTCTCCAGCCATTCTTGCCATCTAACTCATAAACTACATTCTCTGCATTTTTACTGTGCACAAAATCAATGAAAGCATAATCCAGTGGCCTTCTTGCAAGCTATATTCTTCTGATAATTCCGAAGCCGCGGAACTCATTTTCGAGTTCTCCTTCTGAAATCCAAGAACCCAAATTTCCAATATACTCTCGAGACATTCTTCCGAAGCGGGTCGGATCTGATGGGTCTAACTGCAAACGGGTCGGGCAGTAGGAAATGGGTAGGGCCGAAGCAGGAACCGGGTCAGGTTGAAGCAGGAACCGGGTCGGGTCGAAACTTGACTGTCGAACCAGATTTTTCTAGGATTTCGGAGCAGATGCAACGCCGGAGGAGCAGATGCCAGAGGTTTCGAGTAGAAGCCTAGGGTTGCGAGCAGACGCCGGAGTATCTGGAACGCGTCGAGCATATCGTCTGATCGGAGAGAGAAGTCGCCTGATCAGAGAGATCTGAGGACAACGTAAATTTAGGACGACGCGAGCGGCTTGAGGACGACCTGAGGACGACACGACGGAGCTGAAGGTGCTGACAAAGCGGGAACAATAGCGTCGGTCTGAGTGCTGGGTGCCTAAAGCAGAAGCGAGGGGCCGACGAGGCTGTTGTCGGTAAAAGTGTGCATAAAGCAATGACTCTTCTTTCCCGACGAGGCTATTGTCGGCAAAAGTGTGCAGAAAGCAATGGCTCTTCTTTCCCAATGAGACTGTTGTCGGCAAAATTTCTGCCTGATGAACACCGAACCAAACGCAAGCGATCTGATTAGGAAAAGATTAACAAACCCTAACAATGGGGTTTAGTTGGAAGAAGACAAACCAACGTCACACGTCTGACAGAGAACCAACGCTAGACGAAGAATTGTAGGGGAAAATAAAGAGACAAAGTCCTTTCAGATCTTTGCTCTGATACCAAGTCAAATATAATTGGATAAATGAATTTCTGATATATATTCATCTCACATTGGAGGCTATATAAAGAGGATACAATGTGTACTACAATCCTACTTGCTTGGTACTACCATGTACTACATATACAGAATATGTAAGTACTAACTACCTAATTTACATTCCTAAATTACATGACTCACGCTAACAGATTCTTCTATATTGGACTTGTGGTGATTTTGGTTGTGCCCGGATGCTGTTTGATGTAATGCGTGAGAGAGATTTTGTTTCGTGGAACTGTTTGATATGTGGGTATGGTCAGTGCAATAGTTATAAGGAGGTTTTGGGTCTTTTTGAGGCAATGGAGGTAATAGAGAAAAAGAGGGCTGATTTGGCTAAAGCTGTTTTGGGCATGCATTCCTTGGGTGAATGTGAAATAGTGGATTTTTATGGGTGGAAGTTGTTGTTGATGTTTACTTACGATGAGAAATATGTATATGGGGCGTGGTTTACCCGTTTTGCTTGGGAAGCTTTTGATAGGATGCGAGAAAGGAATGTAGTATCATGAAATGTCAAGGTTGTCCGGCTTGCAATGATTTATTTGCCACCAATGATGTTAAGTTCTTGGGAAAATCTGTTTTGATTATGCCTGTGTTGTTGATTGCCGTGTGAACACTTTTCCGTTAAACATGTTGATCTCTAGCTAGCTATGCTATTGATGAAAAGGAGGTGGTTTCGGTTTTATAGAAGTAGGACTATAGGATGGTGAGATCTCAGTTCTCTATTGAAGAAAAAAAAAAAAAAAAAAGCAAATTACATGACTATTTTCTTCTAATAGGCCATGAGTTTCTTGTGTCCCTCGTCCCTGCGTTCAGATAATTTACAGGTAACTTGATTTACAACTCACACATGAGAAAGGGCTGACCCAGTTAAACTAAATACTGTATGACTGATTTCCACAGGGATTAGAAATAGGTTTCCTAATTCTCCGAGTCTCTTAAATCAATATCCTGATACTAATTGGAGACAGGTTTTCCACAATCCTAATCATCATAGGAGTTACCAGAACTTCATCTATAATTAGAGGGAGCGCAGCATACTTTTGATATCACCCCCAAACTTCAAAGGCCGAGAAGAAAGAGCTGCACACACCTAGTTAATTTGGATTGAACAACTGAAATTGTTCGATCAATCTTTTTCCAGGTTTAAAGCTATGGACTCCTCAGATTGGGCTAACCTGCTTAAACGTCTATTGGATTCCGTCCTAGAGAGATTACCATCACCATCAGACTATTTGCGGTTCAGTGTTGTGTGTAAGCCATGGAACTCTGTAGCAAAGGCTAATCTCAGCAAACGACTTATTCGTTGGGAAAAAAGACATGGTACTTATGCGACATCACGCGTGGTAAGATTCTTGATCTGCAAGTGGACATGCCCGACAAACGATTATGTGGGTTTTCTAAATGTTGGCTAATAACCATGGATGAGAACTTCATAGTAAGCCTTATAAATCCTGAAAATACACAGAGGAACGATATTAGAACACAATTAGTTATCACTGTAAAACTCAGTGAATGTATCTTTGAATTTCAATCAATCTTCACATAAATACAAAGTCAATACTTGCTCTTATCACAGCAAGATATTAAACACACAGTAGCTCTACAACACAGCTACTCACCTATTCAACCTAGTTCTTTAACACAACTAGAATTACAGAATGATGAACCTACTCTAAACACAGTAGGATTTGTTGAAGATTGTTTAAAACAATCTCAACCTCTTTAAGAGACAAGCGCTCTTTGTCACCGTCTTGATCTCTACACAGGTTCTCACACTCTCTTTGGACTGATCTCTCTTTTCACAAAATGTCCAATACAATCACAACTTCTCTCAAGCAGTACTAGACGCAGGAGAAAAACGTTTCTTGCATACTGGGACTTGTTTTCTTTTTCTCTCAGTAGAAAACCAGTACTGCAACAATGAACAAATGTTAATATATATAGGGTAGAATCTAAGAGAAGAATCTCTTAGACTCCCCCATAATCTTGGTCACATATTTATGATCAATACATATCTTATCAACTGGATATTCTTCAAGCATTAACTGCAAAGATATATCAAGAATCAATAGTCATATCAAGTCTAAGAAATAATCCTGGAAGGAATCAACCTTTGATATCGAATGAGTTATTTCCAAGAAAAGAGCAGACTTTCCTAGTCAAGCCAGGAAAGCATAACTTTGAATATGAATGCTAATATCTTCAATCTCTCCCATTAGCTTTCATATTCAAAACATAAAGACTGACCTGCAGAGGAATACAAACAAATAGCAATATAGAGACACTCGGATCATAGACAAAGATCAGTTAGTGAAAACAAGAGAATTAGAGAAAACAAGAGATCAGTTTCCATCATTTCTCTTTCTCTAATTCATAAAGAATAATCAAAATAATAGGCCTGTGCTTATGCACTTACAAGAGCAAATTGTTCAATAAGAAAGAAAACTGATAATTGTTCACAAATAAAACAAGAATAAAGTCTTCATCTTCTCCCCCATGGTATATGAACACCTACTTGGACCTTTTAATAGTGGCAGCTTGAAGCAAAATGATATGTTCTTGAAGATGAACCTGTGCTCGAGTGAGGGAGTCCAGTCGATCAAGAACATCTTTGGCCCAGCCCCGAATGTTGTCCTCCAAGTTAACAAGATAAGCACTAAACTCTTCCATGGTGTCCTGCTCGATAGAGATGGGAGGAGGAGGGATACGAGGCTCAGTGGGAGGAAGGGGAAAGCCAAGGGGGATGGATGATGACATTCTCAACAGAAAGTGGAGGAGAGCGAGTAGGGCATTCCGAGGAGTCTGAGGAATCAAAAGAAGAGGATGAAGAGTAGCGAGGGCGCTTACTCTTGCTGCTAGAGCCACCTGTAGACATCCTTGATGTTTTCAATGTCCGCATTCTCAATCTGCAATACAGAGAGAAGACTTGAAGGAAAGTGAGAGGTTAGTGAATACATAATGAAGAGGAGAGGGTATTTATGGAGAGTCATAAAGGCCAAATCGTGTCATTGAGTCTGTCTCAGAAAGTAAACCGTCTCGCATAGGGAAAACCAACCGTCAAGCATTAGGAATTGAAATACGCAACTCCCACATAACACAAAACATCGTAATACGATCCCAACTCAGCATAATCCAACGGTTGAGAACACGAAAGATCATTCTTGATATAGTGAGGAAAGAACAATATGCCAACCAGAAAACTAACACAAGAAGCACAGAGGAATAAATCGTGAAATACCATTGAGAAAAACACCGAACCCTTTAGACAATGATGAAAGTGAAATGAATGCTGAATGAATGAATTAAGCGAGCAGAGGTTGGCAAAGCTCATCAAATAGTTACTGTCGAGAGAGAGTGATTTCAACCATTATACAAAAACTTTGAAAGCAAGTCATATGAATCTTATCAACCAGTCAAGATGTAAATCCATGATTTTAGGGCATCAGTAGAAGATATGCATCAGACAATGTGGCGAGAGATTGGACAAAAAGCTCTTATTTTTTTGTTTAACCAAGGCACATATTTAAGTCACAAGCCAACACTCCCCCTTATAGCGTTCTATAACAGTCGTTTTGATGGTCAGAGATACACACTCATGTAGCAAGAGGCAGAGAACACTCCCAGATCAGTTGAACTTAGGGTGCTAGGTATAACAAGGATACCACAAGCTCTGAGTATCAAGTGGAACTCAATACCGACTGCCTCTATTGGACCAAATCATTCATGTTTTTATCCTACCATCCCGATTAGGTAATAACCAGAATAGTAGTTACTTTAGGAATAATCTGGCCTGAATAGCTCTAAGAATGTAATTTTTTTTTTTGGCTCAATGAGCATTCCACCTTGTATCACCAACCAGTTTTGTGCACTATAATTGAGCATTGTCATATAGCATCCCCACAAAGCAAGAAAGCAGCACCTTAATGATACGACAGATACATAAGAGACACAACTTAAGACTTGTCCAAGATCAGAATGACTTGCAGACCAAGTAACAGATAATAGAGATAATCAGTAACTCAACAGACAACAAATCAAGCTAAGCTCCAGTTGGTACATCACATATCAATTTGATGAAGCATAATGCAGTGCATGATATGTGATGGAATGCATGTCTTTCAGGGTTCAGTGCAAATGCCAATGACATTGCACATAAAATTAAATCGAATTGTGCCCAAGGGTTTAGTTAAAATATCAGCAAGTTGTTTGTCTGTTTCTATGAAACACAATTCAAGAATGTCTTTTTCAACTAAGTCACGAATATAATGATACCTGAGATCAATATGTTTGGTTCTTGAATGCTGAACTGGATTCTTAGCAATACTGATGGCACTAGTGTTATCACAGAAGATGGTTAATCGTCCTTGAGAAAGACCATAGTCTTGTAGCATTTGTTTCATCCAAATCATTTGTGTGCAGCAGCTCCATGCTACAACATACTCAGATTCTGCAGTAGAGAGGGAAATGCAATTTTGCTTCTTGCTGTGCCATGAAGCAAGATTATTGCCCAAGAAGAACCAACCACCAGAGGTACTTTTCTCATCTTTCATGCTACCACCCCCAATCTGCATCTGAGTATCTTGCAATTTCAATGTTAAATTCAGTTGTGTAAAATAGACCACAATGAGTTGTACCTGCCACATATTTAATAACTCTCTTGACAGCTTCGAGATGAGACTTTTCAGGGTTTGCTTGGAAGCTTGCACAAACACCAACACTGAAGGAGATGTCAGGCCTGCTGGCAGTGAGGTATAGGAGACTTCCAATCATGCTCCGGTAGATGGATTGATCAACAGGCTTGCCATCTTTGTCCTCATGGAGTTTAGTGGTAGTGCTCATAGGATTTGTATGAGCCTTTTTACTGGATAGACCAAACTTGTTGACCAAGTTAATGGCATATTTAATCTGTGACAGAAACATTCCAGAGTCCATCTGTTTGACTTGCAAACCAAGGAAAAAAAATTAATTCTCCTAGATTGCTCATCTTAAATTCACTGGTCATGACAGACGCAAAGTCATTGACCAGTTTATTTGAGGTAGAGCCAAACACAATGTCATCAACATACACATGAGCAACAATGAATTCATTTTGCAAATGTTTAACAAATAAGGTTTTGTCAACTGAACCTCTAACATAACCTTGACTTATTAAGTGTTTTGAGAGTCGACCATACCATGCCCTTGGAGCCTGCTTGAGGCCATAGAGAGCTTTCTGGAGTCTGTAAACATGATGAGGATGATGTGAATCCACAAACCCTTTAGGTTGTTCCACATAAACTTCTTTGTCAATGTAACCATTTAAGAAGACAGTTTTGACATCCATTTAGTACAGTTTGAACTTGAGATGACAAGCAACAACCACCAGTAAACGAACTGATTCCATTCAAGCTATTGGAGGAAAGGTCTCCTCATAGTCAATCCCTTCCTTCTGGGAGAAACCTTGAGCAACAAGTCTTGTTTTGTTTCTGACTATAGTTCCATGTTCATCAGACTTATTCCTGAATATCCATTTTGTACCCACAACATTTGCATGAGAGGGTCTAGGTACTAGTTCCCAAACATTGTTTTTGGAGAACTGATTCAATTCTTCTTGCATGGCAAGGATCCAGTTAGTGTCCAAGAGAGCTTTTTGAACATTCTTTGGTTCCATTAAGGAGACAAAGCCATGACACTTGATAATGTTAAATTCTTGAATATGACTGCTTACAAAGCAGGCCAATGCCTTTTCGATTGAAGCAGATTGCGCCGTTCTATTTCTGGTTTGTATCCCTTCTCCAAAGCCACCAATCACATCACTTTGATCATGATCCTTCTGGACCTATCTAAATCCAGGTTTTTTTTAGAAACAGAGTGAAGATTTTCATCTTCTTCCTCAGACGAACTAGTAGAGTCATTCCTTTGATCCATGAGTGCATTTGTGTTCTTTGTCTGTGGTGGTGTATCATCAACCTGTCTAAACTCCATATCATCAATAGAAACATTAATGGTAATGATAATACGTTTAGAGACTTTGTTATATACCTTGTAGGCTACACTGTTGGTATCATAACCAACAAAAATTACATGATCAGTTCTCGAGGCAAATTTGTTTAATGTTTCACCGTCTCTCAAGATGTGACAAAGACTGCCATAGACATGAAAGTGACTTACATTAGGTTTTTTACCTTTCCAGAGCTCATAAGCAGTTTGATCACTACATGTTCTCATAAACACCCGATTTGAAAATATAGCATGCAGTGTTCATAGCTTTTGCCCATAACTTTTCACTCACTTTTACTGAGTGCAAGAGAACACGTCCCATCCCTAACAAGGATCTATTCTTCCTTTCAACCACTCTATTTTGTTGAGGAGTTCTAGAAGCTGAAAACTCATGAAAGACACCATTCACATGGCAAAAATTTGCAAACATGGAGTTTTAAATTCAGTGCCATTATCAAATCTAATCCTGGCTAGTTTCAGATTTTCATGTTGTTTGAGTATGGTAAGTTGTTTACTTAAACCAATAAATGATTCAAATGTTTTAATCTTATTTTCAAGAAAATCAACCCAAGTATATCTGGAAAAATCATCAACCACAACAAATATGTAGAACTTACCTGACATGCTGGCAATCTAAGTTGGTCCCATTAAGTCCATATGAAGTAACTCAAGGCAAGCAGAAGTTGATGTTGAATTCACAACTTTGTGTGATGACTTGGTTTGCTTACCAGCTTTACAATGACCACAAATTCGATCTGTCTTTCCACTGAGTTTGGGCATGCCTCTCAAGCTTTGATGATTTGAAAGTTTCTGAAGATCTTGATAATTCACATGACCTAATCTTATGTGCCACAGCTCAAAGCTTTCATCAGATGAAATCGTTTTTAGCATTTATTTGAGAAAATCACATATGAGTCCCTTGATGCATGATAACAGTTATCAGATGATCGTTTCCCACCAATTACAATATTACCTATATCATCCAAGACAATGCACCACTTCCTGTTGAACCACACATCTTCAAACTCATCAGTTAGTTGACTGACACTTACCAAGTTTGTGGTTAGTCCTTCCACAAAAAGAACATTGTCCAAAATGTCAAGATTTGCTGATTTGACGGTTCCTTTTCCCAAAATGTTTGCTTTTCGAGAACGTAACAGTGACAGTGATGCCTTCTTCTTCAATGGATATAAAGAAACGTTTGTTTCCACACATGTGCCTCGAACAACCACTGTTAATATACCAAACATCTGCATCTTTTGAGTTTACAGCAGTTAGAGGTACAAGACAGAAAGATTCAATATGTTTGTCATTGTAATTTACTCTGGCTATCAAGCAACTTTCATTTACAAACTATTTTTTTTTTCTCCAAACATTATGAACAACAGCGGAAGACTTATTATTCTTGAAAGTGTTTTCAACAGAATGATTTGACATTGAACTAGAATGAGGACTATTTTCTAAAGCAACAATTCTAGAGATGATATTCACAGATTTTTTATCCTCAGATAACATTTGTTTTCTAACTCTGAAAATTTTGCATTTGTTAGATCAATCAGTTTTGACATATGCAATTTCAAACTAGATATGTCATCTTCAACTATCTGTAGCTTTTGACTATGAGTTAATGAGCTTACCTGACCAGAGGATGAAACAATTCTTTCCTTACCTCATTAAGATATTCCTCAGGGATAGTAGAAGATGCATCAGTTTCATCAACAAGAACATTATTTACTGCATCTTTAGTGAAGGAACACTCACCATTATAGCCAAGACCAAAGGTGTTCTTGGACTGTTTACCTATACAAAGCATTTTAGCAGTTGCTTTAGAGCTGAGCTGAAACTGGTTGAACTTCTCATTTGTTTTAACCACTTGCTCCTGCAATAAAAGAGTATCATGATTAAATCTGTCAATAATACTTTCATGAGTGATGGCTGGTTGTAGCAACTGGTCCAATTTAGACAATAGGGTGGATCTTTCAATTTGCCAGTCTTCTTTAGAAATGTTGCAGGTGAGGTTAGCAATCCTTTTCTCCAGCTCTCCCCTTTTCTTGACCCATGTTGCCTCTTTTTCATTCAGTTTCAGCTCCATGTCTGATAATTTAATTTGAGTGCTGCCCAACTGACGTTCAAGGCTTCCATTTTTATGAGTAACTGATTCTGCAAGGGAACATAGCTTTTTATACTTCTGATCAATGGAGAAGTCATCATAAGGGCAGTTTCCTTCTGCATCACTATCACAGTCTGTTTCAGAATCAGTTTGATTGAAACTTAGTCTGGTAACTAGAGCGAGATTCTTCTTTGGATTTTTCCAAGCCACATCTTCATCATCACTCCAAGATACTCTCAGTGCTTTCTTAGATCCACTTTGATTTTTCTTGTTACCACAGTCAACAGAAATATGGCCAAGACCACCACATTCATAGCATTTTGGTTTGAAATTAGGATTTCTCCTATTGTTAGCAGGAAGACTTTTAACATCATTTTTGTTCTCAATAAACTTGTTTTTTCTGGAGTCAGAAGTACTTCTTTCTCCATTTGAATTTCAATTTTTGTATTTAAGGATTTTCTTAAATTCGTTGGTTAACAAATCAAGTTCAGAGATGTCATCACTAACCTCCTTTTTCTTTGAAGCTTTGAACTTCTTGGAGCATCCTTGTTGTCTTCATTCAACTCAGCCTCATACGCCTTTAAACTTCCAATAAGTTTAAACAAGGGATACTCATCAAGATCTCTGGATTCAGAAATCGCATGCTTCTTTATGGCAAATTTTTTTGGAAGATACCTCAATATCTTCATAACTATGTCTTCTTGTGAGATCTCTTTATTGTTGTTGATATACTATATACCACTTGTGATAGCAATCACACGCTTGTAGAAGTGATCAACAGTTTCATCTTCCTTCATCTGCAAGATTTCAAACTCGTGAAGTAACAGTTGTAATTTATGACGCTTTACCTTTTTGTTACCTTCATAGGTTTGCTCTAGAGTCTCTCAAATCTCCTTTGAGTTTGTACAGTGTTTGATAAGAGCTCGATCGTCTTCAGATAAGGCAATATATAACACATTTTTTGGTCTTATTCTCAGCTTCACTGTAAGCAAGGTCAATTTGATCCCATTTATCAAATTTTTTAAGTTTTACCTCACTCATTTTTTCAACAGCTTCGGTATAAATAGGAGGTGACCAGCCATGAACCACACACTGTCAAGCTCTTGAGTCTTGCGCAGAGATGAAAGCCTGCATCATCCCTTTCCATGCCAATCCTCATACCCTTCACCTTTTAAGAGAGGAGGCATATTGACTGAAGTTCGTTCCATCTTGTCCGAGATCAACACTATATATATCTAGTGAACCTGCTCTGATGCCAATTGAAAATACACAGAGGAACGATATTAGAACACAATTGGTTTTCACTGTAAAACTCAATGAATGTATCTTTGAATTTCAATCAATCTTCACAAAAATACAAAGTCAATACTTGCTCTTAACACAGCAAGATATTAAACACACAGTAGCTCTACAACACAGCTACTCATCTATTCAACCTAGTTCTTTAAGACAACTAGAATTACAGAATGATGAACCTACTCTAAACACAGAAGGATTTGTTGGAGATTGTTTAACACAATCTCAACCTCTTTAAGAGACAAGGGCTCTTTGTCACAGCCTTGATCTCTACACAGGTTCTCACACTCTCTTTGGACTGATCTCTCTTTTCACAGAATGTCCAATACAATGACAACTTCTCTCAAGCATTACTAGATGCAGGAGAAAAACGTTTCTTGCAGACTGGGCCTTGTTTTCTTTTTCTCTCAGTAGAAAACCAGTATTCCAACAATGAACAAATGTCAATATATATAGGGTAGAATCCAAGAGAAGAATCTCTTAGACTCCCCCATAAGGTCACATATTTACGATCAATACATATCTTATCAACTGAATATTCTTCCTAAACAAGATAGATTTCTTAACAGTGCAGAAGTCTCGTACAGGGAAGAAATAAAGCATTAACTGCAAAGACATATCAAGAATCAATAGTCATATCAAGTCTAAGAAATAATCCAGGAAGGAATCAATCTTTGATATCGAATGAGTTATTTCCAAGAAAAGAGCAGACTTTCCTAGTCAAGCCAGGAAAACATAACTTTGAATATGAATGTTAATATATTCAAATCCATTTTCTAGAATTAAAGGGCGGATTGAGAATGAAAAGTCTATTATCAACCTTCCTGCGATGAAACTTCCAGAGCCTCATTTGAGGATGATCAAGTTGTCTCATATGTGTGACTACTATCTCTTCAAGGGTACAATTTAAGCAGACCCGATCTCAAATGCAAAAGATTGTGTTGTTATGGTCATATATGAGGATCAATGTCAACTGGCATTTTATTAGGCTGGACAAAGACACAACTTGAAGTTATATTCAACTTGTTGGGACTCCTTAGGTTATTACCGATGTTGTTTATGTTGAAGATAAATTATGTACCCTCAATGGTGTCAACCAACTTCATTCTTTTGCTGTTACTTATGATTCATTCGACTCGAAAGATTTACAATTGGTTGCAGAAGATTCATCAGATTATCATGCCCAGAAGGTATACCTGGTGGAGTTAACTGACCACAAAGAACTATTGCTGGTTAAGCGGCACATGTCTTGGAAGCGTCGTCGAAATGGCCAACAAGGACCGAGACGCGCACGCAAGACAACGGAATTCAGAGTTTACAAACTTGATGCCAAAGAGTGTAAATGGACCGAGATACACAGTTTGGGTGGTTTTGCTCTTTTTGTAGGAGCCAATTGTTCAGTAGCTGTGCTGACTTCAAAAGTTTCAAGGTGTTTCCCGAATTGCATTTACTTTGTAAATGATTGGAGTCGTGTTCTTCTATGGAATCCTCGCGATGTTGGTGTGTATAACATTGAGACAAAAAGGTTTTTGTCGATCCCGAGACACACTGCAACCATGATGAAGATGGGATTTCAAGTACCAATCTGGGTTCGGGCCAACATCAAGTTATAATTCACTTGAGAATTTTTCCTTTTTTGATGCTTTGCATTTGTACTTGAAAAGGTCTAAATAAGAAATATATTAGTTCCTCAGGTATTTGTTCTTGTATAAATCTCAGTTTACTAGTTAATTTTCCAGTTTTTTAGCATATAAATGTTGTCACAACAGAGGTAATGGGATGATGTCAGTACCTAAACTGCATGGAATCGGGTACGGGTACGTAGAAACGAAGCGTTTGGAAACGCCGAACCGTTTTTTTCAAAAAAAAATTGGAAGCGGATGCATTTTGGAAGCGTCGAAATAAAATAATATATATTTATATTATATATAGAAAATGTCCATTTAGTACTAATTTGGCCCCCTCATTACCCATTTCAATGATCATCTTATTTTCTTCCCCTATTCAACATAAGGTAACAACTCTTATTGCCCATTTGAACAAATCTTTTCAACCCTAGTACAGTTTTAGGGGGGTGTATTCAATTAAGATTTTATAGGAGTTTTTTGTATTTCAAAAATCTATAGGTATTCAATTCAGATTTTAAAAAGTCTTTACAAATCTGTTGGTATTCAATCCGGATTTAAAATTATCCATCAAATTCCTGTGGTATTTAAAAGTTGGTAGACTTTTAAGGACTCTATTATCTCATCGATTTTGTAGGATTTTTTAGTGCTTACTATAAATACCAAAACCCTAAAGAAATCTTGGCAGACCACAAGAGATTTTGACGTATTCTATTTCTTCACTTCGAAGATGAAACGTCAACAGCTCCCCCAGGTCGTCCCAAAGGCCTAAAAGTTAGAACTTTCAAACTCACCAACCAGCTCTAGTCTCAATTTCTTTACCAATTCAGTGTCCGGTTACTTTGGATCGTATCGCAATTGTTTGCAGTTTCATTGTTCTAAGCTTGCACTTGAAACCAGTATGTGCTCTTGTAGAACAGCTTTGAGTGTTGGAGGAGTGTTCTGAGTTTCACTAATACCTCATTTTTCATATGCGGAAATGAAAAGATGTGTGTAAATGAGAAAACTGAGACTTTGGTTTGGGGTGTGTTAGTTGATTAATTTTGGTAGCCAACTAATAAAACTGCGATATAATTCCCTGTTGCTGTGATCCATTATGACTTGATCATGATTTTTTACCCTATAAGGTAGATTTACTGGTTAACTATCTAATTATGTTCAGTATCTGTGTGTTGGATGATGATGACGCTTTTTAGATGCTTCGATTCCGTAGTAGATTAATAGTTTTGATCTTTTCTTTTTCTGTGGAACATTGTTGATGGGTGAAATTTTCTCTTCTGCAATCTGGTGAGAGTCAAACAAACAATTCTCATATATTTTGTCAGGGATGTTATTCAATGTTTGTTCTATTGTTCTGTGATCATCCATAAAGTACATCTCAGTTATTAGTTGCCAATTCTATTTATTTTGTTATCTACCCAACCAGCAGGTAATCTGCCTGTTTGGTTGGATAATGTGCAGGAAGCCAATTTGCTTTGCAGAGTCAAATCTGTTAGTGCTGAACTGAAATCAAATAGCAAAAAACCTCGACAAAATGGTTACTTCTGATACTGCTAATCACTTATCACAAGCAGTTGTTCCAGTTGCTGAGAGACGTAGTGCACACGCTTCCACCAGTAAGCCTCAGGTTAGTATCCTGGTCATATATTGAATATGATACGTCTAGCTTTTTTTTTGTGAAAGTTTATTTTTTGATACAGCCTTTAAATGCTTGGAACAACAGGCTTTGTTAACAGCTCACTTTCAAGTATAGTCTTAATAATTTGACATCTATTATAGGTAATCAAGGATAATTTGACTATGTCATCAGATGAATGCTTTGATTCTCTGGCTTTGTTGGAAGAACTAGGACCCAAAACTAGTCAAGAGCAGGCGAATAAGAATGCAAGCTGCAAGTTCAGTATTTCAGTTTCTCAAAGACCAGATGAGTTGGTTATGTATGCAGCACCCTCTTCCTCAGGTACATAAAATAATGTTTCAGTTCAATGCTTAATAGGACTTGTTTGTCAGTATCTGAAGCTTAAAATACTCTTGATTTGGTTTAATAGGATCTTTGAATAAATCTCCAAATGAAGAAAAAGTCAAAAGCCACTCTTCTAATATTCCCAGTTCAGCAGTCTGTGTTAAGAGTAAAGAAAATACTACAAAGAAATTGAGCAGAAATCAAAAGCCAGACCACAGGAACGAAAATTTCTCAAGTTCGCGTATGACAACACCTCCAAAGCGGAAGCTAATGCTTGGAGAACTACTATTACCGATGCTATGTGGGACGATAGGCCGATGAATGATGATGATGAAAATGAAGACGATAATAATGATGATCAAGACAATGAGAATAATGAAGAACACATGGATGGTGAGAATAAAGAGGTTAATGATGATAATAAAATGAGAGAGTATGCTGCATTCTAATGTATTTTTTTAATTGCGTACGTACCTTTGATTAATCGGTTTAATGAATTCTTATATGGAGTTGGATAACTTGGTAACGATTTTAAAAGTAGTTGCATATGACATTATATAAAAGCATTTCATTTTGTTTCATAATTTTATTTTTTTATATTGTTTGTGTGTTTGATAGTGTTAATTTATTTATTTATTATTATGATAATAATCTATGGACTTTATAAGTCCATATAATCATAGACAAATAAATCCAATAGAATCTGCTCAACTCTATATAGAATTAAAACATTCCATGGAATTAACAAACTCCATGGATTATAAAAAGTCAGCCAGAATCTTTTAAAATCTGGATTGAATACACCCCCCTTAATTTTTTTCTTCCTTTTTTGTCCTTCTGTCTTATGTAACAGATTTTTGAATTATAACGTGCTAAGAAAGTGGAAGATAGAGAAACTTTGCCGAAGGTCACCCAACTCCGCCGGCGTCCCATGGCCGGTCGCCGGATTCCTGTCACCAAATTTTTTTCGCCGGATTTTTTTTTTTCCAATATTAATTTAGTCGCCGGATTCCAGTCACTGGACTCAAGTTACTGAGGGTCAGTAATGTGATTACTGGGGGTCAGTAATGTGATTACTGGGGGTCAGTAATGTGATTACTGGGGGTCAGTAATAGATTAGTGAGTGTCTTTAATGTGATTACTGGGGTCAGTAATTGATTACTGAGGGTCAGTAATGTGATTACTGAGGGTTACTGAGGGTCAGTAATTGATTACTGAGGTTCAGTAATTTGATTACTGTGGGTCAGTAATATTTGAATATGAATGATAATCCTTTTGTTTTTGTTCATTTACAGATTAGATAAGTGAAAACAGCAAATAGCAAACCAGAAGCTACATCTTTGAAGGAGGAGATAGCACGACTCTAAATTTTTTACTATGGGTACCCAGAAACCTAATCAAGGCACCCATAAATATACTCTGGACACCCCACCTTTCTCCGGCCTGCTTCCTCCGCCAGATCGACGCCGCCCCAAGGCCGGCTCTGCTCGACCCGGTTTGCAGACCCTATTGTACCCAGTCGATCCGCTCTAGAGCATCGATCCCTTCATCCCGGTCGACCTGCATGGACCACCTGCCTGGGCCACCTGCACCGATCCAGTCGTCACCCTCGACTAAGTCAACCCTCGATGTCACATCCCGAACCCAATTTAACTGAATTATGAGTATTGGAATTTCGTACGCTTTATTTTAATTGTCACGCGATGTCGGAAGTATATTCGAAGGTTAAAATTGAAAAATGTTTTAAGTTTTAATGGGGGGAAGTTGACTTTACGATCCTTTGAAATTTTTGAAAACTTTTCTTCACGAAAGTTGTAGAGCACGACGATACGAGTTCGCAGACACGTGTCACACGTGAAACGGACATTGTGTGAAAAAGTTATGATCTGTTGAAATTATTTACTGTTTTGAGAAAATAACTATAAAAAGGGGGAAAGTTTTCCGAAAAGGGAGTAGTAGTATTTCCATTTTCGAACATTTACCATTTCACTGTAGTAAAAATTATTGTTCATCCACCTCTCTCCCCGATCTGGATCGCCTACGCTCTGATCTCCGCCGTCCGGCCGCCACGGCGCCAGCGCCACCTACCGCTCGACAGGGTTTTCTCCCCTTTGCCGTTCGAGCCAAGCCGCAGCCCGGGGGAGCGTCTGTGCGTGGAGCTACGGCGATCGGAAGGCGTTGGCCGCCGTGCCAGACGAAGCAAGGCGGCGCTGGGGTCGAGCCAACCACTGATCGATTCGTCTCCACCGTGCGCTCCTCTCTGTGTCGGTGGATCACGCCGAATCAAGCGGAATCGATCGGATCGAAATCTAGCCGATCCGATCTCCTCGACCCGTTTTCTGTGTTCGACCCGACCTGACCCGGATTCGACCCGATTCAGCCACATTGACCGACCCGACTGGACGTTGACCGGGTGTTGACTGTTGACCGTGCGTTGACCATTGACCCGGTGTTGACCATTGACCGGGGAGTTGATCGTTGACCCGATTCCAGAAATGCAGCGATTCGACCCTAAGCGATCCTGCAGCGATTCGAATCGACTTTGAATGGATATTTATCACTTCTGGTAAATTAAGGTGAGTAACCTCACGGTATTAAAATTAAATACGAGTTTAATTTAGTATATTTATTATTATCTGCAAATAATTTACGTGATATTTATTATTTAGTCATCGGAGATATCTTTCCTTATGAGGTGTTGTAGGCTTGTAATTTAAAATGAAGTTTGCGTTTATTATATAAATACTCATGTGAGAAAGATTATCGTAAAACTATATAAATTATCGGGCCCAATAATTCGTATAGTTTTACGATAATTGTCTATTCGGATATATTGGGGGAAATGTGAGTATGGAAATTTATTCACCACATCAGGATCGTCTGATGCTAGCTAGCTGTAGCGTGGGACGCTACTAGCAGCCCTGGGAGGTTCCGACCCATAGCCTTGGAGGCTCACTGTTACATCTGGGTCATCTTGAGCTAGCTAGCAGTAGCGTGGGACGCTACACGTAGTCCTGGGAGGTTCCGATCCTTAGTAAGCCTGAGATTGTGTTATGAGAGACTGGGTCGTCTTGAGCTAACTAGCAGTAGCGTGGGACGCTACATGTAGCCCTGGGAGGTTCCAACCCGAGCCTGGGAGGCTCACTGTTACATTCGAGTCGTCTTGTGCTAGTTAGCGGTAGCGTGGGACATTGTTTCAATAGCCCTGGGAGGTTCCGACCTGCAGTTTTGGAGGCTGGGTCGTCTTATTACTAGCTAGCAGTAGCGTTGGACGCTACTTAGTAGCCCTGGGAGGTTCCGATCTGCAGTCTTGGAGGCTGGGTCGTCTTGTTGGCTAGCTAGTACCCACGCAGTAGCGTTGGACGCTACTTATTAGCCTGGGAGGTTCCGACCCGAGTCTGAGAGGCTTACTGTTATATGGTGGTGCTGACTTTCCCCTGATGTGTCGGATATGATGAGATAGATTGTGATATTTGTTATTTGATTTCGAGAATATTTTTATGATGGGAGAATTCTGATTATTTAATAAATTTGCGAACCAGCGGGGCTGGATATTTTTATTATGAAAATTCTATCATTTGATTTAAAGTATTAATTATGTTAGGTTGTGAAACATATTTACTCCAATTAAAAGTGTTCTGTAATTTACTATGTTGTGAAGTTATTTTGAGACGTGTGACCCTGTCTTGTTCCCAGTGGGTGGGCGGTTGTGGTATGGGAGCAAAGAGGTCTTTAGTTGGTTTTCGAATTATTAAGAGGACCTACTTCGGATTTTCCGAGAGAATTTCTGGGACGGGTCGTTACACTCGATGCAGCCGATCGGCGTCTGCTCCTCCACACAGTAGCCCAAGGCCGACGACACGCCTGCTGCAATCCAGATTAGACCTTGATCCGAAGCCTCTAGACCCGGATTGCCGCCCCTCGACCTCGACCTCAACGACGAAGCCCAGCTCAAACCTCAGATCAAAATTGATCTAGACACCCATCGCTGCTCTCCCCCGATCCGGCTTCCTCCAGTTGACGTTGTCAACCACGGCCTCGATCTACACAGGACCACGCTTGATCCCGATCCACGCTTTTGCCCAGCCACCTGATCCAGTGTAGATCGGCCCAACCACCCGTTCTCTCATCCGCACCCCCAATAAGATTACCACTGTTATCCACGCCGTCAAAGCTGGCGGCAGTGAGCTCCTCCACGACGTAGTTACAGACATCGAAGTCTGAGAGAGGTGAGGTCTGGTGGTTAGAAAGAAGGGGGATAATGAGGATATTAGGGTTTAATATAGGGTAATTAGGTATTTTTGTCAAGATTCATTGGAGTTGGTAGGTAACATTGGAATGGCCAAGTTTTCCCCTATTTTTGTGCAAATGGTCATTTTCCCTACTATATATATATATCTAAGAAATATAATTATGAAGCTGAACAAATACACATTAGACTCAGTTAAAGCTTATTTACCACCATTGATGTTTTAAACCCCACAACTCTCAATATTCTGTTAGGGTAGAAGATTCCCAACCTGGTATTACTAGAGCTAAAGCTAAGAAAAACGAAGAAGAAAAGAAATTCTGATATTTTGATTGATAATGTTCACAAACCAATACAACTGTTTAAATAGCATAAGGACGACACGTGTCCAACGTCAGCTAGCATTCTACTGACTAAATTCTATCCACGAGGTTGACAACCTATTACATAAACGACGTCGTAATTAATTAAGCAAAACGGTGCGTGTATTGTAGACACTCGCACTTCTCTTTTCAACTAGGACATGACTGATCCAATTCCATAACATATTCTTATAGAGAAAAGCTGGCGAAAGTTGGGTACTTTGGTCATTTCTATTTATTAGAAAGACTCTATCTTCATGAATGAATAGAGTTCCAGAGCTAAACAATAACTGAGTTGTGTCTGTTTGTAAATATGAGACCATCAAAGCTCTTTCTTTGTGTATTAGATCTTCACCTCTCCATCTCAGCGTCCCTCCTAGTCTCCATGGTGTCTATATCACTCTTTGCCCCGTCCCTTTCACTCTTGAAAACCGTAATCCGAAACACCCAATTTTTAACTTTAAAACTGTTTTCCACCGCCATCATTCTATTTTCCTTCCCTCTCACTATTGCTTTCTCTGCTCTAGTTGACACTAAATAGGTGCCGTATTTTTTTTTTTTTTTTACAATTTTCAGTTGGGTTGTTAGAAATCAGAATCACGCTTCCACCGCGCACCCGCTTCGCTTCTGCTTCGGAAGCGCGAAACGTGGGTTGAGTGAAGATTTCGTGCTTCCTAGGTTAGTACACACTACACAGACAATTTTCTCCTTTTCAAAGGAGGTAAAAAAACCCAAGAGTAAAATTGAAGCACAGACCTATAAATGTTGTCACAACAGAGTTAATAGGATTCAAGACTAGCTTTGATGGCAGTGGAAGTCTTTGAGGAAAGGATGGTTCTTGGTCGCTGTGCTGCTTGCAAGTATTTGAGGCAAGGATGTCCGGAAGATTGTATATTCGCTCCCTATTTTCCCTCCAACAATCCTCAAAGATTTGAACATGTTCATAGAATATATGGTGCCAAGAATGTAGCCACCATGCTCAAGGTACTGTATATTGTTCATTGAACACCATATATACTTATGTTAGGTCATCATCACCAAGCATAACTTAACTTAACACTGATATGTACACGATTCCTTACTCCTTATGTTCTATCAGGAACTGGAGTCATTGCAACCGTATTTTCGAGCTCATGCCATCGATACATTATGTTATGAGGCTGAAAGTAGAATACAAAATCTTGTGTATGGCTGCGCTGCGATTATTTTCCACTTGCAACAGCAGATATATAGAATAGAATCTGAACTAGCCAAAATACGTGCTGAGATTGCAGTTCTTAGCTCTAATGGACATGGACAAGCATCTGAGATTCAGCTGAGAACTGATCAAGGTCATGAGGATCGATTTGGTTCTTCCTCTAAAGCTCCTAATTGGTTTATATGATATGATTACTTGGCCATAGTAATAAGATCAGCAACAAAGTACGTGCATTGTCTATTTTCTTTTGTTTTGGTTTCCCTGGTTGAATGTATTTCAATCAAGTCAATGAAGTATAAACAAGTTGGTTGATAATAAACATAAACATTGATATGATGCGTGCTGTATCTTACTACATTGTCTTTGTGATGCCCAAAAACCAATATCAAGTCCAACCTCTTCAATTGCACTCTTCAAACCTTAAGAAGCGCATTTAGTCAGTGATACCAAACTTTATCAAATGAATTACAACTACATGACATCAATCAATACTAACTTGACAAGATCATATAACCCTATACTTCGTTTTCAATCTTTCATAAAACACAATAGTACTTTAGAAACAAATTGTTCAAAACACGAGTTAAATAATCATTCTTTACTTTTCATGGACAAAAATTATGTCATTATAAATTTAACCAGCATATATCCCAACACCTAACACGAGACACTAAGCTTTAACAATTTCCGTCCATAGAAAATTTCTTTGTTCCAGTCTGATGATATCTTGTGTATGAACTTCATAGCTTCAGTCATCGACAGAACTAGGAAAGTATATAAAAAATAAAAAATTAACAATAAGTACCCAAAAAACAAAAAGTAGATCAAAGAGGACAGAAGGTAGAAATACACGAAAGTACAGGGGCTTTTTGGACAATATCCAAAATTTCCAACGTGGGTTTTCAGCTACTATTTATCTAGAAGCCCTTGCTTTATTTTCGGTCAAATCGAAGAAGCTATCAGAGAGAGAGAGACGTCAGTTTCAAAATCTCGCCGGCTCTCTCAGTTCAGGTAAGAACTCACCGGAATCCGATCTCTATATTCAAGCTAATCTTTTAGCTCTTCTCTTGATTCCCGACGAAAATTTTCGAAACGAAACGCTTTCGTATAGTGATTCTTTGATACCGAAATAGGGATCTGGCAATTAGGTTATGTGTAATTGTAGATCTGGATCTGTTGTTTCTTGATCTGGTTTTGAATTGATGTGGATTTGAATTGGTGTTGTTGATTCTTGGATTAGGGATTGTTTATCGGTGTTTTGATTGATTGAATTGTAATTGCTGTAGTTTTTGATTTGGTTCAATTGAATTAGGAGGTGTGGTTTTAGTGTAAGTGTGTAGATGAATCTAGGAGAGTGTTTTTCAGTGATTCTTGAGCTTTTTGTTATTGATGTCTTGGTTTTCAGCTGAAGAAGATTGTGATATGACGTTTCGATTATGAATTTAGTCTCGTAATGTACCAGTCTATAAACAAAATGTTTTTATACATATGTGAATTAGGTAATGCTGGATTGTTAGTTTGTTCTTGATACGATATGATATGCTTCTGTGGTGGATTGGATGCAAAGTTATATGTTGATCTTCTTTGAATGGTGTGAAATATTGATTAGCAAGTATATAAACAGTTCAATATGCTTGTTGCAGGAAATGAGGCCCATTTTTTGTGGGAATTTTGAGTATGATGCTCGACAGAATGATCTGGAGCGCCTGTTTGGAAGATATGGGAAAGTTGATAGGGTGGATATGAAGGCTGGTGAGTTCTTTCACTCATCATGTGCTGAGTACTTTTCTATCTGTTTGAAGCTTATTGGCTGTTAAATGTTGATTCTTTTTCATTTCCATGTTTCTGCTTATCTGCCCAAAATCACCCTTTCCTTCGCTTACAAAAAAAATAATAAATTCCAACTCTTTTGAGATTGAAAACAAAAAGAATTGACTTTTTTATCTAGAATTATTACGCTTTACTAATACATGTATGACCTTTCAAAACCGGTCATTAGTTTTCAACAGTTTGATTTGCCTATCAGAAATTATTAGGATGGTTAGTGTGATGGTAATTTAATTTTGGATGTTCAAAGAATCAACTTCACTAGATTGTTTGATGGAGTAATTATTCATGTGTATGGTTTGCTATTAGTTTTTAAAACAAGGGATCCAAATCTGTCCATATGCATGTAATCTGCACTGATTCTCCATTGATAGTAAGGATCATATGTAACTATCATGCCCTGACGGTTACTGAAGCAAGCAAATCATCCGTGCCTTATCCGCGTCTCACCCATGCCCTGCTTCTTCGGCAGCCCAACCGATTAATCATCCCGAACACATGCTCCGCGGCAGCCGTCTTCCGTTGTTGAGTTCCTGTGGGGGTTCAGGATACGTTTAAGAAACATATAATACATATATGACGCATAAACCCCCATACTCAACATTTTCTTTGACGCAGGATTATCTTGGGATATCCATTCTCTTCCAGGCTAGTGGATGGGCTCAACAGAATTCCGTTTCTTGCCTGTGACGAGATCCCTCTTCTTGTTTTTAAGAAGAGTCACTCTGACCTGCAATGGCACTACCACCAATCCACTTTCCACAGTCACCATTGTCTTTCATTCCTCGTGACTTTCGCCCAGCCTTCAATGTCAGACATGTTTCAAGATTGAAACAGTGCTGATTCCACAGCAAAGGCAGGAGATTAGATGGAGAAGGCACCATCTTTACACTGACCCACCATGAGACATTCACTTTTGGATTCTTGTCCCTTGACATCACTTAGTTCATTATACAAGGTCTGTTACTAATTTTATTGGTCACTTAGTTTATAGATTTCCGGGAGGTTGCCAAACTGTTAAAATAGGATAGAATTCTGGGTGGCTTGTTACATTACCGAATGGAGGAATGCCGTCTCTTGTTGAAGAATCCTTGTCGGGGGAATTCTTACATTCGTTTCGTACAACAGCTATGGGATCTGACTTCAGTTTATTCAGAATATTTTACCTTACTGTTTTGTAGGTTTTGCTTTCATTTACATGGATGACGAGAGAGATGCTGACTATGCAATACGGGGACTCGATCGGAGAGAATTTGGTCGAAAAGGACGCAGGCTTCGTGTTGAATGGTCAAAGGTTTCCAGTGTAAGTACCCTTTATTTGTCTTAAAGTTGTCTGGTTTGTTTTAAATGTACATTCTTAAAGTTGTCTGGCTTGTCCAAGTGTATAGTCTTAAAGCATTTATGTTTATTGCAGCATGAGCGTGGTTCTAGAAGACCTGGTGCTTCAAGAAGGTCTTCAACTATCACAAGACCGTCAAAGACCTTGTTTGTTATAAATTTTGATCCATCTCACACCAGGACCAAGGATCTGGAGAGGCATTTTGATCCATATGGGAAAATAATAAGTGTAAGGATCCGAAGGAATTTCGCATTTGTTCAGTATGAGTCGCAGGAGGATGCTACTAGGGCACTGGAGGCGACAAACATGAGGTGGACATTTAATGATGCAACTTTAATTCTTTTTTTTTTTTTTGTGGTAATTGGAGCTTAACATGAACTCATGAAGTTGCACTAATTATTGTTTGTTTGATTTATGTTTTCTGCAGCAAGCTGTTGGATCGAGTTATATCAGTTGAATATGCAGTTCGCGATGATGATGAAAGAAGAGATGGCTATAGCCCTGAGAGGAGAAGTCGTGATAGGTCACTAGAGAGAGGCCGCGACAGAAGAATATCCCCAAGTCCCTACAAAAGAGAGAGGGGAAGCCCTGATTATGGCCGTGGCCCTAGCCCTGGTCCATACCGAAGGGAGAGGGGTAGTCCTGATTATGGACGTGGCACAAGTCCTTACCGGAGGGAGAGAGCAAGCCCTGACTATGCCCGTGGGCGCAGCCCGAGTCCTTACAGGAGGGAGAGATCTGATCATGGGAGGGTCTCCAGTCGTAGTCCTCGAAAAGAGAGGGCGACTGCTGATCATGTCCGTGACCGCAGCCACAGCCGTAGTCCCTATGTTGGGAGGGATAGGGCTGCTGTTGAAAATGGTCACGCTCCAAGCCCTAGTCCTCCTCCTTATAAGAGAATAAGCCCTAGCCCTGAAAATGGTCATGCTCCCAGCACTAGCCCATATGAAGGAGAGAGGGGCAACAGCCCCGAGGAAGGTTGTATTCCAAGTCCCAACTCAGTGCCTGATGCCAAGGACAGCCCCAATTATGGTGGGCCTGAAAGCCCCATGCATGAGAGATATAACAGGTTTGAAGTTCAATCCCAGTAACTAAGTGGAGTTGTCTTAGTTTTATGCTTACATATAGTTTCACTTGTTATTAACATACTCTGTTAACTGCAGCCGGTCACCCCAAGCTGAGGAAGAGTGATCTTGGTGGTCTGTACTAGTGTCTGGTGGCTGAGTGGAGTCAGAGCTTTGTCTGTTGCAATTTGTAGCTCCCAGGACACATCTAATGTGGGTTCGATCAAGAGATCTGTAGTTCTTGTAGCCTAGTTATAGCTTTTAGATGCCTTATGTGTTGTAGCTTCTGCTTAAAACCTTGGAAGGAACTTATTTCAGTTATTGTTTCTGAGCAAGACTCCTAATACAGAATTTGCCCTCATTTGGCACCGATTAATGACATTTGGATTAAGTTTTATCCGCAGTTGATGCTTTTGCTCTTTTGGTGGTGTTATAGCCAACATTATCGTAGACCTATGAAGTGTTGGAATTAAGACTGCCAACTATTGTATGAAGTATGAACTATGAAGTGTAGTATCATTCCATAATTTTGTCATCACCCTTTGTAGCCCCTTCTGCGTTGTCGAGCTTCATTTTCAGGTTCCTTCTCCGCCGTGTATTAAGTCCTCTCCGTTGAGGAGCTTCACTTTCGGGTTCCACTGTTTCTTCCCTGTGCATCAAGTCCTCGAGAGAGGGTTGCTCTCTTCTCCGAAGGGTACCATGCTCAGCATACATATCTTGAAATCTCTGAGGACTATAGTATCTACATATGAATCTGAATGTTTCGGGTTGGTTTTCATAACTTGGAACACAGTTTTGAAGACTCGGTAAACGGTAAACCAAGTAGCCGAAGAAAATTCCACTCTTCTCTCAGTTCATATTGTGCCCTCGTCCAAGTCGGCAAATGATTCTGTGACAAGAAAATGACCGTTTTACGCGTTTCCGATCAGATAACTTTAAATATAAGACCAGATTTTAGCATGTGTGGACACCAACCAATATTCTTAACGATCCTAATAGGCTAATCCTAATCATAATTCCAAACTCTAATTTCAGACCCTGTCTGAGTGTGTGTCTCTTCCCAGTTCCCACACGCTACCCCCCAAATGGGAATGGCTTTCGGTGAACAAGACAATAAGCTACAAAGTGGCATCAACAATGGCTTTTGTGGAGATGACAAAGTCAAAAGAGGAATTCTAGGATACTTCTCCTGTAAGTGCTTCCCTTAGTTAAGATGGAAAAGCACTAGAGTTTAGTTTTATAAACCAAGACTGAAACTTTAAGATATTTGATCTAGATAACATCCCTGGTTTCCTTGACCAATCAATGTTCAAGCTCATAAAGATTCTAGTTAATCAGATCTTGCCCCCGGAATTTGGATCTTTGCAGTTTAACTGATTTGATAATGATCGATTCGAATGTGAAAAAAAAAACAGATTACGAAGTTGTAATTACCTGTCGTTAAGCTTATCGTTAACTCACTAACTTTTAAGATGTATAGCTTTTCCGACATTGAAGACAAAGAATGACAAGACTTAGTATAGCTGTTAATTAGCACAAGAGAGCTTAGCTTACTTGTAATCACGCTATTAGTCTAAGGCCATGCCCTAAGTAGCAATGTTTTCCTCCATTGTGACTATAATAACAAGATTATAATTATGGCTGTTGCATATAGGATTTAGTTAATTATTACAACTTTCCTGGATCATATTGAGATCATCATCAGCTTTCGAACCCGAAAAATCAAAAGTTTGATAGAAGTTTCCAAGTCTGGAGCTTTTGTCACTTGGTGGTTGCGGTTGCTATCGTTCTGGATCCCTTTGATTTCTGAGGATTGCTTGATTATGATTGATATACGTACTAATTACTCAACTGGCCGGGGAGCTTGGACATTGTAGTCAAGAAAGTAAAAGAACTGCGACTAAAACTGATTTGCACGATCACATATATACATATCATTTTGTATAAACTATTGCTCGCTGTAAACAAAGTCTCTCTAAGGTGCCTCAAAAAAAAAAGTCTCTCTAAGGTCAACAAATAGTTATCAAGGATCTGCAAACGAGTGCTGTATTGCTTTTCTTGCATGCCCTAGAATTTTGTGGCATGCATGCTTATTGTCGGCTAAGATTCATTATAACATTTATGCATTAGAGATTTTAGTCGGTGCGGAATTACTTGCATCTGTCATCTTCATCATCATTAGGGTTTGAAATGAGCTGATCTTATCGGATTCCTTTGAGTTCCTCACCGAAGGCATTTTTGTCTTGAGATTCGATGACAGAAACGACTCGATCTGTTCATTTCTGTCTAGGCTGTGCTTATTGAATTGGCTTGGTTCGTAGTCATGACCAAAGCAGTCTTTTCAATGTTCGAAATGATACGACACCAAGTTTTATAACTCAAGGGATTTGGTTTCTCTGCTTTGAAGGGTTTTACAGAAGCGCGCAGCAGCTAGAACAACATGTTAAGCTAACATGGTCTTTCCTTCTTTGGGCTTTGACAGTTGTGTTGATTGGGACTCATTTTTTGCCATATTTAGCTGACTCCTACGGCTGTCACTTCCAGCTCTTTATTCTTCTTTCTCAGCTTTGCCGTTTGATGTACAGTACAGTTTCCTTTTATTCCCATGCTTTTTATCTCTATCTTTTTCTTTCGGGCAATGCTAGCTAGGTTTTACCTTTCTTCTTTACCAACTCTTTTTCTTTCTCCAATCGAAAAGTGAAATTTAACGTGTTCGGATTGATCTCCATGATCAGGTCCTTGTAAGTTTACTTCTGGAAAGAATAAAAGATCCATCTAACAAGAAATTATTAAATATATAAGAGACGCTTATTCGAGAGTATATAATTAATGACGTCTGTTGATGATATTATTAAGTGAATAATCAAAAATCTTGAACGTGAGTGAGTGTTCAGATTAAAGAGTAAAATGCAAGATGAGAATGACAAATATAAAGTATCGATGTAGAATGTTGAAAAGAAAACGTTGCTATTTTCTTTCTATTAACTATTTTTTATAACCTTTTTCCTGGTCAATTAGGGTATCTTCTAAACCTTCACACTAGGGTTCAACCGAAAGTTGGACTCATAAACTTCTTTGAGAAAAAAAAAATTGGACTCATAAAATGACAAAGAAAACATGAAGAAACATTCTCCTAATAACTACAAATGAGGTCGATCACACGCACGATTGCTCATGTTGATACCAAACACATTCAAACTCAAAAGCATGAAACTCAAATCTTGGGGAGTCAAAGTAGATGTTAGAGCCACCCAATATGAAGCATATGAAGAACTTTCTACACGTTTTTATGACTTAAACCAGCGTCTTTGTCTTAATAATTTGACTCAAAAAAGAGGGCTTATCACTTGGTTTTACATGCCCTTTTCATTAGGTGTTTTAGATACTCCTTTAAATTTTTCTGAGATTTCATATATAAACATCTAGAAACAGTAAAAGAACAACCCACTCAACACTCAACACTCAATTCATCATGTATGTGGATGTGTGGAACCATGAATGTCATCCACTTGGCAGTACGTGTTCCTCTATTGAGGAGCGACCTGTAGCGCGCAGTAGGACTTTAAACGACTTCATCAAATTCATATAAAAAAGACTTCAAAGGAAAAAAGAAATATCATCAAAAGCTGACTTTTCTCTTTTCCATATTCATCTTCATTATTCTCAGAAAGAGAAGAACAAGAAGAAGAACCTTCCCTTTTAGGTAATGCGGTTCAACCAAAAATGGTGCCATTCAACCCTAAACACTGTCCCATCTCCAAAGGGGTGATGAATTAACATATCCAATTTCGACATGGTTTTGAATGAGAGAGGTTCCGTCTGAGACCCACGTACTTGTGAAGTTATGGCCTGCTCTTGTGTGCCTGCAGTTTAGAGTTGATTATTTACAATTAGTAAACTCGAAAGCGATTTGGGTTCTTAAAAGTAGTGATTAGTAAATGTTACTTCACTTCATGTTTATTACTCTAATCTCTTTAAGACGTTACATCGAACTTTTTATCTTCATGAGTTTTTGGTGTTGTATTCAACGGAACGACCGAGTCTTTCTTTAAACTTATCGACCGGTAATAAATATAAATAAATAAAACCTTGTCAAGGCCAAGGTGGTGAGCAGCTTGCATTTGCATAGAGCCCTAATATATTATTTCCCTTATTCTTGGCCTTTGCTAACTCAGTATTTTTCGAAAAAATTCATTTAAATGGGTCCCTAATCAATGGGCTTCCTTGGCTTCTAGGTGAAAATCCTGTCCAAGTATAACTGGCCAAGAGTCCCCCTTTGTCCCATTTCCCTCTGTCAATTAGTCTAATTCCTCTTAATCGAAAACGTTACAAACTTTGACAGTTTGACTTGAATGTTGGTATTTGAAGACGTAAATTCAGAACAAGAAACAAACACACAACACCAGCTTGTAAATCAGATCTAGCTCAGCAAAATCTTAGTTCTGCAGAAATATATTTTTTGTTGTTGTTGTTGTTGTTGTTGCTTACAGTGTTTGAGATATGAAAGTGGATTTTACACCCAATTCTCACTAGGTTGTGCTGGCCGGTCATTACAAAGACATAATAGTCCCTCCAAAACAGCGGCCACTCCATTCAAAGCTCACCGCTCAAGCCCCCCTAACCCCTATATAAACCCACTCACCAGGCAGACCCCCACATATCTCTCCCATCCTCTCTCTCTTTTTCTCAAGCTTGACTCCAATATCACATATATTAATCATAATGTGCAAGATGACATCTCCTCCTCCCTGCTGCTGCTGCAACGGCAATTCAGATTTTGTGTCAAATAAAGACACAAACTCGGAAGACCAGAAGAGCCTTCTCACCACCCCATTGATCCCCAAAACCACAACACATCCCAGAATAGAGCGAAAACCTCAGACAATACAAAAACCCCAGAAATCCCATTTCTCCTTGGCTCTTCAAGAAGCAAACTCCATTGCTAGTATTGCCTTCCCTATGATCCTTACCGGTCTTTTACTCTATTCCCGGTCAATGATCTCCATGCTCTTTCTTGGCCGCCTCGGCAACCTTGCCTTAGCCGGCGGCTCCTTGGCCGTCGGCTTTGCCAACATCACTGGATACTCCATCCTTTCCGGTCTCGCCATGGGAATGGAACCCATTTGCGGCCAAGCTTTTGGTGCCAAGAAACATACTCTGCTTGGTCTCTGTTTGCAAAGAACAGTCCTTCTTCTTCTACTCACCTCCATACCAATTTCACTTCTTTGGCTCAACATGAAGAAAATCTTAATCCTTTGTGGCCAAGACGAGGCTATTGCCATTGAAGCCCAATCATACCTCCTCTGTTCACTCCCTGATCTTCTTGCTCAGTCTCTGTTACACCCTCTGAGAATTTACCTAAGGTCTCAATCCATCACTCTGCCTCTGACATTCTGCGCAACTCTGGCGATCATCCTTCACATTCCGATCAACTACTTTCTGGTTTCACATCTCAATTTGGGAATCCAAGGTGTTGCCTTAAGCGGAGTTTGGTCGAATTTCAATCTTGTTATTTCTTTGATACTCTACATCATTATCTCCGGGGTTTACAAGAAAACTTGGGGAGGTATTTCCATGGAGTGTTTTAAAGGATGGAAGACTCTTCTCAATTTGGCCATACCAAGCTGCATTTCTGTTTGCCTTGAATGGTGGTGGTACGAGATCATGATCTTGCTCTGTGGTTTGTTACTGATCCCAAGAGCAACTGTTGCGTCAATGGGGATTCTAATCCAGACCACTTCTTTAATCTACATCTTCCCTTCTTCTCTGAGTTTCAGTGTTTCCACACGTGTTGGGAACGAAATTGGAGCAAACAACCCAAAAAAGGCAAAGCTCGCAGCCATTGTGGGGCTCTGTTGCAGCTTCATTCTAGGCCTAATGGCCCTTATCTTTGCAGTGATGGTGAGGAACATATGGGCCAGTATGTTCACTCAAGACAAGGAAATCATAGCACTCACATCGTTGGTCCTGCCCATTATTGGGCTCTGCGAGCTCGGAAACTGCCCGCAGACAACCGGCTGCGGCGTGCTGAGAGGCACGGCGCGGCCGAAAGTTGGGGCCAACATAAACCTGGGGTGCTTTTACATTGTGGGAATGCCGGTGGCGGTGGGGCTGGGGTTCTTTGCCGGACTAGACTTCATGGGACTGTGGCTTGGACTTTTGGCGGCTCAGGGTTCCTGTGCTGTGACCATGTTGGTGGTTTTGGGTGTTACAGATTGGGAGTATGAGACCCAGAAAGCTAAACAGTTGACAGGAGCTGCTGGAGTTGTGGATGACAGCGCAGAGGTAGAGGAAGACAAGCCAGACAAAGCTGAAATCAAGGGAGAAGCTTGTTTATTTCTATTCGGTAATGAGTTAGATTACGCTAATGATGATGACAATAATGAGAGTAGGAATAACAATAGTGATTCAAATGTCTAGTTTAATCCCCTCGTTTTTTAATTTTTTTTTTTTTTTGGGGTCTTCTTGTTTTGTCCTAAGATGTATAGTAGTCTTTGGGTGCATGTAGATCAGAGCAGGGGGATCTGTCTCCAATCCCTGCATTTCATAGATGCAGTGAAATTCAACTGTAAGCTGTGACATGTTGAATTTCATAGGAAGTAGCTTGATAATGTACATGTTCTTCAACTGTAAGCTGTGACATGTTGAATTTCATAGGAAGTAGCTTGATAATGTACATGTTCTTCTCCACCCTTTTCTGTAGTTTGCAATCGGATACAGTCACATTGAAGAAGAATTACTTTGCAAATCACAAAATATCCCTTTGATTTGAATTTGATTAGAAGGAACAGAAAAGCTGCCAACTGCTTTCAGTGTTGTTTTCCCGCACAGTTTGATAGTATATGCAGTGGTAGCAGACCAGCTACAAGAAGTTGGCTAGCTATCACTATATGAAGGGTTTTGAAAGTGATGTAACTTGCCATCGTTGCATTGAAAATTTGAAAATAATGTACCGATTCATTAACACGTCATAGAAGTGAAACACTGAGTAACAGGTAGCTAGAACTGAAAAATATACTTAAATATAGAACTCAAAGATATTTTAAGCTAAATTTAAGTTTTTACAGACATTCTTGTGATATCATTTTGGACAATCATTGTATTCCAAATATATAAGTTACTTTGAGCTGTATAATTGACCAACAATATATATTTTGATTCAAACGTAACCTCGTCATTCAATAAGAATTAAGGTTATTGACCAACAATACAACGCATCGTTTTGCCAATGTCATGATACTTTCTGGGACTTGAAACTCAATCAGTTGGTCGCATTGATTCGCCGGAGTCAGCTGGCCGGTGCAAAAAGCCGGCCGGCTACAAGTGCAGGACTTAATCTGAGAGGTCATGATGCACGTTTATGGGTAACATGATCACAATCATGTAGTCATTCACATGCAATTAATAAATAAGAACAACATGCAGTCTAGCTAGCCTTCAGTATGCATGAAACCAGGAATCTTACTATTACAACTGCAGCAGATCGAGAAATGGTGGCAAGTGAGATATCCAAAAGGAGCAAGATGCTCATCAGAAAAGAAGCTCCAGTTGTACCTCAACTTGCAAAGCTTTACTAATCCAGAAGTAGTCATATATAACTCCCCACTCCTTTACAGATCAGTTTCAGGACTTGACATAGACCTAACTCGATCTTCCTCCAAATCTCTGATCGATCTGTTGCTTTTTCTTTGTTATTAATCGCAATCAGATTGCATATGAACAACAACACACACAGATACATATGCTACTATTCTCTGTGTTTGACAAGCATATGCCCATTATTGATTGCTACAGAAAGATATGCCACATTGCCACTACTCATATACAGTTCCCATCGAAAAAAACTCATAGAACAGTTTTTGTTGCACAAATCGCTCATTAATCTTAAGTGATATGCATTGGCCGACTCATAAAAGTCTCTATTAATTAACTGTTGAGCTCTTCACCAACTCTACGAATAAAATTTGACATGAGTTATTTTTAAAAAAAATTAAGATACTTACAATTGACAAAATAAAATAAGTACAGGTTCTCACCGCCACATTCATGCTCGAATTACATCAAGTCATCAAGAAGGGATCGAGAGTGGTCAAAGCACAGATGTGCACTTCAGAAGAATTTGACCGTAATATCAAGGGTTGAGATCATATGTGCTATGCCGATCTTTTACACTTCCAGTGCATAAAAGAATGGAAAATATTTGTGTTCATACCAGTATGGACGTATGCGTCCATACTCTCTCTAATTTACATATTTTGGGTAATGTTATCAACGATTTTAACCGTTTAAAAGTTGAATTAATCAACAAACATCATCTCTGTAAAAATTCGAAATAAACCAAAATCGTTTACTCATTTGATTGTATTCGATTGAATCAAACAAATGAACAATTCTAGTGAAAGTTGGGAGTCTCATGATCAGCCGTCCATTTGTTTGATACAATCGAATACAATCGAATGAGCAAACGATTTTGGTTTATTCCGAATTTTTACAGAGATGATTTTTGTTGATTAATTCAACTTTTGAACGGTTAAAATCGTTGATAACATTGCCCAAAATATGTAAATTAGAGAAAGTATGAACGCACACGTCCATACTGGTATGGACACAAGTATTTTCCTAAAAGAATTCCCAAGCAAAGACAAGGTACTAATTAAGAGAATATTCTTACATCTTAACTAATTACTAATTAATTAATATCATCAGTAAATTGATCAATGCCACATGCTTAACTAAAGAGCTAGTGAGTGCATGGCAGAGGAGGATTTATAAATGTTCCGGGCATCCGCCGGCGGCTCTGCCATCATAAAAAGTTATCATGAAATTCATTTCTTCGTTTGATGACTTATTATTTTCATGTCTATCAGTCGACCTATGTTGAGACCTGTTAGTATATGTCTTGAACTAGTCGTTTGGTGGCGCTGATAGAGGCGGGGATCTCCTTTGTATTCTGTATTCTGTTTTCCTCAAGATAAATAAACTACTCTCATTTGTCCGTGGACGTAGCCAACACATCGTTGGTGAACCACGTAATTCTATGTTTTTCTTACATTCGTTATAACAAGACCCAATAAGAGAAGTAGTCGCTCAATATATTTAGTAGAGCAAATAACGACAATGGGGTATACGACTTCATATTGGTTTGCATATAACAATACAAGCTTGTTTTGACTTTCTGCCGTCAGGTTTATATATTTTGCATACAACATCAACAATACGTAATGAGAATTAAGTTTAATATTATGCTTGCCAAGGTCAAAATATAAAATAAAAGTTTGTTGCAGCTAATTATAATGTCAGTATATATAACACCCCTAGCTATGAAGCACGGACACGGACACGAGTGTTCAATACGGACACGATTCGATACGCGGACACGACAAAATGAAATTTTTCCGGACACGGACACGTGGTAGACACGTTAATTAAATATTATTTTTAATATATATATATATATATATATATATATATATATATTTTCCAACTCTCTTTCTCCTTGTTTATCTTTATCTCTCCCGGGCTCTCCTTTCTCTTTCTCTTTCTCCCTGACTCCTTCTCCTTCCTCTTTCTTCCTCTCTCTCCCCGATTCCTTCTCTCTCTCTCTCTCTCTCTCTCTCTCTCTCTCTCTCTCTCTCTCTCTCTCTCTCCGATTCCTCCTCTCTCTCTCTGAAATGTCAAAAGACAGAATTACCCCCAGCGTGTCTCTCTCTCTCTCTCTCTCTCTCTCTCTCTCTCTCTCTCTCTCTCTCTCTCTCTCTCTCTCTCTCTCTCCGATTCCTCCTCTCTCTCTTCTCCTCTCTCTCTCTGAAATGTCAAAAGACAGAATTACCCCCAGCGTGTCCAACCCCATCTCGCGTGTCCAAGTTAGACACACGCGTGTCCAAGACGTGTCTGAAATGCAGTACGCGTGTCCGTGCGTATTTGGGCGTGTCCTTGCGTGTCCGTGTCTGATACGTGTCGGACAAGCGATACACCAGTCCCGGAACGTGTCTGTGCTTCATAGACCCTGTTGACAGTAGCCACAGAGGGGCTACATAAGCCCACAGACCCGCAGCCAGTGCATCCGGGGCCGGACTGAGGCCCGGAGTAGGATCACTAGCACCCGGACTCGAGTTCCAGCAGTCTACCTTGTGACCAGGGACCCGGGGACCGGGTACGCCAGCCTGCAGAACAGGCCACCAGAGCTGTTCTTTTGTGTGCGAACAGAAGGAAACCAGTCCCACATCGAAGAGTAAGGCCAGACCTCACGCCCGACCACCTATATAAGGGCCTCAACTACCCTCTTTAATAGGTAATTGATCTCTCCAACTGCTTATCATTCTTGCTTAAGTTATCTATTAATTCATCCCAATTGTACTAACTTAGACATCGGAGAGGAGAAGACCAGCCCGTCCGGTATTCCCCTTAGTTAGCAGGTTCGCAGGAGGAGATCATATCCAGATTCATCAATTTCCACTAGGCCTACGGATTTGTGCAGAAACAAACCCCTAGCCTCTTCACAAGAAAGTCCAATGTAGGATCGATGCCTGCACCAAACTATGTCAACCGTGAGTTATACTGTTTGTTCTTTACTTGCAAGACTATCTCCTCATAAGTAAAGGAAATTCATATTAGATTCTAAATTTGAAGATTTACGTTTTTAAAATGCACGACGACGGCCGACAGACATGTCACGTATTCTCTTAATAAAAACACTCTCGATCTCTTTGCTTGTCCAAACTACATATTAGTATTATTACAAGCTTGTATGATTATACATAGAACTTGCTTCAACGTACGATTGTAAATTTCATTAATGATTAATCGTGTTGGAGTGGCCTAGACTTTGCTTGTAGAAATTAAAATGACAAGGACAGAAGCTAGCAGTGGGTGATTTGCATTACGTAGTTGACTCATGGAAATAGTAATATGTTGTAGTCAATGTGCATTGTTTTGATTGAAGAGTGCTGCCTTGTATACATGGTCGTCAAACTCAACTGAATTATGAGATCCATTTCATCCCCATGCAGAAATAAGAGAGCTAGCTAGCAAACAGCCAAACACTACCAAATGCATAAGACAGATAATCATATAGATCCCCCATGCCGCATATGGTTGACTTTGATTTGGTTTTCTTATATACAATGATGCTACTTGTCCGTAGAAGAGAGTACTATTTATACTTATTATAAAATACAGTACAGGCCATGCGTACTTGGTTATATACTAATACAATAGTACTTTCATTCATTAGTATTGATCGAGCCATCTGTACTGATACGGTATATTTAGTTCTAAAAATTTGCTTATAAAAGGGTACGTATGCGATTGCAGATAGTTTGTCCTTATATCACAGGACAAGCAGCTTATGAAAGGCAGTGGTGTTAAAAATATTGGACAATGCAGCTCTAAAAGGACGTGGAATTGCAAGTTCAACCCATATATTATTAGCTGAATGATCAATTAGCTATTAATTAAGTTAATGAATTGCATGCATGATATGCATGGAGTGGTGGCCGGTTACGCTGATATTGACGAGTATTAAAATTCAGAGATAAAGATTTGCTTGGGGGACATTGAAACCTAATGATTTCATCATCCTTCATTCTGTGGACAATTTCATTTGGCCGGCAGTATTCTTTGCTGCATTGAACATAATGGGGATCACAATTAACTACATTTGAGTCAAGAGAATATTATAATTGCAATAAAAGATCGAAGTTTAATTTATTTGTTCATTGGAATCATGGCTGAACTGCAGAAGCTTAGGTCTACGTACACGACGAACAAACCTGAAGAAGAATTAAAAGAGAAAAAATAAAAATAAAAACAAAAGAGAAAGACGACATGAACATCAGAACATGCCTGCCGGAATGTTAATCGAGGTTTAATATATATCCGGTTGGGCTGCCGCCCTGAACATACATGAACATCTAGCCATTTGTTTGTATATGTAGTTTTTGATTCCGTGTACTCAAATGGACAAAAATGTTTGGATGACATGGGTTGGGGTTTGTGGCTTGCAAAAATAACTGGGGTTTGATACTAACATGAGGTTTTATTAGCCTATACGTTGTAGGAAAAGTAGCTATCAGTCTCGAGTGCGATCGTATGTGTGAATCAGAAAAAACTTGTAAGCTTTTAGAGAATGTAATTTGTAGCCTTCCAAAATGCTTATATCTTGTCTTGGTTGAAGTCCATGTCATTCTCCATTCGTGATATACTCGAGTAAAAAGACAACTATGTAATATTTGATTTTTGAGCGGAGGTCATACACAATTAGAAGTTTAGAACTCACCCTCGGACGTTAAGAAGGTTTACGAAGTTTACAATTTGTTCAATAAGTAGATCGATATCAGCAATCTAAACACTTAATTATCTCGATCGCATGCATGATGTATATATAGACAGTCAATATGTCGATGACATGAGACGCAATAGTTGAGACGTACGTACACAATCAAGTCCAATTTGAACTCATGTATATAGCTTTTAAATAGTTGTGAAAAGATATATAATGGACCACAAAGATATTCACCATGCCAGTTTCAGTGCTTAATTTTAAGCTAATTATATATAAGTAATTGAGTGATGAATATCTCTTTCAGTCTTTAATCAGCCGACATATGACTTAGCAGTTGATTAGCTACAAGTTTTCAACCTAAACAAAGATTACAAGCTGCTTGGATCCTATCCAAATGCTGTCCCAAGTCCGAACTTGCTATATATTGTAAGGTTCATTGTGAGAATGGTGGTACGTACCAACCATGCATGCATGTTTCTTTATTATCTTCTTAGATATTCTGCAATCTGATATGGTTCTTATAGCTCAGTTTATATTTCAATAAGAATTAGGCACCGCTCTAACATTTGTTTAAGCCATGGAATAACATTTCGAGGAGATCGATTATAACATGAGCAAGCCGTGCGAGTACTGCAGATGACCATGAATCTTACAAACACAACAATTCATTTCAATAAAATTATTACTACTTGTTGCTAAATTATCTTTATATTTCCGATAACAGTCGGTCTTGATTATATAATGAGTCCTCTTTCCTTAATATTTTATCTTACATATAGTAACATTTAAGATCAAGTATGATATATGCATCATGCGACTCGATAAGATTCTCAATCTCTTAACTATATTAGAAAAAGTTTCATATCAGTAATTTGATTGTTTGGCTACAACGTACAGTACTGATCATAATTCACAAGTAAAATGTAAGGAAAAAAGAAGTTCGTGCTTCCTGCTGTGTAAAAGAACTGTATGTATGTTAATCCGAACATGCATTTTGAACATTGTTTTCATGTTCGCGTTTGAAATTTCGTAGCTGTATACTGAATGCAGTTTGGATGGGAGAAAATCTGAAAACCTAAAGGAGCCAAAATTGAATAGAAAAGAGTCAATGTCAAATTTTCAAGAATGGCCACTGAAACTGACTTAGTGGACCGAAAGATCAGCAGGGGGTGGCATCCTAATGAGGAGACAATTTTGAACAATGAAACCCTTAACCAATTAATCACCAACCACCCAGCACCCAGGGTTCAGGGAATAATAGCTTTAGCTCCCCATAAACCAACCCTGAAGGATCATAATCAAACAGATAATGGCTTAGTACCAATAGTATCTTTATCTTTATTCGTGAATTAGTTGCAGAGTGTTGCATAATGCATATTTTTGCATGTTGGTGAATCTGAATGGCCACAATTCCGTGTCAACCTCAACTTCAAGCTGCTGGACCTCTTGGAGGCATCAAAAGCCAAAAGCCATTTTTGCTCTTATTGTTTATACAGATTTCCGATTCTAAGCTCTCTCTTTCGGCACAGATCGATTCTACATTTCTATATTGAACTTATAATCTCGTAAGTACGTAATATAATTATTGAGTGCTGCCACCCTTTTTAATTTTTTTTTTTCGTCATATGTATTTAGGTTAAGTGATTTGGAGTACGAAGTGGAGGAGGACTGATTGACTTGCTTATTTAAGAAACAAAATGCAAGTTAATTGTGTTTATAATCAGTAAAAGGCATGCATGTTACTTTGATGCTTCATGCGAGATTTGGGATGGCTAGTCGATCTAGCTAGTGCCTACACATTATAACCAAGATATCCTTAATTTACTTCTCGTTATGTATATATTTTTAGGCTTATGGCATGCATGACATTAGTGATCATGATCATATCGATCTGCTGTAGCATTTCTAAAACGTACATGTCATGTAATGAAGTGGGGCATGTATATAATAATGTTCATGTATTAAGATATATGAAAAAGGATTGACAATGCAGGAATGCCGTTTTTAATTTTGATTTCAAACTCCAGTTGACACAGAAAAACGGTTTCTATTTTTGAGTTTGCAATTGGATATATATTATTCTCATTATAGAGCATGCATGCATTGCTGTTATATCTGATGTGGAAGCCCCGATCCCTATCTGACGACGTCCCAGACGACCAGAACTAAGCACTCAGTGAACCCCAGGAATGCAACTCCCCCGTATTATTAAACTGCATGCAGAAACTGCCTACAAACCCAGTTTCCTGTTCCAACTACAAACCATATAGTGTCACGTTTGAATGAATCATATCAGTGGAAGCTTCATCTGCTGACATAATAATGCACATCACTTATAGACCCAGCAAGGGTGGATTTAGGGGGTTAACCTTAAGCAAATAGTAGCTGGGAATCTGGGATTCGGGACTCGAACATTTAATTAATTAGAGGACGTTTTGCATGATAAGACATTTCAAAATCTCCAAGCATTGCAATCTGCAAACGTTAAGTGTTAAAATAAACGAACTACAGAGTCGTCCCACGTATGTGATGAAACCCTCACAAACTGAGTCTGGGTGACACGATATCCACCCAAACCCTAGCCAAACTTGAGAACATTCCACGGCGCCGACGTCTACTTTTCAGAACAAAAAGGATAGATGGACATGGATATATATATATATATATATATATATATATATATATATGGGTGCGCGCTGAACACAGCAGAGGCTGCTGTAGATGAGGCCTAGTTGCTGCCGTTTTAATTTTCACTTTGCACCACAGAATGACTGGACTAGAAGATGACCTTCCCTAGTTCCCTAGCTTACGAACCTTGATTAAAGTACATATGCATTTTATTTTATCCGATCAATCACAAAAGCATGCAATACAAATCAAGGAGATGGATGAGGTCTTAGCTAGATTGATACTACGGACGTGCAAAGTCATTTTTACACGTTAGCTTAGCAACACTTACTCGGCTACTCATATATATATATAGCTTCATCTTTTGATCACAAGTCGCAGATATGTGTTGCGAATTTTAGGTTTGAGTATTTGGTCAATCACACACAGTACTATATAATTGAATATAGTAAATGATCGATCTCATATTCATCCCGTTAAGTTGTTTCTTTAATTTCAATTATTATTTGCGGCCTCCTATGATGCTACACGTACGCGTGCCTGCATTTGTGTTTAGTCTATCACTTTCATTCTATAGCAACACCACCTATAATGTATATAGATCGATCATGTTATGCATGTTTATCGTTAATTATGTTTATAACTTGTGAGATAAGGAATTAGTTGTGCCTAATAGAATGATCGAAAAGCCAATTAGTACAATCCTTTATCAAGCAAAAAAATTTGAACATAAACACACACAACCCATATATAGAATTGTGAGAGAACGATCTGTTGTGCCTAATAGAATGATTGAAAAGCCAAGTAATACTAGCCTGATCAAGCAGAAATCTGTGAAAACAAACACACATGCGCACAATCCATATATATGTATTTGAGCTGAAACGTAGCATTCTCTCAACAGTAGACGCAAAGGTAAATATTAAATCCAAATCATGGTACTTAGTCTTAATTTGTCACATACATTGATGCATAATGAGATAAACTAAGAAGACGAAGAAGTATCTGAGTGGGAAATCGATGGTATTTACTCGAGAAGAGAGTAATAGAGAAGTAGGGATAATGGTCATGATCAGAAAGACGACGTCAAGCCATGGATGGTGGAAGAGAATAAAAGAATAGAATCTGGAAAAGTGAATAATAATACGTTATTAGTGATGAGATTGGGTAAAGAGCAATGTCAAAGGTAATTAAAAAAAAAAAAAAGGATTAACGTGGATAATTGCAACAACGGAGGTCGTGGCACCCTCTCTGGAGACAAATGTTAACACGACACCGTACGGAACGAGCGCCACTCGTGAAGGCTCGGTGTCCGAAGCAGGTAATAATCCGATCCCGAGGCTCCGAGATCCAGGCTTGGTCGTCGTCATGGAATTCTCAGACAACTTTATACTCTCGATCAACCATTGCCCTTGATTCCGTGCCCAACTTGGGCCTCCTTCCCCCTTTCTTTTTCAAAACCAACACAACTTGCACCTTGGCTCCTTATCTCAAACTATCTTTTTGTTCTTGATAGATATCTTCACTTGATCAGATTAATTAGAATGTTCTTTTGGGGAATGCTTTTAGGATGGTCTTTGGATTTGCTAGCTATCCCTATGACACCATGTGGTGTGGAAGATAGAGGAGAATTTTTTTATAGATCGAGAAGTTGAGATTTTGAGTCTTCATAATACAACATCGTCAGTTTGAATCTTATAATATATTATTTTAATGTTCGAGTTTTCATAAATGATATCGTTTAGCTTTTCCGTCAATTGGAATTTAGTTATTTTTTATCATCAGATTTTGCTATAATATTCTTGAGGTGAAATCTTTTGTTAGAGTTTGTCTCAAACTTTGTTATTTCGTTTTTCTCCTTGCTTATACATTATTTGTACTTTTAATTCAACTCAAGAATATTTTTTTTCCTTACATATTCTTGTGTTTATGGGCCTTAAGTCGTGTATTAGTTATCGCTGTGTTTTTGTGAGACAAAAGAGAAAGGCAAGAAGGACACAGTATGTGATGTCAATATTTTACCCTTTCAATCAGAAAAACGAGACACCAAAAATTAAAAACAAAAGATTCAAAAGTTGAGAATAGCTAGCTAGCTAGAGTAAGAATGAACTTAGACAAGTAGTACCTGAAGTTTGGGTTTTCAAACTTTTCATGTATATAATAAGCATACCTACAGCTAGAATACGATGATATACAGCATTGTCAATCACAAGGATCCAAATATTTTACAGTGATAAAGACGTTGAAGAGGAGAAATTGAGTTGCATAGGGATTGGGGGACATTGATTTCTGGAAACAAGACTTGGGGGTGATGGAGAGACACACTCATGGTCAAAATATGTTCGCTGCATGTTCGTTCATATTTTCAAGCAATCGATTTCCCTTTCCGTTAAGTTTTACCACTGCACCGATTGAATCAGTGCGCTGCTGATGATCGTCCTCCGCGTGGTTTCATCATCATTTTGAAACTTTGATCGTCTCTGTGTGCTGCGATATTGCATGTCATTGTTTGTTTCCTACTTCTTGATCATGACACAAACACCACCAAGGCACTTGCTTAGCCTCTATCTATAATTAACTGAGGTAATAAACCATCAGCATGCACTTGCTTAATGGCCGATACATGGTAATCCAGTGGAAACTAGCATTGCTCAGGCAGGCTTAAAGTCCAATATCATAATGCATGTTATGGAAGCCAGCCTAATCAAAAGGGGTTTACCCACTACAGCAATATAGTAAATCTTTCTTGCCCAGAGCAGTCAATCTCTCCAATAAGACTACGAGTCGGTAAGGAATCGATAACAAGTTTAATCTGCCGGCAACGATGTTCATTAGCTCATATAAATATCATGAAAATTGAAAAGGGTCGGTGCATGCATGTCAGCTCGCTATAGGTAAAAATGCATCATTTACATCTTGAAATAACCTCTGCTCTACTTGCCGAAAGACACATACAGATTAAGAAAAAGGAATTTGACAAGGATCTCAAACCCTTATTCCTTTCAACAAGTTTCAAGGGCGGCTAATCTCCAGAGACTGGATCACTGTCGAAGGTGGATGCAACGCAAGAAATATTATAAAGAGCAATATACGAAGCCCAAATTCTAATTCATTAGGTAGCTGTATATCTTTGGTTTGGTAAGTATGAGGTTCCGGTCACCATTTCTAGTTCAGGACTAGCTAGCTAGTAGCTCCCACTCCATGATCTTTGTTTATTTCAGAATGTATATATGTTGTGACAATGTGACATATAGGAAAAAGATCACTTGTAAAGTATAATTTGTACAAATTCTTGGATAATTTTCCCTTGTGAATCATAAAATAGATGACTGTTGGATTAAATTTGAACACAATATCCAGAGATGTAAAGACTTAGGAGAGGCAAGTCTGACCAGATAACAGTTAAGGAGTTTGTGAGGATTGAGGAACTAGCAATGCTTACTTGCATAGGCGAGTCTGGAAAGCTCAAGGCGAACCTTGTGGATGACCTTGTTAATGAGAATTGAGAAGCAAGTATTAACCACTAATACTTGGACTCATTAGCAGGCCATCGAATACAATTAAGTCTTAAACTAAGTGATTGGGCTCTAAAGTACTCTTATATGTGTAACCCATTATATAGTTGAGCGCACCCTGCGTTACACACGAGGCCTAACCTCACACTTGCATCTACAAGACTACAACTCCCAGCTAAGAGATATTCAGGTGTCTCACAACTGCATCACTAAGCTAGCTTCACAATTCAGGAAAGGTAATTAGGTAATAAACATATCTATCTCCTTCAGTTTATCTCCAATTTTCTCTGTCATTTATCCATCTTTCTTGAGAGCTAGAATGGTTCTTATAATGTACATCTGTAAACACAACTTGGAGGCTTTCAGTATGGTACACATTTTCAAGTGAAGAACAATCTGTAGCCTAAAGAAGACAGAGAGAATCCGTCCGAATCAAAAGATTTCCGATCAAACTGGTAGAAGTTTGAAACCGAACTTTGTATCTATACATCGAAACACTAGTGAACTTGAATCTTGAGTATTACTGACTAATCGGTGTTCATTTTGGTTGGACTTGCAGGGTGTGTAGCAAATAAAGGAGATATGTACCAGCATTATTTGCAAGCAATTGAAATACGTGGGTTGTCCAAGACCAACCAGGAAAGTGTGAGGGTTGCATGAACGCATTAATGCTCTTAGGGTTTCAATTAAGTCGTTAAAAGTTTGTTTTGTTTGTTACTGTTAATAAGCCCTAATTATAGGGACGTTAGGTAGGTCTTGACTCATTCCTGTTATCATATACCACCAACGAGAGTTGTGCGTTGAGTGGGCTGTTAGTTTGTTTCAATCTCTTGTAAGGCTATATAAGCCACAGCTTGGTCAATAATGAATATTGAAGATATTCTCCCATTCTTGGTGTTCAGTTCTTATTATCTTCATACATAACAATCTGGTATCAGAGCCCCATCAAGGGGCCTGGTTGGGAAACACAAGAAACCGCAGTTTCTTATAAGCTATGCAGCACGGACACGAGTTCGAGTGTCCAATACGGACACGATTCGATACGTGGACACGTCAAAATGAATTTTTAATCGGACATGGACACGCGGTGGACACGTTAATTAAATAATATTATATATATATATATATATATATATAATTAAAAAAAAATAGAAACTGAGCCCAAGTCCATGGCCCAAGCCCGAGCCCGAGTCCATGGCCCAAGACATCTTCTCATCTCTATCCTCTCTAGCCTCTTGAAGTTCACGATAATCACTTTTTCCAGAAGTGGCTAGGTGCTGATAGCAAGGAAGCAAAAAACTCCAAGAGGCAAGCACCCCCTAGTCCCCAATCAAATCCAAAAGGCTTCTGCCTCACCATCTCCGGCGGTCCCAGACCCACCAGAATCTTCTACGGAGGTGAGGAGCGGAGAACCCGAGCGGAGAAGATGATGACAGAGCAGATGCAGATCGATACATTGGAGCGGGAGAGGGAGCGAAGCGGAGAAGGACCGGAGATGAGAAGCGGAGGATCAGAGGAGCAGAGGAGTGGAGGAGGAGCCGAGCGGAGAAGCACAGGAGCCGAGCGGGAGCGGGAGAGGAGCAGAGGAGCCGAGCGTAGCGGATGAGCGGAGGAGATGACCGGAGATGAGGACCGGCGCGGAGGGGAGGAGGAGAGGAGAGCGGAGCCCAGAAAAATCAAGCATCGGTTTGGACGAAGGAGGAAATCGAGCCCTAACCCCCAATTCAGTGAGCTAAAAGACCAAAATACCCCTGTGTCCAACCCATCTGGTGTGTCTAAAGCGTGTCCAGTATTGAATTCGCGTGTCCGGCTGTTTTATGGCGAATTGCTTCGTATCCGTGTCCAGATCGTGTCGGACACGCGACACGCCTCCTTCCTTGCGTGTCCGTGCTGCTTAGCTTATAAGAGAGGGAGAGTGATCAAGAAAAAAAGGGGTGTGAGAAAAGAGAGGGAACAAACATGGCGGAGACAAACTTTGTTCAGCCAGCAATACCCAAGTTCGATGGTCATTACGATCATTGGGCTATGCTCATGGAGAATTTCCTCTGATCGAAGGAGTACTGGCAATTGGTGGAGATCGGCCTTCCTGTAGCTGCAGTAGAAGGCGTTGAAGTTACTGAGGCTCAACGTAAGGCAAGAGACGATGCTAAGCTGAAGGATTTGAAGGTCAAAAACTATTTGTTTCAGGCCATTGACAGAACGATTGTGGAGACCATCCTGAACAAGGTGACTGCAAAAGGCATTTGGGATTCTATGAAGCAAAAATACCAAGGCTCAATGAAGGTGAAGAGGGCTCAACTGCAAGCGTTGAGAAGGGAGTTTGAGATTCTTGGGATGAAAGAAGGCGAGAAGGTTGATGAGTACTTTGCTCGTACACTTACCATAGCCAATAAAATGAAGGCTCATGGGGAGTGAATGGAAGAGCTGGTGATTGTGGAAAAGATCTTGAGGTCAATGACTCCAAGGTTTGACTATGTGGTGTGCTCGATAGAGGAATCCAACAATCTGACAACAATGACCATTGATGAGCTTCAAAGCAGCCTGCTGGTGCATGAACAACGCATGCTTGGACATAGTGGAGAAGAACAGGTCCTGAAAGCTACTCTTGATGAAAACTTGGAAGCAAGAGAAAGAGGTCGTGGAGGTTTCAGAGGAAGGGGAAGAGGTCGTGGAAGACAAGGGTTTAATAAGGCAATGGTAGAATGCTACAAGTGCCATAAACTAGGGCACTTCCAATATGAGTGCCCTAGTTGGGGTAAAACAGTGAACTATGCGGAGCTTGGAGAAGAGGAGGAGTTGCTGTTGATGGCATATGTGGAGGAAAACAAGTCGAAGCGTGAAGATGTGTGGTTTCTGGATAGTGGTTGCAGCAATCACATGTCTGGCAACAAGAAGTGGTTTTCGGTCCTTGATGAAGAATTCAGACATTCTGTAAAGCTTGGGAACAATGCTAGGATGGCTGTGATGGGGAAAGGTAGCATCAAACTGAAGATACATGGCATGACTCAGGTAATCAGTGATGTTTACTATGTTCCTGAGTTGAAAAATAATTTGCTAAGTCTAGGACAATTGCAAGAGAGAGATTTGACAATTCTAATACAACATGGAGCATGCAAGATATATCATGCAAGAAAGGGGCTGGTCATGCAGACTCCAATGTCTGCAAACCGGATGTTTGTGATTCTTGCTAGTGTTGTGCTTTCTGATCCTTCAACATGCTTGCAAATAGCCACACAAGATCTATCACACCTATGGCATCGCAGGTATGGTCACTTGAGTTACAAGGGCTTGAGAACTTTGCATTTCAAGAAAATGGTGAGAGGGTTACCTCAAGTCAAGGATCCTGCAGAAGTGTGTTCTGATTGCTTGGTGGGCAAGCAAAGACGAGATTCATTCCCAAAGAGAAGTACGTGGAGAGCTTCGCAAAGGCTACAACTGATTCATGCAGATATTTGCGGACCAATCTCCCCCAAATCCAATAGCCACAAGAGGTATCTTCTCAGTTTCATTGATGATTACAGTAGGAAAATGTGGATATATTTCTTAACAGAAAAATCTGAGGCCTTCACCATGTTCAAAGCTTACAAGAATCTTGTAGAGAAAGAAACAGGTCTCTTCGTTCAATGTCTAAGGACTGACAGGGGAGGAGAGTTTACATCTCATGAATTTAACGAGTTTTGAAAGTCCAATGGCATCAAGAGACAGCTCACTGCTGCCTACACTCCCCAACAGAATGGGGTTGCTGAACGAAGAAATAGAACAATCTGGTACCGCTCCTCCATTTTCTCACTAAGTGGAGGAGCGGTGTCCTGGACTTCCAAGAAGCAGTCTGTGGTTACCTTATCAACCACGGAAGCAGAATACATAGCAGCAGTCACCTGTGCTACACAAGGAATATGGATGAGGAGGGTGTTGGACAAGCTTGGCCACGTTCAGAACTGTTGCATCACTATCTTGTGTGACAACAGCTCAACTATCAAGCTTTCAAGGAATCCAGTGTTGCACGGTCGTAGTAAACACATCGATGTTCGATTTCATTACCTACGTGACCTTACGAGGGAAGGAAAAGTAAAGCTGGTGCACTGTGGTTCTCAAGATCAAATTGCTGATATCATGACCAAACCGCTCAAGCTAGATACGTTTGTGAAGTTGCGTGAGATGCTTGGGGTTTGTGAGGTTCCAAGTTAAACTGATTGTTCACTGCAATTCAGTTTAGGGGAGGAAATGTTAGGGTTGCATGAACGCATTAATGCTGTTAGGGTTTCAATTAAGTTGTTAAAAGTTTGTTTTGTTTGTTACTGTTAATAAGCCCTAATTATAGGGACGTTAGGTAGGTCTTGACTCATTCCTGTTATCATATACCACCAACGAGAGTTGTGCGTTGAGTGGGCTGTTAGTTTGTTTCAATCTCTTGTAAGGCTATATAAGCCACAGCTTGGTCAATAATGAATATTGAAGATATTCTCCCATTCTTGGTGTTCAGTTCTTATTATCTTCATACATAACAGAAAGAAGGTTGAAAGCTCATATCAGTATGCTGTGCTGGTCTCCTTATAAAAAAACTTGCTTTTACTACCAAAATATCTTACTTACATTACAAAGAAAAAAATATAGTTAGGTCAACTGTTTTTATCATTACTACTACTATGGCCTTGTCTGAGTAATAGACTTCATATCTTAATAGCGTAGTAGTTATGAACTTATGATAGCCTCAAACTTTATTTGGATTCTGGAAGTTAAAACAAGAAGGATTCTGAACTTGGAAAGGTGAAGTGTGTAGAATAATCATAAATTCTCTGATCCAGAATAGTTTAAGCAATTCACTGAAACCATTGGAAGGGTTAGTTAGTTAACTATTTCATTACTAGAGTATATAGCTAATAGCTTTCATCAATACCCTTTCTTGTTGTCAGTTTGTAGCCTCTGCAGGAAGCAAGGTATGATTCATAAACAACCACCCAATAAATGTATATGATTTGAACTGCTTTATTGGATTTCAAGAAGGAGCTCAAATTTTCTGAGACTAATTTCTACAATGAGGAACATATAGTATCCAAAACCAAACCACAGAGATGGAATTCAAAGGAAAAAGACCAGTATTGATATTAATAATCACTATTGGAGTAACCCCATTTATTTCTGGTGAACAATGACAGAGTAAAAGGGGCCTAAAACGTATTCTAAGTACATAAAAGAATGTAGAAGAGAAGGCAAACCATTTAGGATACAATATCAAAACACATCCCATAGACACACACAGACACTCAATCACAAATAATAGGTATATGGCTTACTCGAACGACTCCCAATTAAATTTAGGGTAGGCAGAACCATTGGCTGCTGAGGTTGTGGATGTAGATGTTGACGAGATTGGGATCAATGGCGGCATATTATCAAAAGTCTCCCACTGTGTGGTAACAATTGGCCCTGATGTCGAATGCCTCGATGGTTGTTGTTGCTGTAGCTGCTGCTTTTGCCCTTGCTGCTGGAGTGTAGGTAAATTCTCATGTGAATGCCTTGGTTGGTGCTCTTGAATTGGTGTTAGGATACGACCATTGCCGTTGGAATGAACTTGTCTATGACTATGAGCTTGCTTCGGGATATGGCCTCCATTGCTACTAGGCATGGAGTTTTTAATCTTCAATACATCCAGAGTTTCAACATACTTCTGAACTCTTTTCACCTACAAACCATCCATGAACATTCTTCAAATTGGTATTCATAATTCAAAAATGAAACAAATATGACCATAGGTCCATAACAATGACATACCTGCATTTTCCTCTGCAACTTCACATCTCCATCCCCCATAATCCCGTCTAATTTAAGCAACTGATTCATCAACTGCTCAATCACTTTAAGCACATCTTGTTCTTCAACTTTTGCGCCTTTAGTAATAATTGTTTCAAGAGCAGACACCTACAAAATTCACAACTCCTAGTTCAATTTCCAAAACAAGACGATTCTAGTACTAGTTACTTCTACTTCTGTAAACAATTGAACACATTACCTGACCGGCAAGCCGGTCTACTTCCAAGCTGATTTCAGAAATAGACTTTGACGCCTTCTCCATTTTGGCATTGCGCCTCATCTCAAGATACCGCTTTTCTTGGCTGAGAGGGTCTTCAACACACACAATCTTTGATCGGTCTTTGACCCCGGAAATGTCAAGAAAGGCCTTCGAATCCCTCTCCTTGTCTTTGAATATCAGCTTCTGATCCTGGTGGTGCAGACCCGTCGGTCCGACCAGCATTTTCTTCAACTCCCCTGCACACACAAAAAAGAATCACACTTTCACACACCACAAACACAAACATAATACCAAAATAATTCTCAACACAAACAAAGTCCAATAGAAACTTACCAAACGAAGCTTGCGCGCTAATACTGATTTCATGGTACACAGACCCGTGCTTAACCCGAACACGAATTGTCGGCGGAGGAATATTCCGATCAGATTCCATATTCCGTTTCTGGACCAACATTCCTCCGGGCCGGACCTCCCACTCCCCCGGCCCAGACTCACTCCCACCATTCACTGCTGCTCCAAAACTTCCATTCATACTTGACATTGACACTTCATTCACACCTGAACTCGTCTTGCTCTTCATTCTCATCATCTTGATCTCTCCGATTTCCTCGAAGATCTGCCTCAAATTCTGCCCAATTGAAACACACCCCTTCTAACAGAACACAACAACAAGACACAACTACTCTTTAACTCACCGAACCCCGGCATATCACGCCAACAGCCACGTGTTGTGTGCAGACACAGCAAAAAGGAACAAACAAAAACAAAACACAGTCTTTGCTTTACACCAGAATCAATGGCGTCTTACAAAAGAAACTCATGTATTCACCTAAACGAAACTCGAAACTTTTTTTCTTCAAAAACAAGAAAACCCAACAAACCGGTTCGGCCCCAGAAGAGAGTTCGATCCCTCCTAGGCTGAGATCTCTCTCCAGAAAAAACACAATGTAGTCACACACAAGTCAAACAGCTGCAACTAAACTCTTTTGAAGATTTAACATAAAAGAAAAAAAGTGAGACCCGAGGAAGAAGAAGGAGAGCTTGAAAGCTGTGAGGGTGTAGACAAAGATAGGTGCCGGGAAAACCAATGAGAATCAAAAAGGGTTCTCTCTGGCTCTGTTTTTTTCTGGTTCTAGAGAAGTCGAGGAGGAGAAGAGAGAGAGGAGAAAATTAAAAATGAGGTCAATATAGAAGAACAAAAAAATAAGAAAAACAAAGTGGCTGGCCAGCTAAGTGAGGCTGGTTGGAACCTTCATTATTATATAAGGGAAATTTATCATTTAAAATTGCTACCATAATTATGCGGAAGTTATTATTTATGACGACAGAAAAGAAAAGGAAAGTGAGGCCGTAGAAGCCGCCAAAGGTTAAAAAAAAAAACACGGACGGGAAACTCGGGGTTTCTTTTCCGGTGTGGTAAACTACGCGTGGAGAAAGGCACGTAGAGTTTGGAGAGGTTGACACGTGGAGGAGAGGGGGTAGTTTGGGAAATGAAAGGGCGAGTAATCATTGACTTTGTGGGCTTTCGTGTGGCACACGTGGGAGATTTACCTGGAGGAGCCACGGCGCTAACTCTGCGGTTACACGGTGGTTTGCCAGTTTAGTTCCGACGCCACACGTGTTTCCATTTTTTACTTTTTCTTTATATGGTAAATTTAATATTCTTATTAATTACATTTTCCATAAATGATGATCCGAAAAGGAAAGAAATCAACCTAGATTTGAGCAAAAAGAGACCTAAAACTCTTTAGATATCCAACTCATTTTGAAATTAGGAGATCTTCAAACGGGATGATTCTTCATTTTAGGTACAACTAGTTGATTTGGTATCGTTAACCTAAAAAGGTGACAAGGTGTGGTCGAAAGTAAGTTTACACTCCACATTCATATCATGGAAAATCTTAATAGAGCGAGTGATGATTTATATCATAAAAGATCTCAAATTTTACATTTGTTTCTGCCTAAATCCGGGGGCCTGGTAGATACAGATGAATCCAACTTGATCTCCTGCAAACCTGCTTACTAAGGGGAACACCGGGCGGGCCGGTCTTCTCCTCTCCGATGCCTAAGTCAGTATAGTTGGAATATATAACTTAAGCACGTATGTAAGCGGTGAGAGAGATAAGTTACCTATTAATGAGGGTAGTTGGGGCCCTTATATAGGTGGCTGGGGGTGAGGGCTGTCCTCACCCTTCGATGTGGGACTGGTTCCCTTCAAAGGGCAGTTCTGGTGACCTCTTTGGCAGGCTGGCGTCCTCGGTCCCAGGGTCCCTGTCAGCCGGATAGACTGCTGGACCCCGAGGCCGGGTGCTGGTGGTTCGGTCCTGGGCCTCGGGCCGGGCCCTGGTGCACTTGTTGCGGGTCTGTGGGCCTGCTGTAGCCTCTCTGCGGCTACTGTCAACAAGTCCCCCAAGTTCCCGGTCAAGTGCAATCTTGAATGGGGACTTAAAGTCTGTCTTGCTCTTTTCCCGCAGACCCGCAGGGTTACCAACCCAACCGTGCCCAGTCCCCCAAGTCCGGATTGAAGATTGGGCGTGACCGGGCGTTGGGCTGTGCTTGGTATGAGGCGGAGTTGACAGGACCTCGACCGGGCGTTCTGCCATATCGAGACGAGTCCCGGATGAACTTGCAGTCTGGACCATATCGGTGCGAGGTGGAGTTCACGGGACCTCGACCGGGCGTTCTGCCATATCGAGACGGGTCCCGGATGAACTTGCAGTCTGGACCTCGACCGGGCGTCCTGCCATATCGGTGCGAGGCGGAGTTCACGGGACCTCGACCGGGCATTCTGCCATATCGAGACGGGTCCCGGATGAACTTGCAGTCTGGACCTCGACCGGGCGTCCTGCCATATCGGTGCGAGGCGGAGTTCACGGGACCTCGACCGGGCGTTCTGCCATATCGAGACGAGTCCCGGAGAGTGCGCTAGCCTACGGGATGGCCTGTTGGTGCGTGGACTTAAGCCAACAGGTACCCCGGAGAGTGTTACGGCCGTATGGGGGCATCGGTTAACACTTGCTAGTTCTTCTCAGCTTTTGTTGGTTAAGCGTTGAGGTAATGTGCAGGTTTGTTAGCCTGCGGGGAGACTTGTTCTGTGTTAGAGAAACAATCTGCCCGGTGGAGTGGCGTTGAGATAACGAGTATCGCCATGTATCCCCAAATGTATCACAGTTCAGTGTGATGCAGGGTTTTTATCGTGCTGGACAAGAGTACATGGGTTAGATGTAAGCTCGCCCGGGTTTATAAAGCCCATGCGTTTAGAAGCCTCGAGTTGTTGCTGGCTCGTTCCTGCCTATAGGCGAAGGAAAGTGACAACCGGTAGAATGCTTTGGAGTTGGTTGAATGTCACATGTTCGGTGGAATGCCATGGTTCCGGGCGGAGCTCGACCGGACGTTCTGCCATATCGAGACGAGTCCCCCAGTGAGATGCCATGCAGCCGGTTTGAATGATACGTAACCGGAGATTTGCCAGGGTACCGGATGGATGGCTCATACCCGGAACGATTTTCTCGAGGCGGTTGAAAAATCATAGCCGGTGAGAGGCTGCGGAGCCGGTTGAAGACTGCATAACTGGTGAGAAGCTGCGGAGCCAGTTAGTTCGAGATTGGCTTTCTGGGGAAGCGAGGGGAATGGACGCCTCGTTGTGCGCTCCTATCTCCCCCAACTGTCGCTTGTAAGTGGGACAGGTGGCGGACATGCAATAAAGGGGAGAGCCCATCAGTCCCATCAGTTTATGATAGTATGGGATCCCTTATTGATGCTGGGACACGTGTTGGCAGGGGGGCGGTCTGAGATGGAAGGGATCTACGGCTGGGGTTGCCTCACTTTTCTTGTTGCCCTACTTATCATCTCCTCTGTTTTCCTCCTGCCGCATCTTGCTACTCTTTGCCTGTTGTTTGTCTGTGCTTCAGAGGTGAATTCTTTTGTTTAGGCTTTATGGCGTCTGGGAGATCTGCGTATTCTGCCGGTGCAAACCGCGGGCCCATGCGGCATGAGCTGCTGGATGGTGATAGGGTGATTTTCTATGATCAGCCAATCAGAAGCATGAATGATAGAGAGATCAGGGAGTTTCGGGCGAAGTGGGATATCGACAACTCCATTAAGCTTCGAGGCCTGCATCCCGGGGAACTGGCCTGTAATCCGGAACCTGGTTGGGTTGCCGTTTTCGACGATCAGTTTCGACACGGACTATCGCTGCCGCTGCCGTCATTTGTCCAGTACATGCTGAGCTCGATAAAGCTTTCCCCGGCCCAGCTTCCGAGCAACCAATGGAGGCAGCAGCTTGGGCTCGAGTGTCTGTTCAGCTTGAGCTATATGGACTAGCCCACGGTTAATGAATTTCGGGCGCTGTACAAGGTTTCCTACTGCAGAAAGGCCCAGTGCAGCGGTTGTGTGAATTTTGCCGCGCGGGACGTCAGTCCTGCCATCACTAATCTGCCGTCGACGGTTTCAGATGTCTAGAGGAGGTCGGTGGTGCTGGCCGGTGGCAGGTGGCAGCGTACTTGGAGGGGCTATCAGATGCCCGGGGCTTATCAATCGATCGATCGGGAACAGACGTACCGGTCGGGCGACTTGGAGAAGCAACGGATATACCGGCTGTTTACTTGCTGGGACCACCTGAGTCGGAGCTCCTATAATTTCATCCGGTGGAATGTGCTGGAGATATGCGGGATGGGGAGGAAACCTGGTAAGGTATCTTGCACTGTTTGTCTTTGCATGGTTGCTTGTATTCTGACTGCTCGGTTGATCGTTTTGTAGCTAATGCCCCCCGGCTCGCCGTTCGGAGCGAGGAGACTGTCGAACCTGACGAAGAGCTTGTGGCCCCGAGGTTGATGGAGATGGGGGAGGAGGCCGCGAAAACCGTTATTGATCCGGTTACCCAGAAGCGCAGGGAGCATGACAGGCCTGTGCCGCTCGTGTTTCCGGAATCTCACTATGGCAGGCGGCCTGGGGGTGAGAATAACTCCCCACTCTTTATCCGGGAAGTGCGCTCGGTGGCCCTGCCAGGCGCATAACCTGTGGCGCGACTGATGGCGGTACGGACCTCGCGGGAGAGGGAAACGGTAGAGACGACCGGGTATTGTCGAAGCGGCCACGGCGAAGCTCCGACGAAGAGGGCGAGGACGTTTGATGCCGGGGCGTCAAGCTCGGCTGGATTGATCGAGCGGGCAGTAGCTCCGGCCGTGGAAGTGGGCGGCCGAAGGAGTCAAGCACCGGAAGCCGATCGTAGTTCCGGACGTGGCTTTGGTAGGTTCGTGGCATCTGCCATCGAAACCTTGGGACTTGATCGGGAGGGCCCTGGGACGGAACAACCGGGCGAGAGCAGGACGAAGCCCGTGGAACTAGCTCTTCGGTTAAGTATTTCCTGTGCTTCCTTTTCCCTGGAGTGATACGAGCCAATGTTCCTTTGTTTACGTTTGGCAGCTAGCTCATAGCCTTTATGCCGCGGAGCCCAGAGGGGAGTCTGCTGCAGTTTTGGAGAGGCGGGTGGAGGAGCTGAGTGTGCAGGTGGATGTGGCGGAAGCCAAGCTTGCGGAGAAAAAAGAGGAGGTCGGTCGGTTGAGCACCGAGCTTGTGCGGGAGAAAGAAGAAACCGCTCGGTTGTACCATGAACTCTCGCGGGAGAAGGAGGAGGCCGATCGACAGGCTGCTGCCCGGGGAGGGAGGATTGCGGAGCTGGAGGAGAGGGTTTTGGAGCTGCAGGCCCAGGCTACAGTATTCACCCAGGGAAGGGAGAAGCTCACGGAATCCCAGCTTGCTGAGGTGGCCGATAAGGCTGTCGACGACTTCCGGGAATCGGTGGAGCTTGAGGAGATGCTGGAGGAGGCCCGGTCAAAGGGCATAAGTGATGCCTATCTGGAATGGAGGGAGAAAGGATGGCTTGATGCTGAGCAGATGGAGGCTGACATAGCCCTGATCGAGATGGCGGAGCAAGAGCAAACTCTAAAAGGTGGCGGGCCAGGGATTGGGGGCTCCGGAGGCGCTAACTAGCTGTTTCTTTTTGGCTTCCCTATATGTGTGCCTTGTAACCAGCTTTATTGATGATGAACAAAATGCGTATTGCAATACTGATGCCAATTATACAATTGTCCCTTTATGTGGAATAGATGCCATTGGTATCTATAATGTGGAATGTTGCTGGGCCCACAGCTGCGGTGATTTGGTAGGGTCCTTCCCACGTTGGTTCCAAGGCCAACGGTTTTTTCTGGATTTTCTTCATGACCCAGTCCCCCACTTGTAGCTTCCTTTTCCGGACCCTTCTGTCATAGTACCGGGCGACCCGCTGCTTGTAGGCTTGGTTTCGCATATGCGCTTGGTCGCGCCGCTTTTCTATAAGGTCCAGGTTGAGCCGTACGTCCTCAGCGTTTGTTTTGGCGTCGTAATTCTCGACCCTGCCGCTGGGTATGCTGGTCTCCACAGGGAGTACCGCTTCGCTCCCAAACGCCATGCAGAACGGGGTCTCTCATGTTGCCTCTGCTGCTGTTGTCCGGATGGCCCATAGTACCGCGGGGAGTTCCTCGGCCCAACATCCTTTCTTGGCATCCAGCTTATTCTTGAGAAGGGTTTTGATAATCTTGTTGATCACTTCTACCTGGCCGTTGGTCTACTGGTGTGCCACTGAGGCAAACAACATCCGGGTCCCCATGGAAGCTGTGTACTGGATAAGATCGCCATTATTGAACTGTGTTCCATTATCCGTGACAATAGTCTGCGGTACCCCGAACCGACAGTAGATGTTCTTCCATAGAAATTTTCTCACTCGCTCCTCGGTGATCTTTATCAGAGGTTCTGCCTCGACCCACTTAGTCTGATAGTCCACTGCTACGATGGCGTACTTGTATTGTCCCACAGCTATCGGGAAAGGGCCAATGATATCTAATCCCCACTGCGCGAACGGCCATGGTGCTAACAGGATTGACAATGCGATTGTCGGGGCATGGGGTGCAGAGGCGTACATGTGGCACTTGTGACAGCCGCTTGTAATTTTTGTTGATGTTGCTGCCATATCTGGCCAGAAGTACCCCGCTCGGAGCGACTTGTGGGATAATGACCTTGCGCCAGAGTGATTACCGCACACTACTTCGTGGATCTCTCGCATGATAGCCTCTCCTGCCTCCTTTGTCACACACCTCAGCTGGGGGAAGCTGTGCCCTCTTCGGTATAACTGGCCATTGAGGAGACCGTACCGGGCGCACCGGAGGTGTAGCCTCCTGGCCTCCACCGCATCCTGGGGGCTGGTTTTGTCAGTCAAATACTTGACTATTGGATCCATCCAGCTTGGTGGCGCTTCTTCCACCGCAAATATCTCGGAGATGGTCTTGCTTATACTCGGCTTCTGGAGAGTTTCAATTTTAGCTCTCCGGTACTCTGGAGGGTAGTTTCCGGTTGCCAACCTTGCGAGGGCGTCCGCATGCATATTTGCCTCTCGGGGAATGTGTTGGATCGTGGCGCCCTGAAACGGCTCAATCAGGGTTTTGGCCAAAGCCTGGTAGGAGGATAGCTGGGGTTCCTTGATCTCAAACAACCCGTTCATCTGGTTCACCACTAAGCTGGAGTCGCTATATATGTCCATGGACGGGATTCCCAGCTCCTTGGCCAGTTGCAAACCGGCTATGAGGGCCTCATACTCGGCAGCGTTATTTGAGGTACTGAAAAGGAACCGTAAGGCATACTCGTACGATTGGCCGTCAGGCGAGGTTATCAAGACACCGGCTCCGCTCCGCTTGCTTGTTACGGAGCCGTCAACGTAAAGCTTCCAGCCGTTGGGGAGGCCTGGTTCGATCTTTACGGTCCGTACTGCCTCGGTGTCCTCGAACTGGATGGGGTGCGCTTCTGCCACCATTGGGGTGAGCTCACATATGAAGTCCGCAGTTGCCTGTCCCTTGATGGCCGTTCGCGGGGCATAAGTGATGTCGAATTCTTCCAGTTCAACTGCCCACCGCACGAGCCTACCGCTGGTGTTTGGTTTTTGCAGGATCTGCCGCAGAGGGTGATTGGTATATAAGGTGATGGAATGAGCCTGGAAATAGTGTCGGAGCTTCCTGGCACTAACAATCAGGGCCAGAGCCAATCTCTCTATGTCGGGGTACCGGCCCTCAGCTCCAGTAAGTCCCTTTCCCGCATAATAAACCGGAAGCTCGAGCGTGCCCTCCTTCTTGACGAGAGCCGCGGAGATGGCCGTTTCGGATGCGGCTATATAGAGGTATAGCATCTCGCCCAGCACTGGTTTGGATAGGAGAGGCACTGCAGACAGATATGTCTTGATAGATTGGAATGCCGCTTCATGCTCCGCCACCCAGTGGATTTTCCTGGTCTGTTGTGCCTTGAGCAGTTTGAAGAACGGGGCACACTTATCGGTTAGGCGGGAGATGAATTTGGCAAGGGCGGCTAACCGGCCGGTCAGCATCTGGACCTGGTTTCTCTTCCCTGGCGTTTCCATATCTAGAATTGCCTGGACCTTCAGCGGGTTGGCTTCTATCCCTCGCTGGCTGATGATGTGGCCTAGGAACAGGCCCTCTGAAATCCTGAAAATACACTTCTTCGGGTTCAAGCGCATTCCGAATTTGAGCATCTTGCCGATGACTACGGCCAAATCCTGGACGTGGGCCCCTGCAGTCAAGCTCTTGACCAGCATGTCATCTACGTAAACCTCTACGGTTTTACCCATTTCTTCCTCCAGCATTCGGTTCACCATCCGCTGGTAGGTGGCCCCGGCATTCTTTAGGCCGTACGGCATCCTCTTATAACAGTAGGTACCTCGGTCGGTTGTGAATGACGTGTATTCCTCATCATCCGGGTGCATCCTAATCTGATTGTACCCGGCGTAGGCGTCCATAAAGCTGAGCAGCTTAAAGCCGGACGTGGAATCTATAAGCTGGTCAATTCGGGGGAGCGAGAAGCTGTCCTTTGGGCACGCCCGGTTTAGGTTAGTGAAATCCACGCACATACGCCACTGGCCGGTTCCCTTCTTCGGCACCATGACCACGTTTGCGAGCCAGCGAGGGTACTGGACTTCCCGGATGAAACCTATGCCCTTCAATTTCTGTATCTCTTCTCTGATTGCCTCATACTTTGACGGGCTGAAGGACCTCCTTTTTTGCCTCACTGGGAGAACGTTGGGTAATGAATTTAGCTTATGGACGGCTATCTCCGGGGTTATGCCTGACATGTCCTCGTAGGACCATGCGAAGACCGAACTGTTGTCCCGAAGGAAGGCGATGAGCTCTTGCCTGACAGCCAGATCGAGCTGCGTCCCTATCACTACATTTCGCTCCGGGTGGTCTTCCGAAATGCAGATCGCTTCGGTTTCTTCCGCGGCTGAAGGTGGCTCTAACTTTTTCTTGACTGAATCGGAGTCATCGCGGGGGTCGATACATAGATCCGGCACTGGCGCTTGCTGAGTGGCCGTGAAGACCTCGGTCCGTTTCCTCCCGTGGGTCAGGGTCTCCGCATAATATTTACGGGCGATCCTCTGGTCCCCGCGCAGGGTAATGACACCGGCCGGTGAAGGCATCTTCAACATCAGCATATGGCCGGCTATAAATGTCTTCAGTTTCCATAATCCTGGCCTACCGATTATACCATTGTACGACGACAGGCAGTCCACAACGATGAATTCAAGGTGTTCCTTCTTTGTCTTGTCTCCCTCGCCGAAGATCAATGGCAGGTAATCCAATCCCAAAGGCTGGACCACCTCACCGGAGAAGCTTATAAGTGGTTCGTTATCCTGGGATAACTTATTCTTCCCTCTCTGCAGCCCTTTGTATGCGTCTCGGAACATTACATTGACAGAGGCTCCGGTATCGATCAGCATACGGCTGGTTATCCAGTGGTCTATTTGGACCGTGATGAGGAAGGGGTCGTTGTGCGGTTGGATCAGATCCTCCGGCTCTTTCTCCTCGTAGAAAGTAACCGACTTCCATCCGGTTTTGGCGGCTTGGCCGCTTCCTCCTCCAAAGGCATACACCTCTTTCTCCCGGATCGATCTTAAGCACCGCTTCTTCGAGCTCCAGGTGAGCTGATCTATATGGCCCCCGTCATGTATCATGTTTATGCTTCCGTGCACCTCGATCCCTCCGGGAGGTCGAGTGCTTATGGTTCCTACTTGCCGAGCTCCCGGCCGGTTCTCTCTTGGTTCTCCCGGGCGGGCTCGACCGCCTACAACCGCTCTCTGGGGTCTTGGATCGCCGGTCCTACGGGTTGGATCTTCGGGCTTTTCTGCCGGCATAATGGCTAGGGCCCGCGGTGGTCGTTCTACTGGCGCAGCCGCCGCTGGCTGTGCCGGTCGCACAAGTGGTGGTCTCCTTCCCGGCCGGGAACTATTGTCACTGCTTCATCGGGGTTGCCACTCCTCCCGTACCTCTGCTTTCCTGGTGGTTATAGGCGCACGGCTGCGATCTAGCCGCCCGGTCTTGCTCTCACGGGGAGGTGGCGACAGTAGGTCATCCGGTCTTCGCTTGGGTGCCTTATCCCCATATGTCTCGTGGTCTGCCTGAGCATGCCTGACGGCCACGGTCATCAGTTCATCGTATCCCAGCGGCTCCTGTACTCGCAAGCTGTACGAAAGTTCTCCGGGTCTTAACCCCTGCTTGAAGGCCATCCCCGCGATCTTCTTGTCCAGGTTTCTGACCCCGGCCGTGGCGATTTGCCACCGGTTAACGAAGGCGCGTAGCGGTTCGTGGTCAGTCTGCATGCAATCAAAAAGGATCGCTGACGTTTGGACTGCCCTGGCCCTGAGGACAAACCTGCCGACAAACTTATCAGCCAACTGCTCGAAAGTTTCGACTGAGTTCACTGGTAGTTCGTAGAACCAACTCAACGCCTCCCCCGAGAGCGTCTCTTGGAACACGTTGCAGCACGTGGCCTCAGAATAGCCCCTTGTGCCCGTCTGCGACTTGAAACTGTCCAGGTGCTGATACGGGCAGCTCGTTCCCGAGTACGCCAGTTTTAGGGGCCTTAGGCTACCAAACCTTCCTGATTCCCTAACCCGGCGCGGAAAAGGTCCAATACGCTCATTGAATCGTGCACTGTCCCGCGGTCGCCCTGCTTTCTTCTCACTGGCGCCTAAACGGTCCTTCATGTCCGACACTGAGGCGGAGAGCGTTTCGAGCGTCCTTGCGGTAGAACTGTCCTGCTCGCTTGACGCCTGGCTCGTGCGGTACGGTGGCTCGATCCGTCCGGAGTTTTTCAAAGCTTCCGAAAAGAGAGGCGTGGGCACATACACGGTCCTTCTTCTTCCCGTGGGCTGTCCCACTTCGAGGTGCGGGAACTCGCTAACCTTGCTTGCGGGCCGTGACGCCGGCCGAGGGGTGCCCGGCTGGCCTTCTTTTCCCAGGGCCGCTAATAAGGCGGTGTTTACTGCTTCCAGTTCCCAGCACCGGGCATCTGCCCTTAGCCGGTCTCGGCCGCCCTCTGCTCGCAACCGCTCGACTTCTGCCTTCATCTTCTTTATTTCCTCTCCCGCACCATACCGGTCGGGGTTCTCTGAATCTTGGCGATCGTGACCTCTGTCTTGGTCTGGAGAAGGGGCGAACCTCGCACTGACCTCAGCCTTTTTATTACGGGCCCGGTCGGGGATCTGAATTCGCTCTGATCTTCCGTCTCGGTCGGGAGAAAGGACGAACCTCGCACCGACCTCAGCCCCTGTGTTTTGGGCCCGGTCGGGATCTGAATTCGCTCTTTCAACCGTCCGGTGCCAGTTTTTATCTTCCTTCCTTCCATGGCTTCTGGACTGCGTTTTTGACTATCTTTCAAAGGACCGATCGAGCTCTACTCCCTGGTAGAGCAATGCTAACTTTTCTCGTGGATCAAAAACCGTTCCCACAGACGGCGCCAATTGTTTCTGCCTAAACCCGGGGGCCTGGTAGATACAGATGAATCCAACTCGATCTCCTGCAAACCTGCTTACTAAGGGGAACACCGGGCGGGCCGGTCTTCTCCTCTCCGATGCCTAAGTCAGTATAGTTGGAATATATAACTTAAGCACGTATGTAAGCGGTGAGAGAGATAAGTTACCTATTAATGAGGGTAGTTAGGGCCCTTATATAGGTGGCTGGGGGTGAGGGTTGTCCTCACCCTTCGATGTGGGACTGGTTCCCTTCAAAGGGCAGTTCTGGTGACCCCTTTGGCAAGCTGGCGTCCCCGGTCCTAGGGTCCCTGTCAGCCGGATAGACTGCTGGACCCCGAGGCCGGGTGCTGGTGGTTCGGTCCTGGGCCTCGGGCCGGGTCCTGGTGCACTTGCTGCGGGTCTGTGGGCCTGCTGTAGCCTCTCTGCGGCTACTGTCAACAACATTTTCTACTTTTTTTTTCACTAAACCACCTACCTTACTAATTTAATTGATGGGTTACTTACTGCTTGCTGTTAGTGTTGTTGTACTAGTCGAATAGTCGATAGAGGTCTAACTATTTTGTATAGCACTACTAGCATGTATAACATTATTCCTCCTATGAAGAACTTGGTTTGTCGGTTCCTAACTTGGCATCTTTTTGTAAATCTAGTACTAGGACTATTTGAAGACAAGAATAAAGCTCTTTCAAAAGTGATGTGATATTAACACAAATTTGGAAAATGAATTTTGAGATAATTTTATTCTCTCCTCGGCCAAAAAAAACGCGCACGGCAGTCAGTGACTCTCGCAGGTTAAAAGTACATACCAAAACAAAAGTAAATAGTCTTCGAAACAAAAAAGACGAAAAAGTCCACCGTACTCCCACCGACAAATCCCACACGTGCGAAGATGATGACACGTAGCAGAAGGCAAAGCCATAGATGATTATTAGAGGGAAGACGCCGCCAAGTAGGAACCGTCTAGAGTCGCTGGGGTTCGATGGTACGCATAATCACAATTTTCTTAGTTTTTTGTTTTACATTTGATTAGCTAATTATTATATATAATTACTCAATTAAGGAGAGCTTAGTCAAGCTTATAGTTTAATTATTTCTGGGTTTTTGGGAGTAAACTAGGTGGTGGATCTTGTTTGTGATTGGGGACAGGAAACCGACCATTTGGTGTAAAATATATAAATAGAAAATAGAGAAGATCGATGGCCGGAGTTTATTGGATTTATTGCAGTACTGGTTTTATAGAATTTCTGTGGGTCAAAAACTCAAAACTATAGGGCATGTGTGAGAACCAGGACAAGCACAGCTTCGATTCTCTAGCTCGACGATTAGCTTGGTCTTGTTCTTGTGCTGTGTAGGGTTTTCTACAACGCAAAAGGCTAGGGTTTAGGACTTTTAAAATGCATGGCCCCTTTGTGAAATGACTGAAAGCTATATACTTGAATTTGATCGTTTTAACAAAAATGATTAGCTTTATAGCCTTTATGAAGAGTGTTAGTTTCTAAACCCAACATAATTGGTGAAAAAATGATTTTTAATTAGAATATAAGATGTTATCGATCAGACAATCGTTGATCATAAACTGCAAGTTAGCATACCGATAGTACGTTTCTAGATGATTTCTCTTAGTTTATATATATATATATATATATATATATATATATATATATATATTTTTAAATAAACTATGAGTTTTCAATTTATGTATATTTCTTGGACAATCTTTAATTTTCTTGCTTTTTTTCTCCACTTGTATTGTGTTTGAAGAGTACATTTCGTTAAACTACACTATCATTTGGTGGTAGAGGCCTTTTGGACACATTTCACAACCTAAATAGCTACATAAAAAACTTAAGGGACAAGGCAAAAAAGCTAAGCTATCATAGTAGTGGCAAAGGTAAAAGGAATGAATTGAAGCGTATAGAACATATATATAATACATGAAGTTTTACAAGTGTCACTCTCAAAATATTAGATGTTTAATTACAATTATAGCCAGCACCAAAATATGAAGAGTCTGACGTACGATATATAAACTCGTAATTAATCATCATCACATTATTCATCGCAAAATGTTGATCAAAGTAATGTAGTAAAAGCATTTGATCGATGAACTTGCGCAAGCTTAGAAAGTAGGCTATATATAGCTAAAGCAACATATTTCAAACTATTTCGGGTATGCCTTGTGTGTCGCAAACGAATTATAATTAAGCAAAGGCAAAGTAATCATTTGCTGTTCATATACATGTTAGTATTGTTGCAGAGCACTACCAGCAAAATGGGGCATGCATGGTTTCAGGGCTCCACGCACGAGAGAAAACCTAGCAGGGTTTGGTGGTGGTGTTTTCCGAGTTAGATGGAGGTACGTGGAAAGTGCATGTTCCTATACCCCTCAAACTTCAATCATTCTTTTGCTATATATATGTACACATATATACAGTACTGGGAATGATTAGGGTTCTTCGCAGATTGTAATAATTAGTTTAATTACTCTGCTCAAGCTGGTTTGTTCCATTAATAATTACGAATAACGGATCGATTACGGGTATTTTCTCGACACGTATAGTGTAAGAGTTGGATTTGCATTTGCTAATTGTGATATAGATTTGTGATCTGTAGAATCAAATTAAGTATGGTGGAAGGTCTCTTTGAGGACTAATTAATTAGTTATCTGATAATTTGAAAACGAATACTCAACTGCTCTGAATTATTGAACAATACAAATCAAGCACGCGAGGGTTTTGTATAGCTATCTCTTCTGTGTGCTATTCTGTTTCGAAAATGATGGGGCACTGAATTTGAACCTGCAGCAAGGAAGAATATCGCTTTGATAGGGTTGAAATGCTTCATACACATGCAATCTAAAGTCTAAACTCAACCAGCTAGCCCTTAACACTCAAGTCAAATACTACACCAGAAATAGGCTTGGATTCTTTGTAAAGCTTTACGTTTTTGTGTTTGCTGGATTGATTTTGATGTTCTACAAGCTTTGTGGTGCGCGATCAAATTCTGACACCACGCACAGATATCATATCAGGAAGAATGACTAGAAACTACTCTACCCTCTTATAGACTTTTTGGCCGAATTAATTGAAATAGGTGAAAGGATTCATGGATTATTGAACCTAAATGCAGAAAAGTAAAGGAAAGACGTTACAGAGGCAATGGACTACATTTTGTATTCAATGGTTGAAGGAGAACAGTACATCTTAAACTATTTATAGGCTAGGGATTACAAACAAATGACTGTACTACCCTCATATGGTTAACACCCCCCCTCAACCATATGCTTGGTAACAAGCATAATGGTTGGAAGAGACAATCAACCAAACTACAACCAAATTACATGATGTAGAGCATTACAAAGATAACATCCCAAAAACAAAACCCAATAGCCTAATAGTACCATGAGTGCAGATCTTGGAGCCTAATAGTAACATGAGTGCAGATCTTGGAGTGAGTTGATAAGACATCGTTGGTTGCGACAGATTGAGGCAATAGGGAAGAGAATCATCAGTGCAGCAATCCATATGAATGAAGATAAACTGGAAATTTTAATATCTGAGTATTTGTGTAAACTTAAAATGCATATGACTGCACTGCCTTCAAACATTCTTCTGCGACTTGATGGCACCAACACTTCTGAAAATCGTTCATATATACCAGCAACTCATGATCCACTCCTTTTTCACTTTACAATAAAACCAAAGATCATGAAGAGACCTTGCTACATATGTAAGCAAATAAGCTACAGTGGCCATAGGTAGTTTATGCACATACTGATCTACTGCAAAATCTTCTGAGACAAACATCAACCAGATGCAACAACACCAAATGACAAAGAACCAGAAACATCTTCACCAAATTCAGGCATACACTACATACAAGACCATAGAAGTAATCGATAATCCAAGTTGTCAACCCACTCTCACCAGTCCACAAACAAAATAAACTGCTTCGTCGATTCTTGACGGCAAAAATAAACTTTGATAAAAGGAAAAAATGGAAAACTGATGAATTGGAGCACAACAACTGAGACCACAGAGACACTTCATGCTTCAAGTGAGAGAGGTAACTAAATCGGCAAAGAGATTACCAATGTCTCTGTAATTGGAGAGAAGCAAGGTAAAGTAATGCTCCATCAGAATAGAAGCACAGCATAGCACTCAGACTACTCATCTCCCATCTTTCTCCCATCTCTGCAAATTTGAAGCACCAATACCCCGCAACATCATATGATAACAGATTTAAGCAAATATACGCAACCATCTTTACTGACATTAGAAGACAGACTGCAACCAAATTGTGGACAAATCTCTCAAATAGGCAGAGCTAACACACAACCCATACATTCAAACCATAATCCAACTCCTCATGCCAATTCACCAGTCCGAAAACAAGATTATAAAATTCTTTGTCAATTTTTTTGACTTCAAACATAAACTTTGATAAAAGATAAAACCGGAAAACTGATGATAACGTGCATAGCAGCCAAACCACAGAGAGAATTCAAGAGTCAAGTAATAGAGCTACCTAACCCAAAAGATAATACCAAATTTTGCCCAAAAACTATGCAAAATTAATGTTGGAAAATCAACCATACTTCATCATCTGTCAATAAGCACCAGATTACCAATCGCTCATTCACCATCAAATCACCTTCCCCTACAGCTTCTCACACACTCCCAAAAGCATTCACATTCAAAATTCACATAGCCATAAAGATAAAGGCTAGAGAGCACCAAATTAGCATGAGAAAAGAACCACTGCTTCATGCTTCGAGAATGAGAGGGAGAACAACAATCCAAAAACACCGGCCGAAACTTGGGCATAGAGATGCAGGAACCGGTTGGGTTTGCGATGCAGAAGAAGGACCACCAACGAGAGAAAGGGGCTAGGCAACGAGGACCGATTTCCGATTCGGGGACTGCGACGCAACATCGACACCACTGGGCTTGAACTTTAGAGAATTAAGTATAGGGTTTTGAAATTGGGGGAAACTGATTCTTATACTACTGAAATGGAATATGCGGAAGCAAAGACAAAATCAGAAGCACATAGTCACAGATCGTGACCTGGGCTCTGATACCATGTAAGGATTTTATGATAAAGGAGATAAGAAGAGGAATACTAAAGAGAGCATTATACTATAGATATATCTAGCTGGAATTAGAAAGTTACAGATATACCCTTTAACACCCTCCCTCAAGCTGATGGGAGAGAAGCTACCATCAGATTGCATCAAGAAAATAGCTAAAGATTTCAGAAATTCAATAACCTGCAATATTGGTTTCAACCAGGATCCCAATTGCCATAATTAAAGAAGCAAAGACAGCAAATGATATAGCTAAAGGATGACACCAAGAAGCTTGTGTCAATCAGGAGGAATAAGTGGAAGGGATGGCCATAGCTGCATAGGCTGACAATATTGCCTACAGTTCATCAGATTTTTGCTAAAAAGCTCCATAGTTTCCTGACCATATGTCAATTGAGATTGTGCCTGCGATTGCTCAGAGCTTGAAACCATGCGATTATAAACATTTTTAGCTACTCTTAGTAGCTCTGACTCAGACTTCTGCTTCCTTGAACCACCGTTGTCAACTATGTTTGGAGAAAGTTCAGCCCTTGAAAGTATCTCTAGTTTACTGCCTCTGCGACTTTCATTTGCAGAAAGGCCATTTCTTAAAGCATCATTTTTCTTAGATTGCAAAGCTGACTCTAGCACAGTGGACTTACTGGGCTCATAACCATCTCCAGACAGCACCATAGAGTCCTTGTGTTCTGAGGCTTCTTTTGCAAAAAGGTTATAATCTTTGGAAGGAACATTGACAATTTGGCTGTGAACATTATGCACAAGATCCTTTCCACTTTCATCTCTAATTTCGGATATTGGAGATTTTTGTTCATCAATTAGTGCAACAGAACCAAGATGAGATAAGCTTGAGTGAAATGATTTAACCTCTAAGTCATTGATGCTATTATGAGCAACCATAGCTCCTGGACCATTCTTAGAGTTGGAGCTTAGAGCTACTGAAGAAGAGCTCTGTTGATGAGAATGTGAACCTTGCTGTTGTGACTCATCATTATGAGAGAAACCTTTCTGAGAGTAGTTCTGTTGAGAAGCAGGAATAGAACCACCATTCTGAGCTATAAAAGTGCCATTTTGGTGCATGAAACCATCAGTTTGAGGTGCATAACCATAAGAAAGTGTAGGTGCAGAAAAGTAGCTTCCATTACACATTGTCTGAGAAGCACCAAACTTGGCAGAAGGTGAAAACATGGCTTGACAACTAGAGGTAGCATTACGCACATTGGTAACGGCACTTGAGATCATGTCATTCCGTGGAGTCCCAAGGTGTGTAGTAGAAATAGGTGATGGACCATTAAAGTGATGCACAGTAGAGGTGATTGGAGTGTTGTAGTGATCATAAGTACCAGAAATGACACTAGAATTGTTAACAGTATGCAAATTATTCTGCATACTCTCTGTAGATTGATCCATATAAGACTCCTCATCAAGCAAAAGAGATCGCAATTTGTGCATTGATATAGTTGTGATTAGAGCTTTCACCACAATTTTGATAGTCATGTACTCAGAAGGAAGGCCGCTGACAGCAATGATAACAATCTCTTCATCGGGAATATGAATGTCAACAGAAGCTAACTTATCAGTAATGTCCTTGATACGCTGAAAATACTTGTCTATAGTGTCATTACCTTTCTGAATTTTGTATAGCTTTGACTGGAGTTGCATAGCAGCTGTTCTAGAATGGACTCCATATCTCACCCTTATATTTTTCCAAACTTCACATGAATTTTGGCTTCCAACCACAAATGATAATGCTTCACTAGATAAAGTGGCAGAGATCAGAGTCATCAATGCTTTATCATTTCTTTCCCATTCTTGGAACTCTCTAGTAACTCCAGCCTCTATACAACTATTAGTCAGCAAGAATTGAGGAGGACAAGGAAAAGAGCCATCAATGTATCCCTCTAAACCAAGGCTTTTGAGCATATTCTGCATTTGAAATGACCATGTAATGTAATTGTTATCATCCAATTTCACGGGCATTAAGTTGTAAATGCTTGAAAGCAGAGAGATCAGTGGCTGTGGCTGGTTGAGTTTGTTCATGACTAAAAGTATATCAATGCTTATACTTTTGAGTGATTAGGACATGATCAATAAAGGGCAGCAAACTTCATCCTTGATCAACTAGACCACTCGACAATTCAGCTAGACAAACCCCAAATAAGCCACCAATTATCCTCACTCAATCAAGTAGATCAAAAGGCTTGAATCCGAAAATAAACAAGAGAATTTGAGAGCTCAAAAGAATTGGAACAACATAATATGTATGTTGAGATGAAACAACTTCAAGAAGTGACCAAATCGAGCAAAATCAAAGAAGAATAGTCTGGCTTGGAGAAGACCAGGAACGCACACCAAGTGTTCGACGAAAAGACCAAACAACAAAACTTCAAATATTTGAATGAAAACCACAATCTAACATTGGCTATGTATAATCAAAAGCTTCAAAGCTATTAATCACTAAAAATTTCAACAACTATCTTCATCATCTTGTAGAATTAAAGTTCTTTCTCAAAACAAGAAACTTATCTGAGTCATCGTAGATTTGGATCGAAAATTGAATCTGAGAACAAAGATGATCTTGGGCATAACCCGGTCATATAATCGCAACCTGGGACTGATACCATGAAAGGATTCATGGATTATTGAACCTAAATGCAGAAAAGTAAAGGAAAGACGTTACAGAGGCAATGGACTACATTTTGTATTCAATGGTTGAAGGAGAACAGTACATCTTAAACTATTTATAGGCTAGGGATTACAAACAAATGACTGTACTACCCTCATATGGTTAACAATAGGGAGATCGATGAAATTGTCATGTACTTAGAAGGTAGCGAGTAGCGACATCATGATTGAAGAATGAAGCTATTGCGTTAACTGGGGGTCTCATAAGATCGACCTGATCCTTCTCGATCTAATGGGAGGATTAAGTAATATAAATCTATCTTTTGCTTCTTTGTATTTATATACAAATGGTCTTCAATAATTCATACCAATTAGCTATAACGAGAACTCAACCCAGTTCGACCACTAGAGGATTAAAAAATAATAATAATACTTGTGGAATGTCAAATCTCATCATGAAGAGTTAGTTTAAGTGTTGGTAACACGGGGAGTAAGCGATTTATATTTTTCATATTTAATTAATAAATATTATATTTAAAAATAGTTTTTAAAGTGATTTTCTTTAAAATATTTTCTTTTGGTTAGTATATAGGACTGACAAAAGAACTTTCTATTGAAACATATCGATTAAGTTACTCATCAAAATTGAAATTCGATTTCTTAATGGCATATGCTTCACAATCACACAATTGATATATTTTTTCCAAATTCAATGCAAGAAGGACTAGTTGAGTACATTATTCAACGAGGTAACTTCAAAGAGTTTGTCAAGATAGATAAACACTCTGTTAGAGGTCTAACATGCTTGTTAAAACACATGGTATGAGAGATGAAACTTTTAGATTTGAAGTATTACCTCGATTGATGCTTTCCTTGACTAAAAAACCGAATGGGACTCTTCATAAGTGGCTTGCAGGAGTCACTATAAATGTCATCTGATCTAGAAATCAGAAAAGATTTGGTATTTAAATTCAGCAGAATGCACAGAAACAGTTGGAATGAAATTAGAGAAAAGAGAGACATTTGGAATACTAACGGATTCGGGGTAGCTGGTTGATTTGTGTAGATAAGAATAAAAGAAAAAGTAAGATAGACTCTCCGGATTCTGGGTCACTGCTGGAATTGAAATTTGTATTGGTGTTACATGTGCGCCAAGATTCCAGAACGAAGAAGCTGAGAGGAGAAGGCCGAACAGCCGCCCCGCCTCGCCCGGAGGCCTCGGACCGCCTAGGCGGCCCCTAGGTGGCCCCTGGGGGCTTGACGCATAATGGTGTGAAATCGGGACTGCTTGCCTCCACCTAGCGCCTGATCGGAGCTAGGCGGAGATTTTTAGAACACTGAATTAAACTGAACATGAATTGTAGTTGAATCCGGATGAATTTTATTGTGATTTGCGGGTAGTCATAATGTTAAAGGCCGGACTACGATATATACACTTAAATATTGTTGGTACAAAATTATCATTATATATTATATATCGTTACATAAGCTTAGAATAATTTATCATTATACAAAATTTAATTGTTGGTATACAATTTTATAATGATATTAAATTAAGAATATAAACTTGAAAATCCATTAAATACTTTGAGCGTTACATAAGTAGAATAATTTAGAATATAAGTGCATGCGTTTGATTAGTACATATATATATAATTCAATCGCTAACACAAGGTGCTTGGAATATATATACATATATACTTGCAAGTCTTCGTCAACAATGATACTGAAAACCAGTTCTAGAATTGCAGCTCATGAAGCTTAATTACGTACACGCTTAGTTATTTGTTTCTTACAATTACTTTGCTTCATTGACCATTTGTTTGCATTACTCCTCTGTGATAGGGTGAGCAATCAGCATCCAATAGTAACATTATTGTTGGAAAATTGCAAATGGAAAATGAGCAAACAAAACGAAAGCATGTGAATTGAAACCACAAAAGAACTGCTGCTCTATTCCTAGAGTAGAGACACATGCCCAACATGGCCCCTAAAGAAAAGAGGCACAAAGGAAAACATGCCATCTCTGTCATTGTCGATTTGTCACAGTAAGTCCTTCCAAACAAGACCAATCTACAGCACAAGAACCTTATCTTAGAGCGAGAGAAATATATGACTTCACCTTATGGCTAAGGAAAATAGGCTTATCATCTTCCTGGGAACATAGGCACTGTGTTTGAGCTGAGAAAAAGAAGCCATGGTAGCTCTGAGCTGCCGGTTTCAGCCTGTCGTCTGCAAGAGTAGTTATCGAAATGGTAGAGCCAGACCTTCTGTCTTTTGCTCAATGAAGCCGTCTCAAAGCAATATCAAGGTTACATGTTTGCTTCTACATGTAACGCTCTACCTCTTCTCATATAGTAAGATGCATTTGAAAAAATCAAGTTAATGTGTGTTGTAGGTCATTATAAATGGTGCTGCAAAGGAAATAGGAAGGGCAGCAGTGATTGCAGTGACCAGAGCACGAGGGATGGAGGTGGCCGGTGCGGTGGATTCGTATCTTGTAGGAGAAGATATTGGGAATGTATGTGACATGGCGGAGCCATTGGAGATACCGATAACAAATGATCTCACCATGGTCTTGGGTTCCATATCACAGGTGACAAATCAAAATGACATCTATGTGTGTGGTTATATATGTTCATTCTGTCAATTCGTTTATCGTGCCATTGATGTCGATTGGCAGTCTAAAGCAACAGCAGTAGTCGTGGATTTCACTGACCCTTCCAAGGTTTATGACAATGTGAAGCAGGTAAAGGCCACATTCATGAAATTTCTAGCTTTCATGGCTTTAGTTTTGACAAAGATTAACAAATCGTAACTGTGTTTCATCATTTTCTTTCCTACTAGGCAACTGCATTTGGAATGAGAAGTGTGGTTTATGTGCCAAAAATTAAGTTAGATACAGTATCAGCATTATCAGCATTCTGTGAGAAAGCCAGCATGGTGAGCACAGGGTGAGATGCTCTACAAACAAGTTTTCTTAAGATTCTCTATTCACATCCCCTTCTTTGGATTCTAAGTACCATTAATATTGAGTTTCTATGGGGTTAAACCTCACTGCTCTTACCCAATCATGAACTTGTCACTATTGTCAGGGTTGTCTTGTCGCACCAACTCTTTCTATTGGATCTATACTCCTCCAACAAGCTGCAATTTCAGCTTCCTTTCACTATAACAACGTAGAAATTGTAGAATCAAGAGCTAATGCAACGGTAAGCTCAGTCTCTCTTAATTGCGAATCAGATAATAGTAGTGCTCTCTATGCTCAAGGAAGTTTGCAAGTATACAATTATTAACGTCAGTAGTTCACTACCTAGATATACAGAAAATACAATCTGTTGCAACTTGCAAATGATGTTGCTAAATTCGTCTTTTTGAAACAGGATCTTCCATCATCAGATGCAACTCAAATTGCCACAAACCTCTCTAACCTTGGCCAGATGTACAACAGAGAGGACATTTCAACAGATGTTAAGGTAGCTATATTACAAGACTTCGTCTTTTCTTATAGGATCATTTTATGCCTTGGAACTCATTCTTGATTTGTCCAATTAATAAGGCAAGGGGTCAAGTTCTGGGTGAAGATGGAGTTCGAGTGCACAGCTTAGTCCTTCCAGGGCTTCCCTCAAGTACGACAGTCTATTTCTCTCGCCCAGGAGAGGTGTGTTTTTGAGTTTACACATCTCTTCTTTATTCTATGAGATAGAGCCAATAAGTAAAAGAAGAATATAAAAAAAAGGGTTTTGCGAGATGTTAATTTGACGAACTAGCATTGCTTGTAACAGGTCTACACGCTGAAGCATGATATCACAGATGTGCAAAGTCTCATGCCAGGCCTTATCTTAGCTATCAGAAAGATTGTTCGCATCAAGGTTACAAAATATTTGCATTCTTAGAATTTCAAGCATTTTCTGCAATAACCAATACGAGCTCTCTCATCTCTTAACTGTTTCCCTTTATTGCAGAGCCTGGTGTATGGCTTGGAGAAACTTTTATAAAACCCCGGCCAACCTTTCTTCAATCTCAATGATGTGTACCCTAACCTCATATGTTCACCCATACAAGGTTCCTAAATGAAATTGTTTAATCAAGTGTGATCAGTGAACATTTAAGGGAACTATTGAAACTACAGTTTTGTACATCTTATATTGTTTTCATCATAGAATTGAAAATGGAATTGATAGTGGTTTGAATCCTTTTCACCATACAACTGATACAAGAGGACTCGAAATCTTATCTTTAAATTCACAATCTTATAATATGTGAGCAACTACTTCTTGATGTACCTAAATATGAATGTAAGCTAGAGTTACATCAATCACAGTGAGAACATTAATCTAATGACATCTAAATGACGTTAAAGTGCAAACCTTTCACAGTTCCAAAAGTAAAAAAAGTAAAAGAAGAGGACATTTACCAAACTAATAATTATAAAATGAATCATACAAAGTTATAAAATGAGATCATCTTCTTACAAGCTGTGCGGTACGTGAAACGGAACCCGCAAAATGGTTCGGAATTTTTTTTCATTGTGACTTATAATAATTTGGGATTGATTACATTAATATTCGATAAAAGCGTTACACAAAATAAAAAAACAATAATAGGAGAGGTAATGATCCCCAAAATAAAACAACAGAAATAAAAATTAGAGTTGGCATTATAGAAACTTGTAAGTTTACCCAACTAAAACTTATTTTTTCACCACTACTCTGAGTACTCTCCCACAGCAGAAAAACACTTCATTTGTGTGCGTTTTTCATAACTTGATGCTTCCCATAGACCATATTCACCATATTGGTGTTTGATTGCTCATCTTGATTAAAGCTCTTTCACGTCCAAGGCGTAGAAAACAATGATTTGTGACATCGTACACACCAGAATCACGAGGTCGTCGAGGAGGAGATGCTCGATCTCATATAAACAGGAACTGAACATGAAACCCAGATTTTGTCTTGATTGCAAGAGTAAGTTTGTGGACCTCGATGGGCATATCGACATTCCTCATGTTCGTGATGTCAAAGAACACAGGGAACCCGGCTCCTATTCCACTGTCCAGTTAGTTACCCGACGCCAAGGCTTTTCATTGATGATTCAGCATTCAGCTGAGCTGAATCAACTCAAAGACTTTGACCATGCAAAGAGTTTATGTTAAGACTCCATTTAATCCATCTAATAGGCGTTGTTTTTTCTGATTTACATTCTCATGATGAACTCGTTTGTAGTATGGCATTTGGATATATGTTTGAATGTTTGATTTGAGTTATGTTTATTGGTTAGTTTAATATTACCTGTGTTCAGTATGTTATTTACATGTTTTTATTCTCCTACCGGCCGTGACCGCCCGGTCAAGTTTTATAGGACGACATGGCTTGGCTTATCGCCGGCGATGGTTCAGTTCATACGGAACGACGAACCACATGTATTTATTCTCCGACCGGCCATTCATATATATGACAGCCAATCGAACCTCGCCGTGACCGGCCAATCAAGTTTTATAGGATGAGCCGACAATGATTCAGTTCAAGTTTTATAAAAATGTTGTCCAGTCATGTTAATAGCCACAGAAGTTAAAACCAATTCCTAGAATTAACATTTTTTTTTAATCGGAAGTCAAGAAATTTATTATTCAGTAAACAGTATAAAGATAACACACTCATATATGGCCGACAATAAAAGCCATCTTTTGTGACTCATCAACCTATACTAGGCTAAAAAGCCCAAAATACACCTACATTTTCTCTCGATAAAGCACAGTGAGTTTCAGTGTTAGGACACTTAGCAGCAAGATTAAAGGGTAACAACCAAATATGCTAACACTGTGACTAGATTCAAAATCAATCCAATATAACAGGAGAAGAAGGCTGAGCCTTCTGTCCCACCAAGCTTCATGTCTCCATGTCAGCGACACTAGTAATCTGCCACATATCACCCTTATTATATGCCATAAAGACTCAATTCAACCAAATCCATACCAGAGTGAATGCCCAAATTAAAACAAAGCTGAGCCCAAATCCAGCACCAAACCCTAACCCAAAAACATTATTCGGAATCATCGCCGTCAGCTATTCGCCTATCATCGCCGTCATGTCGACCACCGTCGTCATGTTGCAACGACGATTTTCGATCTGTAAACCAGGGCACCCCATAAGCAGCGCCATCAACCCAGGCTCCAGAAGAACACCACAGTTGATCCCGATACCAAACAACATATCACCATCGGCTCTGACTCCAACCCCGATACTGCCACAGTGTTCGCCAGGAAGCCATATCCGGCGTACACTTCGGCCTTGCTGAAAATCAATGCAAATACGCACCCCTAGACTTCTATAAGCAAACCTGTCCATAGTCATAACCATCGGCGACGAGAGCTCGGGACGTCGATGAGCCTGGTGAGGATTCCCAAACTGGCGAATCAACCAGAAATTCGAGGATTGACGAAGACTTCCATCCCCGTTGCCACCAAGGAAAGGAAAAGCTAGAGCCAGAGGTATTGCTACTCTTCCTGTTTCATCGGTAAGGGGAAAAGAAAGGACGGTATAGCCACCCTTCCCAATCCAATATTTACAGCCAAGAGGCCGTTGATTTGTAGAACCGTCGCCGCCGTCGAAAGATGTCGTCTGCGTTCGTAGGGTTTCTCTAAGGAGAGAGCGAGAGAACATGTCTCCAGAGATGCTAAACCCCAATACTTGAGTCCAGCCGTAGCCATCATCGCTGAAGCCGTCGCTGCTATCCCACAACCCTTCGCCTCCAGCAAAAGAGATGGCGGTTAGGGTTAGGATGAGAGAGAGAGCGCGAGCCATTTTTTATTTAACTCTATAAATCCTTCTTTTACTGTAAACGTTAAAATTTGGATAACCCCCCTCGTATGCCATTGGCTACTTTTTCCTAGAATTAACATGACTCTGCTTTGATTTGGATTTGCTCCATATATTAATACACATAAGTTTGGAAATCTTCACATAATTCTCATAAGTTTGGACATCTCTAACCAAGAGATGGCAGAGGTTACTGACTTCGTGCAATTTACCGATGTTTGCCTATCACAAAAGCAGAACATGAGCATATTGTCACGAGCTTACTTTTGTGACTAGCTTACTCGTGCGGCCTTAGCACCCCTTCTTGCTAAGTCAGCCTTCCTTACGTCGAACAACCTCTTGCCAAGAACAAAAGTGAGAGCGAATACCAAATCGTTGATGAATATCAAATTGTATTGAGCTTTGAAGAAAACTTACAAAACTGAAATATTTCTGAAATCAGTGTTTCCCTCGTGCCCAGCTGAGTTATGCCCGATATCCTATATATAGGCAAAGCTCAGTCCACGGCAGCCTCTAGAATTTTCTAAATATCTACAGTGCCTAGATGCTTCTATACACTTCTACATGCCTATGGCTATGTACATCGACCCAGATTGTTCTAGAGTGATCGAGGTTGCACTAGAGCCTCGCAGAATGCCCTGCAGCCTGCCTAGCAGCCTGCCTGCGCCTGTGCTGTCCTGCACAGCGCTGCTGCCCCCTGCACTGCCCTGCACAGTGCTGCAATGCTGCCTAGAGTTGCCCGGAACTTTCCGGAGACACCCGCAGCCTTTCGGAGCTGCATAGAGATGCCTAGACCCTTTCCGGAAATGTCCACTGTAAACAAATGAGGGGTTTATGATTTTGCAAATACGATTACCCAAAATTAATTTATAATTAAAATAATAATTATAAATAAAGAATGCCAACGGCTACCGACGAATATTAAAATGATAAGGAAAATCGAATTAGTTGAAGTCGAGTCGTGTGTATCACACACTTTCCTTAAGACAATTACGCCGCCTCTATCGGTGCAAAAGGCCTTTTTGGCGTTCGTCTCCCAGGATACAACGACCTTTCGAGTTCTTGTGGCTGCACTGCTACAAGAACACCTACGAACTGCTAGTACCTTCCATATATCACCAGAATAAAACAAGAGCACAAGAGCAGAAAATTGAATACTCTCTATGTTGTGTTGGTGTGTTGGTCTCGGGATTGGTGTTTTAAACTATGGAATAGGAGGCCCTTTTTATAGTGTGAGGAATGGCCAAGGCTATTAAAATCAATCATCAATATAGGGAACTCAATGGTCATGAACATCTCACTCAATGGTCATGAACATCTCACTCAATGGTCATGAATATCTCACTCAATGTTCATAATACACATTACATCATATGTTACTAGAATATCAAAAATTTTCTAGTAGCAACTGAAGAGTCACTTGACTCTTACCATTTCCCTTTTTCAATAGCCAACTTTGGATGACAATTTTTCATTCATCCCAAAACCAAATTGGTCATATGAACACATAATATTGTAGTCTTCATTATGAAGAATACAAATCAAAGTTCAATTCTCATTAATTATAAGTGTAACACACTTTAATTAATCCATTTAAATTTGGTTTCAAAAAAGGTTTTTAACCCATTTTTCCAACAATTCCCCACATGAATAAAATTGGCTACCAAAGACTCGATAGAATTGGTGATAGATTTCTATGGTCGAAACCTGCATAGGATAGGTAGGTTTTACCCTTTGAACCTTCCCTTGTGAAAGTATGATTACGTTACTAACTAAACAGTAGACGCGATGTCCTTGAACTATTCGTTATTTTGTGTAACTGATAGCATACCTCACACAGGAGTCTTCCTGGTACATTGCAGTTCTCACTATTGTGCCCGTTTTGGCCCTGGACACACGCCTGGTTCTGTAAGAGTTTGATAAGAATTGTGCCCCAACAATTCCCTTAGAAGCGGCCCCACTTCTCTCTTACATAGGTGATCTCTTAATTAAGAGTAACCCGCATTACTCCGCTCGGATTTCCCGACGCATAAGAATCATTAAAAGCTTTAGCTTAACCTCATTCTTTACGGGCATCACTGTTTTTCATCATAGGAATGGACCTGGGAAAACTCCCCACAGTGATCCGACATTATCTCTACAATTTAGTTGTCCCTTTGAACCTAGATCTTGGGATCTCCAGTCAGCTAGGTTGGGTATCCACTGTAAAGATTTTTTAATTCATGGGCTTTAGTCCCATTCCTCTTGATGATTTGTTAACTAACTCTCTAGTTAACCATTTGGTTAGCGGATCCACAATATTATCTTTTGACTTCACATAGTCAATCAAGATAACTCCAATAGAGAGTAGTCAATTAGTATTATGTCCTCGAAAGATGTGTCTAGACTTACCATTACTTTGTGCCCTGCTGATTGCAGATTGATCGTCACAATGCATGCAAATTGCAGACACAAGTTTTTGTCCATTTTGGAATATCCTCAAGGAATTGGTGTAACCATTGTGCTTCTTCCCCACATTTGTCTGGTACCACAAACTCAAAAATGGTTTGTTTGGAGGATTTCCATATCATTGTTCCACCTTTTAGTGTGAACACATAACCGCTAGACTATCGTGTTAGATATCCATTTTTCATCTCAGTATCCTTCTAGGACAACACAACTCAAATATTACTCGTGTGTCTCTTTGACTTGCTCACATAAGCAATATCCATATTTTTCATGTCAAATATGAAATTTAACATATCTCTAGTGGATTTAATCATCTTATTATTGCATTCAAACAATAAACATGCCATTACATATCCACTTGCTTTCAAAATGAGTTAAAGTATCATAAAGCATACTTTGACCTTTGTCAATGTTAATTAGTCTACATAGAGCACCATAATTATCATATATCTTGGTCTATCATGCCATATATTTGGATGGCTCAACCATATTGGTGAAAAGAAACTTTATTCATTCTTGGACAAATGTCATTTACAAGAATTAAATAATCCACCACTCATGGTCCTATTTTATTTTATAAACTTGGCTTGGTCATACCACAGCTCTAAGTGTTTTATTCCACAGTCATAATCATTGACTTCATCTCTGCCCTGTTCGTTGGACATATTTTCAACAAGTGCATCAAGTGAAGCCCATTCAATTTCTCAGATTTTTCTCCTTGTGAGACTGAGACATGTATTCAGGCAATCACATCCATGGTCGGCATCTTGATCGACTCTTGGTTGTTTCAGTAATTTTTTCAATTCCGAAAACATATCCATAAGTGATAATTAATATAATCACTTATTTCTTAATTCAATGTGTAACCTACATATTCTGTAAGACAATAATATCCGTATATGCAACCATTCCGTAAGACAAGTATACAGGCAACCAATTCTGTTTAAGCAACCATTTGGTAGGACAGGTATTAGTCAATCACATCCGGTTGGCACATTGATTGACTCTTTAGTTGTTTCAGCAATTTTTTTTTTTTTCAATTATGAAAACACACCTATAAGTGTTAATTAATATAATCACTTATTTCTCAATTCAATGTATACGTAAGCTACGAATTCCGTAAGGCAACAATATCCGTATAGGAGACCAATTCCGTTTAGGCAGCCATTCCATAAGGCAACAACAAGCTTCGAAAGAACCTTAAATCCATTTAGGCAACCATTACATAAGGCAACAACAAGCTTCGAAAGAACCTTAAAACCGTTCCATAAGGCAACAACAAGCTTCGAAAGAACCTTAAATCCATTTAGGCAACCATTACATAAGGCAACAACAAGCTTCGAAAGAACCTTAAAACCGTTCCATAAGGCAACAACAAGCTTCGAAAGAACCTTAAATCCGTTTAGGCAACCAGAACCTTAAATCCGTTTAGGCAACCAATAAACCTCGAATCATACAAGCAAAATCAAATTGTAATTGTCTTAAGCTGTAAACAAACGAGGGGTTTATGATTTTGCAAATACGATTACCCAAAATTAATTTATAATTAAAATAATAATTATAAATAAAGAATGCCAACGGCTACCGACGAATATTAAAATGATAAGGAAAATCGAATTAGTTGAAGTCGAGTCGTGTGTATCACACACTTTCCTTAAGACAATTACGCCGCCTCTATCGGTGCAAAAGGCCTTTTTGGCGTTCGTCTCCCAGGATACAACGACCTTTCGAGTTCTTGTGGCTGCACTGCTACAAGAACACCTACGAACTGCTAGTACCTTCCATATATCACCAGAATAAAACAAGAGCACAAGAGCAGAAAATTGAATACTCTCTATGTTGTGTTGGTGTGTTGGTCTCGGGATTGGTGTTTTAAACTATGGAATAGGAGGCCCTTTTTATAGTGTGAGGAATGGCCAAGGCTATTAAAATCAATCATCAATATAGGGAACTCAATGGTCATGAACATCTCACTCAATGGTCATGAACATCTCACTCAATGGTCATGAATATCTCACTCAATGTTCATAATACACATTACATCATATGTTACTAGAATATCAAAAATTTTCTAGTAGCAACTGAAGAGTCACTTGACTCTTACCATTTCCCTTTTTCAATAGCCAACTTTGGATGACAATTTTTCATTCATCCCAAAACCAAATTGGTCATATGAACACATAATATTGTAGTCTTCATTATGAAGAATACAAATCAAAGTTCAATTCTCATTAATTATAAGTGTAACACACTTTAATTAATCCATTTAAATTTGGTTTCAAAAAAGGTTTTTAACCCATTTTTCCAACATCCACAACATTCCGCTGTCTTCCGGATCACCCGTGAACACCTTGTCGTCCTCCAAAATATCCTTGAGCATCGCTTAGCCTCATCGTGCTCAAGGGGATAGGCAAGTCGTGTCACGTCGCGCTCGCAGATGCGTGCGCAGCCTCTGTCACGATCTCGCAATGTCGATGCCGACTTGGCGGGTCGTGACAATATGCTGATATGCACATCTCCAATGCTCTTGATTTACTCAGTCGAAGAAAAGACAGTGGGATTTATGGGATGCATGGAAGATATGATTATAAAGTAGCTGGCATTGCCAAATCTTTAAGATTTGTGGGTTTCTAAAAAAAAAAAAAAAAAAAAAAAGGGTTAGTGACGATAGATGAATTATATGGTAACCCTTGTGGATCCATTCTCATTCGTGTTCGGGTAAGAAATGGATGCCAAGACTAACATTTGCCGCAAACACAATCTCAAATGTAGAGCCTTGGTCAGAAGTTCTTCTTTCTTAAGCTATTGTATTGTTCAAAGTTTGATTCTACGTGTCAGTCACACGTGCCAATCAGACGGTCCGTGGGCACAAAGCTTCATGAACAACCCAGTCCTGTACCAACAGGTGGCAAGACTCCACGTTTTCAACTCCTAAAGGCTCATCATAAGTAAGTAACCTAGAGGAAGTTGGCATGCACACAAAATCAACTTTAAAGTGACATGTCAACGGATGGTCTATACGTGATTCGTTGCATATGGATTTTATTATAAGGTCCCTGTATATTTACATTATGGTTAATTAGGACCTTCTTACATATGCGAACATGTTGATCATGACAGGAAAAATGTTACACATGCATACATTGATCGAAGTCTTTCAAAATCTTGCTCAAAATGGAGGTTAACTTGTCATTCTTGTACCATACACAAACTGGGTCTTGACATGGGACATGCTGCTGCTGCGGGTCTAATGAAGATGAGCAATCAGACACCTATGTGGACTGTGTTGTATAAAGAGATAGGAAGTTTTTTTTTCTTTCTTTCTTTTTTCTTCTTCTTCTCTCTACTTAATGGTGTAAGAATATAGAACTATTTCCTAGTTTTTCCAACTATTGAGAGGCTAATATGAGAGCATAGTCTGCACAATTGAAAATGCATAATCTTTAATTTGTTGAAAGTACCATCAAATACAAACAAATAATGAGTAACAACCTTTGAGCATACTTAAGCTATCTTTAGTCCGTTCCACAGGTTGGACCAGCCAATTTGGTCAATGCACATTATTAGTCCGATGTTGCCGAAGACACATTAGCCTTCCTAGTCGCTGCAGAGTCGTGCACGGTGCATTACACAATTAGGTTAACCAATCAAAGCATGTACAAAATTAGACTTTGTAAAGGAATCTCCATATTTTGTAAGATATGTTTTAAGCTTAATTACCTTAATCTGTTACACGCTTACTGCATAATTGTATGGAATTCGAAATGTTTGCTCACACATTGAATTATTTTGCAAAAGGAAATCTATGGAGGGACTTCAAACAACTCGAGCAACTTACTTGCACCATGGTCTCTAGTTCCATGTAGCCCCGGCACATAAGAGCAACTTTAACAATACTAGCCATTTTTTTGTCAAATTTTAACCAAAATAGCTAAAATGTCATTTTGACTAGCTAGTTTAGAATTATATTCGTATCAGTTCTCTCTATTTTAACTACTTTGAACTTATATTACTAATTAAATTGCTAGCCACTTAGGAGTCTGGTGGAGTTCCTAATTTTGATAAAAAACTAAACAGACTTCCTAAAATAGCTAAAGAGTCAAAATAGAAAGTTTGCTAAAGATGCACTAAGACCTCTCCACTAATACATAACCACTTAACTTTCAATTGTCAAATCTTCTCTTAAGTTTTGACATCTCTACCAAAGTTATTAGAGAGATTACTATCACATTCTCTTAAGTGAAATATTCCCTTATAGATCTATTGTCAAAAGTTAAAAGCGAGTAGAACCCGAATGAAAAATCAGTCATCGTCTTCATAAATTTGTTGACTGTAGGATTGGATGTGCTCATATGTTTGAGAATCATATCTTTAAGACTAAAATTTCCCGCAGTCATAATTTCAAATGCAAAGGATTGTGAGTGAACAAGTGATATTGCATTCTTAGTGGGGGATCAAAGAACTCTTCAATATATGTTTTGACACCACCCAAATAAGTGGGAACTTGAAACGCTCAAAACTCAAAATTTGTCTAGCATCAAAACTCAAAACGTTTTTAGCAATTGATACTTCTGTTGCGACAACCTTATTACTGTAAGTATTAATAGAGGATCAGACCGAAAAATAATAAGAGGAAAACTATTTACCACCAATATGGACCGTGGCATACATCAAGTTATAACAAGTAATCGAAAAGAACCTTATCAAACTTTGAAAGCCTTCCTCTTAAATAAAAAAAAAAAAAAAAAAAACTTTGAAAGCCTTCGTACTTGCTCTATCACACGTGCCACACGAGGGCATTGTTCACAAGTTCAATTATGCGTGTCAGTCACACGTGCCAATCATACGGTCTGTCACTATCCCCCGATAGCACACAGCTTCATGATCTGCCCAATAACATACCAACACGTGGCAGGACTTTTCATTTTCGACTCTGAGGAAGTTTGAAAGCTACGAGTGCAGACCTACTCCACTGCAACTGACCGCAGGCAATCCCTTCTCCTAAAGGCTCATATAGGCAATACTATCCTCACTGCCCATCATAAGTAACCTAGAGATCCGCAAATCACACTGCGCCACGTCATCCTGGTATTCGCGTCGGCATCTCGCGATCTATCACCGACTACATTCCTCACCTTCGACACCGACACGTGTCTCATGATCCAGGGCGCCTAGCCGGTGATATAGGGTAAGTCCTACCGACGCGGCCGGTCACTCCCACCCCTGCAATTCCCGCTAGGTATAAAAACGGCGTCGTCCTGCTCCTTTTGGCCTTCTTCCGTTTTTCTCTCTGCAAATTCTCCTCTTCCAAATTATATAGCAACTTTTTCAGCTGCCGAGTTTTCTGAGGTCAGTCGCCGCCTTACATTTTAATCTATCTCATTGCCCCAATATTTTTTTTTAATTTTGATTTTTTTTTAATTAACATTTCTGCAAATTAGAAAAAAAATTTATCTGCTTCGATCGAACTTACTAGCTCACTTTTTGGGTTTAAAAATCGGTTCTTTCATATCGATCTTGTTGTTTTCTTTCTCAATTAAGCTTTAATTTCACTGCGAATTAGATTATTGAGGTCATTTAGTAGAAAATATGGGTTTGATTTCAGTGTTTGATTCTCAGTGTGTGTGGTGAGAATTCAGCTAGAACTTAATTGGGTTGATTTTGTTTCGGTTTAATTGCTAATTGAGCTTAATTAGTTTGCGTTTTGATCTCTAGCAATGTTGGGTCGGAGCCTGATTGGTCTGTGTCAGTGGTTCTTGAGTAGCCCAGCTAGAAATTAGGGTTTTTTTAGGGGTTCGTTGAAATATGAAGATTTTGTTAGCTTGGGGATTTAGCTAGGTCCCTGATTGTGTGCTTGTTGCTGGGTGTTGGTGTTTTAGTTTGCTTTTCGGGTAATCTTAGTTTCGAAATTTAGTGTTTGCTTGTGTTTTCGGGTTTTATTGTTCGAGTGCTGATGCTGTTGTTTCTTGTTGTTTATGTTAGATCCCCCAATGAATGGTGGTATTATTCATGTGCTGAAGTGGGGATTCTGAAATTGTTTGTTCTAGGGCCGTGGTGAGATATTAGGGCTTTTCGCATTGCTGTGATTTTTCTTTTGTTTGTTAAATTGAGTGGGGGTTGATTATTGAAAAAAAAAAGTATAAGTTCTGGAGAGCTACTTAGACTCTGGCCACCAGAGGGCGGGGCATCCTATGGTGCCTTCAAGGGTGGCTGGGGGATTAACACAATCTTCGTCGAGTTCTGGAATTTTCTTCCAAGGGGATGGGCAGTCTCAGTCTGTAGTTAACTCTCACTTAAGCTCGTCTTTCGGGAACTCTTCTAATTCAATTCCTGGAACTGGGCGATCAAATTTGGGTCCGGTTTCTGGGGACATGAACAATGCAGTTTTAAGCAGTGTGGCGAATTCAGGTCCAAGTGTTGGGGCAAGTTCTTTGGTCACAGATGCAAACTCTGTACTTTCAGGAGGTCCCCATTTGCAGAGAAGTGCAAGCATCAATAACGAGTCCTACTTACGCTTACCAGCTTCCCCTATGTCATTCTCATCGAACAATATTAGCATGTCTGGATCATCAATTATGGATGGCTCTTCTGTAGTGCAGCAGAATTCTCAGCATGACCAAAATTCTCAACAGATTCAGCAGGGTCAGCATCACCAGCACCAACGACAGCAAGGGACTTCTAGTGTTACATCCCTACCCACGACGCAAACTGGCCAAGTTTCCCTTCCCATGGGAGCACGTGTCCCTGGAACTTTCATTCAAGATCCAAATAATTTGGCTCATGTCCAGAAGAAACCACGGTTGGATGTCAAGCAGGAAGAAATTATGCAGCAGCAGGTGTTACAGCAACTTTTGCAAGGACAAGGTTCGATGCAGTTCCAAGGACGGAATCCACAGTTACAAGCCTTGATTCAACAACAGAGACTAAGGCAACAGCACCAGCAACAGCAACAAATCTTGCAGTCCATGCCTCAATTGCAGAGAGCACATATGCAACAACAGCAGCAACAGCAACAGCAACAGCAGTTGCAGTTGAGACAGCAACTTCAACAACAAGCTCTGCAGCCAGCATCTTCCATGAAGCGTCCATATGATGGTGGTGTTTGTGCTCGTAGGCTGATGCAGTATTTATATCATCAGCGGCAACGACCAGCTGTGAGTTCCCTGTCATTTACATCATTTGCGGAAACCGTTCTTTTCTTTTTTCCTTCTCAGTTCCTCTTCATATGGGTTACACTCTTTTTCATGATGTTAAAATAATTTAGATTGAAATTGTTGGTCAAATTTATCTAATGATGAGTCTATTTAAACTATTGACAGGACAACAGTATTGCATATTGGAGGAAGTTTGTGACCGAGTATTACTCTCCTCGTGCTAAGAAAAGATGGTGCTTGTCGTTATATGACAATGTGGGGCATCATGCTCTTGGTGTTTTCCCTCAGGCTTCTATGGTCAGTTTATACTCTTCACTAGTTCTTCTAGTATATTAGGATTGTCATATCACATAATTTGACTTTTATGATAGCATATGACCATTGTATCTCTTGTCCAGTTGCATTGCATGATTCTCGTACTTGCTTGTACAAAGCTCTTCTATTTTGAGAGTACTGCATCTACATCAAAATCATTTCTGTTTACAATACCTGCCAACATGATGGTCTCTCATGTGTATCTATCTTGTTGTTCTTTTTGGCCAGGATGCATGGCAGTGTGATATTTGTGGTTCTAAATCTGGAAGAGGCTTCGGTAAGTAAATGTGGGGTTTTTATGAGATCTGCTATTCGCATATCATGGTTTATGTGTATATGCTCATGGACGTTTCTCGTTTCTATTGGTAAAATACTTTTTCTATATACATGTCTTCTTAAACTTGAGTTAGTTTCTCTTGCCTGTCTGGGGATACATCTTGGTAGTAAGGTACAATTCAAATAACAATTGCATGTCAATGTTAAGATTGTGATACTGCAAAACTATAGGAATTAATGTGGGAGGAGATGACTGAAAAACAGCTGATGCCTGGAAGAATTGCAGATATGGACTTGCTATAACATGGAACTATGAATGTGTTGCTTTCTGACTGAAACTTTGAATAAAACTCTTAAAAATTTCTTTTTGGACTTAAAAAATACCTTGTCAGGGAAGCTTAACACCTGAGGATACAATGATAGTTGTGAGAAGTCTGTGGATGCAACTTTTTTGCTTAGGGATTTCATGTAGCCATTTGATGTATTCATTAGTTATCAGATTGAAGTCTAATTTGGTTCATGGGCATGTCTACAGAGGCGACCTTTGAAGTACTTCCTAGGCTTAATGAGATCAAATTTGGCAGTGGAGTCATCGATGAGCTTTTGTTTCTAGACTTGCCAAGGGAATGTAGGTTTCCGTCTGGTGTAATGATGCTGGAATATGGGAAAGCAGTTCAAGAGAGTGTATACGAGCAACTTCGTGTTGTTCGCGAGGGCCAGCTTCGCATCGTGTTTACACAAGATTTAAAGGTTGGAAACATTTTGTTTGTTACTGGGTTCTGTTTTTCATAATATGATTCTGCTGCTAATACGTTACCATATGCTTTCTCAGATATTGTCTTGGGAGTTTTGTGCACGACGTCATGAAGAGCTTCTTCCTCGTAGGATTGTTGCTCCACAGGTACTGTTTTTCTGTGCTTTCTTAAGTTTTGGCTTCTATTGAGCGATGTGTAGATAAGATTTTAATTAATGCTGTTATAATTAATCTTTATTGGGGCTTCTCAATTCTGCGTTTAGATAATAGGCTGTGTTTGAATCATACATATGAGAACTGTGCAATTGTTGAACCTAAAATGAATTGTCACACACTTGCGTTAGACTTGGCCCTGAACTTTGGAAAGCTGTCTTTTGAGTGTGCACTAAACCACATTTGGTTATGTAGTATCTGGGTTTTTGCTTCTTCCTGAAGTTATGTTTTATGTATCTCTGATAGTTTTCTTTCACAATTTCTTTGTAGTTTCAAAAGAAACAAATTCTCCCCTTTATGCTTTAATGTCAGGTGTACTGTGTAATTATTTAATGAAAACCAATTGATCAAGTAGATAGAACTTTGAGCTAAGAAGCAAGTAGATAAGGTTAAGTATAGACTCGCGTGGTAAACTTACAAGGTATGATATTTTCCAGGTCAATCAGTTGGTTCAGGTTGCACAGAAGTGTCAGAGTACAATTGCTGAAAGTGGATCTGAAGGGGTTTCTCAGCAGGATCTACAAGCAAATAGCAATTTGTAAGTTTTTAATGCTATCAGTTAACCAGTTTGGTATTGAATTTTAGTCCCTCATGAAGTAGGGTTTTGGACTTATTTGTCTGTTCATTTCAGGGTTCTGTCAGCTGGGCGGCAGCTCGCAAAGAGTTTGGAGTTGCAGTCACTGAATGACTTGGGATTTTCTAAAAGATATGTGAGGTGTTTGCAGGTATATTCTACTGCACTAATAGCTTAATTTATACCTGAATCTTCAACTTTTTCATGGATGCATATCTTATTACTTGAATTTTATTTTTAGTTGCTGATTTTAAACTTTTAACAGATATCAGAGGTTGTGAACAGCATGAAAGATTTGATCGACTTCTGCCGGGAAAACAAAGTTGGCCCAATTGGTATTGTCCTATTTCCTATTCCTCTTTCTATAAGTAATTTCTACTGCGGGTTTGTATGGATATTTGTGAGTATTTTCTTTTGCAATTGGTCCTATAAGACAGATTCTAGAACAAATCATGCCTCTGATATCTGCTCTGTATTCTTTAAGTTAAGTCATTACATGAGTTAACCATCTTTTGGTGAAATAGTTATACTGTTCAATTTGGAGCTAATAGGCATGCTTGTTGAGTATTATGCTGAAGTAAGTCAAGTGAGGTTTTGGACATGGTGGATTTGGAACTGTTGTCGTCTTCATATCTTACCTGTAGGATATAATATTCCTCTTTTTGCTTATATTCAATATATAACGTGGGGAAGTTAGTACTTGGTGACTTATTCTCATTGGTTCTTTCTCATTTCCTTTCCCCCATCTATTGTTGTGCTAAAGCTTTTGTGCTCTTGTATGCCTGCTTGTTCATTGGTTCAGTTGTTGGTTCTATTTCTTATATTGAAATTGTTTGTTGATCATATGTTGAATCCAGAGGGGTTGAAGGTTTACCCTCGACATGCGAGTGCAAACAAGCTCCAGATGCAGAAGATGCAGGAAATGGAGCAGTTAGCAAGTGTTCAAGGCATGCCAACTGACAGGAACACACTCAATAAGCTAATGGCATTGCATCCGGGACTAAACAATCAGATGACTAACAACCAGCATATGGCTAATCGAGGAGCTTTGAGTGGTTCAGCACAAGCAGCTTTAGCACTAACCAATTACCAGAATTTACTCATGAGGCAGAACTCAATGAATTCAAATGCAAATTCTCTTCAACAGGAGGCATCTTCGTCTTTCAACAACTCCAATCAAAGTCCATCATCACCTTTTCAAGGTTCTGCTGCTTTAATACAGACACCCATGCAGAGTTTACCAGGAAGTGGCTTTTCAAGTCCCCATCTATCCTCACGACAGTCACATCAGACACCGCAGCTGCAGCAGCGGTCACTCAGTTCTAACAGCTTGCTCCAACACACCAATCAGCAGAATTCCCAAGGCAACCAGGCTTTGCAGCAACATATGATCCAACAACTGCTGCAGGAGATGTCTAATAACAGTGGCGGACAACAATCTCTTCCTGGTCCAAATTCTAATGGGAGTTTGACAAGGAATGGGATGAGTTTTGGAGGCAATAATTCAGCAGGAGGTAATGCTACTCCAACCGTGTCCGGAAGTCATGGCCCTGCTCCAAGCAGGAGTAACAGTTTCAAAGCTGCTGCAAACAGTGACTCTTCAGCAGGTGGTGGTAACAATGCATTCAGTCAGAGAGCGCAAGATTTACCCTCAAACCTTCATTTGCAAGAGGATATGGTTCAAGACATTGCCCGTGAATTCACAGAAAACGGCTTTTTTAACAATGATCTTGATGATAATATGGGTTACGGCTGGAAGGCATGACTAACATAATATGGCCTGATTATTGGCTCCAATTTGGTAAGTGGCCGCATATATCTTTGTACAGCACATTTTTAAAATAACTGTTTTTCCTCTCCTCCCTTCTTTTCTTGAGTTCCTTCACTTTGGCTTAGTATGGAATTTGTCGAGACATCGTACACTTGTACTTGGGTAGTTCAGTTGAGTAGGACTTTAGCAATCGTTTTTTTTTCTTTTCTTTGTTCCGAGGGTTTTCTATCTCCATGTCTTGCAAGTGTAATCTATTGGATAAAGAACTCTGAGAACTTATCTAGTTTCTGAGTAATATGATATTACATGTTTTCACCCATGTGTTCTTCATAGTTATATTCTGCTCAAGATTTTTCAGAATCTTTACTTGGAACTTTGAAGATGCAAAATTTTATTCGAGGTAGGAAGTAAACCATAGTTTTAGGATCTGCCCAAAACATGGTGGTTTGTATTCCTACGAGACATGACGAGACATGTCTGCTTTCCAAATGGGTTGGGGCCCGAAGACATGACGAGACTATATGCTTTTTTCCATTCGTTTTTTAGGGAAAAGATTGCATCAAGAACAGGGACCTGAACCTAACGAACTGAATAGGATGCAGAGGAATTCAATAGTTGAGGGGCATCCGCATTACGTTGTTTCTCATGCATGTTACACAGAAATATCAACTATGAAATACAGCGTGGTTTTGGCTAATCTGTATAAAGTTAAAGACTACATTTCATTAATCTTTCCCTTAACTTGGTTGGGCATATTAACACAGAGTCTAAGCACAGGCCACCTTTGGTGTGTGTACAATCAATTTGGATCATAGAAAATTTGATCTTCATAGGCTTGGTACTGTTGCTGAGGAAATCACCAACATGGTAGTGAACCCAGCTGCATCTTTCATGCAAATAACACTCGGATAAACCTTGCTGGCCGTCTGATGTTGATAAGTGAAATCGGACGGGTTTGTTGTCCCAGCCGTGTACTTGATCAGTGTTGCATACTCGTCGACCAAATCTTCCTGAACAAGTCTTGCCGAGCTGAAGCCGGAAATATAGGCTATAGCTTCCTGGTGGAAACTCAAACTCTACTTCCCCTAGTGCTTCAAGCCACCATATTTGTTTAAGATATGCAACTCTGTTAAACCTATATGATCAAAAATAAATGCCCATATCAATCATATATATATATATATATATATATATATATATATATATATGCGAACTTGCAAAGTTACTGTAAAACGGTGACAAAGAAATGAGATATTTTGGTTTGAAAATGACTAATAAGTTTGTTAATATAACAAAACGGTATAGTCGACATTTCTTGCAAGTTTCTTCTTCTAATACATAATTTGCTAGCTAGCTAGGAGACTCAAAGAAATTGAAGACAGCTTTCGTAAAACCAAGACCATCTCTTCAGCAGTTCTGCAGGCTTCGTATCGATTATGCTTTGTGATGTAAAGGGACGTTCAAAACGCAACGAATTATATGAGGGCTGATGCCAACACAATATTTAAGTAAAGAAATTAAAATTTTCTCTCTTGCACAAGGCAAGTTGTCATTTAACAAATGGAATCAAATCTTTTTAGCTTAGACTATGAATGCAATGAAATCTTCAAGAAGGAGCCCACCTTGGTGTGGCTTAGTTTCTAGCAATTATTCTTGGGTGCTATTCTAATGCTCGCACCCCATCTCTGAATCTCAAACCATCTACTAGATGGTCTTGAGGAAGTGATCAATGTCAAGACGCAAGAATGAGAATAAGTCTAACAAAGAGTATCAAACATTCAAACCCTATTTGCAGGAAATCTCGGCAAGGCTTTAAACGGGAGTTAGAAAAGGTCCTGGGTTAGTCTAAAGAGAAAAACCGGAAATAAGCTAGAATTATAATAAAGGTAACTCCGACCCTCTACATATGATGACAATTTTTTAGGCTTAGTACATGAGCTATCCACTTCATAAACGTAGAGGTCTGATAATCTGATAATGGAAGATTTGCAGTGAAACCCAATTTATCGAACTTCTCAAAGTGAACAAGATATGATCATATATAATATAACTGGAATCTTAGCTCTGCAAGTAAGTACCTCGATTCCTCAGTTGGAACATTACTCCAATATCGTCGGTCATCTATTCCTGTAATCCGCAATGCCTTCGATGAAATGGACAAACAAACCTGTGGACGGGATCCACAACTCTTTTCCAACCAAACTTCCTGTCAGTTTTGGCCAAAACAAAATCACCATTATCTTATCAGCAAGCTAGCTAGCTAGCTAGTAAGCTAGATCTAGCCGTTTATGGCTCCAAGCAGTACTTCAAAAACGAAAAGGAAAAAAATATACGATGAACTAAGAGCTATATATATATATATATATATATATATTGTTGTAGGAGAAATAGATTGATAAATCTCTCTGTCTTTATTCATTGATAAGGAGGCCTTTATATAGGCATTACATCAAGTATCCCTGGCGAACAGGGATTCCCTATCTAATAGAGTATCTAGACTATAAGTCTTATTAGGACAAGACACACCACGGAAGTTACGGAGTTAACCTTCCTTGAACACTCCCCCTTGTGTCGCGTCCTCAATGGTGCATGAACCGTTGCCTCGTTAAAACCTTTGCCAGCAAACAAAAACCTCTTGGGCAAAAATAAAAGCATGGTCTAAGGAAAAAGAGTACAACGCACCAACTACAAGTATGTGAGACATGCATAACTAGGCTCCCCCTGAAGTCTAGATGAGAACTCCCCCTGATAGTCATTCAGTCTTTGAGTTCGGATAAGCGACACATTCCAATGCGCTTTACATGCTTCATAAATGTAGATTTGGGTAGAGACTTGGTGAACAGATCCGCTGCATTTTCTTCTGAGCTGACTTGCTTCACTTGAATATTCAAAGTCTCTTGCTGCTGCTGATTGTAGAAGAACTTAGGCGAAATGTGTTTAGTATTGTCACCCTTAATGTATCCCAACTTCATCTGCTCAATGCATGCTGCATTATCTTCAAATATGCAAGTTGGTCCCATCGTAGTAGACTCAAGTCCACTAGACTCTCGAATGTGAGATATAACTGAGCGAAGCCAAATACATTCTTTGACTGCTTCATGTAGTGCAATAATCTCAGCATGGTTCGAGGAGGTAGCAACAAGGGTTTGCTTGGTTGATCTCCAAGATATCGCCGTATTCCCAATGGTAAAAACATAACCGGTTTGGGAACGTCCTTTGTGTGGATCTGACAAATATCCAGCATCAGCAAATCCTACCATCACATCATTTGGTGTATCTGAGTAGGAGGGGGTATCGCCAAAGCCGTATCGGGACCACGACTTAGCATCCGCGGGTCCGGATAAGTTGGCGGATATGGCTGCAGGATGGCGGATGGATGAACCAAAGCCAGTCCTGGCGGATATGGCTGGCGGATGGCAATCCGAGCCATGGTTTGTGCTGTTAGATGCAAGAGATCGACTAGGTGTCGAATCCTGATGAGTGTATCGATAGTACAAGCCCATGTCAAGGGTTCCTTTAAGGTATCGGAAGATGTTCTTGATTCCAACCCAATGACGTTGTGTTGGCGCAGAGCTAAATCTAGCTAACAAGTTCACAGAGAAAGCGATGTCTGGTCTAGTACACTGAGCTAAGTATAACAAAGCTCCAATCGCACTAAGATATGGATATTCAGCTCCCAAGACCTCTTCGTCATCTTCTTTCGGACGAAAGGGATCTTTGTTGATATCCAGACTTCTAACGACCATGGGAGTGCCTGTAGGATGCATAACTTTGTCCATGTTAAATCGCCTGAGCATCTTTCGGACATATGCAGACTGGTGTATAAAAATTCCACCACTTCGGTGCTCTAGTTCTAAGCCTAGGCAAAACCGAGTCCTTCCCAGATCTTTCATCTCGAATTCGGATTTCAAATAGCTAGCGGTCTCATTGATCTCATTCAGAGTTCCAATGATGTTCATATCATCGACATAGACGGCTATAATGGCAAATCCTGAACTTGTTCTCTTTATGAACACACAAGGGCACAACTCATCATTCTTGTATCCTTTCCCAATCAAGTAATCACTTAACCGTGTGTACCACATCCTACCAGATTGTCGGAGTCCATATAGAGATCGTCTCAACCTGATAGCAAATGAACTTCGTGGTTTTTGCTCACTTGACTTGGGTAACGAAAGTCCTTCTGGCACTTTCATGTACATCTCCGTATCTAGGTCCCCATAAAGATACGCAGTTACAACATCCATAAGCTGCATATTGAGTCTCTCTGAGACTACCAAACTTATTAAGTATCGGAAGGTAATAGTATCCATGACAGGAGAATACGTCTCCTCATAATCAATTCCAGGGCGTTGAGAAAAACCTTGCGCCACGAGTCGAGCTTTATATCGCTGGACTTCGCCATTCTCATTGCGCTTTCTGACAAAGACCCATTTATGTCCAACAGGCTTCACGTTCGGCGGTATAGGCACAACCGGTCCGAAAACTTGCCTTTTCTTTAGAGAGTCTAGTTCAGCCTGGATTGCTTCTTCCCACTTCGGCCAATCCGCCCTACGTTGACATTCATCAACAGTGCGGGGTTCCATATCGTCGTCGTCAATAACTTCTTGAGCAACGGCGTAGGCGAATGCATCATCGATATACATGGAATTTCTTTCCATCAGATTGTGCATGCATAAGTAGTTTAGTGAGATTTCCTTGTTCTCCAACATCAACAGTGAGTCTGAGGCGTCCCCCAGATGATTCAGAGTTGATTCTTGGACATAGGTATAGTCGGAGACAATCTCGTGTGACGGCGTCACAGTATCGATGATGAACGGATCGCTTTGTGCCTGGACACATGCCCTCTTTCTAGGTACATTGTCTTTGGAACCGATTGGTCTCCCCCTCTTTCTAGGAGGATCCGAAGTCGACGCCGGCTCTCCACTTGGAGGTGCCGAGCCTAGGCTACCGATGGCACCTAGGGCTGCGGGTCCGAGACCGGCGGCGCGTGTTCGCGCATGGCGAGGAATGTTAAGCCTTGCAGGTACATTCGCAGCAGGTATGGTTGATCTTGTCACTTTCGCAATATCAGTAAAGGAGTCGGGCATCGTATCCGCCACCTTTTGTAGTTCTAATATGCGTTGTATTTCAGTCTCACACTGAGACGTACGGGGATCATAATGAGACATAGTGGGAGAGAACCACGTCAATTCCTGACGTTCATTTGGGACGGATGCGGCCCCATCTCCCCCTAACGGCGGGAAGGATGTCTCATCAAAGTGACAATCTGCAAATCTTGCAGTAAACAGATCACCTGTCATAGGCTCTATATAGCGGACAATAGTTGGTGCTTCATATCCAACATAAATAGCTGATCGTCGTTGTGGACCCATCTTGGTACGCAGTGGAGGCGTGATAGGCACATATACGGCACAACCAAAAGTACGCAGATGCGAAATATCAGGCTCGTAACCAGTTACCAACTGGTACGCACTAAATGGTTGGCTATCTGTGGGTCGTAGACGAATAAGCATAGCTGCATGTAATATTGCATATCCCCATGCCGAAACTGGCAAGTTTGTGGCCATGACAAGAGACCTAGCTACAAGCTGTAGTCTCTTGATAGCGGCTTCTGCAAGACCGTTCTGAGAATGAACGTGGGGTACGGGATGTTCAACTTCAATCCCAACTGACATGCAATAGTCATCAAAACACTTTGAGGTAAACTCTCCAGCATTATCCAGTCTGATGGACTTAATCGGATTGTCCGGGTGGTGAGCCCGAAGCTTAATAATCTGAGCTAGGAGTTTAGCGAATGCAGCATTCCTCGTGGACAACAACGCTACGTGTGACCAACACGTTGATGCATCAACCAGAACCATGAAATATCGAAATGGTCCGCATTCTGGTGTTATAGGTCCACAAATATCACCTTGTATTCGTTGTAGAAACGGAATATTCTGTTTATTATCAATAGCAAAAGATGGTCTTGCTTGAAGTTTTGCTAGTGAACAAGCTTTACAAAACGAACGATGAGCATTAGACATCGCTACAGAAGCATGAGAAGCAGGAGGGGGCCGAACCTCTCCTTGGAACCGAGAGGCGGCTATCGACGGCACGGCCGAACCGAGGCCGAGGCGCCCTCTGTGCTTTTGTGATCGGAAAAATGGATGACCGTGGGAGCATTTCAAAATACGGATCATCAGATCACGACCCGGATGACCGAGTCTATCATGCCAAAGCTTATAAGCATCAGAATCACATAATATAACAACATGAGATTCGTTGGCTCGAATGGTTGTGAAATACATGCCATTGCGAACTCGCTTACACTTCTCCACAATGCGAGTGCGCATAGATTGGGTGGAGGTGATCAACAGATATTCAGTTCCATCTTCAACATAAGTGCTGAGGTGATAGTCATTGTCACGCACATCCTTGAACGCTAGCAAGGTTCTTGGCGCCTTAGGCGCATATAGGGCGTCCTCTACCCGAATCTCAGTGCCATTTGGCAGTAAGAATTGAGCAGTGCCACGACCCTTAATTACGGGTCCAGTTCCTGTCATCGTAGATAACGACGATTCTCTTGGCGTAAAATCCGAAAACAATTGCCGATTCCTCAGAATCGTGTGAGTTGTTGCACAATCCAACAAACACTCAATCTCGCCTTGATACATCTACAAAAACAATGTAACTTGAATCAATAGTCTACTTTAGACTTTGGCGAACACTTTAAAGTAAGTGTACTGAAACAATATATCATCACAAAAATGAAGTGCATTAAGGCCAATAACATAGCCATGGCAACGACAAAACTTGAGAGAAAGATATAAGCCGCATTTTAATCACCGAGTATCACCATTGATAATCATAGCCTAGTTCAGAGATTGAGACCGGACACCGTCGTAGGTGGCGTGGCCGAGCCAAGACCGAGGCCAAGGCAAAGGCCGGAGCCAAGCCAAAGCCGAAGCTGTGGTAAGGCCAAAGCGACCCAGAGGCCGAGCCGAAGCAAGGCGAGTGGTGAGAGTCGGTCAGGCATTGAGGCAATGCGATGCGACGGTTGAGCTAAATCCGAAGCATGGCGAGTCCGAAGACACTTCGTTGCCGAGCCATTGATGCAAAAGTTGCATTTGTTCGATAGGCTATCGATTGTTGGTTTCAAAAAACCGGATTCGGTGCTGAGCCAAGCTGGCGATTGGCCATGGCGAGTGAGGCCTAGCGAGTCGCGGCCAAGCGCTTATGGGCTTTGGCGAGCGAGGCATGGCGGATCGCAGCCAAGTTGGCGGATCGCTGATCGCGGATCTCGGATTAGTTGGCGAATAGCCATGGCGATCGAGTCCTGGCGGATCGCGACCAAGTTGGCGGATAGCGGATCGCGGATCTCGGATCGCGGATCGTGTATCGCGGCTCGCGGATGGCATATCGCGCATCGCGGATGGCGTATCGCGGATCGCGGATGGCGTATCACGGATCGCGGATGGCGTATCGCGGATCGCGGATGGCGTGTCGCGGATCTCTCCTTTTGTCTTTGTGATTTTTCGGATATGAGTTAATCATCACCAGAATTTTGGTGAACTCAAAATGATTATGCCATTGAGAATTGGACGCATTGAACCAATTTTGCTTTCAGGGATGTAAAAATCTCAAATCATTCGTAGAATAAGATAGATTTTGTTGATGACAACTCAAAAAATACATCAAGGTTGTTCTAAATAGAACGACTTATCGAACAAAGTCGTGATTTATTGACTATTCTGTCAAAATAACAATCAAAATCAAACTTGAACACGTATCTCATGACCTAAGTCAAATACTTATTCATAGTCTGGAGTATCATACTCCTGAGTCCTACGTTTCTTGGTAGGTTGGAAGTCATCGATGGCGAAGTTCGTATTTTCCTCATCGTATACTTCTTCCTCAAAGTCTCCTACATAGTGTGCTTCTTGTTCTATGTATTGTTTGTGTTTCTTGTAAGCGGCTTGAATATCTCTGCTTGCTATGCAATCGCGTTGGAGATGATTCGTAGAACCACATTTGAAGCAAGGAGCCGAAGCATTGTTCGGCGGATGGCCACCACGCCTGGGACCGGAACCAAAACTGTTCCTCCCTCTGGGAGCGGCGGCTCTGCCATCATCCCTTGTCCAAGAAAGCGGTCGGCCACGGCCGACGCCTCTTCTCCCTCCTCGTCCGCCACGTATTGCTCTTGGCGTACGTGGTGGCGGTGCTTGACGTTCATGAGGTTGATGCTTCTGCTTAAAAGCTTTACCACGGGCTTGATGAGATTCCGCAATGAATTTCGGTCCTCGAGGCCTCTTATTGGTGGTAAGAATCAACTCATGGTACCTCTCCTTTCTTTGAAGCACATTCATCAAATCGCTGAAGGTTTTGATAGTGCCTTTCTCACGGAGATCGCGGTACTGATGCGACAACATGGACGCAGATTCTGGGAACGTCGTGAAAGTCTTCTCCATCATATCATCATCGGTCTTTTCGACCCCACAAAAGCTCAAATCAGATTGCAAGTTTAGCATAGTCTGATGATATTCCTGGACGGAATCAAAATCCAGTAAGCGGATTTGCTCCCAATCAGACATGAGGTCTGGGAGTTGTGCGTCATGCACATTGTCGAAGCGGTCCTTGAGGATATCCCATAGCTCTTTGGGATCAGTTTTCCTCAGGTATTGCTTCTTGAGCGTTGGATGGATATGGCGCCTGAGAAACATCAGGGCTTGTGCTTTCTGTTCAGGAGAAGCGTGTAAGCTTTCATCCTCAGGAGGGTTGATGGTGGCAGTGAATCTTTTACCAATGAAAGTGTTCTCAACATCTGAGACCCACCTCTTGTATTCCTTGCCTTGGACATCCAAGATGTCAAATTCTGGACGCTGAGTGTCAGCCATCTACAGAACACAAACAGGGAGACGTTAGTATGTTTGAATACTAATCAAGTTTGATTGTTCTTTTAGAACAGTGCCAAGATATATCATGGTCACATAAATCGATGCTTAACGTGACTTCAAGTCACAATCGATATCTTCCCTTTGTTTTCTTTCCAAAAAAGAATAATACGTTATGGTTCACAGTGACATCACAGTCACAAGCATAACGGTGGCCGGTAACATCACAGTTACCCCAATAAACGTTGGCACCGGGGTGACTAAATCCCCGTATGCCGTCCCGAGAAGCGATAGAATCGGGATGAAGAAGCAGGGACACGGAAAGGTCCCGGAAGAGAAAACAAAACCCAACTATTGAAATTTTCATAAGCGGGAACGTTTATAAAAATATTTACCTCTTCAAGAGAAGCTTGATCAAACGAAACTTGACTCTTGGGGAAGCTTGTTTTCTTCGATTTTTCTTGATTTCTTCTTAACCACGAATAAGGGTTCGCGGATCGCTTGCTTGGCTTGCGAGCAATTTTGATCTTCTGGCAGATGCGTGCAAAAAGTAGCACGCAAGGGAGAGCTGCTGGCGAGCGGGTTGTCTGCCTAGAGGCATAGGTGGAGCAGTACTCGAAGGTACAGTGCGGCAGGCGAGCAGCGCAGATGCTGCTGAGAAGAGGCCGACGGTGCCGAAGGGAAGAATCGGCGGCCGACGGTAGGTTAGGGTTTCGGAAAAAAAAATTCGGAATTAGGGTTTCTAGGGCTATCAGACGGGAGGCTAGAGCAACGTGCTGATAACGTGTTGTAGGAGAAATAGATTGATAAATCTCTCTGTCTTTATTCATTGATAAGGAGGCCTTTATATAGGCATTACATCAAGTATCCCTGGCGAACAGGGATTCCCTATCTAATAGAGTATCTAGACTATAAGTCTTATTAGGACAAGACACACCACGGAAGTTACGGAGTTAACCTTCCTTGAACATATATATATATATATATATATATATATATATAGTTCTATACGTACTCTACCTTCATTTCCAGAAAAGAAATACGTACTGTACCTTGGTGCCATTGTCAAAACGATTTTGCCGACATAATCCTGAGTATATATCTTTCTTCGGAATACGGCTACTGTTGTGTTCATCAAGGGCAAATGATTTTTCGACAAGAAACTTATAGTTTGATGGTAGCTTTGACTGCCATACAAAATCAGCTGAGGAAGCAGACCGGAACACCCTATTCACTTGCGCAAGTTTACAGATCTCCGGAGGTTCCAGATACGAAAGAATGTAAGAGATACAGCTTTCAGGTAGGTCACCGAGACCCGTCTTAGCTTGATCTGGAGGATGAACTGGAGAACCTGATCTACTGGAACTAATTACCGAAATAGAAGAACCAGCCCCCATGAACGAACGATATTGAGCTAAAACTAGCTAAGAAGAGGAATTGAGACAATATGATGTATGGAGCTAGCGCTAGACTTCTAAAGGTAGAGAACATGAGGTGATGGAGCAGATGAAGAAGAGCGGGGAAGAGGAGGAATCATCATTTTCTTCGTGTATAAGGAGGGAAGGTCGTTGCCGTTGGTATTAGGCAGCCGGTTTTCTGCAGAGAGGGAGAGGGATAAATAGTTTGGTTTTTAATTAATTAAAAGGAACGTGCTCATGAGTCTATGAAAAAACAGTGTATGGAAATTGGAATAATTAATATGCATCTCTTTTGGCCAAAGTTGGGAATTTTGTGCTATATACCCCGGCCATTACACTTAAATGGAGCATCAATTCCATATGGATCGATGAAACTTGCACCCAATAATTGGGATTGTTTCTGCTCAAACACAAGGATGTTGACAGTAGCCGCAGAGGGGCTACACCAGGCCTACAGACCCGCAGCAAGTGCAACAGGGCCCGGCCCGAAGCCCAGGACCGAACCACCAACACCCGGCCTCGGGGTCCAGCAGTCTATCCGGCTGCCAGGGACCCTGGGACCGGGGGCGCCTGCCTGCCAAAGAGGTCACCAGAACTGCCATTCGAAGGGAACCAGTCCCACATCGAAGGGTGAGGCCAGCCCTCACCCCCAGCCACCTATATAAGGGCCCCAACTACCCTCATTAATAGGTAACTTATCTCTCTCACTGCTTACATACGTGTTCAAGTTATATATTCCAACTATACTGACTTAGGCATCGGAGAGGAGAAGACCGGCCCGCCCGGTATTCCCCTTAGTAAGCAGGTTTGCAGGAGATCAAGTTGGATTCATCTGTATCTACCAGGCCCCCGGGTTTAGGCAGAAACAATTGGCGCCGTCTGTGGGAACGATTTTTTGATCAACGAGAAAAGTTAGCATTGCTCTACCGGGGAGTAGAGTCCGATCAATCCTTTGAAAGATAGTTAAATAAGCGGTCCAGAAGCCATGAAAGGAAGGAAGATAAAAACTGGCACCGGACGGTTGAAAGAGCGAATTCAGATCCTCGACCGGGTCCAAAACACAAGGGCTGAGGTCGGTGCGAGGTTCGCCCTTTCTCCCGACCGAGACTGAAGATCAGAGCGAATTCAGATCCCCGACCGGGCCCGTAACATAAGGGCTGAGGTCGGTGCGAGGTTCGCCCCTTCTCCAGACCAAGACAGAAGTCACGATCGCCAAGATTCAGAGAACCCCGACCGGTATGGTGCGGGAGAGGAAATAAAGAAGATGAAGGCAGAAGTCGAGCGGTTGCGAGCAAAGGGCGGCCGAGACCGGCTAAGGGCAGATGCCCGGTGCCAGGAGTTGGAAGCAGTAAACATCGCCTTATTAGAGGTCCTGGGAAAAGGAGGCCAGCCGGGCACTCCTCGGGCGGCGTCACGGCCCGCAAGCAAGGTTAGCGAATTCCCGCACCTCGAAGTGGGACAGCCCACGGGAAGAAGAAGGACCGTGCATGTGCCCACGCCTCTCTTTTCAGAAGCTTTGAAAAACTCCGGTCCGGTCGAGCTACCGTACCGCACGAGCCAGGCGTCAAGCGAGCAGGACAGTTCTACCGCAAGCGAGCAAGACAGTTCTACCGCAAGGACGCTCGAAACGCTCTCTGCCTCAGTGTCGGATATGAAGGACTGTTTAAACGCCAGTGAGAAGAAAGCAGGGCGACCGAGGGACAGTGCACGATTCAATGAGCGCATTGGACCTTTTCCGCGCCGGGTTAGGGAATCAGGAAGGTCTGGTAGCCTAAGGCCCCTAAAACTGGCGTACTCAGGAACGAGCTGCCCGTATCAGCACCTGGACAGTTTCAGGTCGCAGACGGGCACAAGGGGCTATTCTGATGCCACATGCTGCAACGTGTTCCAAGAGACGCTCTCGGGGGAGGCGTTGAGCTGGTTCTACGAGCTGCCAGTAGACTCGGTTAAAACTTTCGAACAGTTGGCTGACAAGTTTGTCGGCCGGTTTATCCTCAGAGCCAGGACAGCTCAAACATCAACGATCCTTTTCGATTGCATGCAGGCTGACCACGAACCGCTGCGCGCTTTCGTTAACCGGTGGCAAATCGCCACGGCCGGAGTCAGAAACCTGGACAAGAAGATCGCGGGGATGGCCTTCAAGCAGGGGTTAAGACCCGGAGAACTTTCGTACAACTTGCGAGTGCAGGAGCCACTGGGGTATGATGAGCTGATGACCGTGGCCGTCAGGCATGCTCAGGCGGACCACGAGACATATGGGGATAAGACACCCAAGCGAAGACCGGATGACCTACTGTCGCCACCTCCCCGTGAGAGCAAGACCGGGCGGCTAGATCGCAGCCGTGCGCCTATAACCACTAGGAAAGCAGAGGCACGGGAGGAGTGGCAACCTCGACGAAGCAGTGACAATAGGTCCCGGCCGGGGAGGAGACCACCACTTGTGCGACCGACACAGCCAGCGGCGGCTGCGCCAGTAGAATGACCACCGTGGGCCCTAGCCATTATGCCGGCAGAAAAGCCCGAAGATCCAACCCGTAGGACCGGCGAGCCAAGACCCCAGAGAGCGGTTGTAGGCGGTCGAGCCCGCCCGGGAGAACCAAGAGTGAACCGACCGGGAGCTCGGCAAGTAGGAACCATAAGCACCCGACCTCCCGGGGGGATCAAGGTGCACGTAAGCATAAACATGATACATGGCGGGGGCCATATAGATCAGCTCACCCGGAGCTCGAAGAAGCGGTGCTTAAGATCGATCCGGGGGAAAAAGGTGTATGCCTTTGGAGGAGGAAGCGGCCAAGCCGCCAAAACCGGATGGAAGTCGGTCACTTTCTACGAGGAGGAAGAGCCGGAGGATCTGGTCCAACCGCACAACGACCCTTTCCTCATCACGGTCCAAATAGACCACTGGATAACCAGCCGTATGCTGATCGATACCGGAGCCTCTGTCAATGTGATGTTCCGAGACGCATACAAAGGGCTGCAGAGAGGAAGGAATAAGTTATCCCAGGATAACGAACCACTTATAAGCTTCTCCGGTGAGGTAGTCCAACCTTTGGGATCAGATTACCTACCACTGATCTTCAGCGAGGGAAACAAGACAAAAAAGGAGCACCTTGAATTCATCGTTGTGGACTGCCTTTTGTCGTAAAATGGCATAATCGGTAGGCCAGGGTTATGGAAACTGAAGACATTTATAGCCGGCCATATGCTGATGTTGAAGATGCCTTCACCGGCCGGTGTCATTACCCTGCGCGGGGACCAGAGGCTCGCCCGTAAATATTATGCGGAGGCCCTAACCCACGGGAGGAAGCGGGCCGAGGTCTTCACGGCCACTCAGTTAGCACCAGTGCCGGATCTAAGTATTGACCCCCGCGATGACTCCGATTCAGTCAAGAAAAAGCCAGAGCCACCTTCGGCCGTGGAAGAAACCGAAGCGATCTGCATTTCGGTAGACCACCCGGAGCGAAATGTGGTGATAGAGACGCAGCTCGATCCGGTTGTCAGGCAAGAGCTCATCGCCTTCCTCTGGGACAACAGTTCGGTCTTCGCAATGGTCCTACGAGGACATGCCAGACATATCCCCGGAGGTAGCCGTCCATAAGCTAAATTCATTGCCCAACGTTCTCCCGGTGAGGCAGAAGAGGAGGTCCTTCAGTCCGGCAAAGTATGAGGCGATCAGAGAGGAGATACAGAAATTAAAGGGCATAGGTTTCATCCGGGAAGTCCAGTACCCTCGCTGGCTCGCTAACGTGGTCATGGTGCCGAAGAAGGGAACCGGCCAGTGGCGTATGTGCGTGGATTTCACTAACCTAAACCGGGCGTGCCCAAATGACAGCTTCCCGCTCCCCCGGATTGATCAGCTTATAGATTCCACGTCCGGCTTTAAGCTGCTCAGTTTCATGGACGCCTACGCCGGGTACAATCAGATTAGGATGCACCCGGATGATGAGGAGTACACATCATTCACAACCGACCGAGGTACCTACTGTTATAAGAGGATGCCGTACGGTCTAAAGAATGCCGGGGCCACCTACCAGCGGATGGTGAACCGAATGCTGGAGCAAGAAATGGGTAAAACCGTAGAGGTTTACGTAGATGACATGCTAGTCAAGAGCTTGACTGCAGGGGCCCACGTCCGGGATTTGGCCGTAGTCATCGGCAAGATGCTCAAATTCAGAATGCGCTTGAACCCGAAGAAGTGTATTTTCGGGATTTCAGAAGGCCTGTTCCTAGGCCACATCATCAGCCAGCGAGGGATAGAAGCCAACCCGCTGAAGGTCCAGGCAATTCTAGATATGGAAACGCCAGGGGAGAGAAACCAGGTCCAGATGCTGACCGGCCAGTTAGCCGCCCTTGTCAGATTCATCTCCCGCCTAACCGATAAGTGCGCCCCGTTCTTCAAACTGCTCAAGGCACAGCAGACCAGGAAAATCCACTGGGCGGCGGAGCATGAAGCGACATTCCAATCTATCAAGACATATCTTTCTGCAGTGCCTCTCCTATCCAAACCAGTGCCGGGCGAGATGCTATACCTCTATATAGCCGCATCCGAGACGGCCGTCTCCGCGGCTCTCGTCAGGAAGGAGGGCATGCTCGAGCTTCCGGTATATTATGCGGGAAAGGGACTTACTGGAGCCGAGGGCCGGTACCCCGACATAGAGAGATTGGCTCTGGCCCTGATTGTTAGTGCCAGGAAGCTCCGACACTATTTCCAGGCTCATTCCATCACCTTATATACCAATCACCCTCTGCGGGAGATCCTGCAAAAACCAGACACCAGTGGTAGGCTCGTGCGGTGGGCAGTTGAACTGGGAGAATTCTACATCACTTATGCCCCGCGAACGGCCATCAAGGGACAGGCAGCTGCGGACTTCATATGTGAGCTCACTCCAATGGTGGCAGAAGCGCACCCCACCCAGTACGAGGACACCGACGCAGTACGGACCGTAAAGATCGAACCAGGCCTCCCCAACGGCTGGAAGCTTTACGTCGACGGCTCCGTAACGAGCAAGCGGAGCGGAGCCGGTGTCATGATAACCTCGCCTGATGGTCAATCGTACGAGTATGCCTTACGGTTCCTATTCAGCACCTCAAATAACGCTGCCGAGTATGAGGCCCTCATAGTCGGTTTGCAACTGGCCAAGGAGCTGGGAATCCCGTCCATGGACATATACAGCGACTCCAGCTTAGTGGTGAACCAGATGAACGGGTTGTTTGAAGTCAAGGAACCCCAGCTATCCTCCTACCAGGCTCTGGCCAAAACCCTGATTGAGCCGTTCCAGGGCGCCACGATCCAGCACATTCCCCGAGAGGCAAATAGGCATGCGGACGCCCTCGTAAGGTTGGCAACCGGAAACTACCCTCCAGAGTACCGGAGAGCTAAAATTGAAACTCTCCAGAAGCCGAGTATAAGCGAGACCATCTCCGAGATATTTGCGGTGGAAGAAGCGCCACCAAGCTGGATGGATCCAATAGTCAAGTATTTGACTGACAAAACCAGCCCCCAGGATGCGGTGGAGGCCAGGAGGCTACACCTTCGGTGCGCCCAGTACGGTCTCCTCAATGGTCAGTTATACCGAAGAGGGCACAGCTTCTCCCAGCTGAGGTGTGTGACAAAGAAGGCAGGAGAGACTATCATGCGAGAGATCCACGAAGGAGTGTGCGGTAATCACTTTGGCACAAGGTCATTATCCCACAAGTCGCTCCGAGCGGGGTACTTCTGGCCAGATATGACAGCAACATCAAAAAAATTACAGGCGGCTGTCACAAATGCCACATGTACGCCTCTACACCCTATGCCCCGGCAATCGCATTGTCAGTCCTGTTAGCACCATGGCCGTTCGCGCAGTGGGGATTAGACATCATTGGCCCTTTCCCGATAGCTGTGGGACAATACAAGTACGCCATCGTAGCAGTGGACTATCAGACTAAGTGGGTCGAGGCAGAACCTCTGATAAAGATCACCGAGGAGCGAGTGAGAAAATTTCTATGGAAGAACATCTACTGCCGGTTCGGGGTACCGCAAACTATTGTCACGGATAATGGAACACAGTTCAATAATGCCGATCTTATCCAGTACACAGCTTCCATGGGGACTCGGATGTTGTTTGCCTCAGTGGCACCCGCAGACCAACGGCCAGGTAGAAGCGATCAACAAGATTATCAAAACCCTTCTCAAGAAGAAGCTGGATGCCAAGAAGGGATGTTGGGCCGAGGAACTCCCCGCGGTACTATGGGCCATCCGGACAACAGCAGCAGAGGCAACATGAGAGACCCCGTTCTGCATGGCGTTTGGGAGCGAAGCGGTACTCCCTGTGGAGACCAGCATACCCAGCGGCAGGGTCGAGAATTACGACGCCAAAACAAACGCCGAGGGCGTACGGCTCAACCTGGACCTTATAGAAGAGCGGCGCGACCAAGCGCATATGCGAAACCAAGCCTACAAGCAGCGGGTCGCCCGATACTATGACAGAAGGGTCCGGGAAAGGAAGCTACAAGTGGGGGACTGGGTCATGAAGAAAATCCAGAAAAAACCGTTGGCCTTGGAACCAACGTGGGAAGGACCCTACCAAATCACCGCAGCTGTGGGCCCAGCAACATTCCACATTATAGATACCGATGGCATCTATTCCACATAAAGGGACAATTGTATAATTGGCATCAGTATTGCAATACGCAGTTTGTTCATCATCAATAAAGCTGGTTACAAGGCACACATATAGGGAAGCCAAAAAGAAACAGCTAGTTAGCGCCTCCGGAGCCCCCAATCCCTGGCCCGCCACCTTTTAGAGTTTGCTCTTGCTCCGCCATCTCGATCAGGGCTATGTCAGCCTCCATCCGCTCAGCATCAAGCCATCCTTTCTCCCTCCACTCCAGATAGGCATCACTTATGCCCTTTGACCGGGCCTCCTCCAACATCTCCTCAAGCTCCACCGATTCCCGGAAGTCGTCGACAGCCTTATCGGCCACCTCAGCAAGCTGGGATTCCGTGAGCTTCTCCCTTCCCTGGGCGAATACTGTAACCTGGGCCTGCAGCTCCAAAACCCTCGACTCCAGCTCCACAATCCTCCCTCCCCGGGCAGCAGCCTGTCGATCGGCCTCCTCCTTCTCCCGCGAGAGTTCATGGTACAACCGAGCGGTTTCTTCTTTCTCCCGCACAAGCTCGGTGCTCAACCGACCGACCTCCTCTCTTTCCTCCGCAAGCTTGGCTTCCGCCACATCCACCTGCACATTCAGCTCCTCCACCCGCCTCTCCAAAACTGCAGCAGACTCCCCTCTGGGCTCCGCGGCATAAAGGCTATGAGCTAGCTGCCAAACGTAAACAAAGGAACATTGGCTCGTATCACTCCAGGGAAAAGGAAGCACAGGAAACACTTACCCGAAGAGCTAGTTCCACGGGCTTCGTTCTGCTCTCGCCCGGTTGTTCCGTCCCAGGGCCCTCCCAATCAAGTCCCAAGGTTTCGATGGCAGATGCCACGAACCTACCAAAGCCACGTCCGGAACTACGATCGGCTTCCGGTCCTTGACTCCTTCGGCCGCCCACTTCCACGGCCGGAGCTACTGCCTGCTCGATCGATCCAGCCGAGCTTGACGCCCCGGCATCAAACGTCCTCGCCCTCTTCGTCGGAGCTTCGCCGTGGCCGCTTCGACAATACCCGGTCGTCTCTACCGTTTCCCTCTCCCGCGAGGTCCGTACCGCCATCAGTCGCGCCACAGGTTCTGCGCCTGGCAGGGCCACCGAGCGCACTTCCAGGATAAGGAGTGGGGAGTTATTCTCACCGCCAGGCGGCCTGCCATAGTGAGAGTCCGGAAACACGAGCGGCACAGGCCTGTCATGCTCCCTGCGCTTCTGGGTAACTGGATCAATAACGGTTTTCGCGGCCTCCTCTCCCATCTCCATCAACCTCGGGGCCACAAGCTCTTCGTCCGGTTCGACAGTCTCCTCGCTCCGAACGGCGAGCCGGGGGGCATTAGCTACAAACCGATCAACCGAGCAGTCAGAATACAAGCAACCATGCAAAGACAAACAGTGCAAGATACCTTACCAGGTTTCCTCCCAATCCCGCATATCTCCAGCACATTCCACCGGATGAAATTATAGGAGCTCCGACTCAGGTGGTCCCAGCAAGTAAACAGCCGGTATATCCGTTGCTTCTCCAAGTCGCCCAACCGGTACGTCTGTTCCCGATCGATCGATTGATAAGCCCCGGGCACCTGATAGCCCCTCCAAGTATGCTGCCACCTGCCACCGGCCAGCACCACCGACCTCCTCCAGACATCTGAAACCGTCGACGGCAGATGAGTGATGGCAGGACCGACGTCCCGCGCGGCAAAATTCACACAACCGCTGCACTGGGCCTTTCTGCAGTAGGAAACCTTGTACAGCGCCCGAAATTCATTAACCGTGGGCCAGTCCATATAGCTCAAGCTGAACAGACACCCGAGCCCAAGCAGCTGCCTCCACTGGTTGCTCGGAAGCTGGGCCGGGGAAAGATTTATCGAGCTCAGCATGTACTGGACAAATGACGGCAGCGGCAGCGATAGTCCGTGTCGAAACTGATCGTCGAAAACGGCAACCCAACCCGGTTCCGGATTACAGGCCAGTTCCCCGGGATGCAGGCCTCGAAGCTTAATGGAGTTGTCGATATCCCACTTCGCCCGAAACTCCCTGATCTCTCTATCATTCATGCTTCTGATTGGCTCATCACAGAAAATCACCCTATCACCATCCAGCAGCTCATGCCGCATGGGCCCGCGGTTTGCACCGGCAGAATACGCAGATCTCCCAGACGCCATAAAGCCTAAACAAAAGATTTCACCTCTGAAGCACAGACAAACAACATGCAAAAAGTAGCAAGATGCGGCGGGAGGAAAACAGAGGGGATGATAAATAGGGCAACAAGAAAAGTGAGGCAACCCCAACCGTGGATCCCCTCCATCTCAGACCGCCCCCTGCCAACACGTGTCCCAGCATCAATAAAGGATCCCATACTATCATAACTGATGAGACTGATGGGCTCTCCCCTTTATTGCATGTCCGCCACCTGTCCCACTTACAAGCGACAGGTGGGGGAGATAGGAGCGCACAACGAGGCGTCCATTCCCAGAAAGCCAACCTCGAACCAACTGGCTCCGCAGCCTCTCACTGGCTATGGTTTTTTCAACCGCTTCTAGAGCATCGCACCGGGTATGAGCCATCCGCCCGGCACCATGGCAGTTCACGGTTATGATCATTCAACCGGCTGCATGGCTTCTTCGCTGTATGTCTTAAAGAACTCTCACCATGTATGATCATTCAACCGGCTGCACGCCATTTCACTGGGGGACTCGTCTCGATATGGCAGAACGCCCGGTCGAGCTCCGCCCGGAACCATGGCACTCCACCAAACATGTGACATTCAACCAACTCCAAAGCATTCTACCGGTTGTCACTTTCCTTCGCCTATGGGCAGGAACGAGCCAGCAACAACTCGAGGCTTCTAAACGCATGGGCTTTATAAACCCGGGCGAGCTTACATCTAACCCATGTACTCTTGTCCAGCAGGATAAAAACCCTGCATCACACTGAATTGTGATACATTTGAGGATACATGGCGAGACTCGTTATCTCAACGCCACTCCACCGGGCAGATTGTTTCTCTAACACAGAACAAGTCTCCCTGCAGGCTAACAAACCTGCACATTACCTCAACGCTTAATCAACAAAAGCTGAGAAGAACTAGCAAGCGTTAACCGATGCCTCAATACGGCCGTAACACTTTCCGGGGTACCTGTTGGCTTAGTCCACGCACCAATAGGCCATCCCGTAGGCTAGCGCACTCTGGGGGACCCGCACCGATATGGCAGGACGCCCGGTCGAGGTCCAGACTGCAAGTTCATCCGGGACTCGTCTCGATATAGTAAAATGCCCGGTCGAGGTCCCGTGAACTCCGCCTCGCACCGATATGGCAGGAAGCCCGGTCGAGGTCCAGACTGCAAGTTCATCCGAGGACTCATCTCGATATGGCAGAACGCCCGGTCGAGGTCCTGTGAACTCCGCCTCGCACCGGTATGGCAGGACGCCCGGTCGAGGTCCAGACTGCAAGTTCATCCGGGACTCGTCTCGATATGGCAGAACGCCCGGTCGAGGTCCCGTGAACTCCGCCTCGCACCGGTATGGCAGGACGCCCGGTCGAGGTCCAGACTGCAAGTTCATCCGGGACTCGTCTCGATATGGCAGAACGCCCGGTCGAGGTCCCGTGAACTCCGCCTCACACCGATATGGCTGGACGCCCGGTCGAGGTCCAGACTGCAAGTTCATCCGGGACTCGTCTCGATATGGCAGAACGCCCGGTCGAGGTCCCGTGAACTCCGCCTCGCACCGATATGGCAGGACGCCCGGTCGAGGTCCAGACTGCAAGTTCATCCGATGACTCGTCTCGATATGGCAGAACGCCCGGTCGAGGTCTCGTGAACTCCGCCTCACACCGATATGGCAGGACGCCCGGTCGAGGTCCAGACTGCAAGTTCATCCGGGACTCGTCTCGATATGGCAGAACGCCCGGTCGAGGTCCTGTCAACTCTGCCTCATACCAAGCACAGCCCAACGCCCGGTCACGCCCAATCTTCAATCCGGACTTGGGGGACTGGGCACCGTTGGGTCGGTAACCCTGCGGGTCTGCGGGACAAGAGCAAGACAGACTTTAAGTCCCCATTCAAGATTGCACTTGACCGGGAACTTAGGGGACTTGTTGACAGTAGCCGCAGAGGGGCTACACCAGGCCCACAGACCCGCAGCAAGTGCACCAGGGCCCGGCCCGAGGCCCAGGACCGAACCACCAGCACCCGGCCTCGGGGTCCAGCAGTCTATCCGGCTGCCAGGGACCCAGGGACCGAGGGCGCCTGCCTGCCAAAGAGGTCACCAGAACTGCCCTTCGAAGGGAACCAGTCCCACATCGAAGGGTGAGGCCAGCCCTCACCCCCAGCCACCTATATAAGGGCCCCAACTACCCTCATTAATAGGTAACTTATCTCTCTCACTGCTTACATACGTGCTCAAGTTATATATTCCAACTATACTGACTTAGGCATCGGAGAGGAGAAGACCGGCCCGCCCGGTATTCCCCTTAGTAAGCAGGTTTGCAGGAGATCAAGTTGGATTCATCTGTATCTACCAGGCCCCCGGGTTTAGGCAGAAACAAAGGATATATAGTGGTTCACCGTGCCATCGGAGGGCACGGCTACGTCCTCTTGGAATATACTATAGCCGGCTAATAAGCCATCGGTGGTGGTTACATGCCAAGAGTAGCAAGTATCCAAGATCCCTAACTCTAAGGGGGAAGCCTTCTATTTATAGGCAAGGAGGCCTCCCACCTTTACAATGTTTCCAATGTGGGATGCTTATTACACTATTACATATTTCCCTACTCACGAAGCTACTTCAGGTGCCCGGTGGCACGCCCTCCGGGTGCGGCACCGGTGATCTCTGACATTGGGAATGTAGCCGGGGTGGCGGTCTACCCGCTGGATGCCGGAAGTAGAACCTATGACGCCGGTTGCACGGTCCACGAGGTCGCCGAACATGCTTGGCGGTGTACCATATATACCTCCAACAAGTCCCCCTAGTTCCCGAGTAAGAGTGCAATCTTACTTGGGGAGTTATCATAGTGTACTGCCAAGCGTAGGTGGTGACCGAGTTACCCCTATTACCACCAGTCCCCCAAGTCCCTAAGTGAGATTGGACTCTTACCGGGTGTTCGAATGCCGACTCCCACCCCTCCGCTCGAGTGTTACTGATGTGCTCCCAGTAGTAGTCCCCCAAGTCCGTGTTGGAGATTTGACTTGGCCGGGAGTGATGTTTCCATGCTAGTGTCCTCCGTGTTTGGTCTTGCTTAGGGGTGTACTGAGGTGTCGGGTGTTTGATCCTCACCGTCTGTGCCGGGTTCTGGAGCGGCGGTGGGTGTCCAGAGAGGATCCGGGTTTGACCGGTCCTGACTCGTTGAAGCTTGATCGGGTAGAGCCGCTGCTGAACAGAGATGGGCCTGTTGAATCTGGGGTGACCCGCTGGCCGAGGATGATTGCTGGACATGACCGGGCTGGAGGGTGAGCTGATAGACTGAGCGGCCGAGCTCACGAGGCCGGAGGTGAGGTGTTAGCGTGAGCTGTGGTGCAGGGGTCGAGGCTCTGGCGCAGCCGTGCGGAACCGGGGTGCCCATGCAATAAATGTGGAGCGGGGTGAAACCCGGATGAGTGCATGGGATGACAATGTTAGGACTCGACCGGTGGACTGCCATGTCGGAACGAGTCCCCCAAGTTCCTAAGGTACAATTGCTGCCAACGGCGAAGCAGGCCGGGGAGTAGCCTGGTGGTTCGGCCCAGCTTGTGCTGGAATAAGCGTGGGATAATGTGCAGGGTTTCTAGCCTGCGGGGAGACTTGTTCTGTGTTAGAGAAACAATTTGTCCGGTGGGGTGGCGTGGAGATAACAAGTCTCGCCATGGAGCCCCATATGTATCACAGGTCAGTGTGATGCAGGGTTTTTAGCCTGCTGGAAAAGTTTGCATGTGTTAGATGTAAACTCTCCCGGGTTTATAAAGCCCATGTGTTTGATGCCATGGAGCCGGTTGAATGCTACCTAACCGGTGAAATGTTATGGAGCCGGTTGAATGCTACCTAACCGGTGAGATGCCTGGAGCCGGTTGAATGCTACCTAACCGGTGAGATGCCATGGAGCCGGTTGAATGGTACATAACCGGTGAGATTCCATGGAGCCGGTTGAATGTTACCTAACCGGTGAGATGCCATGGAGCCGGTTGAATGGTACATAACCGGTGAGATGCCTGGAGCCGGTTGAATGCTACCTAACCGGTGAGATGTCTGGAGCCGGTTGAATGCTACCTAACCGGTGAGATGCCATGGAGCCGGTTGAATGGTACATAACCGGTGAGATTCCATGGAGCCGGTTGAATGTTACCTAACCGGTGAGATGCCATGGAGCCGGTTGAATGGTACATAACCGGTGAGATTCCATGGAGCCGGTTGAATGGTACATAACCGGTGAGATGCTTGGAGCCGGTTGAATGTTACCTAACCGGTGAGATGCCATGGAGCCGGTTGAATGGTACATAACCGGTGAGATGCCTGGAGCCGGTTGAATGTTACCTAACCGGTGAGATGCCATAGAGCCGGTTTGACTGATACATAACCGGTGGAATGCCTATGAACTGGTGGAGTGTTCCATAACCGATGGAATGGTGTCACCGTAATGCGATTCATACTGATGCGCACACTGAGATGCGAATGCGATGCATACTGATGCGCGCACCGAGATGCAATGCATTGTAATGTCATGCACTATAATGCAATGCATACTGATATGCGCACTGAGATGCGATGCAATGCATTGTAATGCCATGCACTGAAATGCGTGCACTGTAATGCGATGCATACTGGTGTGCGCACTGAGATGCGATGCATTGTAATGCCATGCACTGTAATGCGATGCATACTGATATGCGCACTGAGATGCGATGCGATGCATTGTAATGCCATGCACTGAAATGCGTGCACTGTAATGCGATGCATACTGGTATGCGCACTGAGATGCGATGCATTGGTAAACGCATAATGATATGCGATGCATCCTGGACCATGCTCGTGCTTTTATCACATGTCTAATTATCAATATTCCCAAACAGATTATGCACAGGTGAAGCATGCGTTCGAGTAATAATAAACGAGTTGGGATACTTAGCTTTACTGGAGGAGAGCAGATTGATTTGCTGTTTGGAGCAGTGGGTGCCCAAAGGAGATATTTGGGTGTCCAGACAAGATTGGTGGGTGGCCAAAGGAAGCCCTGCTGACCCGTACCCAGTCTAGGCCCAACCTGCTGACCTGGGCAGGCCCAATGACCGGGCGGGCCCATTGACCAAATTTTTTTTCTCTTTCCTCCCTTCCCGCTCTTTTCTTCTTTCCTTTCTGTTTTTCCCGCCCTTCTGCATGCTTTCTCATTTCTCTCTTTCCCGTCTCATGCCCGGAAAGGACGACGCCACTAGAGGAGGGAGGCGTCCGCACCGGACCGGAGGAGGGGAGGAGACGACCCGTACCGCATCGGAGGAGACAACGACCGTACCGCACCGGAGGATATGACCGCACCGGAGGAGGCGAAGCCATCGGTGCGCCGGAGAGGAAGACGACCGGAGAGGGAGGCCTAGCGGCCGGTCCCGTGGAGGAGAGGATTTGCACCGGAGAGGACGAAACCGCACCGGAGGGGGGGGGGGGGGGGGGGGGGGGAGGGACATCCGAACCAGAGAGGAGGAGCCTCCGACACCTGGAGAGGAGGACGACGCCACTGGAGGAACTGACCCGCACCGCCCGGAGATGCTGCCATCGGTGACCGTACCCGGAGAGGAGAGCAAGGCCCGTTCGTCGTCCACTACATGGGCCCATCGGTCTCGGAGCTGGTTCGACCGATCCCGGACGACACTGTTGTTCTTCTTCAGGCTGAGCTGCAGGTACTGGAGTAGCGGGAGAAGTCCATCGGGAGGTGAGCAGTGGGTCGACCGGGTCGTGTGGTGCTTGGCTAGGGTCACCGGGAGGCGACTTCAGGCTGGCGGTTACCGGAAACACCGTGCGGGCTTGGGTTCCCTAGGGCTGCGGGGAACCGGAGGCATCACGCCAGCTCCTGCAACCTTCTCGCTCGCCCGTTGACCTGTGCCTGCCGCAGCGCGAGGCGGAGGGGGGCTTTGGATCGGGTCACGACGGCAGCGGGTGCCCAGAGAAGATTCAACTGGGGTTGACCCGTTGACTTGCTGATGCCTGACCCGCTGACCATGGGGCTGGGCTGGCCTGCTGACCGATCCTGTGCAGTTCACTCGGGCTGGGCTGCCTGCTCGGATGGAATAATTGGGATAATTGCTGGCCAGTTAATTACCTTGAACTGCTGCCCGGGTAACTCAACCAGTAGAGCACTATGAACTTTCTGAAAAGTTCCCACAGACGGCGCCAATTGTTTCTGCTCAAACCCGTAGGCCTGACAGAAGCACAATAATAAAGGTAGAACATGAACACAAAGATATATAGTGGTTCACCGTGCCATCGGAGGGCACGGCTACGTCCACTTGGAATATACTATAGCCGGCTAATAAGCCATCGGTGGTGGTTATATGCCAAGAGTAGCAAGTATCCAAGATCCCTAACTCTAAGGGGGAAGCCTTCTATTTATAGGCAAGGAGGCCTCCCACCTTTACAATGTTTCCAATGTGGGATGCTTATTACACTATTACATATTTCCCTACTCACGAAGCTACTTCAGGTGCCCGGTGGCACGCCCTCCGGGTGCGGCACAGGTGATCTCTGACATTGGGAATGTAGCCGGGGTGGCGGTCTACCCGCTGGATGCCGGAAGTAGGACCTATGACGCTGGTTGCACGGTCCACGAGGTCGCCGAACATGCTTGGCGGTGTACCATATATACCTCCAACAGGGATAAAATTCAGTGCTTCTAACACTACCACATTACATATTTCTGCATGTTCTTATAAAAATTACTTATTATGTTCTTATCTTGATTGTCATTGCTATGATTTATAGTATTTGAATAGCTATTTGAATTTGAATACACGTACGTAATTGTTATGAAATTAACTTGTACGTATATAATTAAGTCCAGCAAATCAATTATGCTATAAAGGGATTAACATGATCAATCAAGATTACGTTTATGTGTCCAGATAGCTAGTATATATTAGCGAAATATATGTGTGTGATCTGTTCATGAAAATTGAGCTCAAAATTAATGGGACAATTAATCTGGATATATATAGGTGGAGTATTTGGGATTCTTGATTGGCTAATTAAGTGGTTAAGATGACTGGGGTGTGGTATTATAATAAACACGACGACCACTACCTAATTAGATTTAGTTGGTCATGAAGCTGCAGCAAAAGCTGTTTCAATTAGTGGTTAATTTGGCTAATTAACTAGGATTAGTTAGTTGCACTTGCACATGGCCCCGAAATTAGTTTAAACTAAAGCTCATGTTTTTTACTTGCCTACTTTTTCCTCGTGTACCAAAGTAAACACAAAGCACCTACTTGATTTACTCTTATTCATTTTATATTTGCTGTAGGTGAATATGATCTATTCGACAAACTTTCTCTATTGTCCACTTTCTCAGCACGTTATAATTCAAAAATCTGTTAGATAAGTCAGAATGACAAAAAAAGAAGAACAAAATTAAAACTGTAATAGAGTTGAAAAGATTTGTTCAAATAGGCAATATGAGTTGTTACCTTATGTTTAATAGGGAAATAAGAAAATAAAAGGGTCATTGGAATGGGTAATGAGCTATGAAGCACGGACACCTTCCTGCACTGGCGTGTCGCGTGTCGGACACGTATCGGACACGGACACGCCTAAATACGCCCAAATACGGTAGGACACGCGAACTGCAATTCGGACACGTCTTGGACACGCGCGTGTCCATTTGGACATGTGAGATGGGGTTGGACACGCGGGGTGGGAGAGGCGAGGGAGGAGAGATGAGCCGAGGGAGGAGAGGCGATGAGGGATGAGGAGAGCCGAGGGAGGAGAGGCACCGGAGGTGGAGGACGCAGGATCTGAGGAGGAGGTCGCGGAGGTGGAGGACGCGGGATCTGAGGAGGAGGTCGCGGAGGTGGTTGTAGAGGGAGGCGGCGGCCATGTAGAGGTCGCCGGGGTTCTGGGCAGTGAGGGGAGTCGGCTGGAGAGAGAGGAAGAGGAAAAGAAAGAGAGAGGAAAAAGAGAAAGAAGGAGAGTCTCGGGGAAAGAGGAAGAGAAAGAGGAAGGAGAGAGAGAGAAAGAAAGAGAAAGGAAGGAGAGTCTCAGGGAAAGAGGAAGAGAAAGAAAGAGAAAGAGAGAGTCAGCTGGGAAAAAAAATAATATATATATATATATATATATATTAAAAATAATATTTAATTAATGTGTCCACCACGTGTCCGTGTCCGAAATTTTTTTATTTTCTCGTGTCCGCGTATCGAATCGTGTCCGTGTCCGTACTTCATAGGTAATGAGGGGACCAAATTAGTACTAAATGGACATTTTGATCTATTAGAGTAATTAAGCGTGGCAAACATGCATGTTAAGGTAATATTTAATATTATGGCCGGCTTAAAAGTGACGATCCCACATGGGGTAAAGATTATTATGCTTTCCGACCTTGATTGTGCATCAAATTTAATTAACCTAGGTGTGTTCGCCTCTATTAGCTAGATTGGCCATGTATACGATCGAGTAGTGTGTATGTGTATCTATATTAATGATTTCGTAGACCGTAGTGTATAGTTCTCAACCTAGCTATATATATGTCTCATTTGTTAAGTACAGATCGATGTTCTTGAAAATGAGTGAAGTAAATTAATAAGGAATAAAAAGGGTAAACTAATTCTAGGGTTTTGGTCGAAGGTAAACTATTTTGCTTTTTTCACTCTACGCAGATTTAGAGTGAAATGATTGAAATCAAATCATTAGATTAAGAAACAAATTGAGAAACAAACTTCCCATGCCTTTCTTATTCTTTTCCCGATAAACAAACTGCCCATCGCGCTCGATCATGTATAGTGGTATATACACATAATCGTTACGACAATCACAGATAATATTAGATTTTAGGTAGGAAAGAAATCTATAGTCCTCCCAAGTTTTTGTTTTCTTAAAAGAAATTCGAGGCGTAGGAAACAAACGTGTACTTGACCACATGATAGATTAGTTTAAGGCATGTAAGAAACACATGGAACAATTATAAATTTGTGTCCTAAAGATGAGCACTGATTGGTTTGTCTCTCATGCCCTGTCTACTACTAATTGTGTCTTAAGCTTGCTAAGACTGGTCGATCGAGCATAAACAATTCACAAAGCATATATAATTACTATACGATTGCACATAGTTTATTAACATGAAGCTCTTTCTAATAATTACGTTCGAAATGGACGTCCACTTGTTCACATGAATCCTGCTTCGCAATTTTCACTCGAAACCCCTAGCTTGGTACGACTTGGCACTGCCACGAGTACGGACCCCCAATTCATCGATCTATAACTACCAGAAGAGCTGGTTCAACATATATATATATATATATATATATATATATATAGTCCAGTATGGCCTTTCCTCTACTGTTGAAGTTGCTCGGCTTCATGTTGATGGATCTACACTATATTTTAAAAAATGCATTGTGACTGAGGGTTGCAACTAGACTCATATGGCTTCTGCATGTACATCCAGATTTGGCCATTCGGGTGCAGCTGAATTCTCGCTGGCATTAGCTTCCGCCTGACAATGCCTATCACCAAGTGTAATTTGGTAGTAATTAACAACGTGTAATTTGATGTGAAATCCCAGATATATGAAAATCAAATCATAAATGCTTATTGAGTTTCTTACAAGCTTGTATTCGAGTACTCTAACAGGGATAACTCAGACTAGTTCTTCTTTACAACAATCTAAGATTCAAATACTTTAACAGTTCACTGAACACATCGAGATGCCCCGTATCTGCAGCCGTGAACAAACCAGTCTCAGTCACCACGGCTTCCCGGAGCGCAGCAACGTCGGAATGAAATTTCAATGGGGTTCATGCTAAACCTCACCCAACAAACATAACCCATCAAGAAAGAACAATGTTAACATAATTAGACAACCTGGGCTTTCCGGTGGTAAACAATGGGCCACACAATTAGTTCAATCAAGTCTGCATCTGTGTCCGACTGTCCGGTGTCCCATACTTTCTAGGGCAAGTATGTTACTCGCAACTTATTAGTACTAACTAATAAATTAAGTAGAGGCTGTGAGAGTGTGAGGCTGTTGAAACATACCCAGAGCACTAAAGCTGGTCAACTTGAATTATCACTTGAATCCTGCGATCGATGAGACCAATGGCGTTATGTTTTAACAGAAAGCTAGCTATCAATCTTATTTTTCTGGTAAACATAGTAACATTAGACAAGTATGTATATACAATACACACACACACACGTATATGCACATATATCATTAGTTTATTACAGCTTTCATTGATACACATATAGCTCCCTTCATTACTTTCATCAAGACAGTCATAGTCTCTGATCGACATTTACTTAGTGAATGACCTTGTACCTCCGGGCTCCGGCACTCAAATCTGCATCGATCCAGCTGCTCCAGTTTGTTCATCGCCGGCCTTTCTGTATAGTATTATATATTGTTCTAGCATAAAAGGAGTTTCTTCTGCGCTTCGGCAACTTATTGCATGTAGTGTCACTAGTGGAAACAAGGACTGAGGCGACGAAGATTGGAAAGGGAAAATCAAATTTCGTCGCCTCAATACATTGAGGCGACCAATATTGTATTCGTCTCTTCAGAAAACGAGAGCGACGACTTTTGATGAATAGTCGTCGCTCACATCTTATTGAAGCGACGAATTTTGAATGTTGTCGCCTTCCAATAATGTTTTGTAAACTGTAGCGACGAAAATAGTTTCTTCGTCGCCAAGTGGAAATCTAAGCGACAAAGTTGGTAACCTTTGTCAATATTCGTCGCTGAGATATGAAACTAAGCGACGAATTTTAAAGGTCGTCGCACCGTAATAAACGAAGCGACGAATATTGTACAATCTTTGTCGCTTCAACTTTTGAAATCTGCTATAAAGCCCTCAGCTTAGACAGAACACAGAAGGTCGAAAAAATTCTGTGAAACACTGTAGCAGCTGCGAAAAATCTCCAAAACTGCTGATTTCGTCAATTTCGGGGTCCGGAAGCTTGGGTGTTCTCTTCCAATTGCTTTGTAGGTTAGTATAATCTATCATCTTCATTGGAATCACCATATTTTGGTTTGATTGGTTGAATTTAGTGTTTGATTTCTTGAGTTGGATTTGATTTATAATGTGCTTTGTGTTGTTTTTAGTGTTGGGTGTTTGAATATATGCTGGAGTTGGTGTTGATTTTTGTGAAATTGAGATTATGTTAGTTAATTTGTGAAATTGTTATATTTAGTGAAATTGAATTTTAGAGAAATTTGGTGAAATGAGGAAATTTAGTGAAATTGGGAAAGTTAATGAAATTGAATTTCAGCTTAATTTAGTGAAACCGTAAAATTTAGTTAAATCCAAATATAGTGAAAATGAAATTTTGTGAGAGAGTGAAATGTACTGAAATTAGAATTTTACGATGTAATTTGTTTGTGTTGTGTGTGGATTGTGGTAGTTAGGGTTTCTGAAACATGCGAGTGGCTTAGTGAGGAAGTGTGGTGCCGTGTGTAAATTTATTGTTTCGTATTATATATAATTGTGGTGTTTATCAGCTTAGAACTCCTGTTTGAGAATCAACAACGCATCTAGTTGATCGAGATGGGTTGTTGATTCTCGAATTGTCCCATTTTTGGACACTTTAGGCGAACACGAGTTTGTTGATCCTTTTGTTATTCATGTGGTTTCAGTTTACGTTTTGGGATATAGTTTCGACATTGTCTCTCTACAATGTTCCTCGAGTGCAAATTAGGTTGTTTAGATTTTTGTGCACTTGAGGAACTGTAGGGAGATGCTGCCGAAATTTCCCAAAACTGTAGCTGAAACCACATGAATAGCAAAAGGATCAACAAACTCGTGTTCGCCTGAAGGGGATAGGACCCAACCCGGAGGCATAAGGAGAAGAAGTGTTGGGACAGGTTTTGATTGTATCATAAATGTTGTGTGCTAACCTTATCCATATTGTTTGTTTATGTTATGACAGGAAACATGGATGATGTACCGGACAAATCTTGGATGAATCTTCACTTTACACACCCTGATTACAGCACAGGCATAGTTAACTTCATCAATTTTATTTCCGCTCGCACTGCTGGAATCGAATTTCTCCCTTGTCCGTGCGCAGTTTGTAGAAATGGTCCTTATTATAAGAGACTGATAGAGATTTATCATCACTGCTTGCACCATGGTTTGGATCCGACTTACACAGTTTGACACCTACACGGGGAAGTTTCTGGTCAACCGGCAATGATCAGTAAACGGAGACAGTGGCTTCAAGACAGAGCCCAGGCTTCCAGTGTTGCCGGTCCTTCAGTGATCCCACCTGTGGAGATTATACAAGATGTATTTCCATACTATCCTGGATACCATGCAGATGCACCGCATAATGTCGTTGAGGAAGATGGATGAGCTCTGTGCTAGCCGAGCGGCTGATGTGGAGAGCGGCAGCCACGCGACGGGCCCCGCTACCGTGGAAGAACAGATAGCGGTAGTGGACGAGTGTTTGGGCGGGACGCCGGGGACGAGAGTCCGAGGTACGAAAAAATTATAAAATAACAATTTCTATTTTAGATACGAAAGAGAATTTAATTTGAATAATTTTTGGTGTTTTACGATCTTTGCAGGGCTAGGAGGTGCATTAAGACGCCCGGCAAAACCAAGAGGCGGTGCACGCGTGTCCAGCAACGATTCAGAGGTTGAGCAGTTGAGGGCAGAAGTAGCAGCCGCCAATGAACGTGTCAGAATCAACGAAGAGCGTAGAAGAATCGAACAAGAAGAAAACAGAATCGAAAAAGAAGAGATGCTGCAACGTATGGCACGGATGGAGGCTGCCCTCGGCCTGTCGACCAACCCGAATGCCGCCGCTGCCGCCGCCGCCAGATCCTCATGTGCTGAAGGTATAGGGGCAACAGACGACGATTTAGAGTAGTTTGTGTATGTATAGAACGATTTACATATGTATTCGGAACATTTCGACGACATTGTAGCTTTGAATTAAGTCAATGTATGTATAGTGTTTGTGTTATGTTGGATTTGTGCTTGGAATGAAATGTTGGTTGGACATTGTGATTTGAATGCAGGATGAATGCAATGCAGGACAGCAGAATGCCAGAATGCTGTGATTCTGGCTCTGTAACAAACTTTGAAGCGACGAACATTGCTCATTGTTCGTCGCTTAGATTTTGTTGATGCGACGAATATTATACAAAATACGTCGCTCCCTTCAAATTGAAAATGAAAAAAAGAGGGAAATTCTGTTATTCTATCTCTATATATAACAAATATTTAAGCGACGAATATTGCTCATAGGTCGTCGCTTGGATCAACATGAGGCGACCACTTTTGAACCAAATGTCGTCCCATCAAATTGGAAACGACGCTGCAAACTTTGTTGCCTCAAATGTGAGGAGACGATCTAAACTTTGTCGCCTCAAGTGGGCAGCGGCGAGTTAAACTTCGTCTCCTCGAACTGTTAGCGACGATTCAAAGTTTGTCGCCTCGCCTTTGAGGAGACGAGTCAAAATTGGTCGCTCGTATGTGGCGACAAATTAAAAAGTCGTCGCTTGGATATCTCAAGCGACGACTTTTTAGCAAAATTGGTCGCCTCGAAGTCGAAACGACGAAAACGAAGCGACGACTCGAAGCGACAACAAGTTTGTCTCTTCGGTGTCGAGGCGACGACTTTTTGGCGGAGGCGACGACAAAAAGTCGTCGCCTCGATCATGTTCTGCAGTGGTGTGTGGAATGTGTTCAAGGAGACTGAAACTTTCTTTGGCGCATGTTATGGAGAGCTATTAGCTCTTGCTCTATTTTCATGGGTACCTAAGTTGAGACGAGCTAATTTGTACTGCTGAGTAGACTTTATTTTTATTTCTGAGAAGATGAGTAGACTTTGTTCAATTCCGCATGTAGTCTTTAATGAGAACGATGGTGTCATCCTCACATGATAACCACATGGTTGACAACTCGATTTTCAATCGAAACTGATTGAAATTATCATTAACCTTCTATTTATCAGCTTAGATTTTCGAAGTTTGACGAAGCAACTTCACCGCGTTAATGATCTATACTAAGAATGGCCTACATATATTGGCTGCAAGTTGCCCACATCCACGGAGGGCTTGAGTATTTCCCATCGATCGTCTGCGTTTCATGGTATGGTCGGAATTAGCGGAACTGTCACGTAGCATAGTTTGCAAGAAAGTAAGGATGGGTTATAAATTTTTTTTTGGGTCTAGCTTATTGTATATAGATCGTCTTTTTCCAAGGAAGAGGTGGAACATGAGTCTGATATGTAAGTAAAACAGTGTAGATTTGCATCTCCCTATTTGTATTTTGTAACAAAAGTAGCTACAATGGCAAGTTTCTTCATGAACAATGACGAATTTTTTTATATGGAAGTGAACAATGACGAGTTGGATTTCCTATATATCGCTTCTCAAGTTAGGCTAGCTAACGATAGTGAAGCCTGCGAGATGGCCATGGTGAGTGAGATTAATATAACAATGTAGATGCTAACGATGTCCTTGTCCACGCTTATGCAAGTGAGTTGATGATCAATAATCACGCGCATGAGTGATGTTAATGTTTTCCTATACTTTACCACTCCATGAAAATAAAATACGTTCATAATTTTTACGAATTCACTTCGTAAAGAGATATATCTACTGTAATCAACAAATTAAATTCGATCACCTATTACAAATGTTGTACATTCAACACAGAAACAATATGTTGTTGCTCATACTGTTTTACTTATTTAGCCTGCAGCTTGGTTTGTTTTTGCTCTGGATCTTGATGGTTATCAATTAAAACCAAGTAGTAGTAGATCTATTACATATGGATGCATATGGATCAGTTGCCCTCGATCTATCAAGTTTATATGAGTACGTTGACCTAGAAAAGGAGCGGGCACACAGACAGCACCACATTAAAGTGAACTATATAAGAAATCAACTCATGCATGGAACGCAATACTTTATAAAACCAATATACATTGTTCATTTGTAAACTTCTTATATTTTAGATCGAGTTGGGTACGGCTTGATCCAAGACTGCAGAGAATAACGTACAATCTCATATATAATTCAATCAGAAACGACGGTGCAAGAACTATTTAAAGGCTACGTACGTCGATCGTCGTCGTTCATGCGGTTCAACTGCCTAAACCAACTACTAATTAAGAACTAGCCAATTACTCTACTGATAAATATATAATTACGTATATAATAATATATGCAGTATGTCACCACGATCTATCGACAGTTCTGCTAGTACCCTAATAGAAGGGAATGGTTTAATAAAGCTCTAAATCTTAACGCGCGATAGAGCTTAATTATTCGCATTATGAAAGGTAATATTTGTTTGTTCTGGGAAAGGTGTGAGGCAAAAGTATTGTTCATCTGGGGATTGATCTACTAGACAGAAGCAGATGTGATCTGATTCCAATGAAAAACTAACTAGATCACTAAACAAAAAGACCCTCGCTCCAGTCGCTCGTGATCTGTTTACCTAATCATTCAAGTAATTTGAGAATCTTACCATTTGACTAATTAAGTTCCCAATTAAACTCTTGTCACGAATCTCACTCCATTTTTACACTTGGGATGTATGTTACAATTGGAGAATTTTACTATTGAATCGGATCTCATTGTCAAGCAAGACATTCTCAATGTAATTAGGGAACTCGTTAATCATGATCAAAATGCTCGGTGATCATCCAAGTCTAATGCTCGTCAACCTACTTTGAAGTGGTATGTCTCATCGTGCTGACACGAATGTTAGCGAGGAGTGCTGATATCTCCGATTTGGTTCGAATTGAGCCAAATGGGGATTAGCGTTATAATCTCCGATTCACTAATTCATCTTGCAAAAGATACTTTTCAATTTCCAAATAAATGCCTGGAAGAACTCAACCATTACTGGAGTTTTGGTTATGATTTATGAGTAATGTCACATATATTCGCCATAATGAACTGAACTTTATACCAAAGAATGTGCATAGCTGACTTATTCTCAATTACAAAAATTATAAAATTTATTATTCTTATTATGGTTTTGCCAGAAAATGAATAAGTAATTTGGGTTTGCCACTAAGTAGCTGGCTGGTCAATTCATATCTGTATATAAATTGCTAAACATCATCTCCCACATGACCAACTTGATTATTAGAAATTAGAAACCTATTTGTTTAACCCCTCACTCTCCCCACCTCTCATCCCACCTCCCCCGCACACCGCACTTCCCTCAAATATACACCCTTATATTCAAACCTACATGATTTCTTAGCGAAGCCAACATCAAATCAAATAATCCATGGCTTCATCCGACGACCACCGTCCCTACAATCCCACATCGAAACCCTCCAAGCCTTTCTCCCTTTCCAACTTTTCAACATGGAAAATAAAACCCCACAACGCCTACACCTTACCACTCATCCTCTTCCTCTGCATCTTCTCTTACTTCTTCGGCCTCTGGCAACACGGCAACACCACCCCTGCCACCTCCACCTCCACCACCACCGCCCTCAACCAAATCCCTTGTAACTTCGACACAACCCTAACGCAAAACCAAAAAACCCTAGATTTCACCAGCCACCACAACCCTAACTATGCCATCAACATTTCCACACACAACACTCCCAAATCCTACCCTCCCTGCGACGTCAAGTACAGCGAGTACACTCCGTGCGAGGACGCGAAGCGATCCTTGAAATTCGAGAGGGACAAACTGATATACAGGGAGAGGCACTGTCCAGCTCAGGATGAGCTGCTCAAGTGCCGTATTCCGGCACCTCAAGGGTACCGGAACACGTTTACCTGGCCCAAAAGTAGAGATCTGGCGTGGTATGCCAATGTTCCTCACAAGGAGTTGACGGTGGAGAAGGCGGTGCAGAACTGGATTTTATACGAAGGCGACCGGTTTAAGTTCCCGGGCGGTGGAACCATGTTTCCGAACGGCGCCGATGCGTACATTGATGATATTGGGAAGCTGATCAATCTCAAAGACGGGTCTATCCGGACCGCCATTGATACAGGCTGTGGGGTAAGTATTAAGTAAGATATCCTCAGTTTAAAATATTTTCCTTTCTAATCGTGATTTGTTTCTAGAAATAATTAATTCTTAATTATGGTAGACCGTGTCATGCACTCAATGAGTTAATTTGTGAATCCAACGTTTCCTTTTGGGAATTTGGGGATTAATGTAGTTCAATTCTCTTTCATTTTTAGCTAGGTAAACATAATTGGACATTTTCAAATAATGTAGTTCAATTTTATTCCGTATATTAGATTCTTCAGCTTATATGAATTGTGATGGTAAGTACATATATTTTGTAATGTGGCTTAAATATCTCTCAATAAAAATAAAAAAAAATGTAAATGGTGGGATGAAGTGATGAACATAGAATAACGCAAGCTAATGCAACTATGCAAGTAGTTTGTTCAAGAATCAAGATGAGGAAAAAAGGAATTTATTTTAGAACTAATCACACATTACTAGAAATGAAAATAGTTTAAAAATATATAGTTCAAACTATATATATCAGATAGATAAATTTGATGTGGATCCGCATTGGTGATGATACAGGTTGCAAGTTGGGGAGCATATCTATTGTCCCGGGATATTCTACCAATGTCGTTCGCGCCAAGAGACACACATGAAGCACAAGTCCAATTTGCTCTCGAGCGAGGAGTACCCGCCCTCATCGGCGTCATTGCCTCCAAAAGACTTCCTTACCCTTCTAGAGCCTTTGACATGGCTCACTGCTCTCGCTGCCTCATTCCTTGGGGCCAATACGGTACACTTGACTTTATACTTACGTCTTTCTTGCAACAAATGCAATAGAAATTGTGCGAGGCCGTTCATATTGATCAAAGTTGGAGCTAGGTAGTTGAGGTACCGAGTTAGACCTCATAGTGATCTTGTTGTCTTTGATGAAACCACCGTTATTCCAGAAAATGTGGATGAATGCCTAAAATCATATATGTTAGGGAGATAGAGTGAAGTGATTCTATGGCATAATGTTTTACACCATATGTGTCACTCTCTAAAATCTAATTTTGTTTCTTTTTATGGTATATGCATGCAGATGGGGCTTACTTAACGGAGGTTGATAGAGTTCTGAGGCCAGGTGGCTACTGGATTCTGTCCGGTCCACCCATTCGCTGGAAGAAATACTGGAAGGGTTGGGAAAGAACGCAGGAAGACCTGAATGAGGAACAAAATGGCATAGAGGATGTGGCTGGTAGCCTTTGCTGGACTAAGTTGGTCGAGAAGGACGACATTGCAATTTGGCAAAAACCAACTAATCACTTGAACTGCAAAATGAACCGAAAGCTTGCCAAGAATCGCAATTTCTGTCCTGCTCAAGATCCTGATCAAGCTTGGTTTGTGCTTTGATCAACTTGCATATTACTATACACTCTTGTAGTTTCAGCTGTTTGGTTAAGTTGATCCTTCTTGTGTTTTCTAGGTACACAAAGTTGGAGACTTGTTTGACTCCTTTACCGGAAGTTTCAAGCGAAGATGATGTTGCTGGTGGGAAGTTGGCAAAATGGCCGGAGAGACTAACCACAGTGCCGCCTAGAATTAGTAGGGGAACTGTGAAGGGTGTCACAGCTGCAGATTTTCAACTAGATTCGGAGCTGTGGCGAAAAAGGGTAACATATTATAAGACGGTGAATAATCAACTTGCGCAGCCTGGAAGATATAGAAACCTCCTGGATATGAATGCCAACTTGGGTGGATTTGCTGCCGCCGTAGTTGACCTGCCTGTCTGGGTCATGAACATGGTTCCTGTCGACGTGAAGGTTAACACACTCGGAGTCATCTACGAACGTGGATTGATCGGATCATATCAAAATTGGTAAGTTCCAAGAAAACTATACACATCGGGTGTGACGTATATATGATGAATATCTGTTAATTACAAACATAAATGATTTGATCTTTTCGTTATCTTTTGTTTTTAGGTGTGAGGCAATGTCTACATATCCAAGAACTTATGATCTCATTCATGCTGATACAGTGTTTAGTCTGTACAAGGATATGTAAGATCATCATTACCTATACATATAAGGCCAGCCAGCTTTGATATATTTTACACGACGAACAACATTAATGTGTGTTCGATTTGAGCTGCAGGTGCGAAATAGAAGACATTTTGCTAGAGATGGATAGAATTCTAAGGCCGGAGGGAAGCGTGATCATCCGAGACGATGTCGATATCTTGGTGAAGATCAAGAGCATTATCGACCACATGGATTGGGATAGTCAAATTGCTGATCACGAAGATGGACCTCATGAGAGAGAAAAGCTACTCTTTGCGGTGAAGAAGTACTGGACTGCTCCCGCTCCGGCAGAAGAAGGATCCAATTCTTAGCCTTAGCATTTCTAGCTAGCTTTTCGCTCTTTGTTGTAAGCCTGTTAGATTCATCATCATTTTTTTGTGATAGTTTTCTTCTCTTTCCGGCTAAATGCAACTGTTTTTATCATGTAAAGGAAGGATTTTATCCTAATCAGATTTTACTATCGACGCTTAAGATTAGGCTAAGTGCAGACATGGTTGGTGGAAGCCCAATCTGATTTATAAATATAATGGCTAGCATTCAGCAGAGCTAGTCTGATCAATTACTCTATTGGCGTGAAGAACAATCGTGTTAGATGTCGTCAAGATCATAATCTAAAATCAATCTTCATTTAGTAGCTAGCTTTGTTAAAACTTTGTACGGAAAACAACAAACCCCAAAGCCTATAAGAGTTGCAAGAAGAGTTAGACTAGTCACTAGTGAGTAATTCATATTGAAAAGTTCACTACTATATTTCCTAATTTTCTTAAACCCGAAACAATAATCCAGCCCCGTAAAGGAGTGGAAAATTTCTTAATTCATAAACCATGAAATCTATGTGATCTTCGATTCCCCACGTAAATTTCCTCCTCTAACGTAATAAGCTAGCCCAAAACTATATTAGGTGCTTCATGCAAAGTGTCGCCTGAGTTAGCAATGACCAACTATAAAATGGCCTCTGACAATATCATAGAGAATACTCAATTCCCACGTTAAAATTTCTAACTTAATTCCACAGCTTAGCACCCATGGCAGCCTTCAAGTCGATGACCAGCTTCCAAGCTGCATGGCTACTGCTTGTGGTTTTGACGGGCCTGGCGCTAGTGAAGACTCAGACAGCCGAGGCTCAGGGTGGCTCGTGCGCCGCCGACCTGACTCGCCTGAATGTGTGTGCGCCCTTTGTGGTTCCGGGGAGTAACAGCAAACCAAATTCCGACTGCTGCACTGCTATCCAAGCCGTGGAAAATAGCTGTCTTTGCGATACTCTCAGGATCGCTGCTCAAATTCCCACTCAGTGCAATCTCCCTTCCCTCTCTTGTGGTAATTACTAGTTGAATATTTGGTTAGTAATTGCCCCCTCATATTTACAGTTCATTCTTTTTCCCTCTAGCTTAACAGCCTCTAATTTCACTTACAGGTTTACGAATTGATCATCAAACGAAGATCTAGCACATCAACGCTGCATGCCAAGGAATAATGTTCGAGTTTGACGTACTGATGTATAACTAAATATTGTTAAATAAAATAGATGAATGTTTTTTCATCTGAAAAATAATAAATTTGTGCAATTTCCATTAAAGACCCCATAACTCAATAACTGTAGAACATATAGACTCAGAACAAGTAACACTTGAGTTTTGATGGAGTTCGCTTATTGCTCTATCTTAGAATCAAAACAATGTCGATGACTCAATTTCAATCGATTTGTGTAAACATTGTTTTGTTATTTGCAAACAAGGCTTTAAGAAAGTTCATGCCAATCGTAACAAGCTTACAAATTAAACAAGAAATGTAACACCATCATTTCCGTTCTTTCGCTTTGAAATGTAATTTTTAGAGTATCACCTGTTTGTAATCTCGGCCAATATGATGAATATAGCAACGCCACAAACTCAAATATAATTAGATGAATGATTTTCTGATATCTTATTCTTCTCACATTGGAGGCTATATAAAGAGGATACAAGATGTACTACAACCCTACGTATTATGTACTACCTTGTACTACCATATACAGAACAAAAAAGTACTAATTACACAATACTCATGACTCACGCTAGCACTCCCCCTCAAGTTGGTGCATACACATCGACCATGCCCAACTTGTTTAATGAGTCATGAAAGTCCTTCTTGGAAACTCCTTTAGTGAGTACATCTGCAAGCTGCTCTTCAGTAGGAACAAAAGGGAAACTTATAATCTTAGCGTCTAACTTCTCTTTTATAAAATGACGATCCACCTCTACGTGTTTAATACGATCATGCTGTACTGGATTCTGTGATATATCAATAGCTATTTTGTTGTCGCAATATAACCGCATTGCATCTGACAACTTAACACCCAAATCACGTAGCAGATTTCTCAACCACAACAATTCACACACTATATGAGCCATACCTCTATACTCAGCCTCAACACTAGATCGAGCTACAACCTTCTGCTTCTTACTCTTCCATGTAACCAAATTACCTCCCACAAAGGTAAAATAACTTGATGTCGACCTCCTATCTGTAATATTTCCACCCCAATCTGCATCTGTGAAACCACTAACCTCAAGAATGTTGTTGTGTTTAGAGAACATTACTCCTCTTCCTGGAGCTGACTTCACGTATCTCAAAATCCTCACAACAACATCCATGTGATCCACACTTGGATTATGCTTGAACTGACTCACTACACTTACTGTATACGCAACATCTGGTCTGGTATGTGCCAAATAAATCAGGTATCCAACTAACCTTTGATAACGAGTCTTGTCGGTAGGCACCTGATCAGGATATTCTGCTAATCGATGATTCTTCTAGATAGGAGTGTCAATTGGAGTACAATCCAACATACCTGTTTCTGCCAGTAGATCAAGGACGTACTTCCGCTGACACAAATAGATTCCCTCACTCCCCCTGGCTACTTCAATGCCCAAGAAGTACTTGAGTGTACCCAGATCCTTTATATCAAATTTTGTGGCTAGCTGCTTCTGTAATCTATCTATCTCAACAGTATCATTACCAGTAACTACCATATCATCAACATATATAATCAGGGCTATTTACCTTCCCATGTTGGTGTCTGAGAAACAATGTGCGGTCTGAATTACTCTGTTTGTAACCAATCTTTCTCATGAATTGTGAAAATCTTCCAAACCAAGCACGAGGTGATTATTTAAGACCATACAAAGATTTTCTCAATCTGCATACGAAGTTACTTGGAGAAGCAGCTACATATCCAGGCGGAAGGTCCATATACACTTCCTTTGTAAGTTCTCCATGAAGGAATGCATTCTTGACATCAAACTGTTTAAGAGGACAGTTTAAGCTAGCAGCAAAAGAAAGCAATACCCGAATAGTGTTCATCTTTAAAACATGTGTCTTGGGGACATATATGGTGCACCGCCAAGCATATTCGGCAACCTCGTGTACCGTGCAACCGGCGTCATAGGTCCTACTTCCGACATCCATCGGGTAGACCAGCACCCAGACTACATCTCCATTGTTCCACATCACCGGAACCGCACTCGGAAGCCGTGCCACCGGGCTCCTGAAATAGCTTCGTGAGTAGAAAAAGTGGGTTTGCATCCCACATGGGAAACATTGTAAAGGAGGGAGCCTTCCTTCCTTATAAATAGAAGGCTCCCCCTTAGATGTGGGATAATTGGATACTTGTCACCCTTGGCATGTAACCACCCGATGGCTTATTGGCCGATCATACTATATTCCAAGTAGACGTAGTCGTGTCCTCCGATGGCACGGTGAACCACTATACTTGCCCGTGTCTATTTATAGCTTTATTATTGTACTTCTGTGAGTCCTCCCGGATTCTAGCATAAACAATTGGCGCCGTCTGTGGGAATTGTTACAAAAGGTTATGTTGTTCTAACCAGCAAGCTGCCCGGACAGTAGGTCCAGATAATTAATAGGCTAACAGTTTTTCCCCCGGGTTAGCAGGCCAGTCCAATCGGCCAACGGGTCAGCTCGGTCAAGCAAGAAGTCAAAGATACCCGGTCAAGACAGTCAAACCGGCAAAATAAACTTCGAAGCCGGCTGCAGCGTTTCTATGCCTCCGGTGGTGCTCGAAGGAGGATGGCATGGTGGGGCTGCTCAACTCTAGGGCGCGGGGATTCGAGGCCGCTTGCGGCGGCGGCTGGGTGAAGCACCGGGAACTCGTCCGGGTTCGCACGTTGGTGGCATCTAGTGAGCGCCTCCCTGTCCCGTTTGGTCCGACGGACCGCCCGGTTAAGGTCAGCATGTCGATATGGCGGCCTCAAGGCCCTCGTCCCGTTGGACCATGACCACCGCCCGGTTCAGTCACTAGGTCCAACCCGAGCTTGGCACCTGGGGCCATGGTGAAGATCAAACTCGGAGCCAACTTTGGAATTTACTATGGGCAACGGCCGGGCCATCCGAGAGTAAGAACGAGAGAGAAAACCACCCGGTCCAAGAGAGCCAGCGGAGCAGGTAGTCCCAGCTTCGTGGTGCCTCCGGTGACCTGCAGCCTCCAGCGGCCCGAAGTCACCTCCCGGTGACCGGTGGCCCAAAATCACCTCTAGGTAACCCTAGTAGAGGACTGCACACGTCGGGTTCTTCTTTTCTCTCTCGGTACTTGTGGGCACCGGCAAGGCCTGGTTTTCTTCTCCGGGTGCCGGCGGCTCCTCTCCAGCACAGACGACCCCCCCCCTCTCCAGCTCGGACAACCCCTCCTCTCCGGTAAGAAGACGAAAGCAGAGCAGAGAAGAGATGCAAGAGAGACCAGAGGAAAGAAAAAGAAAAAGCCAGAGGAAGAGAAGAAAGCAGAAAAGAAAGAAAAAGAGAAGGAAACGAAAGCAGAAAGCAGAAAACCTGCATGACTTGCAAGGGCTGCAGCAGAAAAGAGCGGGTAGAAAGAAAGACAAAAAAAAAAGAGCGGGAAAGACCCGGTCAAACCCAGATTTGCTATGTGCACCCACTGCCGCCGCCACGGTCTGTTCCAGGCCTCCGATGTCCCGCCGGCCGTGCTCAACGAGGCACCAGAGAGCCCGTGAGGCTGCGGGTAGGACGTGCTCCGCTGCTGTGCGCTAGTGGCTTCACCCCTCAGCCGGCCAGTGGAACATGGCGCTTTCCCAGCCCGGTCAGCATGTCAAGCCAGTTAACGGGTCAACCCCCGGTTGAATTTTCTCTGGGCACCCACTGGCATCACCATCCGTTCTGGAATCCCCCTCCGCCTCGCGCTGCAGCAGACCCCGGCCAGCAGGCAAGCCGCTCAGCCACACGCTAATGAATGCCTCGACTGATGAGCGTGCATGACGATGGTTTCGCCTCCTCCGATGCGGTCATCTCCCTCCGGGTCCCAGCGGCTCGCCTCCTCCGACTACCGAGCGATCGAATCCTCCGGTGCGGTGCCCGGCAATTTGTGGCACCAGCATCAATACAGGACGAGGCTCCGGGCTTGTCGATGGAGGAGGAAGAGCGATTTCCTTACCGGGCGTCTCCCTTTCTGGTCATCTCCTCTCCGGACGCGAGGGAGAGAGCGAGCAAGCAAAAGAAGAAACCTAGAGAGAAAACGAGCGAGAAGGAAAGAAAAAGAAACGAAAGCAGAGAGAAAGAAACGAAAAGGTTAGAGAGAGAAACCAGAGAAAGAAACAGAAAGAAGAAAGAAACAGAAGCAGAAGCAGAAAAAAAAAAAAAAAAAAAAAAAGCCCAGTAGGTCAACCGCCCGGTCAATGGGCCCAACGGGTCAGCAGCCCACCAATCTGCTCATTACACCCATTATGTGCCTGGGCGAGCACCGGGCAACCCGGGAACCATTCACGCCGGCTATTCAAACACCCGGCTGCTTTCTCTAAAGATAAGTACTCTTTTTACCACTCAACACATGTTTCACCTGTGCATAACATGTTTGGGAACATACGATACATATGCGCATAATTACCTGCTAGAACGGTACAATTATAGCTTGCTGGTGCATAACAACAGGGTCTTTGCATAAACAACATACTGCACGATCATATCATTATGCATCGGTCAATCATTTCAGCATTGCACGATCATGTTAGTATGCATCGCATTACAATGCATCGCACTACGGTGCACGCATTTCAGTGCATGGCATTACAATGCATCGCATATCAGTATGCATCGCACTACGGTGCACACATTTCAGTGCATGGCATTACAATGCATCGCATATCAGTATGCATCGCATTACAATACATCGCACTACGGTGCACGTATTTCAGTGCATGACATTACAATGCATCGCATATCAGTATGCATCGCATTACAATGCATCGCACTACGGTGCACGTATTTCAGTGCATGACATTACAATGCATTGCATGTCAGTATGCATCGCATTACAATGCATCGCACTACGGTGCACGCATATCAGTATGCATCGCATTTCAGTGCATGCATTCCATTTTAGTCCAGCGCCTGCGGATCTCCACCGGTCAGTCCAGCACGAAGCTCCCGCGCACATTCCTACGGAATAAACCGGTTGAAAAATCGACATATTTCTACGGACAAGCTTCCGGGCTTTCGGTACCATTGGGCTTTATAAACCGGTTCACAGGCATTCCATCGGTTATGTAGCCTTCCACCGGCTCCAAGGCACTCCATTGGTTTAATCACCACCTTCGCGCCTACGAGCACAGACAAGCCAGCAACAACTTAAGGCTTCAAACACATGGGCTTATAAACCCGGGAGATTTTTCCTCTAACACATGCAAACTCTTCCAGCAGGCTAGAAACCCTGCATCACACCAAGCTGTGAAAAAATTGGGGATCCATGGGAGACTTGTTATCTCTACGCCACCCCACAGGGCAGATTGTTTCTCTAACACAAAACAAATCTCCCCGCAGGCTAGAAACCCTACACCCCACGCCCATAACGTTCAGGCTGGGAAGAATGAGCGGATGTTGACCGGTGCTATAACATGGCCGCAACACCCCAGCATGAACAAACGGGAATACTCGAACTCCCAGCCGAGTTTCTTTTCGAGTTGGGGAACTTATTGGAAGCGATATATATACCGCATTTCGGTATTGCACGCCAACGGTAAAAAGCATTCCAACGGTATTCCAAAGGCATTCCAATGATAACAGGCATTCCATCGGTAAAAGGCATTCCAACGGTAACAGGCATTCCATTGGTAAAAGGCATTCCAACGGTATTCCAAAGGCATTCCATCGGTAACAGGCATTCCAACGGTATTCCAAAGGCATTCCATCGGTAATAGGCATTCAAATGGTAACACCATTCCAACGGTATTCCAAAGGCATTCCATCGGTAACAGGCATTCCAACGGTAACATCATTCCAACGGTATTCCAAAGGCATTCCAACGGTAACACCATTCCAACGGTATTCCAAAGGCATTCCAACGGTAATAGGCATTCCATCGGTAAAAGGCATTCCAACGGTATTCCAAAGGCATTCCATCGGTAACAGGCATTCCAACGGTAACACCATTCCAACGGTATTCCAAAGGCATTCCATCGGTAACAGGCATTCCAACAGTAACACCATTCCAACGGTATTCCAAAGGTATTCTAACGGTTCCAAAGGTATTCCAACGGTACTCCAAATGCATTCCAACGGTAGAGCCTATTCCAACTAACGATTGTGCATCCCATCGATCGAGCCGGTACCAGCTTACCGCTCACTTTCCTAGGGCATAACCGGTTGCACCAACCGAGTTATCCCAACCGACAGTATGAGCCCAATCATGGTCAGCGGGTCAAGGTCTCTAACGGGTCAACCTCGGGGCGAATCTTCTTTGGGCACCCCGGTTCCGTACCGCTGCGCCAGAGCCTCGACCCCTGCACCACAGCTCACGCTAGCACCTCACCTCCGGCCTCGTGAGCTCGGCCGCTCAGTCTATCAGCTCACCCTCCGGCTCGGTCTTGTTCAACAGTCAACTCGGCCAGCGGGCCAGCGGTTCACCTCAGCCAGCGGGTCACCCTAGATCCAGCAGGCCCGATCCTGTTCAGCAATCACCTCGGCCAGCGGCTCACCCTAGATTCAACAGGCCCAGCTCTGTTCAGTAGCGGCTCTGCCCGATCAAGCTTCAATGAGTCAGGACCGGTCAAACCCGAATCCTCCCTGGGCACCCACCGCCGTTCCGGAACCCGATGATCCAATCAGCTTGTCTCCGGGAAATATTACATAGACAGTGCGGATCAGAACCCGACACAGACAATGCGGATCAGAACCCGGCACAGACAGTGCGGATCAGAACCCGGCACCTCAGTACACTCCCAAGCAAGACTAAACACGGAGGTCACTAGCAAGGAAACATCACTCCCGGCCAAGTCAAATCTCCAACACAGACTTGGGGGACTATTACTGGGAACACATCAGTAACACTCGAGCGGAGGGGTGGGACTCGGCATTCGAACGCCCGGTAAGAGTCCAATCTCACTTAGGGACTTGGGGGACTGGTGGTAGTAGGGGTGACTCGGTCACTACCTACGCTTGGCGGCACATGATGATTAATTCCCCAAGTAAGATTGCACTCTTACTCGGGAACTTGGGGGACTTGTTGGGGACATATATGGTGCACCGCCAAGCATATTCGGCGACCTCGTGGACCGTGCAACCGGAGCCATAGGTCCTACTTCCGACATCCATCGGATAGACCAGCACCCCGACTACATCTCCATTGTTCCACATCACCGGAACCGCACTCGGAAGCCGTGACACCGGGCTCCTGAAATAGCTTCATGAGTAGGAAAAGTGGGTTTGCATCCCACATGGGAAACATTGTAAAGGAGTGAGCCTTCCTTCCTTATAAATAGAAGGCTCCCCCCTTAAATATGAGATAATTGGATACTTGTCACCCTTGGCATGTAACCACCCGATGGCTTATTGGCCGATCATACTATATTCCAAGTGGACGTAGCCGTGCCCTCCAATGGCACGGTGAACCACTATACTTGCTCGTGTCTATTTATAGCTTTATTATTGTGCTTCTGTGAGTCCTCCCGGATTCTAGCAGAAACAAGGTGCAAAAGTCTCATCATAGTCTATGCCATATGTCTGGGTGAATCTCTTTGCTACTAAGCGTGTTTTATACCTGCTCACTGACCCATCTGGATTATGCTTTACTGTAAACACCCAGCGGCATCCCACAACCTTCTTTCCATGTGGTGAAGATACAAGCTCCCAAGTATTGTTCTTCTGTAATGCTTCCATCTCCTCCTCCATTGCTTTCCTCCATTTTGAATCTCCCAATGCATCCTGCACTTTGTTAGGTACTGATACAACATATATTTGATTCACAAATGATTCATATGACTTAGACAATCTTTTGGTGGACATAAAATTTGCTACAGGATACTTAGCTTTGGCTTGAAGGGTAGGTTCATACTTTTTTGCTGGTTGACCTCGAGTAGACCTATTTGGTAAAGCATATTGTCCACTAGTAGCATCACTAGTATTAACCCCAATAGGATGACTAACCTCAGATGAGTGATCTTCTGTACCAGGGAGACATGAGTCAGGGGTATCAATAACAGTTGGCAAGGCAGGAGGGGCAATTGCGCTGTCAGCTTCTGTTCCCTGAATTTCTAGAGTAACTATCCTAGCACCATCTGATGGTGCCTGTGAAGCTGATGCATCAGTAATCTCAACTGAACCTATCACCATGATATCTCCTGTCTAGCCTATCTCCCCCTCTCCATGATACAGCTCTTCAAAATATGAATGTTTCCCCTGAAGAGCAGTATCAGAAGAGGTGAAATAGCTCATGTCCTCAAAAAAGGTAACATCCATAATGATATAGTATTTTCTGGTAGGTGGATGATAGCACCTGTACCTTTTATGATGTCCTCCATAACCAACAAACACACATTTAAGGGCCCGGGCATCCAACTTTGACCTTTGACTCTTAGGAATATGGACAAAGGCGACACAACCAAAAACACGAGTAGGGAGATTATGAAACGAGGGTAAAGAGACATGAGATGCAAGTACCTCATATGGTACTTTTCCCTGGAGGACACTAGCTGGAAGATAATTAATGAGATGAGCAGAGGCTATGACAGCATCACCCCAAAGATTTTTAGGGCAATGGGCACTAAAGAGAAGACAACGAGCCATATCAAGTAAATAACGATTTTTCCTTTCGGATACCCCATTCTGCTCAGGTGTGTAAGGACACGTTGTTTGATGAACAATCCCATGTGTTTGAAAAAACTCCTGAAAGATATGTAAACCCCCCCCCCCCTCATTATCAGAATGAAGAACTTTAATTGTGGCATGGTATTGTGTTTGGACATTTGAATAGAAGGCTTGAAATGCCGGAAAGACTTCATCCTTGGTTTTAAGAAGAACAATCCAAGTAAGACGTGTACAATCATCAATAAAAGACACATAATACCTCATACCCGACACAATATGTTCTTTCGAAGGTCCTCAAACATCAAAATGAATTAATTCGAAAGGAACGACACTTTTATTAGAAATACTAGGGGAATAAGTAGTTCGATGACTCTTGCCCAAAACACATGTTTCACAATGTAAGACTGACTCATCCACACCAGTAAACAAATTAGGCATTGATTTTTTCATAATACTAAAAGATAGATGCCCTAAGCGACGGTGTCATAACCAAACTTCACTTAGCTTGTCAGAAGTGGAGATCAAAGCGGTCCGGGATTGTGCTCCTGGTTTCTCCCCTACATACGTCTGATCCAGATGAAACAACCGGCCCCTCATATACCCCCGACCTAGTAACTCCCCAGTGAGAAGATCCTGAAATATCACATACATGGGAAAAAATGTCACAGAGCATTTGGCCTCAATATTCAACTGTGGGACACATATCAAATGATGAGATACAGCAAGTACATATAGCACATTTTGGAGTTCTATTGTGGGAGTAATACGAACTGACCCCTTTCCTAACACAGGGAAGTCCTCACCATTGGTATTAGTAACATAGGGTACTGGTGGATAAGACAATTCAGTAAAATAAGATTTGTTATAAGTCATGTGATCTGAGGCACCAGAATCAATAATCCATGTATCAGACCCAACAAAGCTAGAAATATTTAAAGTCATACATATCTTACCACGACCAGTTATGGATGCTGTGGGTGCTGCTCCTCCTGCTGTATGATGATCTTGTCCGACCACACAATAGATATCTGGTTCTTGGACCAACTGAATAGCTGCTTTCGCCTTAGGACGATAAGTAGACCTCTTAGGCCTGAGGTGCGGATACAACTTCCAACAAGTCTCACGAGCATGGCCAGTATCATTGCAATAAGAGCAAGGAGGACGAGGTTGATTCCCAAAGTCTGGTGGTGGTCATTGCTTATGAAGTGGAACTGAATTTGATTGCTGAAGGAGTGGTGCTGGAGACCTCGCCTGAACAGTAAGGCTAGAAACTTCAACTTGTGCTTGATTAAGACTTTCCTGCTGGGACTCATCCTTACGGATATATGTGAAAGCGGTAGTCAGGCTCGGAGGTTCTGTCATTCTGAGCAGCTCGTCTTTGGCGCTGTTATGCTTTGCATCAAGCCCTCTCAGGAAATGGTGAACACGCTCAAGTTCCTTCTCCTTCTGGTACCAAACAATATCCGCCTGGTTCTTGATCTTGCAAGGACGCTTCATATCAATCTCAGCCCAAATATTCTTCAGCTTGGTGAAATACTGCACCACTGGCTGCCCATTCTGTTGCATTGCTGAAGCTGTGCACATTAACTCATGAACCTGTATGAAATCAGACTCATTAGTGTATAGGTCTTCTAATGTCTTCCATATTGCCTGCGCAGTATCACATTGCTCCACAAGGTCTACTATATCCTCATTCATGGATTTGTACAAGACTGACATTACAAGACCATCATCATCTTCCCACTTAGTGTAGGCATCAACATCATCTTCACTAGGGACCTCAATTGTCCCAGTTACATGCCCCATCTTGTGCATTCCTCGGAGATGAGCTGTCATTATTTTTTTCCATTTACGGAAGTTAGTTCCATTGAGTTTAGCCCCCCCAAAGGAACTAATTTCAGAATTCTTGACAGATACTTCAAACTTCTGAACATCGTTAACTTGAGAACTTTCTTCTTTTCCAGAACTCATTGTAAAACAAACACCGAATCAGTAGTTATGCAGCGGAAATAATAAAACAAAGATAATTCGAACCGGGTCAGGACTGAAGCAGGAATCGGGTCGGGCCAACAGGAACCGGGTCGGGTCAACAGGAACCGAGTCAGGTCAACAGGAACCGGGTCGGGCTGAAAGAAGATCGGGTAGGGCTGAAATCGGGTCAAACTCTTCAAAATCGGGTGAAACTAATTTGATTTCTTCTGCAGATGAGGCGCCGGTGAGAGACGACGAGATCTTCTGGAAAGATGAGGAGTCGGTGTGGAGGTTGCGCGGATTGGAGGGTAGACGAGCGGCCTGGATCGAGAGGCAGAAGTCGAGTGGCTTGGGTCTAGCGGCTGCCTAAGACGCGACTTGAGGACGACGTGAGGACAACAACTTGAGCACGACAACTTGAGGACGACCTGAGGACGACGCGCGTCACTCCTGATATGAGGACGACGAGTTTGTGTTTGTGTACTGTCACGCCCCGAATTTGAAAAGATAAAATTCAAATTCAAAAACGTGATAATTCAATAATCACAACGAACAAAAAAATAAATTACAAATTCAAATTGCATTAAACAGTCCAAACAAATGCGACTCTGAAGAAAACAAATATTACATTTCCAGTCTTACGCAAGTTGTAAAACAATGGACAATGTAATCGTTCACTCATACCTCACTAAAATTAAAGAAACAAGGCTAAATGAGTAAAATCACTTCTACTCGCCGTAGCTATCAACCACCGCCTCAACTTTACTAATCTTCACCTGCACAATTAAACCCTACACCATGGATCGGTGCACCGGGTTGTAAACAACGAACCCGGTAAGCTTTTTAAAGCTCGTATGAGTAAACTCAAACTCACAATTACTCAATCGACACTAACTATATATTTTTCCAAAATAAACGCAACAACACTTAAATCATAATAACACACGCACACAAAAATACAAAGTAAGATTCAGACTTTCTTACTTAAAAATATAGTTCAGGAAAGTACAAATCTTACACAATTAAATTCGTGACTCCTGCAAATAGATTAGTTCAGAAAGTCACGCACAACAAATTAAAATCGTGACTCCTGCATATAGCTTAGTTCAAGAAGCCATGCACAAACAATTAACAGAAATATATATAACAAATGAAAGTAACTAAGAACTCCGACAACCCCAAAACGAAGCCAAGATGTTGTCATCTTAAACTCAAGAAAAACAACGCACACCTCATTTTCTTTTAAAACCCATCTCCTTTTTACTCATAAAAATACAAGTCAATTCCTTTAAAAACACGCACTGCACAATCAACCAATAAAAAAGTAATTCAACGATTACTCTTTCATACAATGTAAGTATGAGACCCAGATAACCCCAACTTGGTTACCCCTTATGACGTGCAACGGCAGACAAACTAGACCTCTAACTGATTGTAACCAATCACCCGGCCAAAGGCTTGGTTCCCGATATATTGCATCGTCACATAGTGACCGTCCGAAGACATAAGTACGCCACAACTGTGGCCGTCCAAAGACAACAGTAAACACACATCACAACAGTGAACGTCCGAAGACAAAAGTACGCTACAACTGTGGCCGTCCGAAGACAAAAGTATGCCACAACTGTGGCCGTCTGAAGACATAAATGCACATTACAATATATATACTTCAAGTATATATATATATATATATATATATATATATATATATACGAAGACATTTGCTCAGGAATAGTCCACTAATACCAACTATAGTCATTGATAGTAAAATAATTAAAAAATCATTTTTATATTAAAACCATTTTACTTACCAATGAACCGTAGTCGATCAAGTTCATTCAATTTAAAACAAATATCGTTTTCATAAAACAATTTTGCATATAACGATCCATATAAATAAACTCGTATTAAATACGTGCACTGTGAGGGTTACTCACCTTAATTCACCAGTCAACGGTCAGTCAACATTGGTGAACGGTCAACGTGGACTGGGCTGGGTCGGTCAACGTGGGTTGGGCCGGACCGGGTCGGGTCTGGTCGAACACAGGGAGGAGCGCACGGTGGAGACGAATCGATCGGTGGTTGGCTCGAGTCCAGAGCTACCTTGCTCCGTCGCACACGACAGCAGGCGCCTTCAGACCGCTGCAGCTCCACGCACAGACGCTTCCCCTGGCTGCGCCTTGGCTCGAACGGAAGAGGAGAGAAAACCCTGTCGACCAGTGGGTGGTGCTTGCACCGTGGCGGCCGGACGGCGGAGATCAGAGGAGAGGCGATCCGATCGGGGGGAGAGAGAATTGCTACAGTAAATTTTGAACAGTAAAAAGCTACAGTAACTGGTAAACGGACGAAATGGGAAATTCTGACTTTTTCCCGAAAAACGATGTTTTATAGTTAATTTTCAAAAAAAGAAATAACTTCGACAGGTCGTAACTTCTTCATACGACATCCGTTTCATGCGTGTCACGTGTCCACAAACTCGTATCGTCGCGCTCTACAACTTTCGTGAAGGAAAATTTTTGAGATTCATAACGGATCAAAAAGTCAACTTTTGACCCAATGAAACTTAAACGTTTTCCGAATTTTAACTTTCGGAAACAAATACAACGTCACGTAACGACTAAATAAAAGCGTACAAAAATTCCAATTCTCATAATTCGTCACTCCAATAATTATGAGAATTTATAAATAACATGAATAAAAATCGAGTTATTACATGTACCGAAACCGGGTGGATACAATCAACCCGTGAGAGGAAAAAACAAGCACAACGGCTGTGAGTCTGACAAGGAGCCTACGTCAGACGATATTGAGACAATAAACCATAACAATGGAGTTTAGTTGAAAATAAAAGCAAAAAGACAAAGTCCTCTCGAATCTTTGCTATGATACCAACTCAAATATAATTGGATGAATGATTTTCTGATATCTTATTCTTTTCACATTGGAGACTATATAAAGAGGATACAAGATGTACTACAACCTTACGTACTATGTACTACCTTGTACTATCATATACAGAACATGAAAGTACTAATTACACAATACTCATGACTCACGCTAACACACGAGAGGTTTGATATTTAGAGTTACAATTTTCGAGTTTTTAATAAAACGTTTGCAGTAACTATATTAACCCGTCAGTGGTTGCCAAGTTACACTCTTCCAACTTCTTTCCCAAAAAAACTCAAACCTTACCCAACTCAAAGCTCCTTTCTCCCAACAAGTAGTTTCCCTTCAACGAATTTGGGCTGAGAAGTGCCCTAAGAGTCTTTACGTTCCTTCACTCTTAAAGGAGGAGTCTTTACTCAGCTAAGTGAACTTGGTCATATCCAATGAGCTAAAACACCACATGCAATATGGGAATTTGAGATGCTGGAAACCTATTTTGTTGTAGATGTGAAATTGGGGTTACCTGGGTTCGGCATTGAAAGGATCAATGTCAGAATCTGAGCTTGCTGTTTCTATGATGAGCTGAATGCATTTTACCCAATTGGATTTGCTCACTTCAGCTGAATGGTCTGTGTATATAGAGTTTTACAAGGTATGAATTCAATTCTCACATATGCAGAAATTTACTTGTAACTTTCACGACTTCCCCTGTTCCTAATGAAGTTTAAAACTTTGTTATGAACTTAACCAGCAAACCCATGATGATTAATTTATGAGATAGAATGGTTTAGGTGGAAAAGAGTTAAACCAACTTTGTATTTTTCATCTGTGGCAATTCAATTTTTACTGTCTGAATTTAGTTATGTAGTATATAGGAAAGATTTTGGACTTCTTCTAGTGTTGGACATAGAATTAGTGACTTCAATGACTTGATTTTCTCTGTTTCTTTCAATGTTTGATGTATTTTCATCTTAAAATGAAGGGTCAATGGAAAGGGAGGAAGATGATGTGAATAGTATTGTTGAGGAAATCATAGATTTTGGAGTTGAAACAAACAATAGTTTGGACTTGAATGTGGAGCAGTACTGTCCCAACTCAAATATTGTTCATGGCAATGGCCTTCTGTTTAATGTGTCCTCTGCAGACGACCACAATATCAGTGCAGTTGTGAAACTTGGTACGGAGTTTGTGTCCGATGAGCATGCTTACAGGTGTTATAATAAGTATGCCAAGCTGGTGGGTTTCAATGTTAGGAAAGATTGGGTGAATAGGAGTAAGGTACATGGTCAGGTGGTATCTAGGAAGTTCACTTGTTCTAAAGAGGGCTATAGGCAAAGGGATAAAAGGGATGTTAGTGTGAAGAAACATAGAAGGGAAACAAGAACTGGTTGCCTGGCGCATATGATCATTACTCGTCAACCTGATGGTAAATATAGGGTTTCACATATTGAAGAACAACACAATCATGAGAATGTAAACCAAAGTATGGCTCAAGCATTACCACTGCAGAGGGAATCCAGTATTTCTCAAGCTGTTGAAGCCAAATTGGTAGAAGGTACGAAAGATTTCAGAACACTGTCAAATTTGGCATCTGAATCCATGAATAGTCAGTTTAGAGTTAGGGAATCTCTCAAGAAGGTTTCTATAGGTATTGGCACTCATCTTCAATCTGAAAGGACCAGAGATATGAAGAAGGGAGAAGTTGGATGTTTGCTGCATTACTTTCAAAGGCAGCATGTTGTAAACCCATCCTTTTTTTATGCATTACAGGTTGATACTGATGATAAAGTTAGTAACATCTTTTGGGCTGATGATAAGATAGTATCCGACTATGATCATTTTGGTGATGTGATTTGTCTGGACACAATTTGCAGGACAGACAAGAATCGTCTCCCATTTGTACAGTTTATAGGTGTAAACCGGTGTAAACCATCACAAACAGGTGCTGATCTTTGCTGCCGCACTATTGTATGATGACACCATAGAATCTTATAAGTGGCTATTTCAAACTTTTTTGGAAGTAATGTCAGGGAAAAAGCCAAGGACCATTCTAACTGATCAAGATGCAAGTATTGTCGAGGCAGTCGATTCAGTCTTACCAGAAACAGACCATCGTATATGCATATGGCAAATGTACAAAAATGCTCTCAAACACATTAGCCTCATGGTAAAAGATACCCAGTCTTTTGCCAATGATTTCAAGAGATGTATATACGACCACAAAGATGAAGACGATTTTGTTTCTGCTTGGGGGGGATATGCTAGATAAGTATGGTCTTCAGCAGAATGACTGGTTAAAATGGACGTTTGATCACGAGAGAGTTGGGCTGTCGTATCTGGTAGGAATACTATATTTGTTGACATGAAAGGTGCACATTTGGTTGAGAGTTTATTTGATGATCTGAGAAATTACCTACACTCTGACACTACTGTGCTTCAGATCTTTAAGCATTTCGAAAGGGTGGTGGATGAGCAACGGTCCAAAGAAATAGAAGCTAGCAATGAAATGAACTGCTGTTTGCCAATGCTAATTGGAAATGTGGTTATGTTAAAGCATGCAAGTAATGTATACACTCCTGACGCAGTAGAAGTGTGGAAGGGTTGATCAACATCGAACCCTCAATGGATGGAGAGCACAATCAACGTTGTACTCTATAGAACAGGTCTGGAATCCTCCAGCAAAATAAGAGAAAATTCTTATGGTTTTGATAAATATGATAAAACTGTCTGTCTGAAATCCCAAAGGGATGCTTAAATACCGAAAAGAAACCCTAGGGCAACTAACAAGGAAACCTAAAAGCCCAAGGATTAAAAACAAACCAAATCCGAAACAAACTAGAAAACTGAAATAAATAAAATACTAAAAACGCTGATTTGAAGCCCGAAAAAGCTCACACGTTGTGGCGAAGAGACAAGTTTGACTCCTGGCGTCGTTCTCTTCTCGGAAAGGTGTCACAATCGTCAATCGGACACCGGACGCCAAATCTGTAGTAAACCGGGTTTAGACCTGCAACGGTCAATCTGCTCTTCAATGTCTGCTGCCATCCTTCCTACATCAGTCTCCTCCACCTCTGAAGAACTCGACCCCGAGTTCTCTTCTGGATACAGAACCTCATCCGCTCGGTACTCATGTATATCAGCCACATTAAAGGTATTTGAAATATTCATGGAATCTGGAAGAGCAACAACATAAGCATTATCATTAATCTTCCTCAATACCTTAAATGGTCCATATTTGCGAGGCTGCAGCTTGTTGTAAGTGCCAACTGGGAATCTCTCCTTTCGTAGAAACACCATCACATCATATCCCTCCTTGAACACTTTAACCCTTCGATGCTTGTCCGCAACAGCCTTATTTCTTTGCTCCTGTAGCCTCCAGCTTAGCTTTGACTTACATCTTAACAGCTTGCACATCTTTAGCCATACTTGTAGCAGCAGCACTATATCCATGATCCTTTGGTAACTTCACCAAATCAACCACATACCTAGGTACAGAAGTATATACCAAGACAAAAGGTGATTTTCCAGTAGCACTATGCACAACACTATTATAAGCAAACTCCACTTGAGGTAAAGCTAAGTCCTAGCCTTTTGGTTTCTCTCCACAAACACTTCTGATCATGTTCCCCAACGTCCTGTTTGTCACTTCTGGTTCCCCATCAATTTGAGGGTGAGGGTGAGCGGTGCTACTTCGATTCAGGGTGGTTCCAAATTTTCTCCCTAAAGTAATCCAAAAATGGCTGAGGAACTTGGTGTCCATATCTGAAGTAATGGATGTAGGCACACCATGCAGACGAACAACCTCTATGAAAAACAGTTTGGCTACGTTACTTGCATCTGATGTCTTTCTGCAAGCAATAAAGTGTGCCATCTTGGAGAACCTGTCAACCACCACAAAGACAGAATCCACTCCTCTTTGTGTACGAGCCAGACCTAATACAAAATCCATTGCAAGATTCTAAGGGTCAATCTCAGAATACTAGGCATATAAAGACTAGTATTCTGAGATTGACCCTTAGAAACCTGGCAAGTGTAACACTTCCTGACAATAGCTCCAGCGTTTTTTTCAACTGGGACCAGAAATACCTCTCTTCTAGGCTAGCAATAGTTTTATCTTGGCCCAAGTGTCCACCCATGCCTCCACCATGCAGATCTCGGATTACTTTTTCTCTTAAAGAAGAAACTAGTATACAAAGCCGGTTACCTTTGAAAAGATAGCCCTTGTTGACATAGAAATCTGCCACCGGTTGATTCTCTTTGCATTTGGCCCAAATGTGCTTGAAATCTACTTCATCTGCATATAACTCCTTCAAAACTTCGAAGCCTATAATCTCTTGTGCCAATGTAACCATCAAAGACGCTCTCCGGCTCAAAGCATCTGCCACTTTGTTAAGAGTACCAGATTTATGTTGAATCACGAATGGGAATTTCTGTAAAAAAAACTCACCCAACGTGCATGCATCTTGTTTATGGTTTTCTGGTTGTTAAGAAATTTTAAGGCCTGATGATCAGTAAACAAGACAAACTCCCTCTGAATCAGGTAATGTTCCCATTACCTCAAAGCTCGAAAGACTGCATAAAACTCCTGGTCATACGTACTCCACCTTTGACGAGCTTCACTCAATTTCTCACTGAAGAAAGCTACAAGTCTCTTCTCTTGGGATAAAACATGTGTAGCACGGAAGCACCAAGAAGCAGGCGTTTCGTGCTTCCGAAGCGGAAGCGGCCGGAATCGCTCGGAAACGCGATTCCGGGAAAATAGGTTTTTGGGAGCGCGACAGAAACGCCGATTCCAATTCTGGAAGCGTGTAGGAAACGACTCCGCGTCAGCGCGTTACCCGGAGTTTCGGCGGAGAAGAAAGAAGGGTGGGGGGTTGGGGAGTCGGTTTCGGCGGAGCGGGGGGAGAGAAGAAAGGAGGGGCGGCGCAGGGCGGGTTTGGGGGGCGGGGAGGAAGAAGGGTGGGTGGTGTGTGTGTGGGGTGTTGGGGGGTGTGGGTTCTATAGAAGGAAGAAGGGTGGGTTTTTTCTCTTTTGTTCTTGTGGGGGGGGGGGGGGGGGTGGCTGGAGAAGGAAGAAGGGTGTTTTTGATTCTTTTATTAATTAAGTTCATTCATTAAGTTAATTAAACACTTTTAGAATTGTTTGGAAAGTGAGTTTTGTACCATAAACCTTTTCTTCATTGCTGTAAATTCTCTCAAGTAGCTATAACTATTGTTTTCCTTATCTTTCTAATGTAAAAATTTAGAAAGTAAATATTTCTATATTGTTTTAATTCTAATTTCAATTTTAAACAAATTTTTAGTCGTAACTCAAGTTTGAGTTGTGACAATAATGACCTTCAATGTTTCAATCATTTCCCGACAATTGTTTGTAGGATGCAATAATAAAAGGTTCAGACATCTGGGAATCATGGTATCTTAGAAAAGTATGGAAGTTGATGTGTACAGTAAATGTGAGCTACAAGCTGCATAGGAGGATAAGTTAGATAACGATGTGTCCTGCATTATATGAAGTGCAGTAACATGCATAGTTTTTCAATAGAACTTCAGTAAGTTCATTCATTAGATTATAAGTTTCTGTCTCAATGCTCATATATGGGGGTGTTTCTCAGACATTTACACATAGGATATTAGAAATCAAAAACTACTTGTTAATCTTTATATTGCTTGTTGGCCTGACAAGTGTTGTGATATTTATTTATTTTTAATATATAATTATATAATATATATTATTTTATTCTGACGCTTTCAAAACGCACCCGCTTCCATTTTTTTTCAAAAAAAACGCTTCCGCGTTTCCTAACGCTTTACTTCTGCGTACCCGTACCCGTACCCGTACCCGATTTCATGCAGCTTAGGATAAAACGACACAAATTCGAACTCCACTAGCATCACACTCAACCTGAAAGATCTTGTCAAAGTCGGGTAGTGCTAGGACATCTGTTGTACAAACTTTTTCCTTAATTAGGGCAAAGCTCTGCTCTTGCTCTCCAACCACCCCCCCCCCCCTCCCACTGAAATTTCCCTTTCTTCAAGCACTCTGTGATATGAGTAGTGATAGTACTGAAATTACGCACAAAACGCCTGTAGAAGGTGGCCAGACCATGGAAACTGCGTACTTCAGATACATTCTTTGGGGCAGGCCACTCTCTTATAGCACGAATCTTCTCATCATCAACTTGTATCCCTTCTCTTCCCAGTACAAAACTCAAAAAGAGTAGTTTGCTGGTGCAAAACGTACACTTCTTAAGATTAATGTACAATTTGTTTTCCTGCAACACTCTTAGAACTTGCAGCAATTGCTCGAGGTGCTCTTCCTTGTTTCTACTATAGATCAGAATATCATCAAAATACACCACAACAAGAGATCCAATGAAATGACGAAGAACCTGGTTCATAAGCCTCATGAAAGTGCTTGGCGCGTTTGAAAATCCGAAAGGCATCACCAACCACTCATAAAGTCCATCCTTGCTTTTGAAAGCTGCTTTTCACTCATCTCCAGGTTTAATCCGAATTTGATGATAGCCACTACAAAGATCATTTTTTTAGAACACTTTTGAACCTGACAACTCATCCAACATGTCCTCCAAACGGGGAATAGGGAACCTGTATTTGATGGTTATCTTGTTTATGGCTCTACTATCAACACACATCCGCAATTGGTTACCTTTCTTAGGAACAAGAAGGACTGGAACAGCGTAAAGACTCATACTCTCACGAATGAACCCTTTTTTAAGCAAGTCTTCAATCTGCTCCCTTAGAATCTCATTCTCCTTGGGACTCATACGATAATGTGGTAGGTTGGGTAAGCTAGCTCTAGGAATTAAATCAATCTGATGCTGAATGTTCTTCATGGGAGGTAATTCGTTAGGCAACTCATCAGAAATTAGATCTTTGAAATCCTTTAGCATCTCATGCACCTCCACCGGTGGTTCTGCTACTGTTTTTTCAGTACTCAATAAGCCTTTATTCACCACTGCACAAAACATCTCTGATTCTTTGAAAGTCTCTTCCATAACTTTCTCGCTGCGAGTCATGATCAAAAAAGTCTCTCCCTTCTTCTTTGCTGCAGATTTGTCAAAATGCAAGACAGGAGCCATAGCGATTTTACGGTTGTCCCAATGAAACATCATTACATTATCTCTTCCTTTATAAGTCACATCCACATCAAACTGCCAGGGACGACCAAGCAAGACATGACAAGCATCCATATCAAGAACATCACAAAGTACCTCTTCTCTATAGTGCTTACCAATCTATGCAGCACAGATACGCCTCCCAACTCGCGTGTCGCGTGTCAGACACGGACACAGTAGGACACGCAGGAATACGCACAGACACGCGAACTGTTGTTTAGACACGGCTTGGACACGGGGTTAGACACGTGGGGTTGCACCCCGAAATCTCCGAGTTGTTGGCTCCTCCGCGACGAGCGGAAGACATTAGACCAAAAGCATGGCGGCCGGTCGGCGGGGACAGCGAGGTCGACGCAGCGGCCACCGCTGCAGACGTAGCGAGAGCTCGAGCGGAGGAAAGAGAGAATCGCGATGGAGCGGGATCGGCGAAAGGAGGGCTCGCTCTAGAGAATCTTGGCGACGCGGACACCGTCAGAGGAGGACGAGGAGGAGTCGGAGGTGGTGGCACAACAGGGGCAGGGACAAACGTTGGAGCAGTCAGGGCAGAGCGCGGCGAGGCGCTCTTGGGAGGTGTTGTTGTGGGAGCAAACCGGGCCGCCGGAGGTGGTACTAATTACGCCTTCAATACTTCAAAAGCCAAAACCCTAGTGTGCCACTGCTCTCCAAGATCTCCCATCTCCGCCGCCCCCATCTTTTGCTCTCAGTCTCAGGTAAATCAACCGCTCACCCAACTCTCAGTCTCAGGCAACAGAGGAACAAAGCCGTGTTCCTTTCCCCATCTTTTTGACCCCCTTTCTTTACCAATTCATCTATCCTCCCCATTGATGGACTTGGGCTCGGGCTGTTTTTTTTTTTTTTAATTTTATATATATATATATAATATTATTTAGTTAACGTGTCCACCGCGTGTCCGTGTCCGACCAAAAATTGATTTTGACGTGGACACGTATCGAATCGCGTCCATATTGGACACTCGAACTCGTGTCTGTGCTGCATAGTTACCAATCGAGATAGGCACTTTACAAGTTTGTGTCACCCGAACTTGAGCGCCTTTCTTCACCCATCCAAGAGAATAAGGTGTATCATGAGGTAGTGTTGGCAATTGCAAATACTCCACCAATTTCTGAGCCACCAGATTTTCACAACTTCCGTTATCCACAATCATATCACACACCTTGTTGTTAATAGAGCAGTATGTCTTAAAAAGATTCTTGCGTTGTCCCTCTTCTTTGGGCGATAAAAGGATTCTCTGCAGCACGATGTTGACCTTTTCTGCGGATTCCTCTTCTGCAAATTCAGCCCCGTCATAATCATCATATTCTTCATCCTCCTCCCCTTCATTTTCCAATAATCCAATTGTACTCCTAGCTGGACACTCGTTGGACCTATGGTCTGGCTGCCCGCATCGATAACACTTAAATCTGGTGGGCTTACCATAAGGATTAGTTGCTTTCTGCACAGGTGCCTTAGCCTGGGCTCCACTATTGGCACTTCCAACTCCTCTGGTTGTAGTGTTTTGTTCCCTACTTGTACTGCTTCCTGCTACATTCTTCCCTTTATCGACTGCCTGATTGCTGCTTCTCATTTCATTGCTGCTTTGAAAATGGTATCGACGAAGTGTAGATGAATTTCGACTCCCTCTCTCCATCAACTCTGCATTCAAAGCCAAGTTTGAAGCTTCTGCTACAGTCCACACGGTTTGCAATCCCATCTTCTCTTGTATAGAAAGTTTCAGACCACTGATATATCGTGCCACCTTTTGATTTTCAGACTCCCCCCAAGTCGTTACGCTCAGAAAAGCGTAAAAATTCAGTTGTATATTCGGGCACGCTTCTGGTTCCTTGAGCACACTCGATATACATCTTGTATAGAATCTGCTCATAATTTTCTGGGAGGAATCGCTCCATCATCAACTGTTTCATCCTCCACCAAGATTTTACAGGCCTTTTTCTTTGTCTCTGCCTTTGAAGAGCCATCTTATCCCACCATACTGCAGCAGTACTCTTCAAACGAAACGTCACCATCTTGACATGTTTGTTTTCAGGAACCCCCAAGACATCAAAGAATTTGTCTACTTTGATATGCCAATCCAGAAACTCTTCAACACCCATAGTTCCATGGAATAAAGGGATGTCAGCCTTCATTCAAACGAAACGAGTACTCTTCAAACGAAACGTCACCATCTTGACATGTTTGTTTTCAGGAACCCCCAAGACATCAAAGAATTTGTCTACTTTGATCTGCCAATCCAGAAACTCTTCAACGCCCATAGTTCCATGAAATAAAGGGATGTCAGCCTTCATTCGGTAATCCTGATCAGCACGCTCATATTGTTCCTCTTCGACTTCATCAAATTCAGAACTTGAATCACTAGTGTTGTTTCCACCTTGAGGAAGCCTGTTATTCTCGTTTCTCCCGCCCCTTCGCCGATTATTATAACCATTGTTACCACCGTAGTTATTGTTATTGACGATCTGATTTGTCAAATTTGTCATATGGGTCGTCATCTGGGTTGTCAAATTCGTCATCTGGGTTGCCATATGGGTTGTCAAAGCAGTAAGAGACTGGGTTAAAGCCGTAGTAAGCTCTTCCATATCTGCCCTGATCATCGGTTGGTCTCCCATGATTAATCAAGTAAATAAAAGAGACAGGAGAAAGCCTACTCCGATACCACCTGACGCAGTAGAAGTGTGGAAGAGTTGATCAACGTCGAACCCTCAATGGATGGAGAGCACAATCAATGTTGTACTCTATAGAACATGTCTGGAATCCTCCAGCAAAATAAGAGACAACTCTTATGGTTTTGATAAATATGATCAAACTGCTTGTCTGCAATCCCAAAGGGATGCTTAAATACCGAAAAGAAACCCTAGGGCAACTAACAAGGAAACCTAAAAGCCCAACGATTAAAAACAAACCAAATCTGAAACAAACTAGAAAACTGAAATAAATAAAATACTAAAAACGCTGATTTGAAGCCCAAAACGAACTGATAAGCCCGAAAAAGCTCACACGTTGTGGCGAAGAGACGAGTTTAACTCCTGGCGTCGTTCCCTTCTCGGAAAGGTATCACAATCGTCAATCGGACACCGGACGCCAAATCTGCAGTAACCCGGGTTTAGACCTGCAACGATCAATTTGCTCTTCAATGTCTGCTGCCATCCTTTCTACATCAACCCCTAAGGGCATTTGAAGTATTTCAGAAAGGATATGAAAACTGTTTAAATGTTGTTGTCAACCAATGTAGTGAGGATGAGTTATTGTTTCAGTTCAGAGCTAAAACATATGGGAAAACTCGAGAATACAGCGACACATTCTGTCCTTCTGATGTTACAGTTACTGCAGGGGATTCTATGTGGCCATGCCCTTAAAGTGCTGGATCACATGGATATAAGGGTACTCCCTGCCAAATATCTCTTGAAGAGATGGACAAAAGGTGCCAGATTAGGGAGTGTAAGACTGAGTGATGTCTCCGTGGTCCATGATAACCCTAAGCTTATTGTGGCAAGCCGTTACAAAGATCTTAGCCACAGAATTCTGATGTTATCTACCAGAGCTTCTGAATCTGGGGAAGCATTTCAATATGCTGTTAGACAACTCGACCAAGTGATGGAAGGGATTGAGAAAATTTTGACATTAAAACCTGATGATGCTCAAGCTGCCACGTCAAGCAGCACAGGTACAACTGCTTCTGATATCGAGCATGCAGAGATTTTTCTAGATGAGTATGGTTTCGAGAATCAGGTTGATGAAAGAGTAAACGGAGCAAACGAACAAGGGAGTGATGTCCTCGACAGAGGTGAATTAATGAATGCAAATGGAAACTTCTCTAGCACAGACAGAAATCAGATTTTTTTATGCATCCCCGCAAAGTAATCATTCGGACATTTCTCCGGAAGCCTTAACCCCCATTACACAGGTGAGTCTGGACTCTGGACTTGCACTTTTAACAATTGTCAATGTTTTAATTTCCTCAAAGAGTGCAAGTTTTGATCCTTTCATGTTTCACTGCACAGGGTCAGTACACTCTTGAAGTTAACCCTGTAAACAATTGCATGCACGCACAAGCTAATGCCACCTTATTTCAACCTCCAAACATCTTTCCTAACCAACCAGATTCATCACCTTCCCTATTGCAATTGCTTCAGGTAGTGTTTCTTGTACTGACAATCCAAGCTACTATGGCCACCGTATCTGAGGTGTTTGTATATTAATTCTCATACAGGACCCTTTGATCAATGTCACATACCAGGAGCCTATATCTGAACTGAGGCAGGTAATTACAAGCCAAGGTGGAAATAGTAAAGCTCTTATTCAAAGTAACAACTAAACAAGGTATTCATGTAAACCAAATACTGAATGTTCACAATACAATAGATCATATGCATAACCGTAATCGTTAGACTTTTAGCTTTGAGTAAACTTACCATCATTATGAATCATAGCTCCTTCCATTGATATAAACCTGAAACACAATAGTACTAGGCAAGGCCTTCTGTTAGTCACCACAATAAGCTTCTTAATGGACAGAACTTACGCTATATCTCGTGGTGATAACAGGGACCAATACCATCTATTTATATAGAATCATTAACCCTAAAGAGTCCTCCCATTAAGGACATTCCTTGAGAGTTAAGTCTTCTAATTAGATTCTTGATACAATACTGTTTAGTTGTCTTACTTCTAGACTATGAATAGGATTCCTTACAATAATGATCTAATACACGAAATCATTATTAACTGGATATAGTTCTGTATTTGTTTCCATGTAGAAGTAGATATTGTCATTAAGCATAATTATCATTTAATATGTGATAAGTTCATATTGATCTAACAATCTCCCACTTGGACTATCACTTGCCATAAATGATAACTCGCACCTGAGAATGACAACATCTGCTCTACCTACTGTAGTGCGCGCCGAAAAACAAATGAACTAAAAATCCCTTCACAACATGGTCAGATTACAGTCATTTATGCAGAGCAAGAACCAAGTTACACTTTGACAAAAATGCAGAGGTTCTGTACCACAACACAAGCTTCTGTAATCCACATATATCAATCATGCAGTATTGAAATATATGTTAATATGTATTGACAAGTAAAAACATATATCAAGTCCTACTTTATATTCTTAAAACAAGAACTCAAGCAAACTTTACTGAACACCAATAATCTCAATTTTGCTTGTACTGTAGTTTCATGCTAAACATGAATGAGATCATCTGATAGCAAGTATATATATGACTAGAACCATAAAAACAATAATATTTAGAACAATCATAAAGCTGCAGCAATACAAAATTCTGAAATACCTCAAACTTTAATTATAAAAACTATCATTACAAAACTAAATTTGAACTGATATCACAACCAAAAACACAAGAACTCAGAAAACAAAATATTTTTAAGTTTGCTCCTACTGGTCTTAACTCCCACTGAACCTAAGCATCTCAGTTTGGAAGAATTCCAATGCTTTCTGCATGCTTCTTAAATACCTTCACTGGTAGTGTTTTGGTGAAAGGGTCTGCAAGCTGTGAATTGGTGTTTATATCCAAAACAGTTACCTCACCATGCTTGACTCTTTCTCTAACACTATAATATTTCAAGTCTATGTGTTTTGAGTTGCTGGACCTTTTATTGTTCTTGCTAAAGAACACAGTAGTCTCATTATCACAGTATATAACAAGTGCATCCGCCACAATGTGACTCAATACTTTAGTTTGCTCTAGGAAATTCCTAATCCAGAGCCCTTCACACATTGTTTCATATACTGTAATATATTCAGCTTGCATGGTGGAGGTTGTGATCAAGGTTTGCTTCATTGTTTTCCAAGCAACTGCTCCACCCGCCAGCATGAACACATAACCACAAGTTGACTTGTTTGAGTCTGGAAAATTCCCTGTAAAATCAGAATTTGAGAAACCAACAAGTTTCAGATTCTCAACTCTTCTGTACACAAGCATGTGACTCTTTGTTTTCTGTAAATATCTCAGAACTTTCTTTCCAGCCACCCAATGTTCTGGTCCTGGATTTGATTGAAACCTTGACAGCATTCCAACAGCAAATGCCAAGTCTGGTCTGGTACAGACTTGAGCATACATGAGACTTCCAACAAGTCTAGCATATGGTTTTGTTTTCATGTTTTCTTTCTCAGCTTCACTTTGTGGACACTGACTCTTAGTGAGTTTATCACCCTTAGACATGAGAACCTCTCCATTTGAGCACTTTTCCATACTAAATCTTTTAAGAACTTTAGTAATGTAATTTTGCTGAGATAATCCCAACAACTTTTGTGCTCTATCTCTTTTAATTTCTATTCCTAGTACATAGGATGCTTCACCTAAATCTTTCATGTCAAAATTCTTTGACAGAAAGCTCTTGGTATCTTTAAGCAGCTTGAGATTGCTGCTGGCCAAAAGTATGTCATCCACATACAGTACTAAGAATATAAATTGGTTCCCTACTGTTTTTAAATAAATGCACTCGTCCACTAGATTTTCAGTAAAGCCAAAAGAAGAAATTACTGAATCAAATTTCTTATACCACTGCCTAGAAGCTTGTTTTAGACCATAGATAGGTTTTCTTAATCTACAGACTAAGTTCTCATTTCCAACTTCCATAAATCCTTCAGGTTGCTTCATGTAGATTACCTCCTCAAGCTCTGCATTTAAAAATACTGTTTTGACATCCATTTGATGCAGCTCCATGTCATAATGTGCCACCAATGCCATTATAATCCTGAAGGAGTCTTTACATGAGACTGGAGAAAATGTCTCAGTGTAATCAATACCCTCCTTTTGTGAGAATCCTTTTGCCACTAGCCTTGCTTTATGCCTCTCAATATTTCCAGTTGCATCTCTCTTGGTTTTATTAACCCATTTGCAACCTATTGGCTTCTGTCTAGGATCAGGTTCAACTAATTCCCAGACTCCATTATTCTCCATGGACTCAATCTCAGCTTGCATGGCCTCCTGCCACTTGTCTGAATCTTGACTTGCTGCTGCTTCATCAAAATTTGTTGGATCATTGTCTTCTGCACAGTCTTCATTGATATGTGTTTCAGCTAAGTAGACAATGTAATCACTATCTTCCCCCCCCCCCCCCCCCCCCCCCCAAATTTTAATTTTCTAGCTCGTTTAGATTTTCTAAATTCATGATTGAGATCATTTTGTGGCTCTATAATGTGAGGTTCTGCAGCATGTGGTTCTGCAGCATGTGGTTCTGCTGCAGCTGGTTGTTCATCAATTTGTATTTCTTGATCAATTTCTTGATCTTCTGCATTTTGATTTTCTAGAATGATGTTATCTGCTATTTCTTCAGTTTCAAAAGGCAAAACATTTTCCCAATCCTCATCAGTCACAATTTCTTCAAAATCTAAGGATAAATCCTCATATTCTGTATTGTGAACTTTTTCATTTAAGAATTTGACTTGTTGAGTTTCAAAAATTCTAGACTTATGTTTAGCAGAATACAGCTTATAGCCCTTAGATTTTTCTGGATAACCTATGAAATAGCAGCTTATGGATTTGGGATCAAGCTTGCTCAAGTTTGGATTATAAATCCGAACTTCTGCATGACAGCCCCATACATGACAATGGTAAAGACTTGGTTTTCTACCACACCATAATTCAAAAGAAGTTTTCTCAATGGCCTTACTAGGTGTTCTGTTGCAAATGTAATTTGTAGTTTTCAAGGCCTCTCCCCATAAGAATTTTGGCAAGCCAGTTGTACACATCATACATCTAACCATATTTAGAAGGGTTCTATTCTTTCTCTCTGCAACACCATTCTGTTGTGGATTATAGGATGTTGTATATTGAGCTTTAATTCCATGCTCTTGTAAATACAAGGTAAATGGACCTTTCTGTTGACCTTTTTCTGTATATTTTCCATAAAATTCCCCACCTCTATCTGATCTTACTGTTTTGATTTTTCTCTCTAGCTGATTCTCTACCTCAGTCTTGAAGATTTTAAAAGCTGCAAGTGCTTGAGATTTTTCTGATAGTAAAGAAACATAATTGTATCTAGAGAAATCATCAATGAACGTAATGAAATACACATTACCACAGATAGTTTGATGTTTAAATGGACCACAGATATCAGTATGTATGAGTTCTAGCAAGTTTTGGCTTCTAACTGCAGTCTTCTTTCTTTTATTTGTCATTTTTCCCTTAAAGCATACCACACAATAATTAAGATCAGAAAAATCCAATTCATTTAAGATATTATTTTTAACCAGAATTTTCAGTCTCTCTTTTGAAACATGGCCGAGTCTTCTATGCCATAAGTATGCAGACTTTTCATTTTGTTTAGTTCTTTTAACACCAATCAAAGCATTAGTATTGTTAGTGTTTTCTTTTTGAACAAGAAAAATCTCTTGTTGAGACATAGAACAATTAAGCTGTAAATAATCATTCAATATCACACCAGAACCAATCTGTTTTGAATTTCTAGAAATAATAATTCTATTATTATCCATCAAAAGTCTACAACCAGCTTTAATCAGCTGAGAAACTGAAACTAAATTCCTTCTAATGGAATGTACATAATAAACATTATCCAAAAATAAAAAGTTTTCATATCCTAGATCAAGCTTGAGGGTTCCTATGGCTTTGACTCCCAGTCGCATGCCATTACCTACTCTCAGGTTCACCTCATCAGTTCTTGGGACTCTCCTCTTTGTGAATCCCTGCAAGGAGTTAGTGACGTGAATAGGAGAACCAGAATCTATCCACCAAGACTGGGGTTCAACATTTATAAGATTAATTTTTAAGGAAAATACTGACAGGACCCGCCCCGGATTTCACCCTGAAATTCGGATAAGATCATGCAGGGACCACCTTAAGACTAACTCTATCGATAAATCGATACGTCAATCTTAAGATGGACAACCCTAAAACCTGCAACAACCAAAACACTTCTAAATTCTAGTTCCATCCGTAACACCTGGAGCCACCTGCTCTCCAAATCACAACAACCGCCACAAATAAATACAAAATCTAATTCAACTGGCTCACAGGAAATCAGAGCAATCTAACAAAATGAACTGGAATTACAAATGGAAATATAACAAGAAATGTAATTTGAAAATAAAAGAATAAGGGATCACAGATCCCACCTAGCGGAAGCGACAATGATGATGACTATGCCTCGACTCTGAGTACTCTTGACCTCCGATCACTACTCTGCACACTGGGCGATTTAAACCGAAGGGCCCAGGGGAAAGTAATTTAAAAACACGTTAGAGTGAGTGGATAAAATAATATCGTATAACACTTTATATAAAAAGTATTTTATTACTTCCCCAATATTTTATAGCTGAAAACCACTATGCATGCATTTTCGTAAAACGTCCCACGTTTAAGAAAATCATAATAATTAATCAGCCCCGCTGATATCTCAAATACACAAATAATATTTTGTTTATACTTTCAAAATAAATACTTTGAAAATCAAATAGTAACATACCACGACCAATCCCATTGGCCGAATCCCAAATCATTTTATAGTAAAAACCCAGCCCCACTGGTATATTGAATAATCAAATAAAATATAACTGGACCAATCCCATTGGCCCATTCCCAAGTATTCTTGTAATTAAAAATCCAGCCCCGCTGGTTCGGGAATTTATTAAATAACAGAAAGTCTCATAGAGAAAATATTCCCGAAAACCACATAATATAAAAGTCATGACCAATCTCATTGGTCATATAATAGGGGAAGGTTATCATCATTTAATAGTAAGCCTCCCAGGCTAAGGGTCGAGTCTCCCAGACTCTATAGCGTCTCACGCTAAACCTCTATACAACCCTACGTCGACCACCGAGCGTGAATCTGACCTATATGGTCAAGTCGTCACCTCGCATGGTTAATAAGCTAGCTAGCATTAATATATATACGGACCCTGATATGGTAAAAAATCCGAAAATAAAACCGAAAACACACTTCCCCTTATATATAATAAATTCGTACGGTCCCCGACCGCACATCTGAGGCTTATAATAATCATAAATAGTATAATAGCCTCAAATATATTCATATATGTTTGACATATCCAATATGCCGTAAAATAATATCGAAAAATATATATACAACATCGACATGTCTCACATGTCGAAAAATCACAAATTCGAAAACATTAAATCGCCGGAAATCACATTTCCGGTCTTTACATCAAAATACACATAAACTTATTTAGCATAATCAAGTTATGATTAATTAAAACATACTATTTCCGGAAACCTCGTTTCCGGATAAAATCATATACTACTAAAATAAAAGCATAACCCCAAAACCTTATTTCCTTAAATATCAATATCATTTTAATTTTACGGATTTTCATGCTTCTCAAATTATTTATTTAAATAAATTGTATTTCCTTAAAATATAAATGCATGCATTTATTTAAAATAAAAATCTACTCACAGTACGGCCGAGCGCGCCGCTAATCCGATCTCTCGTCCCGTCGAATAACCTCTCAACCTGTAATAGGGACGTAATTATAATTATTACGAAACTCGGAATTTATTTATAAACGTTAAATCTACGGACGTCCTTACTCGCACGACACCTCCTAATTTTCCCTTTTCAGTTATCAGTATAGGAATTTCGTCTCAATACTGAATAATCTACGTCCGAAATAACTCAGGACACTCACCCTGTGTCCGATTAATCATTTTACTAGTTATTTCGTCGTAAAACCCCTTTAAAACAGCTTTTACATTTTTACGGTAAGTCAATAGTAATAAACCAAGGTCAAACAGTAATTATTCTAGGTCAAACAGTAATTCTGAAAGTTAAACAGTAAATGGTTAATATCCAATTACTATTTACCATTTACTGTTACTGTTTACTGTTTTATTGTTTTACTTTTCACCTTTTACCGTTTTACTTTTACCTTTTACTGTTTCACTGTTCATCGTCTTCAACCTTTCGCTGCCGGAACAGTGGCGCCGCCGCCACCACCGCCACTGGCAGCTCCGCCGCAGGAGGCCGAAACCACCTCCAATCAACGCCAAATTTTCACAGCAGCGTCGCCACCACCTTGGGAACTCATCCCCAACACCCCCGCCGCCAAAAACACACACAGCCGCCGCGTACGGCGGCCGACATGGCGACGGTAAATCCCCAAATTCAAAACTTAACAAAAATCAACCAATCGAACCTCAAACAACACCTAATCAACTCCTTGCAACCTCCTAAACACGAATTCAAGCTCCAAACCCACCAAAAACATCAATTTCACAACCTCCATCGAAAATCACCAAAACCCTAAAAATTTCAAATTCTAATTTCTCCTTACCTGGTGCAATTCGGTTCAATTCCTTCCATGGAATGATTGCACACGTCGAGACCTTCAATTCCCCTCAAGAATCGGGCCGAATCGTGGCCGGAGGAGGGAGTTCTTGGTTCGACTGTGTCGACCCCTCCCAAGCTCCCACCGATCGAACCACGGCGAACCCGGCCGCGTGGCTACCACGGAGGAGGAGAGGAGGAGAAGGCGAACCGATCGGCACCGGTGGCGCGTCGATCGGTGGCCGGACGCCGGAGAACCACGAATGTCTGCCCCGTGTCGGTGGAGTCGCGGGGAGGAAGTGAAAAAGAGGAAAGAAAAAGAAAGAAGAAAAAAAAAGAGAAAAAGGAAAGTTTCCCTTTTGGGAAAATTTCATTTCCACTATTTATACTCGTCCAAAAAAACGGAAGTTCCGGGTTTTTACGTCAAAAGTTTTTCATGCGAGTTTCAAATTAATCGTGCTACGCGTCCATGAACTCGTTTCAACGTCTTCTGCCTCATCATCAAATAAAATCCTCGGTCGGGTCAACTTATTTAAAAGTCAACCTTTAGAACTTTCAAATCGTAAAAACAATTCCCGAGGAGAAATAATAAAAGTAAAATAGTTAAACGGTAATTCTAGGTTCGGGTCGTATCAAATACTGTATTAGAAATTTTCTTACCCTTTTTAGCTAGCCAAGCCTTATAACCTGTACAGTCATTTTTCATGTGACCTACTCTCTTGTAAAAGTAGCACTTGAATCTGAATGGCCTGTTTTCTTTTGGTCCTGTGGCTGCAGATGCCTTGGTGATGGTTTTGGTAGGCTTGAGTTTGTTCTGAGTCTTTTTCTTCTTAGGCTTCTCAACTAGGTTGACTGTGAGGGACTGAGACTGGTTTTTCTTGATCCTAGATTCCTCATCAACACAGATTGAGATAAGTTCATCTGGGGTCCAGTTTTCCTTTTGAGCATTATAACTTGTTCTGAGATTGTCAAAACTGCTAGGGAGCGTGTTCAGTGCATGATGCACCAACAATTGATCTTTTACTCCCACTAACATCTCTCTCAGCCTGTTGTTGATGTTAATCAACTCCATTATATGCCCTCTTACTCCTCCAGATCCTGTTCCAGAGTACTGTAGGGTATGATACTCTTTGCTCAGCCTAGCTATTTCAGCTTTTTCACTTTCTTTAAACTTAGCTGCCACAGCCTCAATGAAATCAGTAGCTAATTCTGGTTCCTCAACACAACCTCTTACTGATCTAGACATAGAACTTCTAATCACATTCTTGGCCATCATATTAGATCTCATCCATTTCTTATGGTGAGCTTTGATTGAGGGTTTATCATCTTCTGCTGGGGTATCAGGTTGTTCTTCAAGAAAACAAAATCCTATTGTCTCATGCGTACAAATGTAGTTTTCTACACAATCTCTCCAGGCTCTAAAGTTTGAACCAGTAAGCACTAAGACATTGTTGAAGGTCATGTAGGTGTTACCTAAGGAGCAAAAGAAAAAGATTTTGTGAGTTCTCAATTTTGTAAAGCTTTTAGAGTTTTCAATGTTTTATGAATTAGTTTAAGTTAATCAAACCATAACAGAAACACTCATAAAACAAAACAATCAGAAAACTCATTACATTTATACTTGCATTCACATCCGTCCATATCCATAAAAATAATACTGAGTAACACTTTTGAGCAGAAACTTAGTATATTGTAAATCTTTATCAATAAGCCACACTTGATAAAAACATATTATTCAAGGAACCAAATCCACATCTTTAGACAGAAGATTAAATCCCAAGTATCTTGATTTATTTTTATCAAATATACTTACTGCTGTTTGCATTCTAAAATCATGCTTCGACACTTCTTTGGAAGATAAAAAGCAATATTTAAAATACAAAACACAACTTTAAGTCTGTTATACCATATGATCTCCTGGAAATATGAATGAAAAATGCTTTGTGCAATATATTCATTTATACCAACAGAAAATCACAAACTTGTTTGAGCTTGAAAACTTGATTTCTATCCATGTTACCATTTGTAAGAAAACTAAGCTCTTGTGCCTGTAAAAACTTTTCAATGCATAAATTTTAGGAGACTTTAATGACTACATGCATCATTGTCAATTACAGAACACATACTTCAATTCAATTCCATGGAGCATAATCTGTATTGAAATATCATACAGCCACAGAACAACACAATCACCAACTTATGTGCACGCTGGGAGTGCTCTAGGGTTCTTATGCAATATATATATATATATATATATATATATATATATATATATATATAGATATACATGCTTGAATTGAAAACAAAATTTCCAGAAAAACTTGTTTTGCTTTTTCCCCAATTTGCTACAGAACACAGCGGAAGCTATAAACTTGATGCAGCAACTATTTCTTGGCTTTCTTGATCCACAGCAATAGGGTTTTGAATCCCATAAGAGACGTAAAAGTCTCCAGCGCTTCCAATCCGGTCTCTGGTCCATCTTCATTATCTGTTATGAATACATTCGCCACTGTTGCGAACTTACTCGCCAGGTTATCTGTTATGAATGCATTCGCCACCGTTGCGAACTCACTCGCCAGGTTATGCATTCGCCACCATTGTGAACTTACTCGCCAGTTTATGCATTCGCCACCATTGTGAACTTACTCGCCAGGATTGTCCGTGGCGAACGCAATAATTATTTCTGGTTAAAACTATCCGACCTCTGGCGAGCGGGTGTCCTCTGGCGAGCGGGTCGAGACTGGATCCGCGCTTGCATGTGGGTTGAGCCAAGAACTGGTTAACAGGCCCGTAAAGCAAAAATTTTTTTTTTTTTTTTTTTGTTTGAGAAAACCCTAAAACGATTTTGTTATGCAAAACTGAAAATTTTGTGAACCTTTAAGGCTCTGATACCAATTTGTAAACCAAATATTGAATGTTCACAATACAATAGATCATATGCATAACCGTAATCGTTAGACTTTTAGTTTTGAGTAAACTTACCATCATTATGAATCATAGCTCCTTCCATTGATATAAACCTGAAATACAAAAGTACTAGGCAAGGCCTTCTGTTAGTCACCACAATAAGCTTCTCAATGGACAGAACTTACGCTATATCTCGTGGTGATAATAGGGACCAATACCATCTATTTATATAGAATCATTAACCCTAAAGAGTCCTCCCATTAAGGACATTCCTTGAGAGTTAAGTCTTCTAATTAGATTCTGGATACAATACTGTTTAGTTGTCTTACTTCTAGACTATGAATATGATTCCTTACAATAATGATCTAATGCACGAAATCATTATTAACTGGATATAGTTCTGTATTTGTTTCTATGTAGAAATAGATATTGTCATTAAACATAATTATCATTTAATATGTGATAAGTCCATATTGATCTAACAATTCATGCTAATGATTTTACTTCATGCTTCCACTGTGGGCAATGGAACTCGATCTCCACCCTCCATATTCACCTTCATACTTGCTCTGATCCTCACATTCATCGAGTCCAGGTCACAGAAAGACGAGGGTCAATGAAATAATCTAACGACTCTCGACTCCAGAGTTTCAACCAAAGCAATAGTTCACTCTGTACCATCAACCAAAGACTTGGTTCACTCTGTACTATCTAGTCAACTCTACAGTACAGAACAAAACAGATATTTCTATTCCACCAATTTACGTCTGTGGGTCTCCACCTACCAACTGCCCACAAGACAAAAGGTTGGTGGCGCGTGTTGGAAACTCCCAACCAAGCGCGCGTGGTTTTTAATACAACACTAGTCCAAAGTCCCGCAAACCAAACGCTACTTAAAGACAGAGCGTCTCAGAAACATAATCTTAGTTACTATCTTCTCTATCACTTCTTACACACTCGCTCCTCCGACCGCCAAAGTCTTCAGCTCATGTTCTTCTGGCTTTAGCCCTCCGGTCCCGGCAAGCAATGAGAAATGGGCTTTTTCCGGCGACTCTTTGGCCCTAAAAAGCCCAAAAAGAAGAATAACAAGGCCGCCGACGCTTCAACTTCAGCTTCTCAAGAATGGGGCTTGGACGCCAACAAGCATGCCGTAGCGGTGGCTGCAGCTACTGCCGCCGTGGCCGAGGCAGCTCTGGCGGCGGCTCATGCGGCGGCAGAGGTCGTTAGGCTCACTAACGGCGTTGGGACTTCGGGGAACGTTAGTTTACCGGTTACTGTCCGCCGTCAGCGCCACCTTGCTGCCGTTATGATACAGTCAGCTTTCCGGAGATACTTGGTTGGTATTTTTTCAGCTAAATTTTCCTCTATTGCCCTTGAAATTTAGTCGAATTTACGTTGCTATTGCTTCTATATTTCTCCTAGAAAGAAGAACAAAATTCTTTAACTTTTTAGCATGATTCTCTTTGCTCTTTTAATTTGTTTGCATTGAAGCTATGGATATTGAGGATTTTAATGTTGAACATGGGATTAAAGAAACTGTTATTCTGAAGCTTCTTGAACATAGATTTTCACAAAAATAAATATACATATTATTAAACTAAGTCTGCCGACACTGTTTGATGTGTCCGTGTCAGAGTCTGGGAGTAGAAATTCTCTGCTTGAATTTGTGTTCCTAACTAGAAGGTTATTTTCTGTGGACAGAGATTTCCAACCTCCCAAAGCAACATTTCACAGGGAAAGGACAAAGATGTCAATTTTTTGCAGTGAAAGTTTTGACCTTTTCTCTCTGACTACAACCTCCATTTACTTCCATACTTCCAGCTTGGCTTGTTGGACCTAAGGTTTTTTTTTTTTTGGTGATATGATGGCTTCTAGCTGCATAAAACTACTGCTACTAGTATCCTACTTCTCAATTTCAAACTTGGGCAATTCATTAGTTTACCACTTTGGTGCTAGCCTGTAGAATTTAATGTAGTCTAGCTTAGCAATAGGGGTAAACAACTAGAAACATGGTTGTAATTGGGCTTTTGTTGTGCCCATTGATTGAATAACGTAGGTAGCACTAATCAAGTGGGATGAAATGGGGTTTGGTGGCTGCTAAGAAGTTGTTAGTTTGGTTCTTTTGTTTATTTGCTTAGTTTGTAGCAATGATGCATGTTTGAGGTGATCATGATTATATCCACAAGCATCTATCTTTCTTTTTAAAAGTTGCATTCCAGTATGTTCCATATGATTTAGCATCTGGTGTAACTAGAAAGCATAGTTTCAGTTAAAGATGAAAAGTAATTACATGTTTCATTCATTTGAAGTGTTAATTATATTAATTGGTATGGGGAGATAGTGATGATCTGGTTCTCACAAACTTTTGGAATTGTGAAAGGCAAGGAGGGCGTTGAGAGCACTTAAAGCACTGGTGAAGCTTCAAGCATTGGTGAGAGGCCACATAGTAAGGAAACAAACTGCAGACATGCTCAGGCGCATGCAGACACTGGTTCGACTCCAGGCCCGTGCACGAGCAACTCGCTCGCTCATGTCAGAATCAGTACATTCAAGCAGCAAATCCTCCCTGTCTTACAATCCTGTAAGTAGATTTTTGTTGAAAAAATTATGCCTGTTAGTAGGTTTTTGCTTTCTATCAGCATGCTTTATGCACTTTTGGACAAGTTCGCATCCTTGGTTGATTTCCAGGGGCATTGCAAATCTTTATACATAACTACACATTTGTAGGGTATTGATTTAGGCTTACTGCTTTCTCAAAAAGTTCGCATTACTCAAAGTTCACTCTTATATGAAATCAGGAAGTGCTTAATTTGAAAGGGTTAGGTGGTATTTCATTTTCTATAATCTCTGCTTGCAGCTCCCAGAAAGTCCTGACAAAATTGGATACCAGCACCGTGTTTATAGTAACAAATTTGATGGACCCTCATTGCTGGAGGTATTGATTTCAATGATTGTGTAGAATTTATTATTATCTCCACTGTGTATGTTGTTTGACATCTAATAGTTCAGTACCGTCCTACTAAATGCAACTCCTCTGGAAGGCACTATTTATGTTGAGCTTGTTTTGCTTACATGATCTTGATGTTATTCATAGATGTTATATTGTACTTGGAATTATCGTATTCTGTTTCATTATCCAGAGGTGTGGCTCAAATTCAAATGTAAGAGATGCCACCAGTCTGGACAGAAGACGTCTCGCCTCAGGATGGCTAGATCGGTGGATGGAAGAAAGTGTATGGAACAAACGCCGTGATGCTTCGTCACTGAGATATGTGCAAGCAGATAATGAGAAGGTTGACAAAATCCTTGAAGTAGATACTTGGAAACCTCACTTGGGCTCCCAACGAAATGTCAGAGCCTTCCAAACCACACAGCATGTTATGGCTTCAGAGAACTATAATCCACTGTTTACAGCATTTGAGTCCCCGTCCAAACACCCAACAAAAGAACCAAGCTTGTTTACAAGTCAATCTTCCATGGATTACTACCCATCGAGCTCTTTGAAAAATCCTATAGGAAAAGATGAAGTAGCGACTTTAAGAACTGCAGAAAACAGCCCACAAGCATTTTCTGTCTCATCCAGACATGGAAGTAGGAGTGCTAGAAGAGCCCACTTCTCACCGACAAGGAGCGAGTACTCGTGGGGTTTCTTTAGCAGCTATGCCGGTTACCCTAGCTACATGGCTAACACAGAATCATCCCGGGCTAAGGTGCGGTCACAGAGTGCCCCAAGACAAAGGCTCGAATTTTAGAAGTATAGTATGACAAGAAAATCAATCCAGGAGTTTTGCGAAGCAGGCACATGTTCAGAAACAGGTATAGCTCAAGATGCTGATTTCAGGAATAAAGCCTTTCTGAGCTCCAGCCAATCCAACAGAATCCGGTGATAGCTGAAATTTGCATGTTTTTCAATTTGTGTGTATGGCCACAAATGTTTTGAGTCTTAACTAGCTGACCTTGATGTACAAACAAAGCTTTGGCACCATGGATGTCAAAGAGAAGGACATAGTTTCCAAAACTGTGACTGCACCTTCATGGATTAGACTTCGATTAAAATGTAACATTGATTGTGCTTGTATCATATGTGTATAGATTTCCTTTCCCTTATACCTTTGGATCCTTGTTTTGGTATGCTTGAGTTTCCAATTGGCGTTTCACATTCCAATTTGGACTGTAGGTTCACGGAGGTAAGCTCGTTCAACTTTATAAATTACTACTTTTTTCCCTTTGGCTTTACAAGAAAATGACGAGAGTGCAACCACATTATAGAACGTAACAATAATTTATGTAAAAAAATAAAAATAAACAACGTGACAAAAAATTTCTGATCATCCGTTGACTATACATTACTTAAATCATAATTTAACTATTAAATTTCATCCCCAAATCGATGAATAAAAGGTAATTTCACAAATTACTTGACACGAACTACAAGTAAATAAATAATCATGTTAGTTGGCACTCATTAGAGAATGAATCACCACTTTTGCTTAAAGCTAACAGTTGACAAGCTAAACTTTGGCCACAAAAAAGCTGATTATTGCCCCTAAAAAGAGATATACACGTACAATGATTGTCTCACCTAAATTTTCCATCAAACAACTTAACTCCCAATTGTTAAACATGGTTTTAGTCTTTTAGAATCTCCTACCAAAGTGAACTCTTCACATTCAGAATAGAATGGTGATGAGTGATGATCCCTTATTGTTGATTCCATTTCTCATTTGGGCACCATTCCCAGCTCATGGTATCCTGCATTATCATATAAACTCTGAGAAGCTAGCAAAACTAAACGATAACATTAACAAAATTTTGGATTGCAAAATCGTCTCATCAAATCAAATAAAGCATCAGTCAGAACTCACAAGTCGCAATCAGTGTTGGGATCAATGTTGAAACCCAAAGAGACTTGACAAAAGTCGGGCAATGTAGCAAGTGCATAGCCATTAGGGTTGTAAGTGGAAATGAGGCTCATCAAGCATCTGCAAGTAAATCTCCGGTTTTCGACAGTGGGATCGGAAACCATGTTGATACTTATCATGGAATTACAGCAAGGAGTCCCCGGAAAAGGGTCCGGTGAGCCATAAGTTATGAAGGTGTAGCAAGAGGAGACAAGGGCCGACACACCGGAGCACTCTATATCAATGACGCTAGACACCCAAGTCACACTCGATAACACCACTACCAGTACTCCTATCACTATTTTTTGGCTCCCCATTTTGCAACTTTCGCTATGGTATTGGTACCAATAACTTTAACAAGGCATTGAACCTTCTTTTATAATGTTTCTATCTTTGGTTTGGTGCGAAGTAAAGAACGCATGGTCTTCATAACGGTCGAATGAGCCATTGTTTGAGGTGTGTTGGCTGGCCAAAGGAATCTGCAGTTTATAATAGAACTTTTCTGCCCTACAGGCATCAGGGTTTCGTGGTGTAGTTGGTTATCACGTCAGTCTAACACACTGAAGGTCTCCGGTTCGAACCCGGGCGAAGCCATATGTTTTTTTTTGCTTTTTTGATTAATTTTCTTCCTTCAACTTCACTTCAGAGTTCTCAGTTCTCTAACCAATATACATACAAATAGATACCACAAGGCATAAATCTGAATATCAATCCAATACAAGTACAAAATGTGAAGCAAAAGTTTATAGCACTAACTAGGCATTCACATAGCTAGGATTCAATCAGATCTAGCTAAGAGAAGACTCCTCTCTATTATGAGTATTAATTTTCTTCACAATGCCATTTAGATGTGGGAACACAACTAATGTAGTGACACCAATGGCAATGCTCATTGCCATTCTCGCCGCGAAACAGCATCACCAATGCAACTGTAAACCTGTATCACAACATCACAGTTTTAGCTGAAAAAGTTCAGTTCATGCAGACTAAGTGAAAAAAAATCTCATCTAATTGGTGAGATGAACTTACCCAACAATCAATAGAGTTGCTGAAATAAGCCATAACACATATTGGTAGGCCTTGAATTTGGACTTGATATTGGCATTAGCACCAGCAGGAAGATTCAGCTGCTCCAGCCATCCGAATTGAGGACGAGGCATCAACACAAATCCAATGAGGAATCCGGTGATAAATCCACCAATATGCGCAAAATTATCGACGTGTGGCAAAATTCCAATGCCGAGGTTAATGACAATGATGACCAGAAGAGTAACAAGAGCTGCAACCTATGTGGTGATGTGAGGAGCAAAGTCAGCAAACAAAGAGTTAATCAGCAAACATGAAACTCTACTCAAAGACTATAATCCAAACATCACAATTTCTTGACCTTGTTGGTATATATAGTCCAATTTGTAATCAGTTCCGAAAGCATTGATCCAAGAAGACCAAAAAGAGCACCCGAGGCACCAACAGAAATGTTCTTTTGAATAAATAGAGACGACATTATGCTACCCGCAAATCCAGACAACATGTATATCATCCCAACTCGCACTGAAAAATGTCCATAGACAATAGGATGTAATAAGATATAGCAAACCAAAATGAACTAACAAGAACATAGGGAAATATATACCAAAACCAAATTGCTGCTCTATTCGCATTCCAATGAAGACCAAGCTGAGCATGTTAACTACTAGATGTACTACTCCAGCATGTAACCAAATACAAGTAACAAGTCTCCATCCCTGATGCTTATGCACCACTTTGAACCACTCCAGAGCTCCCAACTTCTCCAATCTTCAAACACAACAACCCCAAACAGTTCAATTTCCCATGGATGGCAAAACTTTAATCTGAAAAAAAGTCGAAAAGCACGAATTTGAGAAAAGTAAAGATTATCATTACGTGGAAGAAGAAGGGCCTAAGAGAGGGTTCTCCTTCAACGGTTGAAACGAGAACTTGCCAAGAACCCTAGCCACACACTTGCCTTCTCTCCCAGAACTGTGGTTGGGGCAATCATTCATATACATGGCCACAAGGAACACAAAAAGGTTGATCACAACGAACATGGGCACCAACCAAGAAGTCCATTGGGTCTCTCCGTCATCTGCAACATACGAAGACGACGAGTAGCTCTCATTGTTTGCTCTGTGCTTCAATCCTCTTCTGTTTTCCAAGTCTTCAGCTTCACCAGGCATGTTTGTGTTTGTGGGTGCTTGGTTGGCTTGATGGCTTCTCAGTTGATTAGGAGCTTTGTATCAATTTGTTTAGATGGAGTCGGTGGAAGGATATAACGTAAGGCACAAAGGAAGGAAGTGGGACTGCAAGCTTTTAGCTTTTCACTGAACTGGAAGTAAAGGACGTCGAGCTTAGTTGCTTCTACGCGGTTTAAACCGGAATGAACCCTTAAAGCTAATATCCAAAGAAGAAGAAAATAATCACAATGGTAAGGGACTTGTATATTAGTATATAGCATAGTGAAGATTGCTTCCCAATCTACACTTCCGAGTCACGACTAAAATAGATCGATCCTCGTATATTTCTAGTTCTATTAATGTAATATTGTCATAATATCACAAACACGTACGTACAGGCCATAATATCTCAAAGATTGACCCACTATATATATTTGATATTATTTAGATCATTATGCAAAGAGCACCATCACCTTTGTTTTCATCTCCTTTTCACCTAATGCACTAATGCATTAGTAAATGCTTATTATGCTCTAATCGGATTTGATTATGCGTTTCATATATGATATTTCTTCCAACTCTTCACGTAATATATCTTCCTGCTGCCACCATTAGCTGATTAAACTTTATTTTCATCTACCTTTACATACACATCGATCATATAGTAAAAGGGAAGAAGATATCTCCAAGATATCTCCATCGTATAATCTTTGTGAAAACGAAACCAATAGAAGGTGAAGCAGCCAACAACAAAAATGTCCCTCCCTTATTCATTTATGCAGACAAGACCAGTTAGGCATAAAAAGGGCATAACCTGGCACTAATAAGCTGAAAAAGAAAAACACAATGTCTAATCTCTGAGATCGTCGAGTTCGTTTGTTCATCGCTTGCCCTTGGCTCCTCCAGCAGCCTTGAGGCCCTTATTTGCACCACCCTTTAATTTGGGAAGTTACCCTTGCTTTGATTCTTTGTTGATTTGGCCATGACTTCTGCCTTCTTCGCCTTCTTTTCATCCTTGGTTTTCTTGATCCTCTCCTTAATTTCGCTGCACAACATTTGTATGCTTAAGAATCTCAAAAGTGAAACTCAAGAAGCAAAACCGTAGCATAAGAGATATATATACACACACACACCGAAGAGCAGCCTCTCTTGCAGCATCTCGAACTTCAGGTTTTTCGCTTCTTCTCTTCTGTATGACCTCCAATGTAGCACCCACTATGGATCGAGAGTAAGGCTTTTTGGTAGTGAGACGCCTCTTCTTAACAGTTTCTTGAGCAATGTCCTGATTGTAATGCCCAAAATTAGCTAGCAATATAAATTGCAAGCAAAGTATAACACTAATTACTACAGATTGATTGTATGGCAAGTTATTATTTCTCAATCAATTAATGTTTTTCTTCTTTCTGCTTATATATATATATAAAGGCATTAATTACCTTCTTGTGTTGCTTTCTGTACATGGCTGGCTGTCCAAGCGATTTTAGCTGGCTTCAGTCTGTTCTTGGAGTTTGCAAACAGGAACACCTTAATTGATCCAAAAAGATAATGAAGTTCCAGAAAACGTTGGGTGGCAGCAAATGATCGAACTGACTCTAGATCAGTCTAAACAGAATAATCATAATGAGGCATGTCATATTGAAAATATAATGTTGTAAAGTTGCGCCCCTATTACCAGAGAATCCGAACAAACAAATCGGATGCCTCTACCAGGGAAGATCTTTGCCCCGCTGAAGCGGCATAGCTAAGTCCTGACATCCCAATTTGAACAAGAAATTGTTACATATCATGCCACAAATGCATGTGATTCACGAATGAAACAAATTCTATAGCTAGCTTATTGTTGAGCAAAGCCCCAGCTACCATAGTAATGGTTACATAAGAAAACTGAAACTTCTATAAGTCAATCTGTAACTTACTGCTAAAACAAACCTGAACGAGTTAATTTAAGAGTACTCAATTAAGCAGTGCTAATCGTATTTTGAAACTAGTTCATGTTCATTTCTTTCTAATCGGAGGAACACAATCAGTATCAGTCAGATCGAATCAATTATTTTACAGTAGCAGCTAGCTAGCTAATTAACGAAATGAACCACAAGCTAGTTTACAAATTCAACTAAATTCTCCAGCTCGAAAAGTAAATGAAACTTTGATCAGATGACCTACTCCGACTAAAACCACATATAGTACAAATTAGTTGTTCCATTAATTATAAGTGACCCGAAGAACCATCCCCAACCAACGCAGAAAATATCAGACAAAACCATTAACTATTACACTCAAGGTTTCCAAATATGTCAATTTTTTTCTCTCAACAACCAAACCGAGTTACAGAGGAGAGGACTCTCAATAAAAACCACAGATTGACATCCATCCACCATCATGAATATGAATTCAGATGATGACGACCTACACTTTAAGTTCGATCAGCTAAACACGCGTTCATCATAAAACCCTAGAAACCAATCAAGAATATAAATGCAGAAGAAAATAGAGGATGATATTAGGATGCGAGGGAAAAGGAACAAAACGAGAGCGTACTTGAGAACCATGGCGGTGGCTTGGTTTCTGCTTCAGATAACTAAAACCCTGGAAATGGAAAGAATGCTTTCGGTGCGAAGAAGATGGTACGTCCAGAACTATATAAATTTTCGTTTCATTGTAATCGCGGAGCGGAGGGCGTTGGACTTTGACCACAAATAGTTAGGGATCGACTGAATGTGGGGCGGATCCGATCGAATAGAAAGGTCCGTCTAATTGTTATTTTGAAAAAGGAAAGAAAAAATGTTAACTTCGATTAAGTGATTAACACCTAAACTAAACAAACTAACTAATAACTAGAAACAAAATGTGCCCTGGATTACTATTAAGCAAGTCTACACGAGAAAGAGAAACCTCACTTCCTATGGTAAATTGAAATAACTAATCTTTGTGTGCCAAACACGTAATTGCGATGTGAATCTCTAGACTTCAACTTCGTCTAATTTTCTTTTTTTTGGAAAGAACCTGTCTAATTGTTTGAAGGCAAGGAACTCGGTAAAAAGCTTATAAAACAAGGACTCGATAAATGGTATGTTTTTTTATGAGGTGAAAAGAAAGTTGTTGAAAGATGTGATCAATTTTGTTCCCATTAATAGGTAAATTTTGCCTTAATTTTGATTAAAAAAAGACTTTAAACAACAAATATATTTTTGATAAAGTTATTTTTCATTCAATTTATATAAAAGCTCAAGGACTTTAATTTGTCGACATTGGTGAAATTTTGCAATTCAATTTTAAATAAAAGTAAGATGATGTTCAAGACTCGTCTCGTATTGCAATTTAATTCAAATATTGTTGAAATGGGAAACACACTCTTAGAAAGAAAAATATTTCGAAACATAAGGATATCTTTGAAAATGAATGTAATATATCGTAATAGGAAACAAATCCTAAAGATTATGGATAATGTATCTTTGAATATAATCCTAATGGGGAATCCAAATTATTTAATTGAGTGTCCTAATATTGAAATCTCTTTATATATATATATATATGGAGATCTTTTGTTTGATTTACTTCCAAACATGGAGAACTTACCAGGATTAGCATTGGAACGTGACGTCATGTATTTTAAAATTCAAAACTTATAAAATGAAGTTGTTAATTACATTGTACCATGCTAAGTTACTATCAATACCAGGAAATAAAATATTACTAAGCTTGTTATGTAATAACTAATAAGTGTACAAGATATAGTTAATTGAATGCAAATGCATGATGAGGGGTTTGAGATGAATGCATTTGATTAAAAACAACCACAATACATAGTATAATTAAAGCTTAATTGTGTTGGGTATTAATCCTCATAGACGCATGTATTTTAGAGTAGGACTAAAGTCTACTATCTTAAAGTTTTCCATTTCTTATCCCACATGAGTACTCTTGAGTTAACTATGGTTCATGGACCTAATAACAACTTAACAAAGAGCCTTTACAAAGTTAAGGGATTTAGTTTTGGTATGGGTGTATTGTTATGAACTTATGATACTATTTAAGTGTACAGCAGAAAAAGGCTTATAATGTATTTACAATTTTGCATTTAGTAATGTGGAGAACAAATTAGTAGTGTCAGCTTATAACATTATTCATATCGGATATGTGCAAACATGAGTGTAAATGGCAATTTCGAATTCAATACTAACGGTATTCAACGAATTACGTACATACCATATAAAAAGTTACGCATTATTCATATCGGATATGTGCAAACATGAGTGTAAATGGCAAATTCGAATTCAATACTAACGGTATTCAACGAATTACGTACATACCATATAAAAAGTTATGCATTCACGCTTTCTCGGTTATAGATTTACATTCCATTGAATGTGACTTTCCATACAAGTAATACATATATATCTCATGTAATATTAAATAATGACATCACAGGGACAGATAAGAACAATGCTGAAAAATGTTATCCACGCGTAAGAAAAAACGCGTGCGATCACACTCATGGAGACAAATTAAAGACTCGAAGACAATTTTTATATTTCTAACTGTCCTCATCATTAATGTCACGACATGTCCTAACTAATCTCATACAATACACGTGTAGGAACAAATGTATCGTGTCATTGAGATTCAGTCATGGTTAGACTACTACAAAGACATAATGTCTTAAACAAAATATAGTTGTTTTTCCTTTCAAAATTTATATCAAATACAGAAATAAATTTCTGAAGATAAAAATGGAAATTGCAATCTGGCCAAAATTCAGGATTTTGTGAGATAAGGAGGACGGGGAGGTGATGTAATGCTTAGAAGGATTAGAGGGTCCAGCAAACCAAAAGTACCAAACCCTGCAGCCTAGGTGGGCCACAATTTAAGGAATCAAAGCTCACAGATTACCATTCTACCCTCCAATACACCCCCTGATTGACAAACACGGAAAGCCAGGTCCACCCAAAACCGTGCATCCCACAGCACCAAATCATTCCTCCGCCACTCACACGCGACGGGCGGATTTCACGAACTCTGTGGGCCCCACTGTCTCTATTTTCTCTCTCTTTTCTTTTATATACCACACCCCCCCCCCCCCCTCTCTATTTATGCAATTATATTGCTCCTCTAGCATCCCTCTCTTAAGTCTCAAGGGTATTTGTATTAGTGAGATTTGGTGTTCATGATTAATAACAAAACAAAGAAGCACAATTGAGTTTCTGAAATTTGATTCAATCCAAAAAGAGAATTAGTATTGAGAAGAAGAAGCTTCATTGATCCTTCTTCTTCTTCTTCTTCTTCTTCAGAGGTCCATGTAAGTCAGCTCCAAAGCCTTTCCCAAGTCCTTGTTTTTATTATTATTATTAATGTTTTTTCATTGGATAAACTAATACACATATACATGTATTTTATTAATCTGTCTCTTTCTCTTCCACAGATCCCAGAGAGAGAAGGATCTGAAACAATCCATTAACTTCCTTGTTGTTGGACAAAGACAGAGGCTTTAGTATTTGCTTACTGTCAAAATTTAAAGGTAAAACCCTTTCCTGTACTGGGGTTGGTTTGCATGCTCATCTAACTGCCTATCTGTGAGACATTATAGAGAAGAGAGAGAGAGGGGAGGAGGCCCAGTTGGGTCTTTTTCTCTGCTTAGATTTGGTATTGGAAAAGTCATTGTGAAAGTGAGATAAGCTCCCATGGCCTTTTCCTCTTCTATTTTCCATTGAGACCCTTCTGAGTTTTAAAACTTTTTTTTAATTTTATTTTCCCCTTTCTTTTGGGTCCTTTTCTATCCTGCCAAACTATTAGCCAATGGGAGTAGAATAGGAAGGAATTTTAGGGTTTTTCCTTCAACCATAGTATATATAAACTCATGATGTGACTGTGTTTATACAAAGAAGAAGGGGTTTGGTTGGTTGGGTTTGAACTGGGAATCACAAAACCAAGAAAAGGCCTTTGCTTGTCTTCTTCCTCCTTTGTCTCTCTTTTATCTGAAAACAAATTCTATAGTAATGCATGGGAGTTGACAAAGGAATCAGCTTTTTATTCTGTTTCTACTTAAGAATCGAAATCTCCCACCTTTTCAATGCTTTAGCTCAATCTGGCAAAATTTCTGTATAAGGTCAATGATTGAATATATTTTTTGCCTTTAAGAGAACATCTGGTTATGTATACCTTTTCTGATAGTGATAGTGACTATTGGTAATAGAACCTGCAGATACAGAAGGGTCAAATAGAGCCAGACCAGTTCAGATAGAGCAAAACAGAGAGAAAGATTTAATATTTTATTTGTTTATTGGTTTTTATTTGTCCCCAGTTTTGATGAATTTTGGAGGTTTGATCAGTAATAGTGGAGGTGTTGGGGGTTCAGGAACTGTGGCTGAGATTGATCCACACAGCAATTGTGGTGCCATTGCTCAACCACACTTTATTCCCAATTCAATGCAGAGTTCCTCTGCCCTCTCTCTTTCAGTAGTATGCTTTATCTGATCTTTTTAGTTAGTTTTGTGTCGTGTTCATGTTGTAGTTGTTCTTGACTGTTGCTTTTGTGTTTGTAGGTGCAGCAAAACATGGATGGACACGGTGAACTTGACTTGATTGCTGAGAATTTCGACCCTGGAATCATTGGGAGGCTGAGGGAAGATGAGTTTGACCAGAGCCGGTCAGGCAGTGAACACTTTGATGCGGCATCCGGTGATGATCATGACCCTGCCGATGAGGATGATCATCCTCGGAGGAAGAAGAAGTATCATCGTCATACCCCCAACCAAATCCAAGAACTGGAATCGTATGATTCAAAATCTCTCTATTGTATCTTGAGCTATTTTGGTTTTTGTGTATTTTTCTTTTCCTGTTTATCTTTTTGTCTGATGTGTTGTTCTTGATGATCTTGCGGTGTAGTTTCTTTAAGGAATGCCCACATCCTGATGAAAAGCAAAGGTTGGACCTCAGCAGGAGGCTTGGCTTGGAGACTAAGCAAGTCAAGTTTTGGTTCCAGAATAGAAGAACTCAAATGAAGGTTGATTTCTTTCTTTTTAAATTTTGGTCCATATTCGTTAGATTTTGTTTTGGGATATTTTTTTCTTCATAAAAAATATTTGACTTTGAAATGGTTGATTTTAATGAATCAGACACAACTGGAGCGCCATGAGAATATAATTCTTAGGCAGGAGAATGACAAGCTCCGAGCTGAGAATGGTGTCATGAAGGAAGCTATGTCAAATCCAATATGCCACAACTGTGGTGGCCCTGCCATTCCTGGCCAAATTTCATTTGATGAACACCAACTGAGGATCGAGAATGCTCGACTGAATGATGATCTGAATCGCATTCGTGCTTTGGCACAAAAGTTCTTGGGCAGGCCCATTTCAAATTTGGCTATTCCCCCTTCTCTTCCAAGCTCAACTGCCGGTCTTGATCTGGCAATGGGAATAAACGGGATGGGTGGTTTGCACGCTGGGGGCAGCCATCGGTTGTCAATGGGGTTTGATTTAGGAGATGGGGTTGGAAGCTCTTCACCTATGATGCCTCTAATGAAACCGGCTATTGGAATGCCATATGAGCTGCAGCATGTGAATGATAGACATGTTTACGTTGAGCTTGCAGAGGAAGCTATGGAGGAATTGGTTAGGATGGTTCAAGAAGATACCCCTTTGTGGATGAAAAGTTCAGATGGTGGAAGTGAAACATTGAATGTCGAGCTGTACAGGACATTTTCTCGTATCAGTACCAGACAAAGTGGCTTGGTAACTGATGCTTCAAGGGATTCTTGTATGGTGATCATAAACAGCTCGGGTCTTATTGAGACTATGATGGATGCGGTAATGCTTTTCCTGCTCTTTATTTCTATTTGAACTTACTTTAGTGTATATCATAGAGTAATGCTTGATTCTGGTTGTTTGTTTTCTTTTGTTTGATCAGAATCGATGGACAGATATGTTTCCTGCATTGGTTGCTAGAGCCTCCACTATTGGCATGATTTCCAGTGGCCCAAGTGGAACCAGAAATGGAACTATTCAAATCGTGTGTTTCTTATCTTGTGTCTCTTCCTATGTGTTTTGTTGTTAAAACTTAACTCGGGATATCTTATTTTGTAGATGCATGCCGAGCTTCAAATGCTTTCACCATTGGTTCCAGTCCGTCCGCTGAAGTTCCTCCGTTTCTCCAAGCAGCTTGCAGAGGGTTTGTGGGCTGTCGTTGATGTTTCTGTTGACATCCATCAAGATGCTTCCAGTGTGAACTGCCAGAGGCTTCCTTCTGGCTTCATTGTGCAAGATATGCCCAATGGTTACTCCAAGGTAAGCATTGATTAATTAATCAAGTTGTTAGTAAATTTCAATACTATGTTTTTAATGAGGTTGTTGAACTGCCTGCATAATGAGTTTGTTGATAATAAAGCAAGATGAAATTATGGACTGTTAAATCTTCTAACTCTGGCCTAGCTTGACTTGTGCTTCCAAGAATATACTTTCTTTGATGGTGTTGGTCCTATTGTAATGTATTGTGTGCCTAGAAACCTGTATTCTTTATTTTTAATTACTGAAGAAGATGCTTCCTCATATTTGAGATGATGAAATCAAGGATACTCATAGTTTTATATCAAGCTTGCATAGAATACACATAATGTTTACGTGCAGGTGAAAGTAATATTAGACCTTGGAAATTTCAATCTTTGTCACATAAACTATGTGTTTCATGCTTCTATTCCTATAGTTCCTGTCTGTCTTAATGTGTTCTTTACTGTCTACGAGACTAAGTGACCTGGATCCAGTCTTATTGAATGTCAAAAATGTGATTTTCTGCACACTTGGATTTGAAATCAGTGTTTTGCTTCTCTAGAGAGCGGGATTTGACTCTGGCTTTAAACTTTTCCACAAGTTTGTTTGATGCACTTTCAGTTTAAAATAGTCTTTGATTCATGATGTCAACTCATCTCTAGGTGTTATTATCTCCTCTCTAATTGTCTTTCGCTGATGCTTCCTCTCTCTTCTCTCACACAATGGCGATTTTTGTTTTAGTTATTTTTTGGGTTTTGGAAAAAGGAAAACTAAAATGGTCTGTGGTAAATTCACAAGGAGAGTGAGATATTACCCGTTTTTCATTAGGAGCTTTTAATTTTTCCTTTTATGTGGAAATGAGTCTCGGATATATTTTTAAATGCTAGGAATGTTGACGGATTGTAATTTGCAGGTGACTTGGGTAGAACATTCAGAATATAATGAGAGTGGTGTTCACCAACTGTTACAACCGTTATTACGTTGTGGTATTGGCTTTGGTGCACAAAGGTGGCTTGCCACTCTTCAGAGGGAATGTGAGGCCTTGTCTTTCCTCGCGTCCCCTAATGAAGTTCCTGGAGGTAACTCCACTACTGTCTATACTAGCTTCTTTGAAATATCTCATATATCATAATATAGGTGCTTTTAACTCCACTACTATATATTCTAGCTCTTTTGTAATATCTCTAAATTATAAATATTAATACATACCTATGTTCTCCAACAGGGTTAAGTCTGAATTCAAAGAAAAGCATGCTGAGGTTGGCACAACGTATGATGCAAAGCTTTTGTTCTGGGGTTTGTGGCTCATCAGTGCTCCAGTGGAAGAAATTATGTGTTGATAATATTAGTGACAATGTGAGGGTTATCGTGCGTCAAAGTTTGGGGGTAGGTGAGCCATCCGGCTCCGTGTTGAGTGCTGCAACATCTGTTTGGATGCCAATATCAAGAGCAAGGCTGTTTGATTTCTTGCGTGACTGGCAATTAAGGGGGCAATGGGACATTTTGGTTAGCTGTCGTCCATTGCAAGCCATGGTTCAGATTGACAAGGATCGTGAAGGTGGCAACAGTGTGTCTCTCTTTAATGCCAAGGTGAACATAAAAGTAGTGTCTTTTAATCTTGTCTATTTTCACTCAATTTGTTTGTTCAAGATTGTCATTATCTTGCAATTTCAGGGTCTTGATGCCGGTAACAACAATAACATGCTGATGTTCCAAGAGACGAGGACAGATGCTTCAGGGTCCATAATTGTGTATGCCCCGATTACTTCAACAAGTTCAGATATCATGAGGGATGTTGTGTACGAGGGTGGAGATTCTGCTTATGTAGAGCTCTTACCCTCAGGATTTGCAATCCTACCTTGTGTTACTTCTGACTATGTCAAAGAAGAAGGAAACGGCTCTGCTGATGAGGGGGGATGTCTGCTGACAGTTGGATTCCAAATTGTGTGTGATGGTGGACAACCAACATCCAATATTACTATACACTCGGTGAAGACTATTATTGATCTCATCTCCTCCACCATTCAGAAGATCAAAAGTGCCCTTCAAATAAACGATGGCCCTTGAAATACTTTGTGACCGGTTAGTTTAGTGTAGTTCACCTTGTCTCTGTCTTTTGGGTTTCGAGAAAAGAAAATACAGGAGATTAGAATAGGAGATGGATGTAGGACCTTTTTGCGTTCAAGGGTTTCGAGTCAAGAACGAACCACATTTGGAGAGCTGTTTAGTGCTGATACTGGTGCTATTGCTTCTAAGGGATTTTTGGTTTAATTTCAAGCTTAAAAAAAACAACGGTTCGGGTATTGACTCAGTAGACCTTCAATATGTTTACTGTGTTTGTTAGTTATATCTCAACTTTTGTTTGCTAAATGTTAATTAAATGTCTAATTTTGTTCGTATGCCCAGTGTGTGTTCATGCATTGCTTTTGTAATTGGAGCCTTTGGATTAGTTTGGTATGTTTCTGAAATGCTGAAAGCTAAGAATGCTAACAGAACAGAACTAATAAGGCAATTAACAACACAGTGCAAATTGAATGTTCATAATTTCCAGAAGCTAAACGGGAGTTGGTGTTAGATTATATGATCAATTATGCCCTTGGGCACCGTCTGTTAGATATGTGTTTATTTTGACTATTTTTTTGTTTGGCTTAATTTAAGCATAACTAGCATAAGAGCTATAATCAGAGGTTAAAATCCAATCCAACAATTCTCTCTCGTCTGAGTACAAGAGATACGTCTTATGAACAAAATCCCCTAAAGTTTGTTCAGCACCACAGGTCACCAATTCTACGTCTGAGTGAAACTCATCTGTAATATATCAAAAGATAAAAGTTTGTCCCAATAATTCAAAGCAAAAAACTTGTTTTGAATGTTATCAACTTCTTGAATCTGGTGATAGAGTTGTAGAGACCTTTCACCAGTAATTGTAGCATGCGTGAGGTAATGCTGATATCTTTTACCCCAGCATCTTATTACCGATAGTTGATCGAGGATTCAATGGAGGAAGCTGAATGATTGAGTTTTCTTTTGTTGTCCTTCCCTTAACTCTAAAGAAAGGATTTATGAGTGTTACTACGAAATTCTCATCCAAAGCTATCAACCATCCCTTTGAGGATCCAGAAAACCGTTTGTAGTTTGGTGGCACCGTGACTTGCATATCAAGAACCTTTCTTTCCATGATGTTGTACATGTTCCAAGTATCTTCTTCTTCTGCAGGAATCAAGAGCATAGGAGGGTGTTGATAGTTCGACATCATCTTAGCTTGTTGGATTTGATTCTCGGGGGCTACGCGATGCCATGACTTACAAACAACACTACACCGCGGATAATCAAATGGTGACTAAGTCTCATGAAAACTGAGTCTAGTATATTATCTGGTAAACTTTTCCAATCTGAATACATAATTTGAAACCTACGTACACAGAGCTGCCTTAACTCGGTTCCTAGTACTTTGGGTTTTTTGTGCCCAACAGTATTGGTAAAGAGATCGATGTCTACTCCTGCATTCCATTACAGGTAATTTGGATTGGTAAAGATAGGAATCGCTTGTCTCCAACATCAATTGGGAAACTATTCCTCTTGGGACTAGGTCTAGGATATCAAATTTAGTTTGTTTTGTATCGACTTGGAGCCATAATGAATGTTGGCTCTCTTCTTCAGTGGATCCACATTAGATATTCTTCATTAAGCTGTCATGAGGCAGCAAAATTTCTTGAGTTTTGAAGTTATAAACACCAAAACCAAGACTACCGACTTGAGAACCGTGACACATGAGCTTTGTATAGTCACTCATAAATATTCCTACTGTGGAAAGGAAAGATCATCTGATCTCTCTCTACTACCTGTTAGAATCTTTGTTACATTGGAAGGAGTTTGTAGAGGAAACTGTGTGAATGATATAGAGAGAGCATGGTTAATTCATATGCTTACCAAATCAAGTAATTCTAAAAGGGTGAGAGTGTGATTACACTGTTACCAGTCAGTGGCCCACAGACGCAGGCCCAATAGGCCCACCACATACCAAACTTTATCTAATTTTCCTTGCGTGCAGCCCGGGATGCGTCTGAACACTCACACTGTTAGCAATCTTACTTCTCATCGGCGTCCAATCAGTATCTCACACGTGGTAGTTTGAGAATAGACATGGACTTGTGCAGGCACTTTCCATTTGGTCAGGCGATGTACACAGGAACTATGATGATCTGCGGATCCACCTGATCGTTATTGCTTCTCTCAACTTTTGTGTGAATGACATCAGTTAATAGTTTTCATTTTTTTAATATTACCAACACTAACAAAAATCTTTGCATGTCCTTTCTATTTTATGGTTTGAATTAGCAAGGATATAACATAAAAAACGATACATGTAATATTTTGAGACGGTGAAATGGAATATATAAATTTAACAATTAAGTATAAATTTTGTAAAAATTGTACAGCAATAGGAACTATACAAACACTTTGTACAACAGTTTTAAAATGAAATGAGTGGAGTTTTTGTTTAAAATATTAGCCCGATTACAATAGATTGTAGTTATGGCATGAATGCTAAATAATACAAAATTCACTTAAGTAATTCAGTCACGAGAAGAAAAAAATCGTGCAAGTTGCTTATACTATATATACATTCTGTGGTTGTGTAATTATAATAAAATATGAATCGGTGCAAAACACAATCTGTAATGTATCGCGATAATTAAAGATAAAATTTATGTGTTCGAATGAATTTTGTCATCCTTAATAGATACAATTGTAGCAGTCTGTCGATCATATCAAGCACATGATACACTCTTACTTTTGCCCAATTTTATCGCAATCATATATATATATATATATATATATATGTGTGTGTGTGTAGTCTTTTCCATGGAAAATCATTGTCTTGCCAGGAACAAGGACTTTAGTTTTTGTACTTGTGCTGAGTACATTGACCCACCGCAGTTATAAGTCATTTCTTCTTCTTCTTCTCCTCCTCCATTGTCATCATCCCTCAGAATCAACGTAAACACAAAACAAAAAAACAAAACCCAACAAACACCGACGACCCAGTTCCTCGTCCAACAGTGAAACAGCTACCTCAAAAAAGTAAAAACCCACCTCCTCCTCCCTGAGCTGCCACGTCATCCAACCCATTCCGCCTTTCATCTCTATCCCTCTTTTTACCATTTTCGATTCAAAACAGAGACATAACAAACACAGAGAGCTAGGGGCAAAATGGGCAATTCATTCGGGTGCTCCGCCTCCGGCGAGAGGCTGGTATCGGCGGCGAGAGATGGTGATGTGATTGAAGCCAAGATGTTATTGGATTGCAATCCTTGCCTTGCCAAGTACTCAACCTTTGGTGGGCTCAACTCTCCTCTCCATTTTGCAGCTGCTAAAGGCCACAACGAGGTCGTTTTGGATTCTCTTTTTTCTGGGTTTTGGTTCTAGTTTTGATTGATTGATTGGTTTTTCTGATTTGGGGTTGTTTGATTTCTAGATTGTTTCGTTGCTTCTGGAGAATGGAGCTGATGTCAATTCCAGAAACTACTGTGGGCAGGTATGAGACTTGGTGCTGTTCTATTCTAATTGTGTGTTGGTTTGTTTGTTTAAGCATTTCAATCTCTGTTTGAGTGAATTCTGGCATGTGGGCAGTTTGAAAGATTGAAACTTTGTGTGTTTTGATGCTAAAAATTGAAAATTGAAAATCATGATGGGGTTTGATTAGGTTCCTGTTCTAGATTGGTTTCGATGCTTTGTGGGGGATAATCGGTCATCTTTTAACTGTCGAAAGAAAGTTTTGGAAAAAGTACAGCTGGGATCTTTTGCATTGTATGCAGCATGTCTTTGTGAGTTTGGAAGTTAGATGCTGATTAAGTCGTTTGATTTGTGTGTTTAAAGACAGCGTTGATGCAAGCCTGTCGTTATGGACATTGGGAAGTTCTGCAAACGCTCCTGCTGTTTAGGTGCAATGTGAGTTCTTTCAGTTTTTGAATCTTCAATCTTTTGTATTGAGGTAGTGTTTTGTGATTATGTTTTTATATCTTATAGCTGTTTTATTCTTTGATACTAGGTTACGAGAGCAGACTACCTTACTGGCAGAACAGCTCTTCATTTTGCTGCTGTGAATGGACATGTGAGATGTATCAGACTTCTTGTTGCGGACTTTGTTCCAAGTGTTCCTTACGAAGCTCTGAATTCTCATATAGATAGTGACAGAGGTGATGGTACAAATGCGACGTGTAAAACTGAGCAAAGGTATGTGGGTAGCTCCTGTTCTTTCTCTATTAGAGTAGTCAAAGTACATCTAATCTTCCTATATTGCAACACATATGGAAAATGGTAATGGAATCATTATACTTTTCAAATGATTCAAGAGAGGCTAATTTACCAAAATCTGGAAGAGCTTGTAAAATTTTCATTGCAGGGTAAATAGATTTAAACCAATCTTGTCCCATGGAATTTCGGCTTATTTTTTCATTGAGATATTTACAGTTTATTTAGCTTTTGGACAAACATATCATCAGTTAGGTTAAGTCACAATTTTGTGACTTTAGGTCTTAAAAATTAATTGATATCTACATCTCTTTCTTGCTATTTATTCATTCTATTCCAGTGCAGTGCTCTGTCCAAGTTTGTAAATAAAGTAGCAGATGGTGGCATTACCGCTCTTCATATGGCTGCATTGAATGGCTATTTTGATTGCGTACAGCTCCTACTTGATCTTCATGCAAATGTGGCAGCTGTGACGTTTCATTATGGAACATCTATGGATTTAATTGGTGTGTTTGTTATTTAGTTCGGTACAACCCTATGGAATGTTGCTTTATCATTCTGCTTTGGACTGAAAGTGAAAGTTTAATTTTGTAGGAGCTGGAAGTTCTCCATTGCACTATGCTGCTTGTGGGGGTAACTTAAAATGCTGTCAGGCAAGAGTTATATATATTTCTTTAATGACCTGTAAAATAGTGTATTCTCTCTTGAATTTAAGATAGTGGATTCATTTGTGCAGATCCTCCTTGCAAGAGGTGCTAGCAAAACGACTCTAAATTGTAACGGGTATGGGTCTTGTGGCATTTAAAATTGGGTCTTGTGTTATTCAGTTACTATGGTCATGGTTAACATGTTGTACATTCTATCAGGTGGCTTCCTGTTGATGTTGCCAGAATGTGGGGGCGGCACTGGCTTGAACCACTGCTAGCACCCAATTCTGACACAATAATACCGGTCTTCCCCCTTTCCAATTACCTGTCACTTCCTCTCATGAGCATATTGAATGTAGCGAGGTAAATTACAAATATTGTCCATCTTTGGATGTGAATCGTATCATAACTATGGGTGCCTTACCTTATTGCTGTAGGACATCGTCCTCATCTATTTCAAATGAATACTTTGTTAAGTATGTTAAGTTTAGTTCATTAAAAGTTCTATTGAGCACACAGATATAGACTTCAGCATACTGAGAGCAAATCTTAGAAGGAAAAAAAATGGCTTTATAGCTGGGGTATTGCAGTTGTTTATTATGAAATAATCTTGAAAGAGTTTTGAACCTTTTTCTTGAATCTTCGCGAGTGCTTTGTCATACATGAATTCAGAAGTTGACAGCTTTTTGACGTTCGTTGTTAACTGTTAAACCATGCACCGAGTATTCTGACTTTAATAGATGTTATAAGAATAAGTATACTGCTCATGCTCTTTGCAGAAATTCATAAATTTAGGTTGATGTCTGGTGCTTGGTGTGTAAACTTCCACCATAATAATCACATGCATAGACACATCACATACACACAAGTTCTTGATTATAGTCATAATATAGACTCTTGGATCTTACTGCAGAGAGTGTGGATTTAAGTCTGGGACAGCCTCAATCGATGAGGCTGATAATTGTGCTGTATGCCTGGAAAGAGCGTGTTTTGTTGCTGCAGAAGGTTTGTCCCTTTATTACTGTGTACAAATCCAATTGTCTACGAGAAAAGTTAGTCAACCAATAAAATCTGTAAATATGCAGACATATAAACATCCCAAATTCCAATCTTAATCTCACGACACATAATGATATAGAACACAGTGATCTCGTTTATGATATTGAGATGGTGATAGCACCTAATTGTTCCATTTATCACCTTTGAAAATATCAGATGAACAAAGTTTTTAGATTATGCAACTTCAGTTATGTCTACTAGGTTAACTTGTAGTTCTTGTACTTTCAGGATGTAAGCATGAGCTTTGTGTTAGATGTGCACTCTATCTCTGCTCAACTAGCAACATCCCTACGGAAATAGTAGGCCCAGCAGGGTCCATTCCATGCCCTTTTTGTAGGCATGGAATCATCTCGTTTGTAAAGTTGCCTGGTTCCCCTGCAAAGGAAAACAAAGTATCCATGTCACTGGGCCTATGTACCCCATGCATGCTTCATCGTGACCCCTACCGTGAATCTCCAGCTTGTGCTCCAGAGATAAAAAAGAACCGTGTAGCTTCAGTTTCTTCGGAACTACTCTGCCCAGTCACTTGTAGTCCATTTCCTTCGGTCGCTATTCCATTGTGCACGTGCAATGATGGTCCATGCCCACCATTTGAATCCCGGAATGCGGAAGCTCAAGATGAATTTCCCAGTTCACAGGCGACATCAACAGACCAGAGTAAATTGGAAGGGCCAAGACTTGAAAAAACAAACTGTTCAAGCATGTTCTGGAGCAGAAGAAGCTGCAGCAGGGAGCATCAGTGCAATGCTGAGATAAACGCTTGACAAGTTCAGTTCTGATTGCACCAAGACTTCTTATGTGCCAGTAAAAAGGAAATTTTGATTTGCAGCGGTGTTGTTTGTATGTTTAGTCCGTTTATTGTATGCAAACCCGTGTTTGCTTCCGGTGTTTTGGTTCAGGTGGCTAGCATGGTGGAATTTGGGTGTGGGAACTGTCATCACCCTTCCGGTTCCAGATTGCTCCCATGTTATTTAAGAGGGCTGTAATATTTGGGTAGTGGGATCATACAGTGATTGTAATTGTGTAAAAGCAAGAAAGAAAGAAAGAAAGAGAATATCTTTTCACTATATTAATAGAGAAGTCTATCCATGCTTTCTCCATATTGGAAATTGGCCCTTCTCAACATCTTCAGTAATCAAATGTGTGGTATTCACGAGTGGATAACTCGAGTTTCTACAAGTAAATTAGTCTTAGCAACCAGTAACCACAGACAAATAGAACATAGGTTTAGTGAGCAAAGGCATTTTCGAAGTCTTATTGCAAATGAAATAGTCGTCCGAATAATTCATTTCGCTGATATGTTCCTAGCTTGAAGAACTTATAAAACTAAGAATTCAGATTTTGATTCCATACACTCGAGCTCCATCTTCTAAACAAACATCGCAAAAAGCCTCAAGAAACCAAATTGATCTACATTCTTAGATTAATCATGTGAAATGACATTATTGAAGGACACGTAGCTGTGCCTACTACGACAATCTAATGCAAGTATGCAACGTTCCAAGATCAATGTCTTATACAACGAGAGCTAAAAAGCTCAGAGCAAAAGAACAAAAAAAAAAATCACAAATAAACGATACTGGACAAACGTACATACACTCGAACCCTAGCTGCTAGAAAACACACAAACAGTTACCTACGTAACCCTTATGTTATTTGTGGAATTTAACTAGTACGTTTGCCCTTATTGATGCGTCTGAGCTAGTGTATTACTCATCATCTTCTTCTCGCTGCAGTTTCTCTTTGTGCATTGAAGTAGACAGCAGCCACAGGCAGGCCTAGACCATTCTCTTGTGAAAACTTTCTTGTGTTGAAGTTGTCCCGCGAAGCCGGAACTCTAACAGTCTGCCTTCCTCTAGCCTGCCTGAATAACAGAAACACGTACCGGTGAATCCCCACCACCGGCTTTGGAGTTTCATACTCCACAACTTCTCTTCCTGCTCATGAAATTGGTTGCATACAGAATGATCAGTTAAATTTGTATGACAAATATGGAAAAGCCTAACCATCGATCTTTTTTGGCTGTTATAATGTACATAGTCTTACCAAAGGAGACATCAGTGGTACCAGGAATGTCTGTCACCAACCTGAAAACATTAGTATATAGAGTTACTTCATGACTTGTATGTAATTTGGTATCTATTACTGATAAATGAGAGTAAAATTATGACTTTGTTGGCTGATGAATACAAACCAGTGGAGATGTTCTCTCAAATATGGATCACTAGGGCTTGGGAAATCAGGGTCTGTCATAATCTTCAAGAGTTGATCGCCACAATTCAGAAAACCAACAAAATAGAAGTTATTACTCAACAGCTAGAAGATAAATATACATATTTAGTAGCTAGACGTACTATTAACTATGGAGTGAGTCTATGATAGAACTTACTAATGTATAAGCAGCCCTCATATCTTCACCGCCGATGTCGACGTGAGGCTTAGCAGTAATGACAGAAGGCATGATCTCATGGCCATTCGAAACTTGTTTGTTGCAGCTGCTGTAAATTACATTCATCTTCACAGTTGGGGAGAACATGTCCACAACCTCTCCTACCACTCTTCCAAGAGTCAGGGTCTCCATCATCCTTGACATGAAGGAATTACTGGACGAGTATCAGAAAGAGATATAAGCAACTAGCAGAAGATGATTGTGTTTTGTGTTGGTACAATATTATGTCTGAGAATTTTGGCTTATATAGGCACAAGAAAGCTAACAAATTAAGGACGTAAATTAAGGTTACTATTTAAGAATCAAAGTGCTTAACTGGCTATAACAATCTCAAATGAAATTGAGGGTTGTTTACTTGGGGAAATGACGTGTGTTAAGAATTTGTGGAGCTTGTCCTAATTATCAGATATCCCTCTCTGAAAGCATAAAGTTGTCTGACCAGCAAAAAAGAAAAAACAGCATAATATTTGTTTCAATATAATTGAGTGGTTCTTGCCGATATAAGAATCTAATGTCATTGCCTTATTGGGTTAATCAGAATGTGGAATATGTAGCTTTTTTCTAGCTACTTGAAAACTATATCTTGAGCAAATGGGAAGTCAAATTATCTTTGTTTTCTTTCCAGCATGCCTATGAGATCAAAGCTACGTACACAACACTGTAGAAGCAGTTTTGAGATTAATTGAGACAGCAAGAAGATGGAATTACATATGCTAGCTACAAATGGGTTAAGCAATTATTTCAGAATTATGGAGAAAACTGTTTTAATTTTTTTTTTTTCTTTTTTTTTTTTAACTGATTTTTTAATACGTGGGTGGGTGGTTACTGAAAATTATATTTTTTTTCTTTTTTATTATCTGTTATTTATAATTTAACTATTTTTTTTTTTTAGCATTAATTTTTTTTAATGTTTCAGGGTTAAAATTGTACATTTTTTTTGTTTCGGCTAACAAAGTATGTTTTTTTAATAATAGTATAGATTCTTTTAAACAAAATTGTGCCATACAGCTTAAGAATTCTGATGCAAAAGAATTATATGAATCCTTTCTTGTTTTGGCAATAACGAATCATAGAGTTTCAAATTTTCAAAAGGCTAAGTATTTAATTAAGTTGCTGTTATTCCTTGAGACCCTAGGCCGGCTTTCATGTTTTACATATCATATGCAATTGTCAGTCCTTAACTAGGTATAGGATTTAACACCACTACATACTCTAAATGCACAGACAACCAACTTCGAAACATGTTTATTATTTGTTAAACTTGAAGGACAAAAATGTTCATAATCGAATAGAATCTGAGGGAGCCCACCGTAAACTCATAAAGATCAGAACTATAGCTATGGTTGCTCCTGAATTAAAATATGAACTTGTTTTATGGAAGTTTTAGGAATTTTGAGGAAGCATACACTTACCTGAAGGACTAGAGTGAAGGAATGATATGAACCATTCTAAATTCGACAACTCAATTGATTTGAAATGTCTGCCATTTCCAACATTTGTACTGGTTTACTAGAAGCTTTCGATTCCTTGACTGTCGCACTTCACTTCAATTACCCAATCATCAGCATAAATTGAAACAAAAATTGTGTCCCCTCTCTTTTAAGCTCGACACGTTTGCAATCCTCTATTGGAGCTGAGCTTTCTAGCCCGATAGCCAACGTGTCGTTTGCGTAGAGACCTTGAGTGAATGAAATGCGAATTGGTACTAGTAAGTAGAGAATAGAATAAGAAAATTAGAGTAGAGAACATCCCTTTGCTTCATCTCTTTGTGCTTTGCATTTGTGGTTTAAGTTTAGGGAAATTTTAAACGTGATTCTATAGGATTTTCGAACCCTAAACATGGCCTTTCTCACAACTAGAGTGTTGTGGAGCAAACGAGTGGTGTTTCATGGTGGTCATGGTGCCTGCGCGCAATATATGATTCTGCTTGATCCTCCAGACACTAGCTAGGTGCTTGCTTCCATTAACATGGTGCATGTTTGCTTGATCAGTTAACCGAACTTGGTGTGCGTTCGCTTGATCTTCTTGCTTAATTACTATGAGGAACTAGTGTGTTTAAGCGAGAGCCTAAACATTCACATTCCGATGCAAGTTAGGCTAAAAGCGGGCATGCCCTAAACGCTATATATATGTATTCATGCAAGCGAGCACCTTGTCTATATCAAGGTTAACGGTAATCATGTTCACCATATATGCAAACAAGACTAACAACACCAAAATATGTCTCTATGCTTTATTTTCCGATATAAATGTCACTTACAAGCTACAATCTTCTACAACCTGCAAAGTGCAAAGAGAGTGCGTTGTAAATTTTTATTTTTATTTTTTTTACCAACCCTGGATCATTTGTGCGAGTTGTCAATTGCAAAGGTTCTCCCTTGAGCATTTTAAATAGCTTCTGGGCGGGAACTGTGCATGACTTTAATTTTATCGAAAACAAGAAACCCGTAAAAACCAATGGAAATTAGAGCCCTCTTCTTCTCACGGTCATTTATGGATCCCTCCTCCCCTGAACCCCGCCCCAACTCTATCCTTAAAGCACAGCCACCGCACCGATGCGGTCCTCAAAGCTCACCCACTTCTGCGACGACGCCATTAGTCACAGATGTTCGCTTGTGCAACAGAAGTCGATCCAATGCTCCGGTCAGTACTGAAGATCCCGGTAATTCAAGTCCCTTCTCTCTCTCTCTCTCTCTCTCTCTCTCTCTCTCTCTCTGTATTAGAATTAAACAAATTGAAGCTGTGTAATCCTATTGAAGTGAAGTTTAGGGATGGTGGAATGGACGGTTTTTACTTGAAATTAACGAATGCAGATTATATGATATTTGAAATTCCATTACTTAGAATATGTAGGAATTTGGAAAAAGTCATGTATAATTTGGTTATCATACTGAGAAGATTTCATACAGTTTATTGGAGCTGATCTACACTTACAGAATATAAGCTAATGGGTTGATTCCTACAACTCTAGCCAAAATTCTGGTTGATTGTTATGTCCCTGAAATGCTTTCATGTAGGTAGCTAAGATTGTGTCTGTACTGCTTCTAGTTTGTGGCAATGTTTGATGTTTTGTTCTCTACAATTTGCATAATGATTGATCATACTCAACTTAATGCAGATATGCATATGCAAATGATGTGTAGTACGCCAACATGGATAAGGGGCATATCTTTGGCACTCTGTAAGGTTAGTTCGTTACCTTAAAGTAATCTTCAACTTAAATATATCTATGCAATGCTTTGAACTATGCCCTATTTTTATGCGATCATGTTCAGGCTTTTGATCTGTTGAAATTGCTAAATGCAATCAAAGGTAGTATCTTATTCTGAGTAGAATACTGCAAGTAGTCAAGCAGCTAGCTGCTATCGTTACTCTATTATCGGTATTTGGTTTGTAAATGTTGAGTGCAGAACACAGGATCAAAGATATTGGTTTGGCCATAAATCTCATTAGAGTAATGTGCATAATGTTTTTGAGTATAAGGCTAGAAGTTGCCTGGCTGATGTTTCTCTTTTGTTACTATTTGGTTAGTTCACTGGAGTTTATCTATGTAACTTCATAGCACTGTAGGATTTTTCGGGTTCTGTTTGTTAATACTACTAATTCATGTGGTTCTGAGGTGCTTTGTTTATGTGATAGCTTTTGAGCCTTCTTACCAGGTATACATCCTCAGCTAATTTAATTTATCAGTCAAAGCTATGATATGTCATCCTCTGTATTTGAGATATATTGACTAATTAGTTTTGATTCACTTTAGAGTTTGTAGAAGTGAATTGCATTTGTTGCAATTAAGCAGATGAAAAGAGATTGTCTACTTTCTTTTTTCTTGTTCATAAGTTGTGTTTGGTCTTGCGGACACCATTCTCTTGATGAATTATTCATGAACAATTAGGAAATTATAACCTGGTAACTTTATGACCTCTGCATCTATTTTGGCAAATGCAACACAAACATTAAGGCAGTAGCTGCGTCAATTGTAGAAAGGTCAATGAAATGGGATGTGGCAAGGAGAGGTTCTGCCTTGTAGATATATATTGTTGTGGTAAATAGATTATCAAATACTCAAGAGATTGTATGAGCCTATGAAGTTGATACTGTCAACTGAACTTTAAAAAGCAATGAGCAAAGAAAGCCAGCTGCTTGGGATTGCCTATATTGGTATGTAGGTCAGGGAGTTAAAAGAGAAAGCTTGTTTTTTGTCAATAGTCAAGCATTGATAGTGCTTTATAAGCACATTGTAAGAGAGATAGAGCAACAAAGCCAGAGAGAGAGAGAGAGAGAGAGAGAGAGAGAGAGAGCAAGAGATGGCAGGAGAGAACAAAAAGGTTTGTTCCCTTTGTTGTTGTTTTTTACAAAAGGCCCTCCATGGCTCTTATTGATACATGTTTTGTTTTTCTTTTTTACTTCTTGTTCGTTGGTTTAGCTTGAGGAAGCTCTGTGCTTTGGCCTCTGTTAGCATTCTTAGAATGTACTTATTCTATTATGCCACCATGGCTCTGTTATCAGTTTTTGTGTGTTGAGATTTCCTTTTTGTTCACTGGTTTTCCTTTTCCATGGCTCTTCTTTGGCTGTTTTGTGGTTTAGAGATCATTACTCTTCTCACAATTTCCTTTATTTTTAATTATTTTGCAGCCAATTAAAACATTTTATTGTTCAATTTGTGGGTGTAAATTTCGTCTTTACAAACTCTCGGAGCCCGCCGACCATTATGAAGCAATTCACAAGGACATAATAGAAGAGAAGGCTGCGAATGTGGAAAAACTGGATCAACAGGTTTTAGGAGTGAGAACCTCTTTTTAAGTTGTTTCAACTATAGTTTGAGTAGGCTTTTAGTTCATGTATGGATTGTAAGGCTATCTTAATTTAACATTCCTTATGTCGAATTAGTAGGTATGTTGTGATTGAGAGAAAAATAGTAGTTAATATAAAATTATAATTTTCTTCTAGTCGATTTAACCAAAATGGACCTAGCCGATTCATGGAATAGAAACGAATATTTAAGAAAGCTATCAAGCACAACAACACGTTCCTGATCTTACAAATTAACATGCAATTAAAGGTCTTGAGTAACAAATTGGGAAGATGAAGGAGGATATTATACAACATAGGGGAAAAAAGATGCCCTTATTTAGTGTTCTACAATTTGATTTTCGTGATAGTCCACATTGGTGTACGATTGCTCATCTTGATTGCGATCGATGCTTCTATGAAGTGAGATGTGTTTCTATTTGTCATGTCATACAAACCATAGTCACGATGTCGTCGACGATTACGGTGATCACGATCCCAATCATGTATAAAATATATGCAATTCGAAAGACAATCGGTGAAATTTAAAGCCATCACAAACATTATAGAGTCCCCCACAAAAATAGAAACATCACCTAAAGTGTTTATCTTGATCCACTTACGATTATCGGCATCAAATTTGAAAACCTTGAACTTTTTTGTCAAGCGGGGGTTGTGTCGCCGACGACGATAAATCATATACCTACACACCATTCGTAGTTCTTTATAATCGGTTGACTCCACCAAATATGACTTATGAAACTTATCAGGTCGTTCAAATCCTTCTCCAATCAATGTAAATTTGAATTGACCACTAGTAATGTCAAAACAAAAAAGCTGGTTTCTAACATCAACAACATATAGTTTATCTTCAATATGAACAATATCATGAATCAATCGAATCTGGCTTTTTGCATCAATATAAGTCCATTAATTTGTATCTTCCCCAAGTCTAATAAAAGTTAAGTTCAATACATGCCCATATATGACCACGATGATGCAATCTTTTGCATTTAGTACTGGATCTGCTGTAATTATAGTCTTGCGAACATAAAAATCATAATTATCAGCACACAAAGTCCTAAATCGTTCAGTAATTCCTGGAGGGTCTAGTCGGGGAAGGCCAATCTCTGAATCTCTTTTGCATCTGCTCCCAATAACTCTTGAGAACGGATCAATAAGAGTCACTATAAACTTCGCATCCATAAATATCAACCATCCCATAGAAGATCCACAAAACCGTAAGTTTGGTAATTTCAATTGCAGGTCAAGAACCTTTTGGTTCCTCATATCACATAAATTCCATGTCTCTTCTTTGCCCGTATAAGTCACGAGCATTGGAGGACCGGTGAAATCGGTGCGTCTTCGTAAGTGATCTCTCGCTACAGAATTCCACAACTTGCAAACAAACACTAAACTGCACGTAAGCTGATGGTGATTCTAATCTCTGTAAAACTATCTCCCATATATCTCGAGGCAATTCTGTCCAATTTGAGAATCCCATAATTTGAAACCTAGAAGAAGATTTAACAATTTGGAAAGAAGATACAAATTGATCACCTCTTCCTCCTTATTTATATAAAGAAGTTCCCTAGCTAGTCCTAATGGAGTACTTAAACTCCTACATACAGTAATTCTATATCCTTCTTAATGAGGAAATATTCACATAAAATCCTACATGATATAAGGAAATCTCTTGATTAAGTCAATAAAATACATGATATATGTGCAACTCATTGAACAAATAGGAAACCTAAGTTGTACGTCTCCTATAAGAATCAGGAACAAATATTTGCAACTCATGGAGCAAATAGGAAACGCAACTTATTCAATTCATCTATAATATGTTGTTTGTTGCATATGCAATTTAGCACTTAGTAGTTCTTCCCACATAAAGTCACACGACAAGAGCACATATTACTTAACCGAATACATTGACACCAAACTGACATATTAGTTTGCATCTCTATGAGTTTTCAACCTTGCCTCTACCTTTAAATCAATATTTATGCCTGTTGTACGCTTCTCTGTGTACAAGAATCGTGGTCCAAACTAACCAAATAAAAAGATGTCCAATCCAAAGTGCTATGCCCGAACTGTATCATTGCGTATGACGAATAAGCATTGTTCTCATAGGGGTTACTCTTGTTTTGGGTAAAATCTGTGCAGTTACTCGATCCACGCACGGTCAATTCTTTAAGGGATCTTACTCAGAACTCCATTTCTAGCAATTCAACTTTCACAGGTTCCCTTTACCACCCTCTCTGGAATATTTCTAGGCGTGCATTTTTACTCATTACAATATCCCAAAAACCTGTCTTAACTCAGAACAAATAAAATGTTCTTTTTATGTAACTAAAGGAGTTACACAGCCTTGCTAGGCTATCGGGTACGTGCTAGGACGGTGGTAATAGTTGCAAATTCACAGCTGGGGTTGCTTCAAAGCAAGACAGGTTTTGGGGATATTGTAATGAGTAAAAATGCACGCCTAGTAGTTCCGAGGAAATTCCAGAGAGGGTTGTAATGGGAGCCTGTCAAAGTTGAATTGCTAGAAATGGAGGACTGAATATAGATCCCTTAGGCAGTGTTTGGATAAGGGACTTTAAAAGAGGAAGATGACTTTGAAAAGGGATTAAAAATCCCTCGTTTGGCAAAAAAGCAGGGAGGGACTTTAATTACCTGGGATTTTAAGAGGGATATCTATTAAGACGTGTTCCTCGTTTGAATTCCGCCTCTTTAGATGTAATTTTGAAATTCGCAGGTTTGTTCTACATTCTGGGCTAGTGTTTCTCCGTGTAATCCAGGGTCCTATGGTCGAGTTTTGCGTTATTCGATCTCCAATTTGCACGATCTATGGTCATGTGTTTATTATAGTTGATACTTGTTCAATTTATTCCAATGCTATTTGTTTATCAAATTGATCTGATTGAGCTGCTAGATTGTATTGTTTTCTGGGATATGAGAATATATAGTTCATGGTTATCTGGGTTATGAAACTTCTTCTGGGTTTTGAGGATTGTGTATGAGGATTTGTATGATGTTAGTTCGCAAAGATGTATATTATTTTCATTATGTACTTTCGAATCTGCTTGGCATCTATGTAAGCAACTCAGTGGAGCAAAATTTGTCACATATGTTGATCTGTCCTACACATAGGTAAATGTCACATCTTCATACATGGCTCTTCTTTTACTAGGATAGCTGTACAGATTTTACCCAAAACAATGCTTATTCGTCATAAGCAATGATACAGTTCCGGCATAGCATTTTGGATTGGACATGTTTTTATTTGGTTAGTTTGAACCACGCTTATTTACACCTACACCCTAATTATAATCTTCAAGTTAGTTTGGTGTCAATGTACGTATTTGGTTAAGTTATATATATGTGCTATTGTCTTGTGATTTTATGTAGGATGAGGCCATTATGTTCGAGACAACAACTCATCTGAACAAAGAACTACTAAGTATCATCTAAAACAAACAACATATTATACATGAAGAAAAAGAAAAGGAAAACGAAAAAATTGAATCAGTTGGGTCTCCTATTTGTTCCATGAAATTGCAAATATTTATTCTAGATTCTTATAGGAGACGTACAAGTTAGGTTAGGTTTCCTATTTGTTTCAAGAGTTGCAAATATATTATGTATATGAGGGGTTTTGACGAAGTGGGATAACTCAAGTGCTAAAGAGCACCACTATTTAAGAAGTAATTATTAGGTCTTGGGTTCGAGTCACGATATGTGGTAGGTGTGAAATCCTTAGATCCTCTTTTATAAAAAAAAATAAAAAAAATAAAAAAATGAACGAGGGGTTTATTCCTTTTCGGAGTACTTAATCAAGATATGTCCTTATATTATGTAGGATTTCATGTGGATATTGAAAGCTAATTAAGCTTTAGAGAAAAAAGAAGAAGCTTGTATTAAATGTTCTAACAAACTCTACTATTACAATAACAGAATGAGATTATATACTCATGTAGTGGCCAATTGAAAAGAGACAAGTGGCAATACTAACAACTCACTAACATCAAAGCAATTACACATAAACTGAATAACAAGCTAATCCTAACACCCTCCCTCAGCTTGATGAGGGGTAACCAGCATCAAGTTGGAACACAAATAAAGATGTTGAGAAGAGCACAGTCCCTTCGTAAACAAGTCTGCCAGTTGATCTTTTGAGGAGACAAAATGCAGCTTGAGAGAACCAGCTTTGACCTGATTTCTTGTGAAGTGAACATCCACTTCGACATGTTTAAGTTTGGAATGATATACTGGATTAGTAGCAAGAGCAAGAGCAGATATGTTGTCACAGTGAAGAAGAGGAATATCTGCAAGAGAGATGTTCAAATCATTGAGCATATGCATCAGCCACATCACTTCAACAGTTGTATCAGCCATGCTCCTGTATTCAGCTTCTGTGGATGATCGAGAAACTGCAGTTTGTTTCTTGCTGCACCATGAGATAGGACAATCATTTAGCAGAATAACAAAACCAGTTGTGGATTTCCTATCATTAGGGTCTCCAGCCCAGTCTGCATCACAAAAGGCATTGAGCTGAAGAGAACAATTATCATGTAATCGTTTCTTGAACAGAATGCCTTGATCAGCTGTTCCTTTAACATATTTGAGAATTCTCCTAGCTGCTTCCATATGAACATGAGTTGGAGAGTTCAAAAATTGACAAACAGAATTAACAGCATAAGAAATATATGGTCTTGTGAATGTCAGATATTGTAGGCATCCCACCATGCTCCTGTATTGAGAAATGTCATGAGATTTCAACATTTCACCATCATTCCTGAGAAGTTTCAAACCAGATTTGCAAGGAGTGAGATGAGTGTGACACTCAGATAAACCAGATTTATGAATAAGATCATTTGCATACTTCTTTTGAGACACAAAGATTCCATTAGGAACATATTGGATTTCCAGGCCTAGAAAGAAATGAAGAAGACCTAAGTCCTTCATTTCAAATTCATCCTGAAGAGCACTTTTAACAGCAGCTACCATAGAATCACAGGAACCAGTAATTATGATATCATCCACATACAAAAGTAAGAAGACAGATTCTTTTTGATCATGCTTGATAAAAAGACTAGGATCTGCAGATGAAGCAACAAAGCCAATTGATGGAAGAAACTGAGTGAATCTTTCATTCCAGGCTCTAGGAGCCTACTTCAAGCCATAAAGAGATTTGTGAAGTTTACAAACCAGACTTGATGAAGAGGGATGAGCAAAACCTCCAGGCTGAGTCATATACACTTCTTCATTTAATAAGCCATGCAGAAAAGCATTCTTAACATCCATTTGATGTAATTTCCATGAGTAGTAAGCAACAAGAGATAGAATAAGTCTAACTGTTGTATGCCTAACAACTGGGGAGAATGTTTCTTCATAGTCAACACCATATTCTTGACTAAAACCTCTGGCAACCAGTCTAGCTTTGTGTCTTGATATTGAACCATCTGCATTTCTTTTGATATTAAACAACCACTTGCATGACACAAGATTCTTGTTGTCAGGAAGAGGAACAAGAGTCCATGTTTTCTGTTGCATAAGAGCATTGTATTCTTCCTGCATTGCTGCCTTCCATTCTGGAATTTTAAGAGCCTCTTTATAATTTTGAGGTTCAGAAGCACTAGGATCAAGATTTAACTGAGTTAGAATGGCAGTATAGCACTTTTTCTTTTGAATGCCTCTTTTTCCTCGAGTAAGCATAACATGAGTATTATGATCAGAATGAGTAATTCCAGCTACTGGATGTAGAATATTTGCTTCAGAAACTTGAGCAGAAGGAATACATTTAGAAGTTGAGGCAAGATCAATGAAGATAGAACCAGAACCAGGACTTGAAGATAGAGACAGGTCTCCATTGGCATCAGAAAATTGGATTATGGTATCAGTAGATGGCTCAAATATTGTGTTATCAGCAACATTAAGGATTGGCTCATTATCAACAAAGTCACAAGTATTTCTCACATCAAGAGGTTCAGGAAATGATAAAGGATTTGCCATATCATTGTTTGAGATTTCATTATTTGCAGGACTAGGCACAATTAGTTGATCAGATAAGGGAGAGAGACACTGACCTGGAGAATGAGGAGAAGTAGTTGTGTTGAGGACAGGAGCAGGCAAGATGATTGAGGAGGGAGGTTGAGTGATGTTGAAGCAAGGGTCATTATTTGAGAAATTCATTTTGACTGATACTGTTGAATCTGTATTAGGAGGAACATTTTCCTTTCCTAGAGAGTATGGGAAGAATGATTCATCAAAGAATACATGTCTTGATATGATATATTTCTTTGTGACAGGACTGTAGCACACAAAGCCTTTATATCCAGCTGCAAAACCAATAAACACACACCTCATGGTCTTTGGCTGAAGCTTATTTGTTCTATTTAAAGTCAGTAAAGGATAACAACTGCATCCAAAAACTCTGATCATGTCTATTTTTGGGATGCAACCATATAACATCTCATATGGTGATTTCATCTGCAAGACTGAAGTAGGCATCCTGTTTATAAGAAATGTTGCTGTAGCACAAGCATGAAACCAGAATTGATTAGGCAAAGATGCATGCTGTAACAAGGTGACTGTTGTTTCCCTGATGTGTCTATTCTTTCTTTCACTGACTCCATTTTGCTGAGGAGTGTATGGACAAGATAGTTGATGAGAAATTCCATGAAGAGTCAGAAATTCTCTAAACTGCTTATTAACAAATTCTCCCCCACCATCACTTCTGAAGGACTTAATAGAAGAATTGAATTGATTTTTCACAATGGCATACAGGGATTTGAAGTAAGAGAAAACTTCATTTTTATTCTTCATTGGAAAAATCCAAGTAAACCTTGTACAATCATCAATGAACAATACAAAATACCTGTAGACATCAAGAGATAGATGTGGAGAAGCACCCCAAACATCTGAGTGAACAAGTTCAAATGGATTACTGCTTCTGGACTTAGACTTAGGAAAAGGAAGTTTGTGAAATTTTCCTGACAAGCAAGATTCACAAACAGAACATGCACTATCTATAGGAGAAGATATATATACTATTTTGTATAAGCATTGTTTTGATGACTTCATTGGTAGGATGCCCTAATCTCTGATGCCAAAAAGATTGCTTGACCTTCTGACCAAGGTTTGCAGAATGATGAATAGCATTTTCTGTCTTATTCTGAGAAGCTTGAATTGATGAGTCTGAAGTTGTATCACTTGTGTTTTTCTGAGATATCACAGAAAGCTCAAAAGGAATTGGATATAACCCTTGCTTACTCAACCCCTGAAAGAGAATCTTGCCCTGCACCTTGTCCTGTATTATGCACATAAACTCATCAAACCAAACAGAACAATTGTTCTGCTTATACAATTGATATATAGAGAGCAAATCTGCAGCTAAGTCTGGAATAAAAAGAACATCATGAAGTTTAAGAATTCCCAGATTAGCATCTCCAGTATGTGATATATGTAACTGTTTACCATTACCAATTTGTACACCATCAGAAGTAGGATAAGAGGTGACATTGGTGAGCATCTGCATGTTATTGGTCATATGATTTGTGGCTCCTGTGTCAGCTAACCAAAATTGGGGAGCCATATTGGTTGTTGCCACCATTGCTGTTGCTTGTCCATTGCTTTGACCATTTTGTTGACCAGGAAAGCCAATAAGAAAGTAGCATCTGTCAGCTGAATGGCCAGATAGTTCACAGTACTGACATTTTTCTTGATCAGCTGCAGTGTTGTTGTAAGCATTTGGGAGAGACCTGCAAGTTTTGGCACTATGTCCAATTTTGTTGCACCACTGACATGTAACAGATGACCTAGAGTTGTTATTGTTATAGAATCGCTGGCCTCCATTTCCATTGTTTCTTCCTCCACCATAATTGTTGTTGCCATTACCTCTGCCTGCATTACCTCTTCCTCCATTGTAGGTATTGCCATTACCTCTGCCAGCATAGAAGCCACTCATTTGAGTAGGTGAGACCATAGTGTAAGTAGGCATGGGGGAAAAACCATATGGCATTGTTGGAATAGAGACATATGGAGTCTGAGAGGAGACATGATAAGATGATGATGCTGAAGCAGAAAAACCAGGAGGAATAGTTGGAGCTGAAAGAACATGAGATGCAGAACTTGAGGAGCCAGTAGGAACCGAATCAGAGGAAGTGGAGGCTTGATTTGATGAACTTGAAGCATTCAAGTTGCATTTAGCTAGCATAGCAGTCAAGAGGCCCTGAATTCCTGGCATCTCATTGTTGATATCCATCTCTGCTGCCTTTAGCATAGTCTTAAGTTGACTCAATGGAGCACTAGTAAACTGAGCTCGAATAACAGTTTTGATAGCAGAATATTCAGATGGAAGGCCATTCAAAACCGCAAGAACCACATCATCATTATCAACATTGACATTAATAGTTTCTAAAGCATCCTTGGCTGCCTTAACTCTATCAAGATAGGTTTCTATGTCATCTGAGCCTTTCTTTAGACTCTGCAAGTTAGCTTTCAGCTGAAGGACATTCTGTTTGTTAGCATCAGCAAATTTTGACCTCAATCTAGTCCATAAATCTTGAGCAGATTTACTCCCAACAGCACAATTCATTGCAACACTACTCAAGGTCTGACCAATCATATGAACAATGCATTGATCCTGAGCCTTCCAAGCAATATACTCAGGAGAAAAGGTAGAAGAGGATCCTTCTACAAACTGAGATGGACAATGTATGGATCCATCTACAAATCCAAACAGGTTCTGACCTTGAAGAAAAGATTCCATTCGAAAAAGCCAGGTAGGATAATTCAATTCATCAAGTTGTACATTCGGAAGAAAAGCTGTGGTTTGAGACGATGAACGAGAAAAGGTTTGGGAGCTAGTCATGATTTTGACTGGAAATTGAAAAACAAAGGAAGGGATATAGAGATAGAGTAGAGAGATGAACTCAGATTGAAGATTAGCTCAAATTAACTCAGATCTGGGATTTTAGCTTTCAACGAATAAGAGATTTCAAGACGAAAAATTTCAAGATGAACAGATTCAAATCGAGTGTAACGAAGCTAATCGAACAGCTATATCATGTATATGAAAACCGAAAGCAACTTGAGCACCAAGAAAGAAAGAACAGTGCTTCAAAGCAAGATCAAGATCTGGAAGAATTGAACAGTTTTCTTATGAATCTAACACAGCGATTATGCTCAGAATACAAAACCAATGCAATCAAGTAATAAATTGCATCAAAATCTCATATGCTTCTTCTCAAATCCAGAACAGAGAGTATCAACTTCAAAATTGAAGAAAGGATGAACTTATCTGCAGCGATTGAGCTTTGATTGAGCTAGAGATCAACACGAGCATGCTGAATTGAGCATGAGCTAGGGTTTCAGAATCATAACCAGGCTCTGGATACCATGAAAGCTAATTAAGCTTTAGAGAAAAAAGAAGAAGCTTGTATTAAATGTTCTAACAAACTCTACTATTACAATAACATAATGAGATTATATACTCATGTAGTGGCCAATTGAAAAGAGACAAGTGGCAATACTAACAGCTCACTAACAGCAAAGCAATTACACAGAAACTGAATAACAAGCTAATCCTAACAGATATTGCCTTATGAAGCAGGAAGTTATGTGGATATTATGTAGGAGTTTTAGGTACTCCATTAGGACCTAGAATGCATGGACACGTGAAAATAGGCCCGTATTCTGTATTAGACACGGATATGGATACGATATGCCTAAATACGTTGAAATACGGTCGGACACGCGTATCAGACTTTGGACACGATCTGGACACGCCGTATTTATCATGGACACGTACGTGTCTGGGTTGGACACGAAAATAAATATGACACGAGGGGCAGATTGGACATTTAACATCTCAAATCCTGAATTAACCTCCTCAGTCGCATTCTTCCTTCGATGTTCTTCGCGTGAGTCTGTTCTTCGCTCCAGGTCAAACCTTCACACAAATCGCCATCGCCACAGGGTGCCACCCCCGTCGCGTAATCATCATCGCGCCATCGCCGTCGCGCCATCGCGGTCCCTCCGTCTCTCCATCGCGCCATCGCGCCGTCGCCGTCCCTCCATCTCTCCATCGCTCCATCGCGCCATCGCGCCGTCGCCGTCCCTCCATCGCGCCGTCGCGCCATCTCCTGGTCAGACAAATCAGATTAGGGGTTAGTGGGTTACCATCGCATCAGACAAAGGGAGGAGGGGGAGAGAAGAAGAAAGAAAGGGGACAGAGGGAGAAGAAGGCAGAAAAGAAGAGAAGGGGAAAAAGACGAGAAGGAGAAAAAAGAAAAAAAAAATGGAGAGAGAGAGAGCACGGAGAGAAGACCAGAAGGAGAAAGAAGAGAAAAAAAAAGAAGAGAGAGAGAGAGAGAGAGAGAAGACCTGAGAAATTTTATTTATTTATTTTTTTTTTTTCAGTAGGGTTTGGACTCTTGAAACTTGAATTGATTTTAGTTTTGGATTTCAATTTTTTTTTTATATTGTAATTTGATTATGAAATTTTTTTTATTTAGATTTAGATTTACATTGATTAGGTTTTAATTTTATAAGCTATTTTATTTGCATTTCACATATTTTTGTTATGTATATATATAATATTTAAAATAAAATTTAGTGAACGTGTCCACCACGTATTCATATTTAAAAAAAAAAATTTAGCGTGTCCGCGTATCGTATTGTGTCGAATACGGACACACGTACTCGTATTTGTGCTTCTTAGATTAGGACTAGGTAGGGAGCTTCTTTGTATCTATAGGGGCAGGGGTGATTTGTCCCCACGCTCGGGACAAATTGTTAGATCTTCTTCTGGCTTTCAAATTATGAGATATTGTTTATATTGAAGATAAATTATATGCTGTTGATGTTGGGAATCAACTTTTTTGTTTTGACATTACTACTAGTCGATACAAATTTACATAGGTTGGAGAAGGATTTGAACGACCTGCAAAATTTTTGAAGACATATTTGGTGGAGTCAACTGATTATAAAGAAGTACTGATGGTTCATAGGTATATGACGTATAGTCACACTCGACACAACCCGCGCTTAACAAAAATGTTTAAAGTTTTCAAATTTGATGCCGGTAATCATAAATGGATAAGGACGAACACTTTAAGTGATGTTTCTCTTCTTGTAGGGAACTGTGGTGACTTCAAATTTCACTGATTGTCTTCTAAATTGTATATATTTTATAAATGATTGGGATCGTGATCAGCATAATAGCCGAATGTGAAATCGTGACTATGGTGTGTATGACATGACAAATAAAAAAATATGTCACTTTGAAGATGAATCAATTCCAATCAAGATGAGCAATCTTACACCAATGTGGACAATTCCAACAATCAGATTGTAAAATGCGGGAGACAATAAGCTTATTTTTTTTGTTGGGATAGAGAAGCTAAGCGTCTAAGCTTCTTGATGTTGTTCAATACCCTCCTTTATTTTCCCAATTTGTGACTAAGCTTTTTGTTTGGATAAAGTGCTATAGAACATCTCATATTATTACGCATTTGATTTTAATATATATGAAATTACGAATCAATAATTACATATTTAATATGCTACTCAGCTAGTTCTGGTTGTTTCTAAATTTTGGAAGAGAAATTATGAACAAGAACATGTGGTGGCCTCTGGGAGTTTTACATTATTGGTCCAAACCCAGAAGGCATCTCTATCCATAAATATAGTTCTGGTTGCAACTTTCAGTAGCAGAAGATCAGCAATGAAGACATGATCCAAGTACAATAATGAAGACAGGCCACCACCATTGAAGCTCAGTTGAGAGTGGTTCTGACATTACCAGTCCAATAATTTTCATGTGGCAAAAGGAGAGTAGCCTCTAGCTACAAGCTTTAGCAGCTTTCCCTGGGCAAACAACCAAAATGTTTAGTGCTTTTTCTTTATTTTTGGGCTAGTAGCCTAGTACGTTTCTTAGTGAAAATATTGCACAAGATTTGAAATTTTGAAAGGGAAATAAATTAAGGAAACTATGTGTTGGGATGATGTACTGGTCTTAGCATTACTCATCCAGTCATCCATACAAGAGTTGGGAAGATTATGTGTCGGGATGTTTTACACCATCATAATAACTCCATACATTAAAATGTGTTTATTCACTTACAGAACAAGAAGAAACTTAATGCATATAACTCGCATATTAGTGAAAAAATGAGGTACATATTTGCATAAAGAAATGTCTTAACCGATAAAGATGTTTCCAACAAAACACATTCTCATAACATCGTTGGTAATGCCCATAAAAGAATATATTAAGTGGCGGTGGCAAGGTTTATATACAAAAAGCGTTTGAGAACCTTGGTAATGCACTGTGACATTTCTCCCACGAAAAACGAAATTGAAAAGATCGAAGAAGATAACCCGAAAAGGAATTTCTTTTATGGAAAATAAAATGGAAGTGTCAGGGCATCAGAAAAGAGAAAATTCCTGTTTCTGGGTTTTGCTTCCTTCTGCTTCCTGGTGAAAGGGACATCTCACAGGGCCATGGCCCTCCCCTTACTTTCTCTACTCTCAAGTCTCATCAAATCCCCATCCCTATCTCAAGTGCAAGCTCTGCAAGCAAAGAAACAAACCCAGAAGCTAATATTACAAATTTGTAGAATGACGAAAAAGACCACGATCCGATGTCGAGGCCACTCTGCTGTGGAAATCGACCAGAGCTTGCAGCGGTGCTATTTATGGCGCAAAGTCATCTCCGTCACTCTCGACTCTCGAGGGCGTTTATGTCAGTTTACTTGAGATTTAAAGCCCCAGCTCAGGAGAAAATCAGGTCTCCTTGGACTCTCTGACCCAAACTTGGTGGGGTGGGGGGCCCTAAATGAAATCAACATATCGTCACAAAATCGTTTGGTCCAATTTTGATTTCGGAAGGAAAGTAAAAAAGTAATATTTTTAGTTCAAGCAAAGTGCAATGAAAATTGTCGGATTTCTAGTGAAATCGAAGATTATTGTTAGAACCCGAAACAATGGTTTATAACTTTATATACATTCAATGTGTTATTCCTGCTGTGTAGAGAGAGAGAGATTAGCAATTGATTACAACTTTCGTCATAAAGTCGGTTATGAAAAGTATATTAGAAGTTAACTCAAGTTTGATGTGTATTGTGCTAGTGAGTGAGTCATGAAACACTCAATAAAATTTACGACCGACTATTGTTGTAACGGAATAATTAAAATTACAATTCAAATTGTTGCAACCATAAGTCTCATTTCACATGCTAGTGTGGTGGAAGATGATCAAATAGTTTACAATAAAAGCAAAACTTCATGCTTGTTTAGCTCGATTACTATACGTTATGTCAACAAAGTATGCACAATTCATGTAAAAGCCTTTGTTGTTACAATGCCTCATCAACATGAAACTGATCTCAATACTTTTTTTTTTTTTTTTTTTTTTTACAGTATTGAAATGTAAGAAGTTATTACTATTGGTTGGGGGCAGTCAATGGTCTTCCCCATAAGATTTACTTTTCAATTTTCAAGGGTCACATTTTCTCCATGGTAACTTCCAACCTTTTCTTTTCACTTGTGAAGCTTTTGGCGTATAGCAGCATACTATGTCATCCCACTCATTAATGAGTAAGGAGGACTCACACAACTCGCGTTTCCCATCTAACTCCCCCATATTTCTCATATTTGCACAAAATGTCCACAATGTAAAAGTATTTGTGTATTGTCCCCAATGAAATAGTTTAAAACAAAACAAAGTATATGATTCTTGTGGGTCTAGTTACCAATGATGCACCATGCACCTACCTAGTTCATTAGTTCATTTCCCCAATCTCCTTTTCTGCAGTTTCCATGTCTTTAACCATATAAAAGTTTTAACACTTAACACTCATGCACATTATTAGTTAATTATGTCACTACTCAAGTACATCATTTTCATGCTTCGCTAAGCTTTCAAGCTTTAAACTCACAAAGTAATAAATTAACATCATATACTAATCCGCTTGCAACAAAATGATTAACGAATCACATTCTCATCCCCCCACATCCTTACATAGTGCTAAAGTTTCTAAAGTCCTAAACCCACCAAAATCTAGTACCTATTTTGTAATGCACTAAATCTCTAATGCACTAGATTCTGTAATGCACTAAATCCAAAATGGAATAAGAAAAAAAAGACACAGAGAAACACAAGAAGCAGATCCCCCATTTTATGACAAAAGGACAAGACCCGGATTTTCTTTCCTATAAAAAAAGGAACTGTCTTAGTATATAATCTGGGCGAATTTCATAATATAAAGAACTCAAAGTCCTTATAGGTTATAAGAATTGTGTCAAGTAGGGGCTTGTTTGCAAAACAATAGAAACTTGCCGTTACGGAAGTGAAGTCACGTGACCTGCATGCGTCTCTTAAGCCCTTAAAACACCAATAGCTCTCTGCTACACTCTTTCTCTCTGTCACTCAGTGATGGCTTTCAAGCTTCATCTTCTTCTTCTTCCTCACCCTCTCTCTCTTTCTACCTCACTCTAAAAACAACCCAAACCCAGTTCTCTGCTCCCTCTCTAATTTCCATGGCGCCCAGAAAGTCTCTTCCTTTCTGGGCCTTCACATTCGGGTGGGTCCTGATCACCACCGCCGCCGCCATTGTTGCAGAGAACCCAGAATCAAAATCCCTCCTTTCCTTCAAAACCAGCCTCGAAAACCCAGAAATTCTCGGCTCGTGGAAACACTCAACCCCACTCTGCAACTGGGTCGGGGTTTCATGCCAACTCGGCCGAGTCGACTCACTCACCCTCCCCAATTTAGGCCTCATTGGCCCACTTTCTCCTTCTCTCTTCTCTCTCTCTTCCCTCGCTGTGCTCGACCTCTCCTCTAACCTTTTCCACGGCCCAATTCCGGCCCAACTCGGTGACCTGACTCAGCTCCAGACCCTCAAACTCGGCTCCAACTCGCTCGCCGGAAAAATCCCACCGGAGATCGGAAACCTGGTTAACCTGCAGACTCTCGAGCTTTCCGGAAATGGGCTCACCGGAGAAGTCCCGGCCCAAATCGGAAACCTGACCCGGCTTCAGTACCTGGACTTGGGTAACAACCTCCTCTCTGGCTCTCTGCCTTTAACTCTGTTTCAAAAGCTTCAGTCTTTAACTTCTTTCGACGTATCGAACAATTCATTTTCCGGTCAAATCCCGCCGGAAATCGGCCACCTGAGGAACCTCACTGACCTCTACATTGGGCTGAACCGGTTTTCGGGTCCATTGCCTAAAGAAATAGGACAACTTTCAATGCTGGAGAATTTTTTCTCTCCGGCGTGTTATATCACCGGACCGTTGCCGGAGGAGTTGTCGAAGTTGAAGTCTCTTAAGAAGCTTGATCTTTCTCATAATCCATTGAGGTGTTCGATTCCGAGAGAGATAGGAGAGTTGAGTGAGCTGAGTATATTGAATTTGGTGTTTTCTGAGCTCAATGGGTCTGTGCCTCCTGAGCTGGGGAAGTGTAGGAATTTAAAGACTCTGATGCTTTCATTTAATTCACTTTCCGGGGAGTTGCCTGAGGAGCTTTCGGAGCTGCCAATGCTGACGTTTTCGGCTGAGAAGAACCAGCTTTCGGGGCCATTGCCTGCTTGGCTTGGGAAGTGGAGTCAGGCAGAGGCGATATTGCTTTCGAGTAATTTGTTTTCGGGGAGGATTCCTCCTGAGATTGGGAATTGCTCAATGCTGATGCATCTTAGCTTGAGTAATAACTTGTTGAGGGGTGCAATTCCGGAAGAGCTGTGCCATGCTGTTTCGCTTTTGGAGATTGATCTGGATAGTAATTTCCTTTCTGGGACGATTGAGGACACATTTCTGAGGTGTAGCAACCTTACACAGCTGAATTTGGTGAATAATAGGATTGCTGGTTCGATTCCTGAGTACCTCTCCGAGCTTCCTCTGATGGCGATTGAGCTCGACTCAAACAATTTCACTGGTGAATTACCTACTAGCCTTTGGAGCTCAGTTTATTTGATGGAGTTTTCGGCAGCTAATAATCAGTTGAATGGTTCTCTCACCAAGGAGATTGGTAATTCTGTTGCTTTGGAGAGGCTTGTTCTGAGTAACAACCAGTTGAAGGGCACCATTCCTAAGGAGATAGGGAACCTGAGTGCTCTCTCTGTTTTAAACCTGAACTCTAATTTCCTTGAGGGGAAGATTCCTAGTGAGGTTAGCCTCTGCAAGGGCCTCACTACACTTGACTTGGGGAGCAACCATTTCAATGGCTCGATACCGGAGGAGCTTGGAGACCTTGCTGAGTTACAGTGCCTAGTCCTATCAAGGAATGATCTTTCCGGGCCAATCCCTTCAAAGCCATCACTCTATTTTCGGCAGGTGACTATCCCCGATTTAAGTTTTGTCCAGCATGTTGGTGTATTTGATCTGTCCTATAATAGATTGTCTGGCCCTATACCCGAAGACTTGGGTGAATGTGTAGTTCTAGTGAATCTGTTGATCAACAACAACATGCTCACTGGGGGAGTTCCAAGATCACTCTCTCGCTTAACGAATCTCACAACCTTGGATTTGTCTGGGAATATGCTTAGTGGTTCCATTCCTCCAGAGTTGGGTGATTCCCCCAAGCTTCAAGGGTTGTATCTGGGAAACAACCAGCTTACAAACACCATTCCAGAAAGCTTGGGCCGTTTAGGCAGTTTGGTGAAACTGAATTTAACTGGTAATAAGTTATCTGGTGCTGTACCGGCAAGTTTGGGGAACCTGAAAGGGCTAACTCACTTAGATTTGAGTTCTAATGAGTTGGATGGTGAGCTTCCTTCTTCGCTTTCAAGCATGCAGAATCTGGGAGGGTTGTATGTGCAAGAGAACAAGCTTTCTGGCCGAATAGATGAGCTGTTCTCGAACTCTATGGCTTGGAGGATTGAAACTGTGAACTTGAGCAACAATTTCCTTACTGGGGAATTACCCTTTTCATTGGGAAATCTATCATACTTGACATATTTGGATCTTCATGCAAATTTGTTTAGAGGAAAGATTCCTCCAGACCTTGGGAATCTAGTGCAACTTGAGTATTTTGATGTTTCTAGTAACCGACTATCTGGACAGATTCCTGAGAAAGTATGCAACCTCACTAGTCTTGGTTACTTAAATTTGGCAGAAAATGGCTTGGAAGGGCCGATTCCCAGGAGTGGAATTTGCAGGGACCTTTCGAAAGTATCTATTTTTGGTAACAGAAAATTGTGTGGGAGACCGAGTTTAGATTGCCGAGTGAAAAGCTTAGAGAAATCAGCTTTGCTGAATGCCTGGGGACTGGCAGCAATTGTAATTGGAAGTGCTCTGATCTCTCTTGCAGGGGTCGTGGCTCTGATAAGATGGCTCACAAGAAGCAGCCGGCAGAGCGATCTTGAAGAAAGGGAGGATAGCAAGCTGAAGAGTTTCATGGATCATCATCTCTATTTCCTGAGCAATAGCCAACCAAAGGAGCCTATGAGCATCAATATGGCCATGTTTGAGCAGCCTCTTCTGAAACTAACTTTAGTGGATATCCTTGAAGCTACCAACAACTTCTGCAAAACAAACGTTATTGGAGATGGAGGGTTCGGAACTGTGTACAAAGCCACTTTGTCCAATGGGAATACAGTTGCAGTTAAGAAGCTGAGTGAGTATAAGACCCAGGGTCAGCGAGAATTCATTGCTGAAATGGAAACCCTTGGTAAGGTGAAACACCAGAATCTCGTTTCATTGCTGGGATACTGTTCTATCGGTGAGGAGAAGCTCCTTGTTTATGAATACATGGTGAATGGGAGCCTAGACCTGTGGCTGAGAAATCGGATGGGAGCTCTTGATGTCCTAGATTGGGAAAGACGTTTCAAAATTGCAATGGGTGCAGCACGAGGCCTTTCATTTCTTCACCATGAGCTAATCCCACACATCATTCACAGGGATATTAAGGCCAGCAACATCTTACTCAATGAAGACTTTGAGCCAAAGGTTGCAGACTTTGGACTTGCAAGACTGATCAGTGCCTGCGAGACTCATATCACAACTGATGTTGCTGGAACATTTGGCTACATTCCACCAGAGTATGGACAAAGCGGGAGGTCGACTAAAAAGGGAGATGTCTATAGTTTTGGGGTGATACTGCTTGAACTGGTGACTGGAAAAGAGCCAACTGGACCCGACTTCAAAGAGAAGGAAGGCGGAAATTTGGTAGGCTGGGTGCTTCAGAAGGTCAAGAAAGGGCAAGCCACTGATGTTCTTGACCCCTTGGTACTCGGTGCGGATTCGAAGCAGGCCATGTTGCAAGTGCTGCAGATTGCTTGTGTGTGCCTCTGTGATAACCCTGCCAGCAGACCTACAATGCTCCAAGTGCTGAAGATCCTTAAAGGGATGAAAGATGAGGAGTAAAGGGAAGACTAACCTTTGTGTCCAGAGGGTGATAGGCTTGTTGTCGTAGTATAATGATGAGGTTGTAAAATAATGTTGTAAAGTAGTTTAGGGGGTACTTAGGTATTTAAGCTGTACTGCTTTTAAATCTGCTAATCTAATCAATCACAAGCCAGAGTTTCATACTCCTCCTTGCCACAAGTTTAAGGCCTCTTCACTTTCAAACACTAGACGTTTTTAAAGCAGACCAAATGTTTTGCTGTGCAGATTACTGGTGGATATGCTTATTTGATAAGCCGCAGGCAGTTGCCATGTTTAAAATATTTGTGTTGTCGGTAAAGAGGATAATAAGATTGTTGTTGCAAGTGATGATGAACTTGCAGTGGTCTTTGTCTCAATTGTCTGTTATCTTTATCTGATCACAAGCAGGAATCATTGTCACCATTTGTATCTTATTTGCATAGTCTTCCTCATTTCTTATGATCCATGATATTTTAAGGGTTATCTGTGGAGAGTGCTAACAATGCCTATGTTAAAGAGAGGCTAGGACATGTCAAGCAAGTTTGCTCGTGCGATGCTCATGCAAGCAAACGATGCCAACACAGTGAAGCTATGCCCCCACCATGCAAGAAAGGAGCTAATAGTGTCTCCTCAAGCAAATGAAGCACACCATTTACATGTCTACCAAATTACATACACAACTTCAAAACATTCGTGATTCTCTATTTGCTTTGCTAATCTGATTACAACACATGATGATGGAAGCTACCAGATCAATGTAGAAAGTAAAATACAACCACTCTATTCTCTAAAGCAAAAGAAGAAACACACACAAGTCTTGAGAGAGGTTGACGACACACGTGTACCAAATCTTAGCACGTGCACCAATCCCCTTTTGCCCCCTATCACTAAAAATCTACGTATCAGTTACACACCCTCTGATTGGCCCTGTGGTACTGCTTCAGCCACGGCTTCTCTCTATGATCCGACGGCTCTGATTTCACCACCTCACCACTACCGCCACCGCCTTCCTCCCTCGCTCGCTTCGCCCCTATTTCAACCCCGAAAATCTTCGGACTCGTCTCGCCGCCGGAGAACCGCTCCCCGGTCGCCAAGTCCAGCCGCATCAGCTCCTCCGGCGACTTCGCGCAGGCGTAGCTGGACACCATGGTGAAGACGTTGTGACACACAGACTTGATCTCGGCGACCTCCTTGGTCAGCCGGAGGTTCTCCTTCCTCAGCCGCTCGTTCTCCTCCACCAGCTGCCACGGAATCCTCGGCCGCGGCGACGAGCTCGACGACATCACCTGCTCCTCGCCGGAGTTCGCCGGAGATGCAACCAACTTCGCCGGAACCGCCGTCAGCGGCGTTAACCTCCGCCGCTGAATGTCGCAGAGCAGCCGCTTCTGGCCTTTACGGAAACAATCGTTGGAGAATTCCCACCGATCCGGTATAATCTTCCGAAATCCCTGAAAAATTAAATCTCATAATTTAAAACTAAAATCAAAGGATACAGAATCGAAAATTAGAAATTGAAGCGATTCAGATTCTTACATAGGTGTTGAGCTGGCGGACGAAGCTGGAGAAGTTGTTGTGCTTGAAATACTTGGGGAGCAAATCTCTGGCGAACACGGTGGGGTTCTTCACGATGAAACTCGATCCGTCGCCGCTCCAGGCGATGACGTCATCGATAGCCGGATCGTCGACGAGCTGATAAGTTTTGCTGAGGAACGGCGTCGGGGAGCCTCGCTGGGACGAGTCGCCGGAGGTGGACTCTCCGTTCTGGTCCAACGGCGGAGGAGCCATAACCGCCAGGAATCAAATTCGTTGGAATTGGATTTCGGAAGTGGGAATTTGATGAGAGAGTTGGGAGCGGAATTGGGGGCGTTTGTTGGTTCTAGAAGGTTCCTTTTGGGGATTTAAAGGGGTGGAGAGAGAATTTGGAAGGAAAGCGATAATCGTGTGGGAACGAAACAAAGGGAAACCACAGGAAACTTCTAACTCACCTTTTGTTTTCGAGAAACTGCCGGCTAGAATTTTCCTCCATAGCACTACGTGGCGACGCCTGAGAGGCTGTTATAAGCTGTGGCTTTAATTTTTAACGCAGCAGTTACTTCTCGGAGAAAATTAAAAAGTCAAAAGTTTACATGCCTGTGAGGGTAGAGATTAAAGAAGATTTAATGTTTTTGGTTTCAGTCAATGAGTCAATTAACAACAGAGGTTGGTAAATTTTCTAACTTGGGTGAAAGAATACAGGGACTTTAGCAACTTCATAGAAGGTAAGGTAAATTTTGTGAGAAATGTAACATTGAGCAAAATGGTACCACTGATATTAGATCCAAAATGGTGAAGGACCTTTCTCAATCGAACATTTAGATATGGATATAGAGATGTTGTCAATCCTTGAATGCTCGCTTTCAGAGACATCGAATTTTTGGATTGTAATCCTGGAATGAAAGGGACTTGTATGCAGTCTAGCTAGGAGGTATTTTCAAAGATGAAATACAGCCTTTGGTTAGCAAACAACACAACAGTTGGTATAAGTAATGGCACAAGCTGTACAAAGTTGAAATGGGGAATACAAAGTTGAAAAGACTCTCAGACAATTCTTTCAGGCAACAATTTGAGCTATTGGCATCATTAAACGGCAGAGAAGATACAAGTCATTCTGGAAATGGTCAAAATGCTTATAACTATAACTATGAAGCTAAATTCAAGAGAATTACAACCACTGTTGTGAGGTATCACCAGCCATTCTCAGTTCAAGGCAGTCTAAAGCATAACATGCCTTTGCTGTGTTGAGCAATATTGAAGGGGTAGAATAATGGCAGATATTATCCTGGTTCTAAACTTCTAATATGCCATGTACTATCACTCTTTCTTTCTGAAGGATGTCATCTAAATATAGATAGTCTTAAAACAAAGTGTATTCAACACGAGCGTTGTCTTAATTCAGCGAAAAGAAACTTCATAAAAAGACCAGGATCTCAAACATTTATATCTACAGCTCCAAAAATGCAATAGGAATACCCTCATTGAATTAGCAAATCCTATTCCACACTCCCTCCACATATAGATTCTAACTATCAAATAAACACGTCTAAGCAGGAACAACAATTATCAGGCAGAGCTTGGCTTTGGCTTTCTTAGTGTTCACTTCTCTAATGCAATTTGTCGATTTAACTTGTAACGGATAAGGTTATGGATGTTAACATGTGAAAAATGTTCAGATATATAGCCAGAGAATGCAATATTTTGAATAAGCGAGTAAGTTTCCTGAGACATGCCTAATATGAAAGTTAGTTTCCTGAGACATGCCTAATCAGTTGATAAAATTTCATAAGTAACATGGTCCAATAACCGTTGAACAGATACACGAAGAAAAACTCAAAAGGTAAATTTGCTTCTAACCACATACATTGGATGGAAACTAAACTACCTCATACAAACTATGTTTGAAGTTCGTATAACAACAAAATAAGCATAAGAGATCAAGTATATACCAGATAATGTGTTTGATTCTCTTTTCTCTATGCCCTCAAGTCAAATCACAGATGCTGTTAAGTAATGAAAATCCCGCAACAAGGCAGCACAACACTCTCACTCAAAATTTGCCAGAAGTCCAACTCAAGAATCATCAATCTTCAAGGTTGAAACAACACATCCAAGTCATCAAGACATGTACAAAAAGCAACGACGATACAGAAAAATGGTAGCTGAACTATAAACGGCCCAAACAAACAGAATCCACCAAGCCATAAACACCCCTACTTCTCTCACAAAGGCAGAACACGGCAGCACACTACAAGCATACTGGTAATCATCCGACGAAATCCCTTCAACCCGAGACAGGCCAAGAAACAGAACCAACAGAACCGGCGGCGCAAGAAACTGCAAAACCACAAGACACAAGTAATGATTATGCAAAAACACCTTGGCCCGACTGAACTCCAAGTCAGGAACCTTCCCGGCATGCAATCTCTGGTACCAACACAACAATGCCTCATTCAAATACATTTGCAAATTCGGCCGCAACGCCACAAGCTGCAACAAACCCGAAATCAACAAACACCAAACTCGAAATGTACTAAAATCGGATTCATTAAACCCGACATTCCCAACCAAACCCTCTGCATTTCTCACTTTCCCATTCCTATTCTTCACAAGCATCCCACTTAAGGGACTGATCCACAACAAAACCGTAAACACAGACATTGCGTAATTTACATACATCACCATCCTCCCAAACCACTCACACGTCAGCATCGACAAATCCGACCTAATCTGATCAGTCCCTAACCAAAACGCCCTGGCATTCTTCGCCGCCGGCATGAACAAGAAACCGGAGAAACACCCCATCAGAATCGCAACGAAAAGCCTTCCGTTCACATCAATGTCTCCGAAATCGAAGTCCAAAACCGATGTACTGTACCGAAAACACACCAAGCTCCCGACCACCAACCCGACCACCCCCAACGTTAAACTCAACTGCTTCTCCGACCTCCGGGACGCCGATTTCTCCGCCGAGACCTTCGCGAGTGCCGCCACGAGCTTCGAAACCGCGGCGAAGGCTAAGAAGACAGGAACGAAGGCGGCGGTGGCGAGGAGCGATGAATCGGATGAATTAGAGAGAGAAATTTGAAGGGCTAGGGAGGAGAGAGAGACGACGGAGAAGGTGAAGGCGGCGGAGTAGTCGGGGAAGTAGAGACGGGTGTGGAGGTGGGCCTCGTCGAGTTTGAGGCGGAAGATCTGGGAGTTGTTTTCATCGAAAGAAGGGGTGGTGTTGGAGGAGTGTTTGGATTTGGGCTTGGGCTTGGGCCGTTTTCGGAGGTCCGGGTTGGAATCGGAGTCGGGTCGGCGGATGGCGGCGCGGGTGGAGGAGGAAGGGATGTGGTCGGGGTGGATGTAGGTGTGGAGGCCGTGGAGAAAGAAGACGGGGAGTTTAAGGAAGGTGAGGAGGAGAGTGAGTGTGAGTGAGAGTGAGATGTGGAGTATGAGGTTCTTGTAGGTCAACAATTGGTCCAACATTGTTTGTTTTGGGTTTCTGGGTGGTTTTGAAAGAGGTGAGTCTTTGAGATTGGAGTTTCTTCCTTCTGGCTTCTCAGCTCCTGCCTGAGAGTACTGGTGTTTTGATACAGAGAAAAAAGGTGTTTTCTGCTTCTTCTGATATTGGGTCGGGGCATCTCTAGCCTACTCATGATCCGAAAGTCCATGGTTCTTCTCTATCAAACTTTTACGGTGTGTTGGATAACAACATTATGAAATCTATCAGAATTCCATCAATTGCAAATTCTATTATTTCATTGTATTTATATAGAATTTGAAATGTATTATAAATTAAGAAAATTTTTAAAACATTAATGAAAAATAAAATATAAAAAGTCTTATTTTAGAAAGATAATTGAACACTGCAAATGAATTTATAAATGACACCTATTTTGTGAGGAATTCAAGAGAAGAATTTAAACAATGAATTTAAAATTTCTTATTTGATGATGTCAAATGACGGAATTAGCTTTTAAGAATTATGAAATCTTCACTTTCAATTAAATTTCTCCGAATTTTCTTTCATCCGAAGACACTCTTAAGGTATTAAACAAGTTTCGGGCATTAGGTTCCTTGTCTATGGAGATTCAGATCAGAAGTGAAAGGTTCTCATTGTTTAAGCATTCTATCAAACACTTTATGAGACTTTATAAGTTAGTGTAATGATGTAAGAGTTTTACATTATTATATAAACGTTCAAACTTGACTTTGAGCTGGTTTATATGTAGATATTTCTTTAATCTATATTAAAATATTGTGTTTGGAGGTCTAAAATCAGTCGTGTTAATTACTTAGCTTGCAAGTGAATTAGACAGAGATTAATTCAGATATTTTCATTTCATTACTGTAACGAAAACAACAAGCTAAAAGGGGAATTCTCGTTCCAATGAATTTTCGCAAGTAAGAAATTAAAGATCTCAAGAAATCATATGAAAATCGTTTCTTGCTCATCTGATGGAAATAATGATTACAAAGGAAACGAAAATCTCTTACTCCAAAGTCAAGTACATGCTCTTGGAGCATACGTTATACCAGTTCTGGAAAGAAAGCATTAAGCAACTAACTCTATCCTAAAAGATAAGATATTTGCCGGAAGCATCAAGATCGACTACCACCTTCCTCCAGATTTACTTTGCCATCGATCACTGTCCTAGCTCTCCATCCTTGGAATTCTTGAAGCTTACGTACACAACACATTGGCGTTTCTGTTATTTGGTCTGAGATCACCGATCTCAAATAATAAATTAGGGCAAACCTAATTGCTACTCTTCTGAATAATCAACCTGCAGCTCACTACTGGTACATTTTATTTTCATAAATTTTGGCTCTGCAACAACCTTCTCAATTTTCTATGTTCTCCGCATCTGTTGTCGGACCTTATCACCAACTATTGCGATCTCAAACTGCGGAACCACCTGAAGAGACAGATAATTACAGCAATTATTTAACTTAGTGCACACGCTTAAGATCTAAAGGATACAAGTAAAAGCTAGCAAAATATCTGCGTAGTGGTAAAAAATCATGCAGAAGTAATATCCAGTACCTGATCCATCTGCGAAGAAATGAACGGTTGCGACAGCAATCTCCTTGTTCTTCTGACAGCTCCGCCGTCCATTCTTCGTACCGGACCTGATATCAACAACAAGTTAATTAGCTTCAATGCATATTCAATCGCCATCTTTCATATATTGTATGTACGTTTCGGCTTTAAGCACCAACATTAAGATGGACTAATACCAACACTAGCTTACCAGATTTCTTGGTTGTCTTGGAGGTCTTGATCATCAGATCTAGGGTCGAGTCGGAGGTGTCCGGCACAAAACGATCGAGACGAGCAAGGCGGCCCTTGCTTTCAAACATGGAGCACACAAAGGAAGCCTCTATGGTGTTCAAGAACTGCACATGCTTCTCGTTCGTCCAGCTGCTGGGCACGTTCGACTCCATTTCTGCTATATAGGCAAATCCGAAGGGTTTGGGAACAACAACGATCTGTGGGGGTGTTTGAGTTTCTGTGAGGATGGCTTGCTTATTACAACAAAACCAGCTGGCTTATAAAACCGTGGAATTGCTTCCTCATTATATATAGAGAATGGAGAGCTTAGAACATATGGTATGCGATATAACCAAGTATTTGTTGGGAAGAAAGTATTAGGATGTGCCTACTTGTATGTCTTTGACTAACATGCCGTTGCCTCACATTTTGTGCTAGATTTTTGTTAGTATCATTGCTTAGATATTTGTTTGGTATAGTTATGAACTTAAAAGATTGGTCTATATTTACCTACCTGCCTGGATTGAGTGCTTGTGTATTATTACGTACCGTGCTCAACCCAATTAGCTCATTTGGGCCAAGTACATAACTCGTATATAAGTTCAAAGGTGCCAAATATTCGGGTTATCTTAATTCATAAGCACCCACCAATAATATCCTCTCAGTTTTCTTTCGTCTACCAAATATCCGATAGCAGAAAAGTGCATGGGGTGGAAATATCTGGTAGTTCTTTTTTGGGTGAGGAAAATAAGGAAAATATCAAAGAGCTTTATGAGATTCATTGGCAGGGTGAGAGCTAGATATTTCTGGGAGGCGAAGAAGAATAGTGTGGAAGGAACAGTAAAATACGAAAATATCTGCATGAAGCTTTGGTTGAGATATTTTGATTAGATGCTGACTATGATCTTGCTGGGACCAATTTGGTGTTGGACGGTTCCGACTTTATTCTCTGTCTTAGGGCGTAGAGTTATATAGTACAACATTAGATTGTCTGGGTCACAAATGGTCCTCCGATCCCCATCATTTCTTGTTTGTTTAATTTTCCGATCGACACTACTGTTGGTTACTTTCTCGAGCAACGTAGCACTGGATTTTGTAAACAAAAAAGGGGTTTATGATTTTGTAAATATGATTATCTAAAATTAATTTATAATTAAAATAATAATTATAAATAAAGAATACTAATGGGTTCCGACGGATGTTAAATAGATAAAGAAAGTAGAATCCGTTGAAGTCGAGTCGTGTGTATCACACACTTTCCTTAAGACAATTACGCCGCCTCTATTGGTGCAAAAGGACTTCTTAGCGTTCGTCTCCCAGGATACAACGACCTTTCGAGTTCTTGTGGCTGCACTGCTACAAGAACACCTACGAACTGCTAGTACTTTTTATCTATCACCAGAATAAAACAAGAGTACAAGTGCAGAAGAGAGAATGATCTTCAAAGGAGAAGAGCTCAATGCTTTGTGTTGCTGTTGGTGTTGGTGTTGGTGTAGGTATAAAACTATGGAAAATGAGGCCATTTTTATAGTGTGAGGAATGGCCAAGGCTATTAAAATCAATCATCAATATAGGGAACTCAATGGTCATGAACATCTCACTCAATGGTCATGAACATCCCACTAAATGTTCATAATACACATTACATCATATGTTACTAGAATATCAAAAATTTTCCAATAGCAACTGAAGAGTCACTTGACTCTTACCATTTCCCTTTTTCAATAGCCAACTTTGGATGAAAATTTTTCATTCATCCCAAAACCAAATTAGTCATATGAACACATAATATTGTAGTCTTCATTATGAAGAATACAAATCCAAGTTCAATTCTCATTAATTATAAGTGTAACACACTTTAATTAATCCATTTAAATTTGGTTTCAAAAAGGGTTTTTAACCCATTTTTCCAACAATTCCCCACATGAATAAAATTGGCCACCAAAGACTCGATAGAATTGGTGATAGATTTCTATGGTCGAAACCTGCATAGGATAGGTAGGTTTTACCCTTTGAACCTTCCCTTGTGAAAGTATGATTACGTTACTAACTAAACAGTAGACGCGATGTCCTTGAACTATTCGTTATTTTGTGTAACTGATAGCATAACTCACACATGAGTCTTCCTGGTACATTGCAGTTCTCACTATTGTGCCCGTTTTGGCCCTGGACACACGCCTGGTTCTGTAAGAATTTGATAAGAATTGTGCCCCAACAATTCCTTTAGAAGCGGCCCCACTTCTCTCTTACATAGGTGATCTTTTAATTAAGAGTAACCCGCATTACTCCGCTCGGTTTTTCCGACGCATAAGAATCATTAAAAGCTTGGCTTAACCTAACTCTTACGGGTATCACTGTTTTTCATCATAGGAATGGATTTGGGTACTCCCCACAGTGATCCAATCTCATCTCCATAATTTAGTTTTCCCATTTGAACCTAGCTCTTGGGATCTCCAGTCTACTAGGCTGGGTATCCACTGTAGAAATTTTATTTTCCAATGGGCTTTAATCCCATTCCTCTTGATGATTTTGTCAACTAACTCCCTAGTTAATCCTTTGGTTAGTGGATCCGCAATATTTATCTTTTGACTTCACATAGTCAGTCAAGATAATTTCAATAGAGAGTAGTCAATTGGTATTATGTCCTCAAAGGATGTGTCTAGACTTACCATTGTACATCTTCCTTTGTGCCCTACTAATTGCAAATTGACTATTACAATAAATTGCAGACACATGTCTTGTCAATCTTGGAATATCCTCCATATTGGTGTAACCATTGTCATTATTCCCCACATTTGTTTGGTACCAAAAACCCATACTTCATTGTGGATCTAGTTATAATGGTCCGTTTGGAGGATTTCCATAACACTATTCCACCTTTTAGTGTGAACACATAACCGCTAGTAAACTTATAGACTATCGTGTTGGATATCCATTTTTCATCTCAGTATCCTTCTAGGACAACACAACTCAAATATTACTCGTGTGTCTCTTTGACTTGCTCACATAAGCAATATCCATATTTTTCATGTCAAATATGAAATTTAACATATCTCTAGTGGATTTAATCATTTTATTATTGCATTCAAACAATAAACATGCCATTACATATCCACTTGCTTTCAAAATGAGTTAAAGTATCATAAAGCATACTTTGACCCTTGTCAATGTTAATTAGTCTACATAGAACACCATAATTATCATATATCTTGGTCTATCATGCCATATATTTGGATGGCTCAACCATATTGGTGAAAAAAAAACTTTATTCATTCTTGGACAAATGTCATTTACAAGAATTAAATAATCCACCACTCATGGTCCTATTTTATTTTATAAACTTGGCTTGGTCATACCACAACTCTAAGTCTTTTATTCCACAGTCATAATCATTGACTTCATCCATGCCCTGTTCGTTGGACATATTTTCAACAAGTGCATCAAGTGAAGCCCATTCAATTTCTCAGATTTTTCTCTTTGTGAGACTGAGACATGTATTCAGGCAATCACATCCATGGTCGGCATCTTGATCGACTCTTGGTTGTTTCAGTAATTTTTCAATTCCGAAAACACACCCATAAGTGTTAATTGAAATAACCACTTATTTATTAATTCAATGTAAATGTAACTTACAAATTCCGTAAGACAATAATATCTGTATAGACAACCATTCCGTAAGACAAGTATACATGCAACCATTCTGTAAGACAAGTATACAGGCAACCAATTCCGTTTAGGTAACCATTTGGTAGTACAGGTATTACGCAATTACATCCGGTTGGCACCTTGATTGACTCTTTGGTTGTTTCAGCAATTTTTTCAATTATGAAAACACACCTATAAGTGTTAATTAATATAATCACTTATTTCTCAATTCAATGTATACGTAAGCTACGAATTCCGTAAGGCAACAATATCCGTATAGGCGACCAATTCCGTTTAGGCAGTCATTCCATAAGGCAACAACAAGCTTCGAAAGAACCTTAAATCCATTTAGACAACCATTATATAAGGCAACAACAAGCTTCGAAAGAACCTTAAATCCATTTAGACAACCATTATATAAGGCAACAACAAGCTTCGAAAGAACCTTAAAACCGTTCTATAAGGCAACAACAAGTTTCGAAAGAACCTTAAAACCGTTCCATAAGGCAACAACAAGCTTCGAAAGAACCTTAAATCCGTTTAGGCAACCAATAAACCTCAAATCATACAAGCAAAATCAAATTTTAATTGTCTTAAGTTGTAAACAAAAGAGGGGTTTATGATTTTGCAAATATGATTACCCAAAATTAATTTATAATTAAAAAAATAATTATAAATAAAGAATACTAATGGGTTCCGACGGATGTTAAATAGATAAAGAAAGTAGAATATGTTGAAGTCGAGTCGTGTGTATCACACACTTTCCTTAAGACAATTACGCCGCCTCTATTGGTGTAAAAGGACTTCTTAGCGTTCGTCTCCCAGGATACAACGACCTTTCGAGTTCTTGTGGTTGCACTGCTACAAGAACACCTACGAACTGCTAGTACTTTTTATCTATCACCAGAATAAAACAAGAGCGCAAGTACAGAAGAGAGAATGATCTTCAAAGGAGAAGAGCTCAATGCTTGGTGTTGGTGTTGGTGTTGGTGTAGGTATAAAACTATGGAAAAGGAGACCCTTTTTATAGTGTGAGGAATGACCAAGGCTATTAAAATCAATCATCAATATAGGGAACTCAATGGTCATGAACATCTCACTCAATGGTCATGAACATCCCACTCAATGTTCATAATACACATTACATCATATGTTACTAGAATATCAAAAATTTTCCAGTAGCAACTGAAGAGTCACTTGACTCTTACCATTTCCCTTTTTCAATAGCCAACTTTGGATGACAATTTTTCATTCATCCCAAAATCAAATTGGTCATATGAACACATAATATTGTAGTCTTCATTATGAAGAATACAAATCCAAGTTCAATTCTCATTAATTATAAGTGTAACACACTTTAATTAATCCATTTAAATTTGGTTTCAAAAAGGGTTTTTAACCCATTTTTCCAACAGATTTTACTTAGAGGCTGGTGAATTTTTAACCTCATCAACATTCAAATTAACTTGTGCATTTGTACTTGCACCTATCTAGAACTATTGTAAAGGTTGAATAGATGGTTCTTGCTAGTTCTAAGTACGTGTATCTCAGTATACCAGGTGATATCATAAAGGTCGATTAGTTGGTTCTTTCTAGTTCTACGTATCTTAATACATCGATCAGGTACTATCATAAAAGTTGAATCTTGCTAGTTCTACTTCTACGTATCTCATTATATCAGGTTATCAGGTGCTCAGCAGCAATATATAGCAAGTGGTATGCATAACATCTCCTTGTTTCTTTTAGATTTTATGATTAACGAACTTTCACCTTGATGGGTCGGTCCCTTCTTAGTGGAGGTGAGAAACCATGTGGTGAATTACACATGAAAAAGACATGAGAAACTATTGCTTTGGTGACCCATTAATTGAAGAAGCTATATCTACATGGTAGAGCTATAGGACGGAGCTGATTTTGTTGAAGCTTGGTGCAACAATCTTTGAAGATGGAGTATGTATGCATTGATGAGCATGCCAACATTGAGCATGAAACATGGAGGAAGCTTGACTTTGTTTCTAATGCATGTTACATGCATGGTGTGTGCATGGTGTTTGCATGCAGCCAATTGCCTATATAAATGCATGAAAGATAGCTGAAAAATAACAAGGCAAAGATACAAACTAGAGAGAGTTTGTGATAGTAGTAGGGTGATCCTCAGTTGAGAGATTGAGAGAAAGAGTGTCTCAATTAAGTGAGAAGAAAATTCCTCTTTGTGAGAGAGAGAGGTGTGTTATCACTTTAGTTAGTTTAAAGTGAGTGTTTCTTGTAATCCCATTATTTAGTATAGTGGAAGAAAGTACTACTGCTGTCCCGAGGACGTAGGCACTTGCCGAACCTCGTTAAATATCGTGTCATCTTTTTGTTGCTATTTCCGCAAATCACACGAGGGTGAGAAATTAGATCCTAGGATAGTTATTTATCCGTCGTCGGCCTTGTATTAGGCAGCCCTTATTTCCCAACAAGTGGTATCAGAGCCCGGCGCTCATCGTCCGTGGCATCTCGTGGTGATCAAGATGGCGGAGTCGTCGTCATCATCAGTAACAATGGTTAAGTTGACATCGTCAAATTACTCCATTTGGAAGCCCAGAATGGAAGACATCTTTACTGTAAGGATATGTACGAGCCTCTTCAAAATGGTGGAGAGAAGCCAACATGCAAGTCTGATGTGGAATGAAGCATCCTGAACAGAAAAGCTATTGCAGGAATTCGTCAATAGCTTTTCTATTCAGGATGAAACTGTTTTTCATCATGTGGCACAAGAAACCAATGCCTACTCGATGTGGAAAAACCTGGAGTCCATGTACGAGTGAAAGACCGCACAAAACAAAGCCTCGTTCATTCGGCGGTTGGTGAACACAAAGTACAGGGATGGTCGAAGTGTTTCAGAACACTTGGGCGACTTCCAAGGCATGGTGAATCAATTGACGAATATGAAGATGGTGCTTGATGATGAGTTGCAAGCACTCTTGCTTCTAAGCTCATTGCCAGACACGGACACGTTGGTGGTGTCATTAAGTAACTCAGCTCCTCAAGGCGTTCTTACACTGAGCACTGTAAAAGACAACATGTTCAACGAAGAAGCAAGGAGGAAGGAGCAAGGAATATCGACCGAGTCGGTAGCCCTCGTCACCGACAATCGTGGAAGCAGTCGAAAGTTCCACAACCGAGGTAAAGCAAAAGATCTGTCAAGGGACAAGTTCAGCCCAAAGAAGAGCATCAAATGTTATCATTGTGACCAGAAAGATCACATGAGGAATGAGTGCAGGAAGCTCAAGAAAGAGCATGCCGAGAAAGGTGGTACCAGAGATACAACCGCGACTACCTCATACGGAGACGAGGTAATCATCATTTGTGGAGATGGTCATGTTAATTTGACATCTCAAGATATATGTTGGGTCGTCGATTCAGGTGCATCATTTCATGTAACCTCACGAAAAGAGTTCTTTACATCCTACAATACTGGAAATTTCGGTAATGTCAGGATGGAAAATGATAAGCTGTCCAAGATCGTGGGAAGAGGAGATATTTCCCTTGAAACCAACACAGGTCGTTGCCTAGTTCTCAAGGATCTGAGACATGTTCCAGACATGCGTCTCAACTTAATCTCCACATGGTTACTTGATGATGAAGGCTACACAAATATCTTTGGTGATGGAAATTGGAAGCTCAGGAGAGGTCCAAAAATTCTAGCCCGAGGAAAGAAGGAAAATACTCTCTACATGACATATGTAAAAGTCTGTAGTGGGTATACAGGTACACTCGGAGAAGATTCGCCGGTAGAGCTATGACACAAGCGGCTCGGTCATATCAGCGAGAAAGGACTCACTATTTGTTTATGCACAAACCCGTAGGCCGAGTGGAAACTGATGAATCTAGATGTGATCTCCTCCTGGGAACCTGCTAACTAAGGGGAATACCAGGCGGGCCGGTCTTCTCCTCTCCGATGCCTAAGTTAGTACAGTTGGGATGAATAGATAACTTAAGCAAGAATGATAAGCAGTTGGAGAGATTAGTTACCTATTAAAGAGGGTAGTTGAGGCCCTTATATAGGTGGTCGAGCGTGAGGTCTGGTCTTACTCTTCGATGTGGGACTGGTTTCCTTCTGTTCGTACACAAAAGGACAGCTCTGGTGGCCTGTTCGGCAGGCTGGCGTCCCCGGGCCCCTAGTCACAAGGTAGACTGCTGGACCTCGGGTCTGGGTGCTGGTGATCCTGCTCCGGGCCTCAGTCCGGCCCCGGACGTACTGCCTGCGGGTCTGTGGGCCTATGTAGCCCCTCTGTGGCTATTGTCAACAAGTCCCCCAAGTTTCCGGTCAAGTGCAATCTTGAATGGGTACTTAATATGTCTCGCTCCTGTCCCGCAGACCCGCAGGGTTACCGACCCAACGGTGCCCAGTCCCCCAAGTCCGCATTGAAGATTGGGTGTGACCAGGCGTTCGGGCAGAGAAGACCTGGTGATGTGAGTACCTATTAATGATGACGTGCGACAATTATGAGTATGTTTGCAATACTAATGGTATTGTGCTCAAGTGTTGTCGTGCCATGAGTATGGAACGGGGTGAAATCCGGAAGAATGCATGGGATGATGATGTGGCGTTGAAATCCGCCATGCAATGAATATGGAGCGGGGTGAAACCCGGACGAGTGCATGGGATGACAATGTGGCGTTGAAATCCGCCATGCAATAAATATGGAGCGGGGTGAAACCCGGACGAGTGCATGGGATGATGATGTAGCGTTGAAATCCGCCATGCAATGAATATGGAGCGGGGTGAAACCCGGACGAGTGCCTGGGATGATGATGTGAGGACTCGACCGGTGGACTGCCATGTCAGAACGAGTCCCCCAAGTTCCCAAGGTAAAATTGCTGCCAACGGTGAGGCAGGCCGGGGAGTAGCCCGGTGGTTCGGCCCAGCTTGTGCTGGAATAAGCGTGGGGTAATGTGCAGGGTTTCTAGCCTGCGGAGAGACTTGTTATGTGTTAGAGAAACAATTTGCCCGGTGGGGTGGCGTGGAGATAACAAGTCTCGCCATGGATCCCCATATTTATCACAGTTCAGTGTGATGCAGGGTTTTTAGCCTGCTGGAAGAGTTTGCATGTGTTAGATGTAAACTCTCCCGGGTTTATAAAGCCCATGTGTTTGAAGCCTTGAGTTGTTGCTGGCTTGTCCTTGCCCGCAGGGGCGAAGGAAAGTGGCTAAACCGGTGGAATGCCTTGGAGCCGGTTGAATACTACGTAACCGGTGGGATGCCATGGAGCCGGTTGAATGTTACATAACCGGTGGGATGCCATGGAGCCGGTTGAATGCTACATAACCGGTGGAATGCCTGTGGAGCGGTGGTGTGTTCCATGACCGATGGAATGGTATTAACGTAATGCTACCTAACCGGTGGGATGCCATGGAGCCAGTTGAATGCTACCTAACCGGTGGGATGCCTGTGGAGCGGTGGAGTGTTCCATGACCGATGGAATGGTATTAACGTAATGCTACCTAACCGGTGGGATGCCATGGAGCCGGTTGAATGCTACCTAACCGGTGGAATGTCATGGCTCTTGGGGAAGTGGGGGGGCTTGACGCCTCGGTTCCCGCCCCTGTCTCCTTTAACTGCCGCTTGTAGGCGGGACAAGTGGCTGACATTCATTTAAGGAAGAAGTCCATCGGTCCAATCAGTTATGATGGCGTGGGAAGGTTATCGATGCCGAGACACGTGTCAGTATGGAGCGATCTGAGATGGAGGGCCTGGATTCACAGGCGTTTGACTTGCCCCGATTGAGTATTTGGGGGGATTACAGGGGTGCCTAGGGCATCGGACCCGTTTATAAAAAGGCCTCCTTTGTCTTCATTATTTCTGTTTTTGCTCTTGGCCCAGAGAGAAGAAGAGAAGGTGGGAGAGGAATCCGACGAAAGTTCTGTGGAAGTACCTCGCGCTATCCGTGCTTCAAGCGTTCTGGTTCTTGCCTACCATTGCTCGGTGTTTTCGTAGGACTGACTTTCCTCTGTTGTGCATAGTAATCGGTAAGTCTCGCCTTCTTTGCTTCGTGTTTTTTCTTTTTGGTTGGTGTTTTGCGCCGGGGGGGGGGGGGGGGGGGGGGCTCTGTCACCGACTGTGAGTTGTTTTGAGCGGGGCGTCTGCGGCAAACTTGGGGAGCAGCCGCAGAGGGCGCTGTTCTAGCTTGTTGCTGACCAGCGGTGGGGTTTTGTTTTCTTCCCCCTAGGTTAAATGGCTTCTGCGAGCTCTGATGGGACTTCCGAGCCGGCCGACAGGCGTCCTGCGGTGGACGATGAGGAGAGGTTGGAGGATTGGCTTGGTTCGGATTCCCTGGAGTCCGAAGCCGCTGCCCGCTCCCGGGGCGGGGCCTCGTCTTCTGGGTCTTTGGGGTGTGAGGGCATCCTGCACGGAGTGCGCTTTCCTGGTACTCCGCCCGTGAGTTACACTATCGAAAGTGGGAAAGAGGCTGTAGCGTGCGATGAACCGGAGGGTACTATGAGCCCTGCAGAGATTGCCGCCTTCCGGGAGATGTAGAATATCCCTAATGAGGTGAAGTTACGGCCGCTGAATCCCGGAGAATCGGCTTGTAACCCGGAGGTGGGTTGGGTTGCTGTTCACGGAGACCAATTTCGTCACGGGTTCTCCCTCCCGCTGCCAGACTTCGTGCAGTACTTGCTTAGCGCTTTGCATGTGTCTCCCGCGCAGCTTCCCGGGAACCAGTGGAGGCAGCTGCTGAGCCTTGGTTGTCTGTACGAGCTGTCCGGGATGAGCATGCCAACAGTGAACGAGTTCCGGGCATTGTACAGAGTGTCCTTCTCGAAGAAGAAAGGGTGTCGGGGTTGTCTGACTTTTAGCGCCCGACACCTTCAGCCTATCATCACCCACCTGCCTTCCTGGGTGGACAATAACTGGAGGAAGAAGGTGGTGATGGCGGGTGGGAAGTGGCAGAAAATGAGGAGGATGTACCGGGTTCCTAGTGCCTTCCAGCCCCTTGGTGACCAATCGTTCGTACTGTCCGAGTTGGAGCGGGATAGGATTATGACGATACTCGGGTGCTGGGATGATCTTGAGCGAAGCTCCTACAACTTCATACGGCGGGAGGTGTTGGAGTACTGCTGTCTCGGGCAGGATCCCGGTGCATAGCAGGGTTTTAGTAGTGACGTTCCCGCTGACTGAGTTGATACTAACCCTTTGTTTGTTCTGCAGGTGCATCTTCCCGGACGGTCGTCAAGCCCGGTAACACACTATCCATGGACGGTGAAGACCTTATCTCGAGGTTGAAGGAGAAAGGGGAGGCCGTTTCACGGACCTCGGTGGATGAGGAGTCTGGCCGGCTTACCGTTCATGCCGAACCGATGGCCTTGGACGTTGCGGATGACGCCTATACCCTAAGGCGTGTAAAGACTCACCCCGCTGCGTCCAAGGCGGGACCCGGAAAGGGCAAGACCACCGGGGGGCCACCAAAGGTTCTTGGTGGGACGAATAGGATTCCGTACCGACCGGGATCGGTCCCGCTTGTCACCAGGGTCTCTCGGACAGGCGCACAATCTTCTTCACCGGTCGACCTGGGTGAGAAGAGGCGGAGGATCATGGACGTCCCTCCCTCCGCACTGGTGACGCTGACTGGCCGGTCGTCTGGTGAGAACTTGGCGAAACGGCTCAAGTTGGCCAGCGGTGCGACGAGTTCCGCTAGGGACAAGGCCGCTGCTGCCTCAAATTCTGCCGGTCAGCAGAGTAACCCCGTTCCTGCGGAGGAGCAGAGGGGAGGTCCGGAGAGTCCCTTCGTCCGGAATCTGGCGGCAGATGTGGCTGGCCTTGGTCTGGATAAGTCTGGGGCCGCTGGAGCCTTGTCGGGGGAGAACCGCCAGAAGAGCAAGGAGTCGGTCCTCCCGGTAAGAATTGCTTGGTGCCACGGCACCGCTCATAACTTCTGCCGGGTTTCGTTAGTTTTGTTGTTTGTTTAATTGGCTCCCTGTTGTTCTGTAGCTATTGTACAATCTGTACCAGCCGGACCCGAGTGAGGAGCTGTCGGAGTTGAAGAGGCAGGTGGCCGCTCTGACAGGAGCCCGTGAGCGCCTGGAAGCTGAGAAGTCCAGGCTTGAGCAGGAGAAGGTCAGGCTGGAGGAGAGGGCCAAGAAACAGGTGGCCAAGCTAGAAGGCCAGGTCCGGAGCCTCGAGGAGGAGAAGGAGCGGGCTGAGGAGGAGAGGTCCGAGCTGGAGGCCAGAGTGGATGAGCTCTAGGTGGGAGCTGCCGCTGTGCGTGCCGCCGCTGCCGCTGCGGCTGGAGAAGAGGACCCAGAGCTTTTCCAGCGGGTTATCCAGAAATATCACGATAGTGATAAGTTTCTTGAGCTCTTGGAAAAGTCTAGGGAGTCGGGTATCGCCGATGCCTATGTGGAGTGGGAAGAGAAGGGGTACCTGGATACCTCGCGAATGTCGAAGGCGGGGCCGATGATGATACTGATGGGCAGCTGGCAGATGAGGAGCAGCCGAAAGGGGAAGTCGGGCTTCGACCATCTGAACCCGTTAGAGAGGATGCGGTGGCTCCATCTGAGGAAGCTGGTGGGCAGGTTGGGCCTGCTGAGGAGGGAGACGCGGCTCCTTAAGATTTTTGTTTGCTCTCTCTTTTTTTGTAAATCTGCTGGAACAGTTTTTTTTTTTGTATTATACCCTTTGGATATACATTTTTGCACCGGTGGAATTCCTTGGATTTCTCTCAAAATAGTTGGCATACATATCTTATGATGTTACGTTGGTTGAACCGTTGATACGCCAAACTAACTGTTTGAAATTTCTGGCACCTAACCCTTCACTAGGTCCGGGCGTGCTTACTAGACCTGGTTCTGCTCCCGGTCGGGATCTACTCTCTTTTCCCCTATATACCGCTGAAGCTGACCGCTGTTAACCAAACCCTCCACCACTGTCTTGAGGGCGAAGCAATTGTTCGTCCGATGGGTAGCTTCATTGTGGTAGGAGCAGTACTTGCCTGTTCGCGCCTGGGTAAGTTTCCCTTTTGGGTACTTGCTCCTCGGCGGTGGGGGAATGATGTTCCCGTTCTCGTGCAAGATGTCCTCGTATGAAGAGGTTAGAGTGGTGAAGACCTCTTGACGTTTTGCTGGCATGATCGCCAGGGGGCGTTCTTGCCGGTACTGTGCCGGCTTGTGCTCGCCCTGGGGTTTGTCATAATAAGGCTTCTGCTGCTGTTGGTTCCCCCAATTTCTGCCTGGTCTGCTTGGTTGGGCGCCTCGGTTCTCGCTCCGCTGGCTGGCCTTGTTTTCTCGGCCGGCCGGGGGGTGCTCCTCCCGCTTTCTCTTCAACAGGTGTTGCCCATACGTTTCATGATACGCCTGAGCATGCCTGATGGCCATCGCCATTAGCTTGTCATACCCCTGCGGGAGTTCCACCCGTACGACGTAGAAAAATTTTCCTGACCGAAGCCCCTGTTTAAACGCCATCTCGGCGATGTCCTTGTCGAGGTTCCGAACTCCGGCCGTCGCCGTTTGCCAGCGGTTGACAAACGTCCTCAGCTCCTCGCCATGTGCCTGTCTGCAGTTGAAGAGGATGGTCGATGTCCGGGCTCCTTCGACCCGGAGGATGAAGCGGCCTACGAACCGGTCGGCCAGTTGCTCAAACGCCTCGATGGAGTTTGCCGAGAGCTCATAGAACCAGCTGAGCGCCTCTCCAGACAGGGTTTCCTAGAATATGTTGCAGCACACTGCATCGGAATAGCCCTTGGCGCACGTTTGGGATCGGAAACTATCCAAATGTTGGTATGGGCAGCCGGATCCTGAGTACGTGAGCTTTAGGGATTTCTGGTTACCAGACCTCCCTGATTCCAGAACCCGGTACGAAAAGGGGCCCATGCGTTCGTTGAATCGCGTGCCTTCCATCGGCCGCGCCGCCCTTCTCTCGTTGACCTCCATGACACAGAGTCGGTGAGTACCTGTAATGCCCGTGCGGTCGGAGTCACGACTTCATCCTCGAATGAAGCATGCGACTGCGGGGGTGCCGGCGTGCTCATTGGCAAGACCGCGCCGTCCGGGGACTCCGCCCTCCTGCGGTCGCTAGACCTTCCTCCCGATGACTGTCCCGCCTCAAGGCACTGAGGTTGGCCTGGCGCTGGTGTACGTGCCCTTGCCAAAGCGGCGTTGCGCTGCTGTCCCCTTTCCAGGACAACCACTAGGGCAGCATTTACCGTCTCCATTTCTTTATACCGAGCATTGGATTTTGCTCTATTTCGGTCGCTCTCCGCGCGCAGGCGACCGACTTCTGCCTTCATCGCCTGTATCTCCCCAGCTATATCGTGCCGGTCGGGGCAGTACGTGGTGTCCCGGTCGCTGTCACCGAGCAGACTCTCCTCTTTGTCGCTCGGATCGTCCGAGAATATCAGCAAAAAGCCCCGGTGCGTTGGTTGGTCGCCTTCCACCGGGCCTTTCCCGCGCGCGCTATTGTTGTATGCCCCCGGAGTGCCGCTTGGCCCCCCATAGCTGCTGTCGTCCTGGTTGTCCTGGTCGCTGCGCTGCTCCCGTACAGCGACCGGGGTGGAGATGAGCACTTGCTCTGGTGCGATCCGCTGACCCTCCGTTGTATTTTTTTCCTGCCCCGCTTCTGAGCTTTCTGCCATTTGGTGATGCCTACGTGACTTTTATATAAGCTTCCTACAGATGGCGCCAATTGTTTCTGCACAAACCCGTAGGCCTAGTGGAAACTGATGAATCTAGATGTGATCTCCTCCTGCGAACCTGCTAACTAAGGGGAATACCGGGCGGGCCGGTCTTCTCCTCTCCGATGCTTAAGTTAGTACAGTTGGGATGAATAGATAACTTAAGCAAGAATGAAAAGCAGTTGGAGAGATCAGTTACCTATTAAATAGGGTAGTTGGGGCCCTTATATAGGTGGTCGAGCGTGAGGTCTGATCTTACTCTTCGATGTGGGACTGGTTTCCTTCTGTTCGTACACAAAAAGACAGCTCTGGTGGCCTGTTTGGCAGGCTGGCGTCCCCGGTCCCCGGGCCCCTGGTCACAAGGTAGACTGCTGGACCTCGGGTCCGGGTGCTGGTGATCCTGCTCCGGGCCTCAGTCCGGCCCCAGACGTACTGGTTGCGGGTCTGTGGGCCTATGTAGCCCCTCTGTGGCTACTGTCAACACTATTCTAGCCAAAAGAAAGGTACTAACTGATGTTAATGTTAAAGATATGTCTCTAAAAGCATGTACGCACTGTTTGGCTGGAAAGCAACATCGAGCTTCATTCCATCGTTCTCCTGCACCAAGGAAATCCAATGTTTTGGATGTTGTACATTCTGATGTGTGTGGTCCCATGACCACGAGTACTCACGGAGGTGCAAGATACTTCGTTACCTTCATTGATGATCATTCCAGGAAGGTATGGGCTTATGCACTGAGAACTAAAGATAAAGTTCTAGAAGTATTCAAGCAATTTCATGCCGGAGTTGAACGAGAGACCGGCAGAACCCTGAAATGCATTCGCACCGATAACGGGGGAGAGTACATGGGGGCGTTCAGGCACTACTGCAAAAGTAACGGAATCAGGCATGAAAGATCTGTTCCAAAGACTCCTCAGCACAACGGAGTGGCCAAGAGGATGAACAGAACTATTGTTGAAAGAATCAGAACAATGTTATCTCATGCCAAGCTGCCTAAGAGCTTTTGGGGTGAAGCTCTAATGACTGTGGTTGATGTGATCAACCTTTCTCCCTCAGCTCCATTGAATGGTGATGTGCCGAACAAGTTTTGGACTGGTAAGGACGTCTCATACAATCATTTGAAGGTATTTGGTTGCAAAACATTTGTCCACATTCCCAAAGATGAAAGATGAAAGATGGATAGCAAATCAAAAGAATGTATATTCTTGGGATATGGAAATGAAGAATATGGGTATAGGCTGTGGGATCCTGTCAATAAAAAGATTGTCAGAAGTAGAGATGTTGTCTTCTTCGAAGATCAAAACATCAAAGATACTCAGAAGTCTAAGAAGCCTAAGCAACCCAGAGAATATCCGATCAGTACGGATAAAGTTCTTCCGCCAACAAAGCAGGATGACAGAGAAACTGGTGATGCAGAAAATGACCAGATGATCGATGGTCCAGTTGATGATGCAACTGATGATGAGGAAGAGGCACCGACCCCTCGAAGATCAACCAGGGAACGCAGAACCGCGAAAAGATACCCTCCAGATGAGTTCGTTACTCTCACAGACGGAGGAGAACCAGAGACTTATGAACAAGCTTTAACGGATGACCACAAGGGGGAGTGGTTGGAAGCCATGCAAGAAGAGATGCAATCCTTGCATGAGAACCAGACTTATGAGCTGGTAGAGTTACCAAAAGGTAAGAGAGCACTCAGAAACAAATGGGTGTAAAAACAGAAGACCGAGGAGAGTAGCTCACGACCCAGATTCAAGGCAAGGCTGGTCGTTAAAGGTTTCAGTCAGAAAAAGGGAATTGACTTTGAAAAAATTTTCTTGCCCGTGGTGAAGATGACATCTATCAAGGTGGTACTTAGTTTGGCTGCAAGTTTAAAGCTAGAGATTGAACAACAAGTGAAGACGGCTTTCCTTCACGGTGACCTTGAAGAAGAAATTTATATGAAGCAGCCAAAAGGATTCAAAGTCGAAAGCCAAGAAGGTCTAGTGTGCAAACTAAAAAAAAGTTTGTACGGACTAAAGCAGGCGCCGCGACAATGGTACAAGAAGTTTGATTCCTTCATGATTGAGCAAGGATATCGGAGAACGACTTCAGACCATTGTGTATTTGTGAAGAATTTCTCAAGTGGTGACATCATCATACTACTCTTGTATGTTGATGATATGTTGATCGTAGGACAAGATGGTGACAAGATTGGCAAGCTAAAGCAAGAGCTCAGTAAGTCCTTTTCTATGAAGGACTTGGGACCCGCAAATCAGACTCTTGGTATGAATATTAAACGTGATCGAGAGAACGGAAAGCTGTGGTTATCACAAGAAAAATATATCGAGAAGGTATTGAAGCGGTTCAACATGGAGAATGCAAATTCAGTTGCTACTCGACTCGTTAGTCACTTTAAGCTCAGCTCAAAGCAGAGTCCTGCAAGTGAGAAAGAGAAGGAAGAAATGGCAAAGGTGCCATATGCCTCAGCGGTAGAAGCCTGATGTACGCAATGGTGTGTACAAGACCAGACATAACACACGCGGTTGGTGTTGTCAGTCGTTATTTGTCTACTCCAGGCAAAGAGCATTGGAATGCTGTGAAGTGGATTCTCAAATATCTCAAAGGTACTTCCAAAATGGGTTTATGTTTTGGAATCGGGGAGCCTGAACTGATTGGCTATACATATGCAGATATGGCCGGAGATGTTGACTCAAGAAAGTCTACATCTGTATACATGATTACCTTTTCAGGGGGAGCTGTCTCATGGAAATCAAAACTACAAAAATGTGTTGCTTTGTCAACTACAGAAGCAGAGTTCATAGCAGTTACGGAAGCCTGTAAAGAAATTTTGTGGATGAAGAAATTCCTACAGGAGTTGGGCCATAAGCAACAAAAGTATGTTCTGCATTGCGATAGTCAAAGTGCAATTCATTTGAGTAAAAACTCGAGTTTTCACTCGAGGTCAAATCACATTGATGTGAGGTATCACTGGATACATAATGTACTGGAAGCCAAGCAACTACAGCTCGAGAATATTCACACAAATGACAACAGTTCAGATATGATGACTAAGTCATTACCAAAGGAGAAGTTTGAGTTTTGCAGAAGAGCGTCAGGAATGGCGCATCCCTCCAATTAAATCGGAAGGGGGAGATTGATGGGTCAGTCCCTCCTTAGTGGAGGTGAGAAACCATGTGGTGAATTACACATGAAAAAGGCATGAGAAACTATTGCTTTGGTGACCCATTAATTGAAGAAGCTATAGCTACATGGTAGAGTTATAGGACGGAGCTGATTTTGTTGAAGCTTGGTGCAGCAATCTTTGAAGATGGAGTATGCATGCATTGATGAGCATGCCAACATTGAGCATGAAACATGGAGGAAGTTTGACTTTGTTTCTAATGCATGGTGTGTGCATGGTGTTTGCATGGAGCCAATTGCCTATATAAAAGCATGAAAGATAGCTGAAAAATAACAAGGCAAAAATACAAACTAGAGAGAATTTGTGATAGTAGTAGGGTGATCCTCAGTTAAGAGATTCAGAGAAACAGTGTCTCAATTAAGTGAGAAGAAAATTCCTCTTTGTGTGAGAGAGAGAGGTGTGTTATCACTTTAGTTAGTTTAAAGTGAGTGTTTCTTGTAATCTCATTATTTAGTATAGTGGAAGAAAGTACTACTGCTGTCCCGAGGACGTAGACATTTGCCGAACCTCGTTAAATATTGTGTCATCTTTTTATTGCTATTTCCGCAAATCACACGAGGGTGAGAAATTAGATTCTGAGATAATTATTTATTCGTCGTCGGCATTGTAGTAGAGAGCCCTTATTTCCCAACACACCTTATAGTACGTTTCATGCAAATTGTAAAATCACACTCAAGAAAATGCAATACATAGTTGTTCTTTATTAACCCTACATTCATCGAGGGTTACAGCATTCCCAAGCCAAATTTTCTTGGTCTTTCCTGGCTCCGATCGGGGTGGCCTCATTCAAGATTGGTGTGGCGCGCTCTGATGGCCTCAGGGCTCTGACCTAAAACCTCACCCAACTTATAAACCACCATCTCAAACAACACAAACAAAGCACCCTCATACACACTCCCCATCGGAAGCAACGCCCTAGACTCCGCCGCGTCCCCACCGTCATCAGCCATCGTCTGCGCCGGAACATACCCCACAACGCTAGCATATGCCACACACGACCCCGTCTCAGGCTGAGCCGTCAGCAACAAGACTCGAGCACCGTGCGATCGCGCAACCGAACATATAGCATCGACGGTGGAGAAGCCACCGGGTCCAGCGGAGGCGATGAGGAGGTCGTTGGTTGTTAGGGGAGGATTTGTCATATCGAAGACTAACTGAGCTGATAACCCGAGGTGGGCTAGACGCATGCAAAGTGCCTTGAGCATTAGGCCTTCTCTTCCCACGCCGTAGAGGAACACTCTGCCGTTTTGGGCGGCGATGGAAGATAGCTCGGCGACTAAGAGGTCTAAGACAGGTGGGTAAGGGTGGGTTGGTTTTGAGAAGATGGAGGCTATGTGGCTGCAAATCTGGGAGGCGAGTGAAGCCATTGAAGGGGTTTGGGACTCTGAAGCCACTGCTTTGAGTGTCCAGGATAAGATCAGTGTGTATTATATTTGCAGGGTGTTGACAAGCAGATTACGTCACCAATAGTCTTTTATAAAATACTTTAAGAGATCTTATTAATATACTCAAAATCTTTATTCACACATTTTATTAAATATTTTATTCTTTAAATTGGATGTGTGAATTGAAAAAAGAAAAGTGTATTAATAACATTATCTTTCATTAAAAAAATACATGAGTGTGTGAATAGAGATTTCGAGTGTGTTAATATCACACCTAAGACTTTTTGCCTATAATTTTTCATTTCCTTTTATTTTTTGTTGGTGCAAGCTAAAAGAGAGAAGAGTGACTTTAAAATGGAGCCAGGGTATTTTAAAAGACAAGCATAATAGTATTGAGTCTCCCATAAACAATAGGAAAAGGCCCTGATGCAAATGATAAACCATACAGATATGAATGTTTAACAATTTTCAATTTATAAATGAGAAGGATCATAAACAAACTATTAAAAAGGGACTTTTGGAACAAGATTTTTAAGCAACATTGTTATGGAGACAGAAATAAGGTTAACTATGTACAAACAAAAAGCATATTGATGAATAATACAAATAGCAGTCACTGCAGTCATTTGAGCAATCTGTATAGTCATCCCCAAAAACTGTAATTAAATGTCAGTGATAGATCAACCATAGTTTTAGCTTTGCTTGATTAAAAAGTCTTAGCTTGGCTTCATCTAAGCTCTATTAGGTTTGGCTGCACCTGGAGAAGGGGGATCAGAACTCTTTACTTTGTTCATCTCATCATCCTCATCTTCTTCTTCATCAACAAGGGAACCTTTCCGTCTGAGTTCTTTTACTTTCTGGTATTCATCATAATGAGCTCTTCTGTGCTCCCTGAAACTCCTGCTTTTGTCTGAATCTGGAAAAATCATGGCGGAACAGTCGTACACCACGGGTCAGTGTAGGATTCATAGCATATGAGTACCAACTATTTAGATTAACAACTACACAGTATAAATCTAATTAAGAGAAGAAAGATGTGATAGCAACTAATAAACATTCATGATAACAACTAATATCTTTTCTGGATTGTGCATAAGCACCATGTATAACAACTAATAAACATTAGCATAAAGATAGCGAGTAAAATCCAGTATAATCAGGTATCTAATCTTCAGTGTCTTTAACTAACATTGGGAGATGCTGCCACTTAATCAAAATCCATCTACCAATGGAGCTGTGTTTCTTTCTAGAACAAGATGACATCTGCTGACATACAATTAATATATATCCTTCTGAACTGAGAAAATACATGTGAAAGCTTGATGTTTTAAATAATAACTAGACTTCTCAATTCATAACGTCTAATAACCAAGTAGGCTGGCTAAGATATAATAATCAATCATGTTACTGAATTAATGCAGTGAAAGGTTGCAATGAATAATAATCGACAGTCATGTAAGCTGAAAAGGAATAATTCAACACCTTCATCATCTTGATCCATAGCATCTCCTTCATCCTCAGATGATGTCCAGCCAGTAGATCTCGTGGTCTTCTTTCTACTTGATGATGCCACGTCACTCAAAGCAGTTCTTATCGCTTCTGCATGCATTGCGTCACCAATACATTCATCAAACCGACTACTTCGTATAGGAGACATAGATCCTGCGACGAATAGTGTCATCGAACATGAAAAGTTATCACATCAAAGATATCAAAACCAGCCTAAAGAATTGAAAAACAACTATGAATCAAGCATTTCCACATGAAGAAGTATCCATAAGTCAACTAGTCAAGACTCAAGACTACCTTATCATTTACATTAAGAGCTACAATTTACTAGAAAGGGAAAGTTGACAAAAAAAAAAAACTTCATAGTACATGCGTATAACTCTGAAACGCCTCCTCATAAAGCAAATAGACCTACCATCATCATCTTCATCATCAGTTTGCATGGGGTGATACGGTGTCTTTGGCTCAGTAATTTTCTGCCTTACAGGTTTATTTGCTTCAATTTCTCCCAAATTAGCCTCATCCCATCTAACTCGTCCTCGGTCACTGATTCAGAAAAGAAACGAGAATTCTAACATCAGCATATCCGCAAATGTGCACAGGCCTTCATAATATCACAAACAACAAATGAATGCAATCCCTTAGTGCACCAAATCTTTCTTAATACCCAGTTTTACGATTTTGATACACAAATACAAAAATTCAACATCAAAGGAAGAGATGCTAAATTACCTCATTATGCTCAAACAGCCAAACTCTGCAAAACAAGAAAAACAAGAAACTCAGTTAGTTTATATTCTCTGAAATATTATCAACAAAACGCAAAAGAATCACATTCATATGTCCTCAAACAAAAACCCCAAATTCCATAACATAAAATAAAAAGAAGCAAAATTTCATTCTCATTTCTCAGCAATAGATCCACAGCTTGAAAAAAATCCATAATCCACTAAATAAAGACAACGCAAGAAGCAAAATAATCCAATAGAGCCACAAATCAATAGCTCATTGAAACCCTAATTGGAATGAAACTTGAGCAGAATCCGAATATTCGATATCGTTAAAAGGAGCGAACTATCGTTTTCCGGTGATCGGAGCGGGAATTGAACCGCCGGAATACGAATTTGAATCGGAAAATGAAATCGGAAAATGGAAATTTCGTACCTTTGGGAAGAATATGATGAACAAGCCTCCAAGTTTTGCTTTTTACACAAATGAGCTTGGAGTCCTATTTTTCGAGAGAGTTTTAATAGGTTTTACGTTTTACCAAATCACCCTTGAAATACCATGTAAATACGTATTCGACCTCTGTAAATACTTTTTAACAGTACCTCATCGCCACCGTGGATCCAACACCGATCGTGTTTGTACCGAGTTTGAGTCGTGTTATCACTGTTTCTGCTCAAACCCGGGGGCCTGGTAGATACACAATAATAAAGATAGAATATGAACACAAAGATCTATAGTGGTTCACCGTGCTATCGGAGGGCACGGCTACGTCCACTTGGAATTCACTATAGCCGGCTAATAAGCCATCGGTGGTACAAGGGTGGAATGCCCTGGAACCAAAAGTCCTTAACACTAAGGGGGAAGCCTCCTATTTATAGGGAAGAAAGGCTTCCTCCTTTACAACTTCTCCAATGTGGGACACAAACCCACATTACTACACATTTCCTACCCACGAAGCTACTTCGGGAGCCCGGTGGCACGCCCTCCGGGTGCGGCACTGGTGATCTCTGACATTGGGAATGTAGCCGGGGTTGCGGTCTACCTGCCGGATGCCGGAAGTAGGACCCATGACACCGGTTGCACGGTCCACGAGGTCGCCGAACATGCTTGGCGGTGTACCATATATGCCATCAACAAGTCCCCCAAGTTCCCGAGTAAGAGTGCAATCTTACTTGGGGAGTTAACCATCATGTGCCGCCAAGCGTAGGCGGTGACCGAGTCACCCCTACTACCACCAGTCCCCCAAGTCCCTAAGTGAGATTGGGCTCTTACCGGGCGTTCGAATGTCGAGTCCCCCAGGCTCTTGTTGGAGATCTGACTCGGCCGGGCTTGATGAGGTGGCGGTGGGTGCCCAAAGAGGATCCGGGTTTGACCGGTCCTGACTCGTTGAAGCCTGATCGGGCAGAGTTGGCGGAGCCGCTGCTGAATAGGACCGAGCTTGCTGAATCCGGGGTGACCCGCCGGAGGGGGTGACCCGCTCGGATAGGACCGGCTGCTGAATCCGGGGTGACCCGCTGGAGGGGGTGACCCGCTCGGATAGGACCGGCTGCTGAATCCGGGGTGACCTGCTGGAGGGGGTGACCCGCTCGGATAGGACCGGCTGCTGAATCCGGGGCGACCCGCTGGAGGGGGTGACCCGCTCGGATAGGACCGGTGAGATCAGAGAGCAAGGCGATTCCGTCCGGGTGTTCTGCCATATCGGACGGATCGGTGAGCAAGGCGATTCCGTCCGGGCGTTCTGCCGTCGGACGGATCGGTGGGCAAGGCGATTCCGTCCTGACGTTCTGCCGTCGGACGGATCGGTGAGCAAGGCGATTCCGTCCGGGCGTTCTGCCCTCGGACGGATCGGTGAGCAAGGCGATTCCGTCCGGGCGTTCTGCCGTCGGACGGATCGGTGAGCACGGCGATTCCGTCCGGGCGTTCTGCCGTCGGACGGATCGGTGAGCACGGCGATTCCGTCCGGGCGTTCTGCCATCGGACGGATCGGTGCGAGGCGGAGTTCACGGGACCTCGACCGGGCGTTCTGCCATATCGAGACGAGTCCCGGATGAACTTGCAGACTGGACCTCGACCGGGCGTCCTGCCATATCGGTGCGAGGCGGAGTTCACGGGACCTCGACCCGGCGTTCTGCTATATCGAGACGAGTCCCGGATGAACTTGCAGACTGGACCTTGACCGGGCGTCCTGCCATATCGGTGCGAGGCGGAGTTCACGGGACCTCGACCGGGCGTCCTGCCATATCGAGACGAGTCCCGGATGAACTTGCAGACTGGACCTCGACCGGGCGTTCTGCCATATCGGTGCGAGGCGGAGTTCACGGGACCTCGACCGGGCGTCCTGCCATATCGAGACGAGTCCCGGATGAACTTGCAGACTGGACCTCGACCGGGCGTTCTGCCATATCGGTGCGAGGCGGAGTTCACGGGACCTCGACCGGGCGTGCTGCCATATCGAGACGAGTCCCGGATGAACTTGCAGACTGGACCTCGACCGGGCGTCCTGCCATATCGGTGCGAGGCAGAGTTCACGGGACCTCGACCGGGCGTCCTGCCATATCGAGACGAGTCCCGGATGAACTTGCAGACTGGACCTCGACCGGGCGTCCTGCCATATCGGTGCGAGGCGGAGTTCACGGGACCTCGACCGGGCGTCCTGCCATATCGAGACGAGTCCCGGATGAACTTGCAGACTGGACCTCGACCGGGCGTCCTGCCATATCGGTGCGAGGCGGAGTTCACGGGACCTCGACCGGGCGTCCTGCCATATCGAGACGAGTCCCGGATGAACTTGCAGACTGGACCTCGACCGGGCGTCCTGCCATATCGGTGCGAGGCGGAGTTCACGGGACCTCGACCGGGCGTCCTGCCATATCGAGATGAGTCCCGGATGAACTTGCAGACTGGACCTCGACCGGGCGTCCTGCCATATCGGTGTGAGGCGGAGTTCACGGGACCTCGACCGGGCGTGCTGCCATATCGAGACGAGTCCCGGATGAACTTGCAGACTGGACCTCGACCGGGCGTCCTGCCATATCGGTGCGAGGCGGAGTTCACGGGACCTCGACCGGGCGTTCTGCCATATCGAGACGAGTCCCCCAAGTGAAATGTAGCTGGGTGGAGCTCGACCGGGTGTCCTGCCATATCGAGACGAGCCCCCCCAGTGGAATGCCATGCAGCCGGGTGGATCGCGTTCCCGGATAATGCTCTCGAGCCGGTTGAATGATCATAACCGGGGAGATGGTCTCGAGCCGGTCGAATGTGACGTAACCGGTGGGCGGATCTCGACCGGGCGTCCTGCCATATCGAGACGAGTCCCCCCCCCCCTAGTGGAATGCCATGCAGCCGGTGGAGATGGCGTTATCGCAACGCGATGCATACTGATGCGCGCATTGAGATGCGATGTATTGGAATGCGTGCACCGTAGTGCGATGCATTGTAATGCGATGTATACCGATGCATAATGATGGCGATGCATACCGATGCGATGCACTCTGATATGATCGTGCAATGCTGAAATGATAAGCGCATAATGATATGCGTGCAATGATGCATACTGATATGCGATGCATTGCAATGCTGAGATGATCAATCGATGCATAATGATATGCGCAACACTGATAAGCGCATAATGATATGCGTGCAATGATGCATACTGATGTGCGATGCATTGCAATGATGAGATGATCAACTGATGCATAATGATATGAGC